>JAMJFZ010002048.1:520000-1120000 GCA_026225945.1 Cricetomys ansorgei | reverse complement strand
TCAAACCTCTTACTCTGATAACTCAGCCTGCCACTGGGCCGGCCCAGCTGTTGGATCACTTTCCTTCCCTGTTGTGTCAGGACTGGGAGAACAAGGACAGTAGCTGGTGTGTTTGCACAGCTCCATGGCTCCAGCTGGCTCTGAGTGGCTCACTGTGTACCGTCTTCAGAAATCTTTAGAAGGCGCCTGAGGAATAGGAAGCCAAGATGCGCAGAGTAAGGATGTCATCTGTGAGTCCCCTGAGAAGCGTGTGTCCCTAAGCACCAAGTGGCAGCACTGTGACTGCCTCAAGGACTTCAAAGCGCAAAGTGGGCTCATTTGGAGAGAATTCCAAATCCCAGAATCCTCAGAAAACTTGAAAGGAAATTTCTCTTCTCTAAATGATGCCCTACATCCCCTTGTACAGCCTACAGTCTTCCTGTTCAGTGGCTCTGCACCAGGGAGAGTTGAGCTCAGGCTGGATGAGAGTCACTCAAGGGCACACTTGTGAAGTGGTGACCCTCACCTTGCCCGACCCCTGTTTGTCTGAGCTGTAAATCCTCGGTCAAACTGTGGTTACTAAGTCGATTGCTTCCAAAGCCAGCTTGCTGACGTCGGGTCTTTGTTTTAGTCGGAGCTGCTCTCTCAGCTGCAGGCTCGCCTTCGATAGACTGCAGCAGTGTGTTTCATGTCTGACTAGTGTGTTAATGTTTGTGAAGGACTGTGGTTAATTGGATCCCCATGGTACTACAAGTAGCTTTAGAAGCCTCATGTACCAGGGGATAGGATTCTGTGTTGTGCTCTGTGTTGTGCGTGTGCGTGTGCGTGAGTACGTGTGTGTGTGTGTGTGTGTGTGTATTCAAACCCTCTCTCTGAGCAAACAGTACAAGGTTTAACCATTCTTGGACTCAGACTTCGATATGAGGGGAATTTATTGGTTTTAAGAGGTAGGCTCACAGTTTGAGAGGTTTCCATTTGTAGTCAGCAAGGTCCATTGCCTTGGGGCCCAAGGTTTGTGAAAAGAACATCACAGCAGAGGGCAGTATCCAGGGATACTGAAGAGCCAACCTGCAGTTGATTTTAATGTAATGGTTGGGTATTGTATGGTGTTAACAAGGCAAATGTTACATAGTGACCGAATTTGGGCATTTAGCATGCCTATACCTCGCGTATTTACCGTTTTGTGTTGAGAGCGTGAAAAATATCCTCCCTTCTAGCTATTTTTAAATAGTCAAAACAATATTATTAACTAGTCACGCCACTGCACCCTAGAACACCAGGATGTAGCCCCTCATCAAGGGTGACTTGGTACCCACTGGCCTTCTCTCTTGTCCTCTCCCCAGTTGGTCACCTCTCCTGGCATCTGTGAGATCAGCCCTTTCTGGTCCCACACAGAAGTGACATCCTGACGTGTTTCGCTTTCATGTTGCCATGATTTTGTCCTTTTGTGGCTGACTCTAGTATATTATGGTCTATGTGTAACCCTAGTGCTTAGTTTTCCACAGTGCAGGTCTTGACGTCATCCTTGGCCCTTGACCTTTGACTACTCCGCTCTTTGGGTGAGTGGAGCTGCCCAGCCATACTGCTTGGTCTGTGCCTGCGCTACATACCCCTGCTGTCCTCCTGACTGCTGCTCCGTGACATCTCTTAAGACGCAGCACACACTTCCATCTGTGACTGGGAAGACTTACTCAAACCTCTCAGTCCCCTGCTCCATCTTAAAAGTGGTGCTGTAATTAGTTATGACACCCGGGCTGCATGCTTTAATTGTCCATACTCCCGCCCCTCTCTGAACCCAACGACAAGCCTGTGGTTGGAGCTAACTCAGGGACGGTGAAGTCAGACAGGTTTTTTGAGGGACTTGGTGGTATAGCTAGAACTAAGAACCAGACAGAATACACTGAGAATATTCTAGAATATTCTGAATAGACTTAGGCTGGGGACCCGAGACGGATGAGCCTGTGGCCTCAGAGTCCATGAGATGGTGACTCAGCACCCTCACCCTTAGTCTTCTCTCTAGGAGCGTCTCGTAGCTATCAGATGATGCGGTGAGCATGGCTCTGTCTCACACATCTCTAGTTCTCGGCAACTCTTAAAAGTCTAGTCTGCCTCAGATTCTCAGAGGAAACCCCGATGCTCCTGTGAGTAACCCTTTCCTTGGGTTGGTCTCTGTTTTCCGAGCCACTCTTAGCGCTGAGCCCTCTTCTTTCACAGCACCTGTCGGCACTGGTAAGTCTGCGTTATTCATAACTAACGTATTAATTTTCCCATTCAGCATTAAGCCCCGTGGAAGTGGAGGTCACATCTTGTTCATGTTTACGTTCTCAGCACTTCTGTAACCTCTGGTAGAAAGGAATAACTAAATGAATGGCTCCTGGGGAGGGCGTGAGTAAGACCACAGCCAGAGCATGTCACTTCCTTCTGGCTTTTACCAGACACTGAAGCCTTCACCTGTAGGCTCTGTGTGGCTAGCTCTCTTGCCATCACCTGGCCATCCTGCCTCTTCCTGCTGGTAATGTGGCTCAGGGGAGCCTCAGGGTCTCTAGGCCGCACCATCAGGCAGGAGGTGGCAGCACATACTGGTACCTGCTCTCCCACTTCCTCATGTTGTGGTGGAAGAAGGGACAGGCGTCTTGGGCCCCAGATGCAAAGAGGTGGGCTTGTGACATGACCGTACACCTCTGCCCTTCAAATGTTGGTATAAAGACAAAGGCTGCTCTGGGGTAGCCACAGAGGGCATGCTCCTGTCTGTGTAAGGCATGTTCCTCTCTCACAGAGAGGGAGAGCCTGCTATGGCATCATCCTCCATATGTAGCACAAATTCCATTGGAACGTGATTTCCTTGATACTGCATTTGCCTTTCTGACCCGTATTTGTGGATTTGCCTAATTACATTGTAGAGTTGCAGCATGACTCTTCACTGTTGCCTAGAAATTGTTGTGTTGTGTTGTAAGGACCAAGCCCTGTAAGCAGTGTGGGCACCACTGACAACACTGAAACAAGCTCGTGGTAAGCTGGAGCTCTGTGGTAATATTTGGATAACCAAGTAAATGAAAATCCAATGCAGGAGTAGTAGGCCTGCTCGAACCATCTAGATGGTGCTCTTTGGTGCACTATGGGACAACCTGACTCTTGAAGCTCTTGGTCTTACCCGAGCTTTTCCTTTATACTTGACCTTTCAGGGTCTGCATTCCCTTATCCTGACTCTGACTTCCCAGTAGGCAGAGTGTCTCCATTGCTCCTGTTTACACAGGGAATGTGCTTGGCTGGTAATCTCTAGAAAGCCCTTGTGTGAGGCTGGAGAGCATCTTCATTCAACACTGGTTTCACCCCGAGGATCCTCTCCCAGGCAGTGGCGTGGGATTTGGAGGGTCCTGCTCTTTCTCTTCGTAATGAGATGCCCTCATCCAGGAGCGTGGTCGTGCCCTAGCTGAGATTAGGCACAGTGCTCAAGGGGCCTGGGGCTTATCAGCTGAGCCAGTGGACAGCAAGTCCAGGAAGAAATGACAGCACAGAGAAGGAGCTTGCACAGGCCACGGGACTTCAGGCTCACCGTGGATGTAACCAGACCCATAACGAAGCCTGGGTTACTTCCATATGCGTAAAGAAGTAAGCCTGTCAGTATTACCAAAGGCAGAGGAGAGCAGGGTAAGTCTTGGGGAAGTTGTTGGGGCCAAGTGTCACCAAGTTTCCTCTTAAAGGGAAAGGGGGAATAAAAAACAAAGGGAATCCAAGAAAACATCTGGCAGGACTGTTGAAACTGAGCATGTGTGGAGCAGGGGAGGGCAGAACTGCCCTACACCTGATTTCCAGCTTCTGTGGAGGATTTGGACTTGCTTTCTTATGATGAGACAATGTACTCATCCCTGACTGGCCTCAAACTCGTGGTCCTCTTTACTCAGCCTTCCTAGTGCTCAGACTACAGACATGAGTGCTCTCAGCCTCCTGCATTTAAAGAAGCTGGTTATTGGCCACTGGTGCTATGGTTGGGACTGGCCTGAGAGTGATGTTCAGTTGCTTGTGGTGGTAATCACCTACAGATCTTGAGGTCAGGACTAGCAGCTCAGTTCTGCAGGCTTGCCCAAGTTTTTTTTTTTTAAACAATTTGTTCATTTATTTTTATTTTTCTATAAATTGGTATTTTGCCTGCATGTATATCTGTATGAGGGTGTCAGATCCCCTAGAACTGGAGTTACAGACAGTTGTAAGCTGCGATGTGTGTGCTGGGAATTGAACCCAGGTCCTCTGGAAGATCAACCAGTGCTCTTAACCCCTGAGCCATCTCTCTAGCCCCCAAGTTGGTTTTTTAAGTGAAGAATAAGTTTAAACAACAGTGTAAGGAGAACTGGAGTCTTGTGCCAGAGAGAACCCCCCTGGCCATGCCCACCATGCACGATGTGTAGTGAGTTTAGATGTCTGTTTTCCATATCTGTCTGGTGACCTTTGCATCTGACCTGTGGGTTTTCCCATTTCTGAGAGACAGAGCTAGAACCTTTGTGTCTGTGCGCCACAGCACCATATAACCCACCCCCTTGTCTGTTACTGAAATGAAGATCTTTTGTTCAGTGAATAAATGGAGCAAGTTTTCAATGCTAAGAATCTTTCCTGAAGCTTCATCAGTGTGACTCTGAAGCATTTTTATTAAAAGTGTTTTATTTGAGTGGCTAAAATCCTGTTTTTAGGGTAAGTTGTGCCTTGCAGTGTCAGGCATACCTGAGTCCTAGGAAGTGCTCTGGCCAGTCTCTTCCTTCTCTGACGTCATTTCCTCTGAACATCCGCCCCTGTCTGTAGGGTTGTGTGGAAGGCAGATGAGACCATAGCTCTGGCAGCGTGGCTTGCTATAGAACAGTCGGTCATGTTTGGACAAGGTCATTGTTACTGTTCTCTTCCAAACTGCATCCTACATAATGCCAATGGAGCCTACAGCCCGGCTGGGCTTATCCTGGGAAATAATTTGGATACAGTGTCTGTGCTCTGGCTGTGCTCAGGGCGCACTGTGATGTTGGGCAGGAAGGCAAGATGGTGGTGACACTTCCTTTGAGGAGGCTTTGGGACAGAAGTGGCTGAGTAATCACAGGAAAACAGGTGCTGATTTACCTGTTTGCTACTTTATTTTCTTTTGGGAGTCAGTGTTCCAATTTACTGCATCCCTTGGAGGTTTGACATATCAATTAGATGTTATTGACAGTAATAGAGGGGCAGTTGCTGTAAATGTGAAGTTTTTACTGGTAGGCCATGAAATGACACCCCAAGGGACTGTAACAGAGAGGCATGATAAATACCATGTTACCTAAACACCGGCAGAAGGCCTGATTAATGGGGATGGGTGACTCTTGTCTCCAACACTAAAGTGGTATTTATTCATTTGCCATCAATCAAACCTTCCATTCTAATTGGCTAAAAGGCTAAATCAACAAGATCTGCTCATAAGACAGGTTAAGGTAGGAAGAAAAGCAGAGGTAAATCATAATCAGTAGCTTGTTTATTTACTGCAGCCGTGCATCTGATGACCTTGAGAGCCTTTTCTATCCTCTGGATACAGTAGCAGCTCTGACTGGAGCTTGATGCCTGGGCAGGGGAAGAGCTCAGGAAGAGATGGTGCCACGCCCATGCCCCAGCAGAAGCTGGATCCTGGGCCCAGCCCGGGGTGACAGAGCCTCAGCGTAATTAGACCACTGTGTCTCTCTGCTGCATTTTTAATGTATGGCTCTTGTTTTGCATGGCTCTTGTAAAAGGAAGAATTACTTTCGGAAAGACAAATATATTTCCACACTAACAGTTTTATAAAGATGTCAGCGAATAAGTATGAGCGTCATTAAATCACATTTTAAAGGCAGACACCTCATGATAAATCTGCATTATCAAGTCTCATTTCTGAAATGAATCATATACTGTAAAACTTTGTGAGGGTTGAGTAAGAGATCCCTTGTTGGCCAGTACAGTGTGTATTGTCAAACCATACAGAAAGAATAGCTTCCAACACCACTAAAAACACGAGAGGGGGTTACCCCTTTCTTAGCAGCAATGTGTCAAAAACAAGCTGTTTCCCACCCTGCTTTCAGTGGAGCTGGCAAATATCAGACTCTGGGAACTACAGCAGGGAGCTGAGATAGGTCCTGAACAGCACACTGACTCTTCAGGACAGCTGCCCGCCTCTTGTCAGCTACCATATAACCCCAGCTTCCTGCTCCCCAGCTCCCCAGCTCACCTGCAGAGCCACATTCCCAAATGTAAAGCTGGGGCATGCGCTGTTCTAATATTGCCCTGACAGTCAACAGGCTCATAGCCATGGCTGTCTGACTATTTTAAGCACAGACAGCCACATCAACTCATGCATCTGATACACCATATTACCATATTAAACAACATGGGAAATCATCGTGATACCTAATATTAGGAATACATTAGCCGAAGGCAGACTAGTTGTGAGCCCCTGGCGAGAACCTCGGAGGAGAAGGGTAGGGATGGTGGGGAGACATGCCCTTCTCCTCGGAGTGTGTGAATCTTGGGTCACTGAGGCGTAGAAAGGCAAAGTGTTAACTAATGGTTTTGGTGGCAAAATGAGGCTGCTTTCGTTTTGCCTTTGGGTGCTGAGCTTACTGCTGGAACTCTGCCCTCTTACCCCATCTGCCTTTATTCAAAGAGTGCTATTGTGTTGTGCAGTAAGATGGCAGATGAGGGGCGGGGCCACCAGAATCCTGCCCGGGATGGCCTAATGGAAGAGTCAGAGGTCAGAAGGGTACAAGTTCAGTGGGCACTTTGGGTGGCTGATTTGGTGGAGAGAGGAACTATCTGCCTAAGGAGAGTCAGAGCCAAAGCAGCGGTGGGATGCCATCCCTCCTTGCCTTTCCTGGAGAGCAGGCTTAGATGCTCAGCGTGGAGGACTGCGGCCAATCTAGAGTTATGCTAAGTGGGTGGACGGCTTTCCCACACCAGATAAAACACCCTTTGCCACAGAAACTGCCACTGAGTTTTTGCGCTAGGA
The DNA here is from genome assembly GCA_026225945.1 of Cricetomys ansorgei. Lineage (NCBI taxonomy): Eukaryota > Metazoa > Chordata > Mammalia > Rodentia > Nesomyidae > Cricetomys > Cricetomys ansorgei. Next base: position 1,113,036 of record JAMJFZ010002048.1, on the reverse strand, counting down.
AATGACTGTTTATTCATCAATCGAGATTTCAAATCCAGGAACATAAGGTGAAGCCAACCAGCACCGTGGCACTCAGGGAGAATTTTGGGTAGTTGTGGTAGGAACATGAGCTGAAGACAAAAATTCGGGAGCAGACTGCATGACACATTCCTATGATCCCAGTACTTCATCGTCTGAGGCAGGAGCACCATGAATCTCAGGCCAGCTTGTATTATTCAGCAACACCCTGTCTCAAACACACACCAAACAGAAACACAGATACTGCCCAGGGGAGGTTCAGGGTTGGGTGGAACCAAAGCCAGAGTTGCCATTGCCTTCTTTGTATAATCCCTGAGCTAGGGTGACTTTTATGTTAACAGATTGTTTTAAAAATTGAACAGTATCTGACACAGACCTTTGTGTTCTTCAGAACTTTAAATAAATAAATAAAAACAAAAAACTGGCCCTTTGGGAAATACTCAGCTGACCTGGAGGTAAACTTGGCAGTATAGAATGATTACTGCAACCATAGAGAGGCTGTGCCAAGTGAGAGCCAGATCCTCCACATCCCAGATCCCAGCACCCACCAGGGCAGGACCCAGGCCCACCTGGTGTCTGTGTCCCTGCCTGCAGTTTCTTCCTGGAAGAGAGAGCACTGAATGCAGAAGAGCCTGAGGCAGGGCTGCCACGAAAGGTCTGTATCGAGCCTGCAGTAGCCAGTAGTGCCTCCTTCCTGTACTCATGACTCCCTACAGGAGTGGGGTTCAGGTGTGGCAGCAGAGTCTAGGGATCACCTGACTCAGCCCGTGCAGCTGTTGAGGGCAGATCTTGGGCCAGAACCCAGGAGGACTCTGAATCTGATTGTCCTCCTCTTCCACCTCTCCCCCTCCCCATCCCAGTGACCCTGGGTAGGCTGACCTTCACACTCAGCCAGTTCTGCCTCCACGCCAGCCACCTAGCTTCCCCACACTAACATGATCTTCTGAGCCCCTGATGCTGAAGCCTCGGTGTTTTCCTCTACTTGGTGCCTCCCACCTTGAGGGCATGTCATATTCTTTCTGTTGTAGACTAGAGTAGAGCGGCTCAAGGTGGTCTCTAGTGACCATGTTCTCCCCTTATACAAAGCTGACTTTGTTACTTTACATGGGAACTGCAAGGATTTGGCTAATGGGAACTAGACCGGAGGAGGTTTAAAGAACAAAGTGTAGATGATCCCAGGCTGCAGTGGACACCTGTCTCTGAGAGTGGGGCCATCAGACCCTCCACACTGAACCTCTCAAGCTTGAGATCAGAACACATGACAGCGGGAATCCCAGGCTACAGCAGCACGGAGGGTTCTCTTCGGAGGGTGGCTAGTGGGCTAGACATTCATTGTGAAGCAATGGCTTCTACAGAGGTCACTGTACAGTGGGCCACTGCAAAGACCAATCGGGATTTGACTGCCGTAGTGAAGCTTCAGATGCCTTCACAGGGGCCGAGCACTGTGGCAGTGGATTGCCCGGCACGACCCCACTGATCTGACGGCACATAGCCAGCACAGTCATCTGGCAGCTTTAGGAAAGTCTACTCTGTGCTTTCCCACACTTGGTTGAACTTTTCAAAAATATTGACTAAACAACTTGCCAGCTGTGATTACCAACAGCTCTATTTGACAGTCTTTGACAGAAAGCCAATGGGCACATTTGACGTCACCCGGTACTAACGGGGCCTTCATTAGCAGCTTTTGAGGAGACGTGTGTTCTCCTGGCCCCGCAAGAGTGATTGCAGTCCCCGGCACTGCTCACTCAGGCGCTGGCAAACTGTTTGCTTAGTGAGCCCAGAGGCAGACATGCAGGCTGCCTGTATGTCTCCATCACTTTGGAAGTTTTTTATGTTCTGATCTCCAGGAACACAAATAATATCTGTCCTAAGCTGCTCCAAAATGCAAGTGATAGAAAATATCATGGAAAAGGTGAATTGCCAAACAATAAGCCCTTGCAACCGAGCAATTATTCATAAACTGTTGACAAATTTATTGTGCACATTCACTGCCGGCCTTCTGAGATTAATAGCTGATCTATCTGATTTTAGAGCCTGACAATAGAATCAGAAAGAGTTAGTGGCCAGTTTTCTCACCCACCCTTCACCCAGCAACCTCCTCTCCAAGAAACAATAGCGAAGAATAAGCTGACTTGGCTCCTGCAGCAGCCCTGCAGTGTTTTGTTGCAGAGATTTCCATGTGCCAAGGCTGACTTTTAACCTTGTTGAATGCAGCTTGACTTCCTGGCACCTGCCTTCAACTCTGCACACCCTCAGGGCAGGAGCCTGGCACAGCCCAGAACGGGGTAGATTAAAACAAACCCACGGAAGAAGCCATATTTCCGTGTGCCTCGTGGCCATTTGTTTACTGTGAAGTGGTAAAGAACTCATTTTTTGATGTCTTAGCCTTAAGGATGTCAACAGATTCAAAGCAGATGTTAGAAATACATTGTCTCCTATCTCGCCACACACGCAAAGATAGGCACACACATGTGTACATGTGTTGAAACCTCATTTTGCAGAGACGTGGGGAGGGAGTCTCTGAGGTTGCCAGCCCAAGGGACAGTGTTTCTTAAAAACAGCAAGGCATCCCTTGCAAACTACCTGAGGGGAGAGGATCTGGTGGTCCCAAAAACTATACGGTCAATTTCTCAAAGTGCCTACCTACCCGCCCCCTTCTTGGCATCTGCTTTTGTGTCACAAGTTATTTAAATCATTTAACTTCACTCTATGTAAGCGTGCTCTGTTGTCACCTGTCCTGTGTCTAGACGTGAAGTCCAAGGGAGTCAGCGGGCTGCCTTGGTCCTTCTGCAAGCTGGCACCAAGAGCAAGCAAGAGCCGTTTCAGGGAACCCGGATCTTGCCCAGTGACTAGGCCAGTGCTGCCGGCAGGAGCCTGGGAAGGAGCTGGAGACTGATTCTGTGCCAGGTGCAGGCAAGTGGGGCCTTCGAGGGCAGGCAAACCTTCCCCAAGTCTGAGAGAGATCTGACCAGCAAAGAGGGGGACCCAGAAGCTCAGCCGCACCAAGTTGAGGCTGAGCACATGCTTGTCTGTTTTCAATAAAGTGTTTGGAAGGAAGGAAAAAATGAGATGGGTCCATAGCTTAGGGGTGATTAGTGTCAGCTCGGGCCTGCCTCCCACTCCAACACCATAAAAAAAAAAAAAAAAAAAAGGAGTCTGTGTCTGTCTCTCTCTCTCTCTTGAAGTAGGCCCAGGCTGCCTCCCCTAGTTTGCAGGTCAGTCTCTGTCTTCAGCGTTCACATCTGATGCCCAGCCTTAACTGGCAAGGTGGTACTTGAACAGTTCTGGAGACTTGTCAGCCTTTCATTACAGAACTCCTATTCTGAGAGTCTACTGCCTTAAATGGCTCCAGGCTAATCGGGAGGCTTCGTGCTAAGAGGGACAGCTTTTTCATCATGAAGAAACATCCCTCAGACTCACGGGATTTTTTTTTTCTTTTTTTTTTTCTCAGTTCTCCTGAGTATCCCCAGTTTCTTAGCAGTTCGACTGCAAATGCCTAGGCCTTGAGTGGCTGAGAGGGGAGTCTTATTTTTAGGTTTTTACTGACATACTGTTCGGTCCTGAGCACTGGTGTGTCATCAGATCTGGAATACCCGCAGGGCCTTTGTGGAATTTTTAGATATAAAACTGATCAGGTTTGATTGTAAAACAGCCTGGCAATCCTCTAAGATAATCCTCCCTTCCTTAGTGGGGTGTGCTGTGGGGTGCTTCTGCCTCTGGCAGGGTTTATTTTGGCATGGGCTCTGGGGCACACATTTCCATAAAAGCACTCCTATATTTTTTTTTTCAGGACAGGGTTTCTCTGTGTACTCCTGGCTGTCCTGGAACTCACTGTGTAGACCAGGCTGACCTCGAACTCAGAGCTCTGCCTGCCCCTGCCCAGCAAGTGCTGGAATTAAAGATGTGTGCTGCCACTGCCCAGCAGCAGCCCTGCATTTTAAAACTCAAAACTTGGGGCACTCAGCCCTCCCTGTGCTAAATCCCTTCGGCATTTAAAACACTGGAAAATGAAATAGTCAAATAACATTTGAAAACTGGCTCCTGCCCATGTTCTCACGTCACCAGCTTGAGTCTGGGAGGGAGGGGGTGTGCTCTGGGAGAGCCAGGTGCAGGAGCTGAGGAGGAGGGTGCTCTACAGAGACAAGAGCTTCTTAAGAGTTAGCGCAGGACGAAGCCACTGCCGCCATTTGTTGAGTGCCTCGGTTGAATGTCCTTTGCCAGGGACAGAAAACTAAATGAGCACGCGGAGCAGAGCAGAGGTGTGTGAAGCCTGTAGGCCCAAAGGTCCTGACTCACCCTTCTCCAACCACTGACACTGACCAGTGTGTGTTCTCAGTGGGGACTTTGCACGTATGAAAGGAAGCATAGCCCTTTGAGTGGACATACCTCCTACCAGGTCCTGATACCTTACCCTAGCCATCCTGGCTAAGAAAGGGGAGTGGTTACCTAGAACCTGTGTCTTGGGGAAGAGCCCTTGGTTTGAGGGCTCTCTCCAGACTCTTCTTTGTTTGGAGGGCCATACCACAAACAGGACTCCATGAAGGCCCTTAGTCACCACCTTGAATGGTGTCTAATTTCTCCAGGGGCAGAGGTTACAGTGTATCACTGATTTCCCTTTTCCCAACAGTCACATGTAGGCCAGTCACGTGCCTGGTGGTACACACCTGTCATCCCAGGCAGGAACACTGTAGATCTGCACCCAGGCCCCAGGATAGGTAACAGCACACCGTCTCAGTAAACCAAGGCTTGGGTCTTAGTGGTAGAGTGCGTGCCTACATTCATGAGACCCACGCTGGGTTGAGTTTACCAGCACACAGCAAAGGAAAGGCCAGACTAAGGTTAGTAGTGGCATGATGTTGGTTCAGACACTGGCTCCTGAAGTCTACTGAGTGTTCATTTCCAGGAACAAGAAGGATTTGAGACTCCCAAATGTCTAATTTTTAATGACCCACACTCCTGTTCCAGAACTTCTTAACTGTCCCCATAGTGCAGGATCTGCTAGATAGTAGTATTCTTTAGAGGAACAAGGAGTGCTAGCCTTTGTGGACATAGATGACTGAACACCAGCAGATAGGTAACCTTCAGTATCAAAGAGAATTTTTAAATACAAAATCCACAGTTACCAGAGTCTTCTAGAGCTCCAAGACATGGACAGAAGCTAGAGAACGTGGAGTGGGGGGTAACTCCCCCTTCCATCACTGTGCCTTACAAATTGCTTCTTTGGTTTTTTCCCAGACCCTGTCTAGATCCCAACTCTGAACAAGACTGGTTTAGATGGTAGCTATCTCCTTGTATGGATGTATATATACGAGAGGCACGTGTGCATGCATGGTCAGACAGCTCAGGTCCTTATGTGCCTTCTCTCTTGAGTTTGAGACAGTCTTTCCTTGGCCTGGAATTTTGCCAAATGGGTCAGACTAGCTGGCCAGAGAGCTCAGGGCTTTGTCTGTCACTGCCTCGCTAGTGCTGGACTTGACAAGTGTGGACCACCACACCCAGCTCTGTATGTGGGCTCTGGCGATCCAGACTGGGCGTCACACTGGTAAGGCACCTGCACCATCTTCCCAGCCCCATAGTCGCTATTTCTGACCTCAGTTTTCCTCAGTTGCTCAGAATCTTCTCATACAAATCTGAGAGAACTCAGTCAACAAGCCAAGCGAGGAATGAGGCTCCCTAGGTCAGTGTCCTCAGCTCCTGGACCTGACTGGGAAAGGAAGGCCACGGTTAGTGGGAGCTCAGCTGTGCTGTGATGCTTTGGAGGCCCATGTGCAGGGGTGTGTTCAAGACACACAGTCCATGGTCCCTTGTCTCTCTCTGCCTCCTTCCTGGTGGTCTCCTGGAGAAGACAGCTCATTAGCAAGGACATGGGTCATCATGTGATCGGCATGCAAAAAGAAACCCTTTTCAAAACAGTGCCTCTCTTCACAGTCTTCCCAGGTTTAGAACTGTTTCAACAGAACTTAAAGTTGTAAGGAAAGCCATTTTACCTAGTAAGAAAGAAATACCAGATCAATACTCATTTTGATTAACTAGGCCTCCTCTGAGTCTGCGTCACACAAAAGCTCTTTCCCAGGCGTGTACACACACACATGCACGCCCACACTCCCACCGCCAGTGTGTACAGACATGAGTGTGCAGATAGAAACAGGACTTTGCCCCCCACCCCCCCAATGGTACCCCAGACCACTGTATTCTCACAGCTATGGCTGTTGGAGGGAGGAAAGCGCTCAGCCCCAGAGTCTGTCTGTGTGTATGAGCCGAGAAAGTGATTTTTGTAGCAGAGAGCTCTAAGTGAGACAGACAGAGTCAGAGAATAAGAGATAATTATCTAAATTATGTTCGTGCTATTATCGAAGACGAATATAGTTAAAATGTAATTAAATATGACGGGATAGCAGGATGTAAGCCAAGCTTTGGAATGTTAATCATCAATTACCACATCCCCCTAGGGGAATCAAGGAGTGCTCTACGGCAGAGTGGGAGCTGGAGCTGGGGTGGGCCGCTGAGTGAGATACAGGGTATGAAAACAGACACCCCCGTGCTCATTCAAACACTCCACGAATGTCCCTGGACATTCCCTTTCTGAAACTGCCACAGGCGTTAGAAGCTTTCAGTGCAGTGCATAGGAGGAGCTGGCAGGAGGGTCCTGACCTCTTTGAGAGGAAACTCCTCTAAAAGGGAAAATTATGATCTGAGCAGAGAAGGTAAAACCCAAGGCCAGCTTATATTCGGGTAGTAAATGCATGCACATCTGCCAGGCAGAAGTCCAAGTCTCGGAATCCCCAGAGGGACGTCATGAAGGAGGATTAGCACCAAACGATGCCGTTTGCTCTCACACCACCCTTCCCTACACTGGGCAAGGATCCCTCCTGGAGCCCTACACCCTGTCCACACAGTGAAGTCCCCTGAGGAGGTGGAGAGGATACCTCCTCTCCCTCAACACACTCCCTGAGATTCTGAGCTTTAGTTGGTCTGGCTGAACTCAGCTTCAAAACAGGCCTGAGACTGAAGACTTGGTCAGTGTGTGCTTTTACCAATCTCACTGCATGTGTCTTGAGGCTAAGAAAAAAAAATGCACGCACACGTACTCATACGCGCAGACACACATACACACAGACACACATATTATGTTAAAGTATGCTGAGGTATGATTAGTCCTGGTGCTAGATGTCAGATGCTTTCATTTGAACCTACTGAGGTGGTGCCAGCCACCTCCTTAGACTGTCACTAAGGAGTAGAGCAGCGGCTCCCAGGCGGAGGGCTATAGAATCCAGGGCTCAAGTCCATTGTCCATGCTATTGGACCTTCTGGTTTTCAAGAGAAACCAAAAACTGTACATTAATGCGACATTGCCCAATTTATAAACGGATGCTAGCTCATCTTCTAAAGATACGCACTCAGGAAATGAGCAAAACTGGTCTGTGTGCTTCCCCAGTGGGCAACTTAGGTCCTGGTGCGGGCAGTCCTGAGAGCTCCTAGGGCAATTTTCCTGCCGCCTTGGATCTGTGGTGGAGTCAGGCAAACTCACCCCAGCATTCCAAACCCTGGCAGGTACAAGGCTCTTAACAGATAGCCGCTGAGCAGACAACCCAGGAGAATAGATGGAGGCCAGAATGCCTGGCAGTCTGGCCAGACAGCTGTTTCATCCAGTTAAGTGTCAAGCAAAAGCACTTGTGGGTCAGACCCAGGCCTGCCCACGAAGCCCAGTGTTAGATGGTGTCAGACATCCAGAGCCCTGGAGCACTCTAGGATGAGAGGTGTGGAGTTGGTGTCTCTGAGGAGGGCACACCTTCAATCATGGCCCCTGGAGAGCCAGTAGGCAGAGACTGTAGAGCAGTTAAGGGCTGTTGAAGCAGATAGATTCCTGCTTCACCCAGTGTTGTGCAAGTGCTCTCTTCTTCACACCACTGGTCCACAGAGCATCTTTAGATATGACTAAAGAGATGAATGTGGTCCTTGGCCCATCACATAGCCAGACAGTAAAAGCCATGTGTGTAGAGGGCTGGTGGGCAGCTTGTGGGGTCAGCGCAAGAGGCACACTCATAAAGAGCTGTCACACTTCTGTGCCCAGGAGTCTCCATGCTCACTCTCAGCCTTGATACCCATCACATCTCAGTGCCATCGGGCTTGGGGAGGGCACTGCTGTCACTGCCGGGAGCTCTCCTGACAGGGACAGCCTTTATTATTTCCTCCCTTTTCTAGACTCTTCCAAAGGTTCATCTTTGCCTTCTAGCTCTGCTCTCTCAGGCTGTAAATAAATCTGTTTGTGCCGACCTTTTCTGTCCTTGTCAGTGCTGACCGAGCTCCCTCTCTTGGCTCTGTTGTTTTTGTTTTGTTTTTAAATTTTTTCAATCAAATTTATATGTGTCCATAGTTTTCACACTCAGAAAAAGCCCAGGACTTAACAAGCAGAAGCAGCAGGCCCTTGCACACCCCTCCTAAGCCCTCCAAAGGCAACTGCTTTCCATTTTCCTGGTTTAGAAGACCTTTACTGTTTTGAAAAGATGATGTATTTAAAGAGAGGATGCATTTTTAAAATGGCTCCAAAATAAAAGCCTATTTGACAGCAAAATGTCTTCCTCTCGCCCTTCTTCTTCCAGAGACTTGGAAATGAACGCATGTACCCACTTCCCTCTGTCCGGCTGGCAGCTGCCTAGTCTTCCCTGTGGAGCAGGGATGTGCTGTCATCTAAGGCTGTTTCCATCCTGCTGCTAAGGCAGGGCTGTTTTCAGAGTAGGGGCCCACCCTCCGCTGAAGCGGGGCAGGGCCACTGGCCCTGGGACCATCTGGGCCCATGTCAGTTCACACGTTTACTTCCTCTAGTAGCTTGTCAAGATGCTTCTGACCCCACTCTGTGCTGTGTCATCTGTGGTCTAACTATCCGGTGGACATGTGCATTCCTTCTAAACCTTACTTTGGGTCCATACTTGCACATTTCTAAACTCCTGATACAGACTGGAGAGATGGTTCAGGCGTTAAGAGCACTGGTACTCATGCAGAGGACCCAGCAGAGGGCCCCAGCAGGACCCACAGAGGACCCAGCTGTGTCCAGCAACCACATGGTGGCTCATAACCACCTGTGACTCCCGTTCCAGCACATCTTGATGCCCTCTTTTGGCTACTGCAAACACCAGGTACACGTGTGGTACATAAACATACATGTAGGCAAAAACCTCACACTCAAAAAAATGTATTGTTTAAAAGCTATTGATATGTCCCGCTATTTCTTAGTTGCATCGTACAAAGTTATGGACTGCCTTCCTACTTTGAAAGGTGAGGATTCACTCTGTTGCCCTTCCTCTCCCCACCCCTTGCATAGTAAAGTCACAGCCTCACTCTCTTTGAAGTCAAAGTTGGTGCCGACAGGCCTGTGTCTGTTCTGAGCCTGCTATGTGGCACACTGTGGCCACCTTTGTTCCTGTCCTTTTCCTAGATGGGTAGAAGTTTCCTGTGTCCCTGTCATCTACTGGTTTCCAAGCTACCTTTCGTAGGAGCAACACTGGGTGCTCTTCTCAAGAGGTCTCCAGGGAACCTCCCCCCCCCGCGCCCCCCGCCCTCCCAGCACCACTACACAGCGCTCTTGGGGACTCCTGTCCGTCATCTGCCTCCCCATGCTCCTGCCATGTTGTGTGCTCTGTGTTCTGGATCCTGTAACTGAGCACTGTGGGAGCTGGGTTCTTTGAACACTTTTTTTCTAGTATGCCTTGGAGGTAAATTGTTTAAGTTGTTCACTTAAATGCGTGTGACTTCCTTCTGTCTCTTGCCTGGCAGTTTGCCTGGGAACTGGTTTTCCAGCCAGCATGGGAAGGAGTGCTCCTCCCTCCTGACTCAGCAAGTCTCCAGTTGACCTGCTCTCCCTGCCTCCAGACAGGTTGGCGAGCTCCTGAAGCCTCTCAGAACTGTAGCATGCTTTGGTACGGATGCTCCCCATTCATCATGTGGCTACAGGGACTCAGTAACCTGGACAGCTCTGGCCTTCGTACCCGGAAGACCGCATGTCTCTTGCTTTCCTAGCTAGTCTCTCCTGTTGTTTCTCACAGGAGCATCTGACTGGGTACGGGCTCTCCTGCTCTGCTTTCTGCCAGTGTCATCCTGGGAAATTTCCTACACTTAAGTCTTCTAACCTTTTTGTTTAATGATGTATTTCAGCTTGTGGTTTTAGTTCACAGAATTACTTTGTTTTCAAAAGGCTCTCTTCGGAGGACGAAGGCTTTCATTTCATTGAGGATGGCAGGGTTTTCCTCCCTCAAGTTTTCTTCTATGTATTGAGTTGTATCTGTGCTTTCTTCCGAGTGCTTTTCGCTTCTGTATTCAGTGCCACAGCCTTTTCTTTGCTGATGCTTAATGGATTGTCCCCCTTTAAGCATCTTACATTGAAAAAGCTAGCTGGAAGCTGTCTGCAAACGGATTGTGGACGGCCTTGACTGTTATCAGGCAGGGACTACTGTGTCACTGAAGGCCCCTGTCACCTCAGGCAGGGTGACATGTCTCCGCCTCCTGGTGGCTTCTCAGTGGAATGCTCTTTGACCTAGGTGTGACCCTCACCATTAAATATGCAGGATGGTAGTTCAGCTGCCTCTACAGAGAGTCCTGTTTGTCATCTGAACAGCACCCCCTAGTTCCTCAAACTGCTGCATTTGCCAGTGGCCCTCCTTTAGGAGGGATCAGCCTTTAAGTGGGATCAATGCGCATATGTCCTCTACCAGAATCTAAGCTCCTGGCTGGCTGGGGCTCTGTCTCGGGGCTAGTGCCCATCAGCCGTGTTTATAGGAGGGAAGAGGAAATTAGGTTAAGTATTCTAGGTCTTTCCTCCAGTCTCCTGCTGATGTCTAATGCCGGATTGCGGGGGTCTGAGAGCAGAGAGTATGAAGAGGACTCAGTGTTGCCATTGGGGTATTCACGCCCAGCCTCTGGCCACTAAGGATTCACTCTCTGAAGTGTCCATCGTTCCCCAGAGGCTAGACCTCCTTCCTCTGTTCAGGGTGAACTACGTCCTCAGTGAAGTTACAGTGAAGGACAGTCTCTTCCCCACTGTGCGGGAAGGAGGGCCAGGATTTAGAGAAGGCATCTGATCTTTCGCTTGCTGCTGGCCAGTCTTGCTTGGTCCAGCCCTCTGCACTCAGCTCTCCCAGCTGGCCAGTGACTTAGGACCTGGGCCTGCCTAGGGGTCTGAAGGGTGAAGGCTCCTGCTTTCCCAGGGTGCTGATGCAGAGGAATGGTGACATCAGCTCAGCTTTCATGTGCATGTGTGTGTACGTGTGGTATGAGATACATATTGCCAGCTTTTCTATTGGCCTTTTAGTGGAAGGAGCACAGATTAAGCCCTTAGCTCTCTGTGCTGTGTTGAACTGCCAGTCCAACATAGCAAATGCTTCTGGACTATGTCAAAAGAGTCCCACAGGTCTGCTGTAGAATCACTGCCTTTGATCCTGGTTATACCAGAGCAAAGAAGACCAGGTCCCCGTGGCATAGGGTGCACAAGGCACTGCTGGGGTGAAAATCCTCTCGGGTCTCCCCCAGTCTGGCAGCTCCCCTGTCTTCCTTCCTTCGAAGACTCCCAAGTAGGACAGGAGTAGCAGCACCCCTCAGTGGAGCCCCAGGCCCTGGACTCTTAAATTTGCAGCAGAGGTAATTCCACCTTCCAGCAAGTTCTCTCTCACATAAGCACAGACACAGTTCTGAGCCCTTTCTGTATATTTCAAAAACTGTGTAAGGTGCACAAAGAGTAAAAAGTATAACATCAACTCCCATTCTCAGTGCCCAGGAGTGACCATTGTTAATATTTCTCACATACACTTCCAAGTACTTTTTTGTTTTAATCAAAGACATGAAATAATGCGGTTAACATTGACATTGCCTTTGTTCCTGCCAGCCGTCCTCTTCCTTGTCCTCTCCTGAGACAAGCACTGCCTCGAATTTAGCACATGTATTTCTGGCATATTTTAAAATATTTAAGAGACATGCACATTTTCATGGATCATGTGTAGTTTTCTTGCCAGCGGTGAAGGCTGAGGAGGTCGCAGAGTTCTGTAGTCATCATTTGCCGGTTCTTGTTACAGGTAGAAAGAATTCAGAGAGAAACAAAAGCCGAGAGGAAGTTTTACTCCAGAGCAGAAGTACCCGTGTGGTCACAGGGCAAGTGTGGCTCCTGAGAGGCGTGCCTGGGGTATGGGTGGCCCCTCACATGACAGCTTCAGTGGAGGGAGGGTTCCGCATGGGTAAAGGGAGATTCTCGTGGGGAATTCAAGGAGTGGGATGAGATTTTTCTCCCAATAGGGTTATCTTCCTCCTCCTTTCCTTTTGAGGATTTAGAATGAATCATGGCAGCTTCCGCCTGCTGGAGCAGCCAGTTCTGCAAGGCCATGATGCATAGGACCATTGGCCTGTTGGTCCCTGCTGGTTCAAGGCAGTATTGTTTCCTGTCACATGATGTCCTGTAGCAGTACTGTTCTGCCAGCATATTAGCCTTTTAGCCAGGGGTTCTCAACCTGTGGGTTGTGACCCCTTTGGGAGTTGGATGACCCTTTCACCAGGGGTCCCTAAGACCTTCTGCGTATCAGATATTTGCATTACAGTTCATAAGAGTCGCAAAATTGCAGTTAAGAAATAGCAACAGCAATAATTTTATGGTTGGGGGTCACCACAACGTGAGGAACTATATTAAAGGGTCGCAGCGTTAGGAAGATTGAGACCCCATTGCTCTAGGCAAGTGTTGAACTGCCAGTCCAACATAGCAAATGCTTCTGGACTGTGTCCACAGGGTCCTGCAGGTCTGCTGTAGAATCACCGCCCTTGATCTTGGTTATACCAGAGCAAAGAAGACCAGGTCCCCTTGGCATAGGGTGCACAAGGCACTGCTGGGGTGAAAAGCCTCTCGGGGTCACCCCCAGTCCCTCTCTCTATCCACTGTGTATCAGTTTTGTGTGTAATGTCACAAAATGTATGCTGCTGGCCGGGGCCTGGCTTTTTAGGGCACTTTCCGGCTTTGAATCTGGCTCCTGATAGTGCTGGCCTTGGAGCCATAGACCATCTTCACTGTCAGGCTGGAGCACAGCTCAGCAGGGCAGCAACTGCCTGCCGTCCACAGGTCTAGTCCTGGCACTACACAAGCAAAGACAAAGACGGCTGTTAGGAGACAGCTGTCGTGCCTTGATCTCTTGCCACGCTCCTGTCAGCTTCTGGTTGCATGCACACAACCATAATGGTTAAGTACCATGCTGCACTCGTCCATGCCACATAGTGAGTGAGACTTGAGGGGAAAATCACTTTCCTATAGCCACCTTGTGATCCACTGCCAGTGTGTGTGCATGTGTGCACACGTGATCTGCAGCCCTGGGACAGTAATGTACACCTAGGTAAGGTCAGTAGCTTGAGACCCAGGGGTAGCTAGTGCTGCAACCACAGAGGTACTTGAAAGATTTTTACTGTGCCCTTTGGTGGAAAAAGACAAACCAATTGTCATTCAGTCCTGCTTCTGTCGTTGACTCAATCAGCAGTCAGCCAGGAGATACCAGCACTTCCTTACCCTGTCCTGCCTCCACTCCCTCAGCTCCATACTGGGTTCACAGCCTGTCTCCCAGTGGCTTACGTCAGCAGCCGGATGAAGTAGAGTGTCTGTGACCCATACTCCGCTCCTGTTGATGGACACTCAATGTGCTCAGATCCTTTGACTTGACATGTGTAATAATGTTCATAATCCTTACTCCTCAACAGGGGCTTTTCGAAAGACGGTTTTAATCCCTTGTTTAATCTCTACTGTGGCAACATCATCGTTTCCCCTTTCTAAACCTGCCTGTGTAATTTTTTAGCCTCATTTTGAGTTTTGTGAGTGGGCCTGGGAACTTCATCAAAATGTATAGCTCTGTTTCTTAGGAAAAAAAATTACTTGCAAGTGTCACACAAGTTATGAGGGACTATCAGAACACCACTTTGTGCACTGGGACCCCTGTGCTATTTGCATTGTTCTCTGATTGGTTTGTGGAAGGACAGTCTCCCCAGCGAGGTTGTAGATGCCGTCAGGGACACACTGTCTGTGCATGGGTCTCTGGACACCTAGCAGGTGGAAGCTCAAAACGGCATCTGTAAATACATGTAGTTCCTCCACGGCCTGGCTGCCCGGCTGCCTGAAGGAAGTAGGTGCTGACAGGAGGAGTCTCGGGTACCAGTCTGTTTTTGCCCACGTTCATCTTTCTTTAGCACTTAGTAAAAGCTAACACTTCTCTGGGTGTTTATGTTTCTGCTTGCTTAAGTCCTCATAGCAATGTTCTAGACAGCTGTTATTATTCCCACTTCGTAGATGAGAGACCCAGGGTCCAGACAAGCTGAGCAGCTTACCTAAGGGCACAGGATAGCCAGGACGACACAGAGAGATCTTGTCTCCAAAAAAAAAAAAAAAAATTCAAGCCTTGGTGCCGTGGCTTCAAGAGCCAAACTCTGTGGACCATGGGAGACCAGGATTAAACCTACTGTCACCAGCCTCTGTGCTGGAGACACCACCTGTGATGACACGGTAGACTGCTCTCGCGCCTGTGTCTCCGGTCTCATGGCCTCTGTTAGCTCCTCACAACAGGTGAGGTAGACGTCTGTTTTTAATGGGTGTGTCTATACGCTACCAAACATAGAACACAAGAAAAGATTGCTGAAATTATTCCAGCCAAAGTCAGAATTGTTTCATTTATTCATCTCTGTGTGTGTGTGTGCGCGCGCGCGCGCATATGTGTTGCTCACACCTACGCTATATATACAGTATGCATGTAGAAGTCAGAGGGCAACTTGTAGGAGTCATTTCTCCTCCTTGCTGAGCTCCGGGCTTAGCAGTAAGCACCTTTATCCACTCAACCATGTCACTGGCCTCAAAGAGAGAATCTTGTTTGACATCTTGGCAGTCATCCCATAGGCTTTCCCTGAACACGTAGGAATTAGACGCCACCCACAGTGGACACCACTGAGGCCTCATTCTAGATGTGTCCTCAAGTGAGGCTGCCACAGGCAGCTGGGAAAGAGGTGATGTCCCTACAGAGCTGGAGTATGGGTTGGAGCTGCGGACTTAGGTGAGATTTTCTGTTGTATATTAAATCTCACAATGAAGACTGCATCTGTTTTCTGGCCCATTGCTCCTGTTTGGATCTGTATCCAAGCCTGTATAATGCAGTACTGTTCCTGGGTAGACATGAACAAATGAATCCTCACCCCAGATAGGGAGTCAATGACAGGACAAAGTAAAGACACCACCCAAACCCAGCCTGGTGAACCAGTGAATTTGAATGGGGTTACTTAACAGCAGTATAGATGAGGGTCACTTACAAGAACAGAAATGACACCACATCACCAAAGCCCACCCCAGTGTGAGTGACAGCTAACAAAAACTGGGAACCGGGAGCACACTGCACAGTCTGCAGGCAACTCAACAGGTTGGAGAGTGACCTTTCCAGGCAGTTGAGCTGGTCTGAGCCTCTTCCAGGCAATTGGGCTAATCTGTTCTTGCAGGCAGCTGAGTCTTCTAGTCTCAGAGTATCTCTGAGCAGTCCTTACTGATTTTATACACTTGGAGAGGGTGGGGCCTGTTGAATATGTTGAGTTTCAGGGACTTCCTGATGCCTTCCAGTTGTTCACTTCCTGAGCTTAAAGAGCTTCTCTGAGAATGGACTGTCTTCCCTCCGAGAAGAAGGTTTAACCTCGGAAGGAATTGCTGTCCGTCAACCTGGCTCTGTTTAGGTGGGCTGCCACCCTCGAGCCACGCTTGTCCCTTCCTGAGGTGTGCCGCTCAGTACTGAGGAAGAGGCTGTGCTTAGCAAGGTAGTCGTTACACCTCTGTCTCTAAAGCTCAAGAGAATGGCCACAGCCTTGGCTGATGCGGCATCACGGTGCTGGTTTTCTTGGTTCTGTGAGGTCTAATTGCAGGCAGTGTCCTCTGAGGTCACACAGCAGTCACAAACAGGGATCTGATGACTTTCCAAAGCCCTCCATCTCCTCACAGGAGCACCATTTGAAGTTATTTTGACAAAGTCTAGGGAACAGCCTCTGGACGCTGGTGAGGGGTGAGGGTAGGGTGCTCATCCCTGAGTCCTAGCATCTTGCTTCTCACTTTGCTCTTTGGATTGGTGTCTAGTTCTGCTGGAAATGAGATCATATATTCGACTCTCAGGCTGTGTTAGTGAAAATGAACTCTAATGTGATTAGATACTAATGCAGTGTAATGGAGGATTGGTATTAAATTGAGACCTTCTGATCTTATTACTCCACAAACTCAGGCTCCTTCCTGCTCAGCTGCTGCCCTGCCCAGAGCCCTGGGCCAGGCAGAACCTTAGCAGAAGAGAAGAGGGCATGGGAACCTGTCTGCCAAGAACACTTCACAGGGGAGGCACAGGCCCCAGGCCTGACGCTGGGCCTGCCCACGAGCTTGGAGCCCCATGCTCTGTGAGGCCTAACAGGCCTCACATGTAGTCTTACTTAACCCAAGTCTGGAACCGTGACAGGTGCAGGGCCAGACTGTCTCCTCTGCTCTCCCTCTCCCCACCTCGTTCTCTGACCCACACCCAGTGATGGGTTGCAGGCTCTTGTGTGTCCCCATTCCTGGCCAGCTGGAACCTGTGCCCTTGACCTCCTTCAGGGATGCAGGTGGAGTTCTGATGCCTTGTACTGCCTCTACTTCCCCGACCTGCTGGAGGAAGGATGTTAATAGCCAGGCTTGTGGAACCCCACAGCCTTGTAGGCCTCCCCTGCCCCACAGGCTGTGTCCCATCCCGCAGGCAGCTGGGAGAGAACTGAGGGTCTAGGAAAGCAGGGCAGAAAGGCATTGCGGGGGATGGGAGGTGAGTTGTCTTTACCTGTGAGTAATAGTGTTTTTACAGAGAGAGTGATTTTTCTTACTCTGTTTTCAAAAACCTGCTTTCAGAGGCAGAGCCTTTGCGCACAGGATGGTAATGACTTTTTAATGACCTTAAGAGGACTGGTGTCTGGGCAGCAGTGAATCAGGCTCAGTGGGAGGTACATGGCGAGCAGGAAGATGGAGCACCTGAAGCCAAATGGGGGAAACACACTGCAGATACATATGTTTCCTTTGCTGGCATTACTTGGTAATTAGACAATTACAGGAAAAGGCTGCACAGCAGCTGGCGTTCCTACAGTGCGGGAGGAGAAGGCAGCCACTGTGAGCGCGCACTCATGAGCCGAGGAGTGCCAGCCCAGGCTCCGGCCTCCTCCTGCATGCACATTGGCTTCTAGGTGAGCTAGCTCAGCCCAAAGGAGGAGGAGTTATCTTTAAAATGTCAGGCTTGCAGTTGGGTGATGGCCCAGTGGGTAATGCCCACAAGCTTGCGAAGCTGAGTTTGGATCCCAACACCCGCTTAAAAGCCAGTGCGCGCCTGTCAATCCGGAGCCATTGGTGGGCGGGGGGGGGGGGGGGGGGGGGGTAAGGCAGGTGGATTTTCGGAGCTTGCTAGCTAGCTGGTTTAGCTGGAAAAAGGCAAACTCCAGGTTCAGTGAGAGACCTTTCTTAAATAATAAGGTGGGAAGCAATAGAGAAAGATGCCTGGCGTTGACCCCTGGCCTCCACACGCACACTCATGGGTGCATGCGCACAAGTACTGTATAGAGAAGGGAGGGTGGGAGGGAGGGAGGAGAAAAACAAAACACCGAGATTGATTTAGAGGCCCCCAGAGACAGGCCAGTCCTGAAACCCTAGGGTCATGCTTTGGAGCAGGAAAGGTCACCTGCCCTGCCCTGTTCCACCCAGCCAATCCACACCCTGTCCGAAAGCTCTTGCCCAGCAGCCTCCTGTAGTCACCCCAGCCCTGACTCAGGTCTGGCCTGTGTGCTGAAGAGCCCAACGAGGCAGGCCTGTTGCCACACCACAGATGAGGGCACTGGTCTTACAAACCCCACCACCCTTGTTTATGTTTGCATTCAGTCACACTCTTCTCACCGAGCAAACGTGGTCCACAGCCTTGCTTACTTTCCTGGTGGCTTTCTAAGAACCCGAGTCGCAGTTACAGACAGTACCAGGGCCTGCTCTGGAGAGAGGAGCGGCTGCAGATGGGACACTGCATCTCCTGCCCCGCCCCACCCCTTCCCCCACCATATCCCCCCACAGACTGGGTCTCCTGGCAGAGGAGGTGACATGACCTGTTGCCAAGCTGTCAGCCAGGCTAACTGCTCCAGCTTAACCGGGCAAATTGCTGTGCTTCCTCCCAGGTCCTGGCAATCGGTCACTTTTGAAAGACAGCCTGCCTCCTTCATCCGAATCGTTGGAACACACAACACAGCAAATGAGGTAAGGGCTCTCTCCTGAGAAGTGGCATTTCATGATAACAGGATAACCATCACATCCCAGTTAAATGGAGCTGTCTGCCCTGCCTGGTAATGGCCCGTGACTACGGCTCAGCATAAAGGAAGTCCCTACCCTTACCCCAGAGGAGGTCATTATCAGATCTCTGTGTCTGTCCACTGGCAAGTGAGAACCAACAGCTGTGCTTGGCTTCTTCCATGGCCCTGGTGGCCAGAGAAATCAGGTGCCCTCTCTGAGTCCTAGCCGTCCTCCCAACAGCAGTGCTCTGTGCAGCATCTAGCAGGTGCCTGTGCTGTCGGCCTGTGCGCTGGCGCTCTCCTGCGCTGTCAGCGGTCTACATGGGTGTACACCTCTGAAAGGCCCTGGTTACAGACAGGGACAGTGACACGGAAGTGAAGAGGGAGCGAGCAGGCTGACGGTGACAGCTGCGCTGCCCCAGCCAGGGTCCTCTTTGCTCCTCCCTAGGACTGGTTCATGGGTGTGCCACCAGAGCAGTCCTGGGGCCTCTGTGATTGGTGTTTTCACTGGTGGGTTGTATTCTAGAAGGGAAGTCTGTAGGCATTAGAGCCCCACCAGTGGACCCTACGTGCTGGCTCCTGCCCTGTCTTCTCAGGAGGCTGGGGACTCATGAGTCTCAGTGCAAGTCCTGGATAGGGTTCTGAAGAACGCGAAAGCACTGGCCAGAGGCATCCCGAATGTGAATGAGAAACACATCAGAGAGCACATGGGGGAGCCTGCAGAGGGGGAGGGGCGTCCCTGCCTCTTGAGCACAGGGCTCTCCATTGTCGTTTCGCACCTGACCCACACTGTAGAGCTGGCCCAGATGTGCCAGTTGTGTTCATGGCATCCCTTCTCCCAGAAGTATCCAGGTGTGCCTAGTGCTTCAAAGAACACTTCTAAACATGGAACTACTGTTGGTGTTTAGGTCCATTTGCCTTTTCATTTATTCAGTTACTTAGGATCATAGTGACCCACCCACAGTGTGTTTCCTACAGAGAGCAGCTTGTAAATAGAACCCAAACGTTTCCTATTTCCTCAAAGCCAACCTGAAAAATCTCAAAATAGTAAATCAACCAATACTTTTACAGATGTCTAAGCCTCAGGTCCTAAGCAGCTGCAGTGGCCAACTCCCAAAACCTGGCACACAGGAGGGCAGGGCAGGAGGGCCACTCTGAGCTCAAGTCTAGGCTGGGGACAAAGTGAGCACCAGGTAATCCAGGGCTCTCGCAGGACTGTCCTTAGAACCTGGAATGAATGAACAGACAAACAAATGGCAGGTCATAAGACCATTCTTCTTGTGTGTTGTCTCAGAAACATGTGAATTGACATCTAATGTTCGCTTTCAAACTTACAATTTTTAAATTTTGCCAATAAGTTCTAGTTGTTTTTCTTTAAATTTATCTTATATTTTAGTTTCGTATGTAAATGTGCACGTGGCTGCCCTCAGCTAAAGTTACAGGCAGCTATGAGTCGCCTGCTGTGGGTGCTGGGAACTGAACGGTCCTCTGGAAGAGCAGTCTCTGCTGTGAACCACTGAGCCACGTACCAGGCCTGAGTGCTAACATTTCCTACTGTTTATACTTCACATGTGTATTCTAAATTAAAACAAAACATGTAATTTTATACAAATAACAAAACTAAAATATGTTCTTTTCGAAGACTTTCTAACCCAGTGAACCCCTGCCCCCACAAAAATTCTAGTCTTCCGCTTGAACGCCAAGATGGAACTCCATAACGATTCGTTACAACTAAGGGATCGTCAGGTCAGAAGGACGGAGCCTGGTCGGGGCTCTCCAGGTCTGTACTCGGCCACCCCCACTCTCACCACAGCCAGGAAAAAGGAGCCCTGGATATTGGGTGTCAAAGCAGTTCCTGCTGAAGCATCATTTCCCATCACAAACTATAAAGGAGGGTCAGGGTCTCTGAAGGGTGTTTCCTCCAGGCCTCTGTGGCCTGGGCTCAGGCAGGGTGTTGGCAGGCCTAGCTAGAGGGCTGCTGCATGTGGCCGGTGAGTGGCTTCCCTAGCTGCCTTATAGAGTCAGATACTGATTGGGAAAATAAAGCCTCAACGTAGTGTTGTCAGTTGGAAAACATCTTAAATCATAAGACACGTGATGAACAGGCTTCTGGGTAGAATCCATAAACTCATTCTCAGAGCGCACCAAAGGATCAGGAAGGCTACAGCTCCCTGGGTAGGAAGGATATGGTGGACTCCCAGAGAGGATGATCCTTGCTGTGTCCCCATTGGGTTTGGGGACATCCCTCGGGACAGAGTGTAAGGAGGGAGGAGGAGGACACAGGGCTGGGTGGGCAGAGCACCTGGGAACAGCTGAGAGAGGCTGTGTCGCAGGCAGGGGAGTGCAGCTGATGGGGGGCATGGCTGGGAAGAGGAGGCTAGGAGTGAACAGAAAAGCGCTGTTCTGTCAGCCCAGTAGCATGCCCTCACGGGTAAGGAGAAGCAGGGACCTCTCAGCATGCCCTGCTCAGCCATCTGATGACTGCAGTGTCATCTTAGCCACACAGCAGGTGGGGCTCTGCCCAGCAAGGCAAGCTAACACAAAAGGTGTTTCTTTCTCAACAGTCGGGAGGGCCAGGGAGCACAGTCTGGCTGGTGGAGGAGCCGGCTTGCCCTTCTGCCTTTGCATAGCCTGCCTTGGAGCAGGTACCTGGAAAGGGAGTTTAAGTAAGCTCTGATTCCCCTCTCCTTTCTGGTGAGGACACTAGTCACGGGGCTCTACTCCCCTGATTCCATCTAAACCTTTCAGCCCTCAAAGGCCCTGCCTTCTAATGCTGTAACATGGAGTGGGGTCAGAGTCTCCCACATGATAGCAGACATGCCTTCATTTCAGACCTTGTTTAGGGCTTGTTGAGGGCCCTTCAGCTGAGTGCCTGTCCCAGACCTGTGCTGATGATGCTGGTGCCACGTTGACTAGGAAAACTTGGATTTAAAAAAATTTTTTTTTTATTTACTTATTGGTCACAAAATATACAATTGTGTACATAAAAGAAAGAGAAATATGAGCACCCCACTGCCTTGCTGGGGAGGCCTTCAGACAAGGTGGGCAGAGCAGGTGGGTGGGGGCCGTTCAGGGCCTCCTGGGAGCTGAACAGCGTTCCTGGGACAAAGTGTCCTTGTTGGTGTGTGTGTGTGGAGATGGGGACCTCTGTGGGCTCTCCAGCCTGGAGCCCTGATCTGACAGCTCTGCCGCCTTGACCTGCAAACACCCAGCTGGCTTAGAATATGGGCAGAGACCAGCAGGGGCAGGGTGACTGGATGGATGGGTGGATGGATGGACGGACAGATGGATGGATATGATGTAAATATAGATATATCTCATGCAACACCATAGACAAGGTGCTGTGTACCAGGATATATACACACAGATACGTACATAAGTACGTGGTTTTGGGAAATCCTCACAAGATTATAGAGGCTCTCAGAGTACCATGGCCTCTTGATGATAAAAAGCCATTTTCCTGAAAAAGGGGTGGGGGCAGGAAGAGTGTCACATCCAGTCAGGCTGACTCTTAACAAATGACCACTGCTTCTCCCAAAATCCTGATCAATAGAGAGGTGTAAAGTGGGCTCTGCTCCACCCTGGCCCGTACCTCATGTAACTGCCTCTCACGCTGGTGGGCTTGCTTTGTGTACCAAGTATGGTAGGTCTAGGGGAGAAACTGAGGTAGAGCACTCCTTACAGCAGTTTTTGTCCCTGCCCAGCAGAGTGTACCCCTTGAAGAGCCCTGTACCTCAGACAATAACTGGTATCACTAAGTTTCAAATGGTGGACAGAGGTGTGGGGGGGCAGTTGTGGTGGGCCCTGATGTGGGCCATGCAAGAGTGGCTAAAGGGTGGGATTCCCTCCTTGTGAGACAGTAGTCTGCTGGTGCTCGGACGGAGCTCATGTCGTGGGGGTGTCTGGGGGAGGGGCTTGCACGTCTTTGCACTCTCACTGCCATGTGTCAGGAACAGTAACCAGTTGTGAGCTTGCTGCAGGAGAGTCTCACCAGCCAGCAGCAGCAGGGTGGGGTCTGCATATGGCTGCTCCAGCTTCCTACCAGGCTGAGGTGGGCTTTACTCACAGGCTATATCAGGCCAGTGAGTGTTCTGGGACCCTAGTGCCACCTCGTTCCCATAGCAACATGTGGCTTTACTGGGAAAATAAAACCAGGGTAACAGACTGTGGAAAAACTAAGTAAGTGTTCCTTGCTAGCCTGGGGTAATTATTTTCCAGAACCCCTCTGGAGTCTGCCCTGACCCCTGAAGGTCTCTCCTTCAGTGTTCTCCCCAGAGACATCTAGGCCCAGAAGGTGCCTCAAAGCAGCCCCGTGCACAGAATCCCCAGAGCAGCAGCAAATAGACATCAAACAGCAGGTGGCTACAGATAGAGAGCAAATAGAGAGGATGTCCCAGCCTGCATGGGACAACCCCATCTGCATGGGACAGTTCCACCTGCATGGGGCAGCCCCATCTGCATGGGGCAGCCCCATCTGCATGGGACAGTTCCACCTGCATGAGACAATTCCACCTGCATGGGGCAGCCCCACCTGCATGGGGCAGCCCCATCTGCATGGGACAGTTCCACCTGCATGAGACAGCCCACCTGCATGAGACAGTTCCACCTGCATGAGACAGCCCCATCTCATGGGACAGCCCCATCTGCATGGGACAGCCCCAGCCTGCCGCCCCCTCTATTCCTGGGGAGAGTGTGACCCTCCTGGAGTATTTTGTCTCAGTGGCCTGAGAAAGATGTGCACAGCATGAGCTGACCTGGGTGCACACAAGTCTCCCGTGGCACTGTGGACAGGGCACTGTGTCCTGGGATAAGGTGCTGGGCTGGAGAGACAATGGTATAGGGCAGCAGTGGCCTGGGTACCCAGACAGTAGGGCTTGGTGAACAGTCCCAGCAGGAGGTTCTGACCCAGTGCCCAGTAGGCAGTATCTCTTGGGGAAAGAGATCATGGTAAGGCATACAGCAGTCCCTCTACAGGGTGGATGAAGCTAGAGTCAAGGGGCGTCAACAGTTATCATTGACAGAAGTAGGAGCTGGGAAGAGGGAGAGCCAGCGCCTGCACAGGTTGTGGATTCTTGGCCTGGGAGGAGAGCGCGCTGTGGTGCTTGTGAGAATGTTTAGAACCATGTAGTGGTGAGGAGACAGGGTGAGGAGGAATAGTAGGCCTCAAGAGGTCCAGGGAGAACAGACTTCAGCAGCACACAGGTACGGTGGTCAAGGTTAGGTCCCTGTGAGGAGGGAGGCCTGGAGGGCATTACGAGAACAGCTGGTGTGTGCCAGGGAGGTGGAGGCTGGGCACAGAAAGACAGGCCGCACTGCCACCCCCCCCACCACTCTGTGACCCCCCAAGTCACTTCCTCCTTTGTGGGTAAGCCCTGGCTAGGCCGCATCTACCAGGAGTGGGTACCAGGCATCCCAGAAACCCAGGGACATGGGTGCCCCCACTTTACTTCCATAGATTTGGTTGACAGCTCCCCAGCAGACTAATAACAAGGAGAGGTGCCTTTAGCCACCCACATCAGTCAGGCTTTGTCCTTCGACAAGATGGCTCGGGACAGCTCCCAGAAGGTAGAGTCCAGCCTTGGTCTAGGCCACGTGACTTATGTGCTGTGGCAGGGTGGGGCTGCTCACAGTCAGGGTGTTCCCGTGCTCCTCAGTCCTTCCTGGAAATGCCTTCACAGGCACACCAGTCTCCTTGGTCATTCTAAATCCAGTCAAATCAGCAGTGAAGGTTAACTTAGAGATGCACACACACATCTCCCGCCAAAATAAAAAAGGTAGGAAATAGGAAATTGCAGGGCTTCCTAGGGAGAGGTTCCAGACAGTGACGCTGTAGCTGTTCCTCATCGGTGTGAGGAGTATCATGAAGTAATGCACGTGTGAGCATTGTCACCAGAGTCTTAGTTCCATATCTCAGGATGAATACTCATCAAAATACTTGTGCCTTAATAATACTGAGGCGCATGCTTTTAATCACAGAACATGGGAGGTAGAGGCAGAAAGATCAGGAGTTCAAGACCAACCTCAGCTGTGTAATGAATTTGAGGCCAGCTTAGGCTTCATGGAACCCCATCTCAATCCTCCTCTCCACAAGATGTCTCCCTGTTCAGTTGTGGTGGTTTGATAAGGGTAACGGCCCGACAGGCTTGTGTGTTTGAACGGGTAGTCCCCAGGAGTGACACTGTTTGAGAAGGTTAGGAGGACTGGAGGCCTGGCCCTGTTGGAGGAAGTGTGTTTCTGGGGCTGGGCTTCCTCTCTGCCTAGGATCAGGATGTAGCTCTCAGCTGCCGCTCCAGCACCATGTCTGTTGCCATGCTCCCCCCCTTGACAGTAATGAACTGAGCCTCTGAAATTGTAAGCCAGGCCACAGTTCAGTGTCCCTTCGTCATTTGTTATGGACTTGTTTTGCTGGTTGGTTTGGGGTCTTGAGACATTTTCACACCATAGCACAAGCTAACCTCGAGTTCGCAATCCCCCTGCATCAGCCTCCTAAGTGCCGGGGTTACAGGTGTGTGGCCAGACCCACCTTATCATCGTTTAAAAAAAACAGAGAAAAGCTGTTTGTGCTCAGTGTTTGGACTGCTCCTGTCAGCTCTGAGGTGAGGAGAGGAGTTGCTGGCCGCCATAACTGGGCATCTGACGTTCGGGTGGCTACAGGGATGGGGTGCAGGAGGGTGGCCCTCAGCCGCCTTCTGTTCTGGGCAGCCAGTGGGAGGAAGCCATCTATTTCATGAAGCTGGTCACCTTGGAAATGCAAGTTGGAGGTGTGGGTCAGAAATCTTGTTTGTGTTGGCAGAAAACTGGTCTGCAAATTACCCAGAAGCCACAGAAGCAAGGTGGAGTTATTGAACAGTATTCCTTTTTCTCAACTTCTGCCACAGTTCACAGTAGACTCCTAGGCTAACAGGGTCCTCCCCTCCTCTTCCCCTGTCTTCCTCCCCACCCCTCCTCCCCCTCCCCTTGCTTCTGTAAAAACCTTGGAAAAGTATGTGGTGCTTGGGGAGTCATAGCTCTGAGAGGAGGAGGGGTCAGCGTCCTTCCTGAAGGGGCGGGGCTGCACACATGATGCACAGGCTCACGGAGGGAGCATGCCCAAGCGTCTGAGACACGTCCAGGATTATAGCTCCCAGAGAGGCCTGGCAAAGTGATAATAAACAGCAGCCACGAGAAATGACCCCCGGGTGTGCAGGAGCCCGGGTCTGATTCATACACGAGTACATTGCAAATTGGCCCTCCTCTCGGGGGAGAGATCCCGGGCCACTGAAGATGCTGGGCAAAGGTGCCCCTCATGGGCAGCAACAATCAGGCAGGCTAATGGGATCCACGATCAGAAGGTGGAGGGAAAGGGTGCGGAGGCCATATAATGGTTCTGCATACCTCAGAAGTGTGGCTCTGCCCGATGCTGCCTCCATTTAGGTCGACTCCTTCCTGAGGACTCAGTCTGGGGAGGTTCAAGGGAAAGGAATCGAATCAGCTCCCGTGCAAAGAGAAAGCAGACTTGGCCATTTCAGCTTGTGGGAGACCCACACGTGTCTGTGAGAAGACGGAGGGAGGAGGTGGGGTAACCAGGGCAAACTTCCAAGGCCCTTTGGGGTAACCACACTCACACTCCCTTAGGCCTCTGCGAGGAGCTCTAGGCAGCCTCAGGCCCGGCATGGCTGCCCTGTCCTGTGGGGTTTCACCTCCATCCTGAGAAGAGAGGCTTTCAACCACCAGCCCTTTGAGAGGCCCATGTACAGACTGGAAGGTGTTTGGGGTCAGAGGGAAGGAGCCTGCCCTGCCTGTCAGTGCGGCAGAGATGGGAGCCCCAGGGACTTACATGGTGTTTTTATAAGCTGCTTTCGCGGGGTAGGACTGGCCCTGGCCTGGGAACGTCACCCCCGAGAAGATGAGATGATTGAGCCAGGCAGGGTGTTCACACAGAGCTGGCCACAGCAGGAGGCAGGCGACTGCCAGACTGAGGTTCTAGACCCAGACTGTGACCCAGATGTCCTCCAGCAGTGCCTCTGCCTAGGAGGCCACCCCACCCCGTGGGCCCCCCACTCCTCAGGGCCTGCCGTGTGTAGCCTTTTCCCCTGTGGTGTAGGGAGCACTCCTGCCTTGGCTTCCTGCCGGGCTGTGAGAACACCTGGCTGAGGAGAGAGAATTTAACTGACTTATGAATGAAGCAGCCAGAACCTGAAAGCAAATACGGAAAGGTTTCAGCCAGTGAAACTTGAACACGCTTTCATAATCCTGGAAAAATTCTAGTTATGTGTAAAAGAATTCATTGTATCTCTAAGTCTCCCAGTGTCTGCTTGTCTGTGCACCCTTGCCTTGGGGTGATGCTGTGCAGGCCATACCCTACCTCCTTTTTCTTGGTGTTTTGAGGTGGGGGTGGTTTAGACCTTATGATCCTGCTGCCTTGGCTTCCTGAGTGCCAGGGTTCCAGGCGAGCACCACGAGGCCTGCCTTCAGCTTTCAGAATAGAACATTGAGCTGGAATTCCCACACGGTCCATTCACCCACTTCAAGTGTAGAGTGTGTTGGCCTGTGAGTGGATATATTTAAAGTTATAGGCCCCTCTAGCCTCTAACCATGTGCAGAAATAAACTAATCCAGGGGGCTGGAGAACATGGCTCAGCAGGTAAGAGCCCTTGCTGCGCTTGTGGGGGACCCAGGTTAGGTTTCCAGCACCCTTCCTATGCTGTTTATAACCACCTAACTCCAGTTCCAGAGCACTCATGACTCATATTCACAAAGTGCGCGCCTCTCCATCTCTCTCTCTCTCTCTCTCTCTCTCTCTCTCTCTCTCTCTCTCAAAAATATACTTATTAAAGAAAGACTCAAAGGGGAGAAAGAGGCCAGAGGTGTAAGCCGGTGCTGAGCAGTCTAGCCTGGGCACTGCTGAGGCATCTGTGCTAGACTTGTGCAGCTTTGGAACCTGCCATTTGCATTAATCGTGACTGGCCACAGTCCATCTAAAACCTGCTTGTTGCTTTCAGGTATCTGAATCGGACAAGGAGCGAGGTGGGCACCCAGGAGGCCCCAGTGTCACCCTGGCTCCCAGCCTCAGGTTGGGCCGTCTCTCACTGCCGTGTCTTTCCCTCCCCAGGTCTTCCACTGTGTCCACTTTGAGTGTCCGGAGCAGCAGAGCAACCAGAAAGAAGAGAGCAGTGAGGAACCGGGAAACGGGGACCCCAGCACCCCCAGTCAGCAGCTCGACTCTCACGCACTGCGGGCACCCAGTGCCAGCTCACTACCCCCCAGCCCAGGCTCCAGTTCTCGCTCACCCAACCACCAGCACCAATAAAGGAGGCAGAGGACGTGGTGTGACTTGGGTGGGCCCGGGTGGAGCAGGGGTGGGCCCTCCCAGGCAGGGCCGAGTGCAGCGTTCTCCCGTCCCTGGGAGGGGCAGACCTGGCAAAAGCCACCCAACCAGGTTTTCCCTCCAGGGACAGAAGGGCACCCGTTCTCCCAATCCTCGGGCCGTCTCCGGGGGAGGCCATGGGTAGAGTCTTCAAGTCCACCGTCAAGCCCTACCTCTAATAACCCAGGGTCAGTGCTGAAGGGATCTAGACAGGCCTGGCTGGGATAGTGTCCTCTCCTCTGCGCCCGTTGCCCCAGCTCCTGGGTGGCCGTGGCCGTGTAGTTTCTCTGTTTCTCTGCACCTGCTGAGCTGTGGGTGCAGGCCTGTGGAATCGGGCTGGCCTGTGCTGGAGTGAGGCTCTACTAGTCTCCAACGGTGGTGCCTGGCCTGGCAAGGGAACCCTGGGGACGTTCACCAGACAGGCAGTGCAGCATCAGTCCGTGGACATGGAGTTAAGGATGGCTTGCATCGCCGCTTTATTAACCTGCCGTTCCTGCCGTGGACCTGCCTTCCAGCCCGGGAGGCGGCTGCTAGAGGCCATTCAGAAGCCCATGTCGACGCTTGCCCAGTTCTAGGCTCACTGTGCTGAGCTCGTGGCCCAGCTGCCCTTGCACTCCGTCCGGCCAACAGATGTGGTGTCAGGGGCCCAGGCCTGGGACTCTACAGGGAATCTCCTGACGTCATCGTCCTGGGATGGAGAAAAGCAGTTCTCAAGAGCGTTTGGCTGTGACGCCTGCAGCTCCTCCCAGCTCCCTCTTCAACCCAGGCTTCCACACACAGCTCCAGCCTCTGCGCCTCCCTGCAGCATCCCAGGCCTACAGGACATCTTAGCACATCCTTGAGCATGCTCCGAGGAGGGCAGAGCTTTCGGTCTGGTCGAGTTCCAGAAGTGAAAGTGTGGGTCAGCCAGCTTTCTCTGAGTTTGACTTGGTTGGCACAGGTCCACGCTGAGGCGGCAGCATGAGGCCTCAGCCTGCGGTGGTCAGCTTCCTGTAAGCTCAGGCCTAGCTGGTGCTAAGGGAGGCGAGTCAACAGTCGGAACCTCTGGCTTCATTTTGCCTGTATGGTGTGGGTGCTCCCACTGACGGCAGCCTGTGTGTTTGGGAGCGGCTGCTGTTAGCCTGGAGATCTGTCTGCCAGCATCTCTAGCGAGTAGCACCCCTGCCAGCGACAAGGAACCCCATCCTGTGGAGGGTGCAGATTGTATCCTTTGGAGGATAATGTGAGCTTATTTTGTTCTTGTTCGTTTATTTGCTCAAGATAGATCCTCCCTCTGTAGCCCAGGTTGGCCACACAGCAGTCAGCCTGCTTCAGCAGCCTGAGCTCCGGGCTTATAGGGATGAGGTCACACGCGCTGCCTCAAGGCTTTGTTAACATGGAAGACAAGATGCAGGCCCAGGCCTGGGGCCCAGCGGCTCCCCTGGGGCAGTGGGGCTGAGCTGGTCAGGAGCCACTGCTGCCCGCCCTGTACGTCACCACACACACCTATTCTAGGCACTGAGCACTCGGTGCTCTTGGCAGCCTCGTTTCCCATCTGGCAAGGCCCTGCAGAGCATCACCCCAGACCCACGCCTTGTGGCTTCCTTCCTCCCTTGGGACAATTGTGCATTGAGATTGAAGATCAGTCTCTGGCTCCCTTCTGTGTAGGCACTGCTGTGGTATCTCAGATAAGCAAGAGGCCCACAGGACATCCGAGTCACAGTGGGGAGTTCTGATGACCATGCCAAGCCCTCAGTCATCTGGGCTGACCCCATGGCTGCCCTTAGGAAGCCTGCCTTGCATTGCTGCCTGCTTAGGACGGGGCGGATGCAGCCTGGCCCACCACCCACCAGGCACAGGAGCTCGCCTTGGCTGACTGGCTTCTCATGTGGCCTAGAGGCCATAGCCACGGGGGTCACAGCCACATCTAAGGTATGGTTCCCATTTCCAGGGAACAGAGATGAGCCAGAGCCTGGCTTGGTCTCTGCAGGATTCTCCCCTGGGGCCAACAGACTGGAAACTGAGTGTTGAGTTCAGGCCTGACAGGAAGTCGGAGGATTGATTCCGTGCACCAAGTAGCCCTGGCACCATGCAAGTTGGATGCTGATTCTGAGGACCTGCTGGTGCCAGCAAGGTGCCACTGCCGAGCCCTGGGGATAGAGGCAGTGTGAGCTGCTGCTCTTGGCCCAGTCGTGTCCCTGAGGGCAGCCGTGTGTGTGAACACAGCCCACGCGGGCTCAGCTTGGAGGATGTGGCTGCCGGCTGATCGTGCTGTGAGAGGCCCCGCTCCAGGTCAGCCGGCTCTGCAGAGCCTCCTGCCCTTTCTTTCGGCCAGACGTTCAGGATGGCAGACGTTCTCATCGGGGCCTTTGGAAGAAGTGTTGCATGTCACCCACAGGGGCTCCTGGAGGACCATTTGGCTGTGGGTGGGCAGAGGGTGGGTGCTTTCTGCACAGTAGCTTCAGGCAGCCACAGAGGTGGCCCCGTGCTCAGGCTCAGAGTTTTCCAGACTCCGTACTCGGCCTGTTCTGAGTTTAGTGGCGTCGCAAGTCCATAGTAGATGCGGGCTCCTTCAATGGCTCTTAAAACTGTCAGTTTCTCAGTCTAATTAAATGGCGTGTCAATTCCTGACAAGTATATTACAAGTGCTTTATTCCTAGAAGAGTTGGAAAAAAAAATTCTTTTCGGCAAGAGGGATGAGTTTCTTAGACCGATTCCTTGCCCTCTGCCATGAGTTTTGAATCGCAGGGAAAAAAAAAATTGCTTAGTAGTTAAACCATCTCCACAGTTGTCAGACCTCTGTGTGCACGGCGGCCCAGGCTCTCCTGGCCTTCCTAACTCAGAAGATAGCAGAATTGTACCCACGGCCTCTGGAGCCACAGGGCCTCGGGAAGAAGAGGGTGCCGTCTACGGTGAAAGTGCGGCTTGTCTGCTTGGCTCTGCAGCAGCTCAGCCCTGCCCAGGACCACAGAGGTGTGGAGCAGGGAGCTGTGCTGCTCCCAGGAGGGTCCTCATTAAGTCTGCTTACTCCTGTCCCCTCGCCTCCTGGGTGAGGAATGGAGCCTCACAGCAGTGCAGAGGTGACCCAGGGTGACCCAGGCGCCCTGAGCATGGCCACGCTCTGGTTATTTTGCAACTTGGTCATTGATTCTGAGTGTTTATCCTGACGTCAGCCCCACAGGAGGTAAGCGCTTGTTAGTGTCCCTAGGCACTTCTGTGCCCTGTGACACCATGTGAAGCACCCCATGCTCAGGGTTCCGGGGTCTCCAGAAGGGAGGGCGTGGGTGAGGTAGCTATGGCTGTCCTAGCTCTCCTGGGTGAAGGCCGGGACATCCCTGGCACTGGGTGGATAGGAGGCCATGAGCCTGTATGAGCTACATTTCACTTCCCCTACTGGGGAAGGGGCTCCCCCTTGTCTGGTCTCCCCTCTCTTGTCCCTCAGTTTGAAAATGCCCAGGAACGCTTGTTCCAGGGTAAGCTGTCTAGCAGAGGGCGGGGCTGCAGCCTTCTGGCTGAGCGGCTCCTGATGTGGGTCCTTGGCATCGTGTGCTGCTGTGCTGTTCCCACCCCCACCTACTTTCCAGCCTCTGCCACCAAAGGCCAGACTGAGCGAGGCTTCTGGACAATTAGATCCACCCCACCCCCCAAGGACACAGTCACCCCCTGTAATGTATGATAAATGTCCTCTCTTGTCATTTGCGGCTGGAGTATTTATAGCCCCGGGCGGTTAGGCAGAGGTGGCCGGAGCCACACACCTGGGCCTGCTTCTCAGTCTCCCCAAAGGCTGAGAATGTCACCTTTGTGAGCCAGGGCAGTGGCTCTCACCGCTTTGGAGGTGGTAGAGCAGGATCCCCACCCCACTGAGGAAGACTAGCACAGTGAGGAGGCCTGCAAGTGGGATACCATCTGTGAGTCCCAGGGGTTACAGCTGGGAACAAGCTGCACTGGAGACATATTTGAGGTCCCCCCCCACAAGTGGCTGCTTAGGCCCATGTTCCACCCAGCTCTCACAGGGACAGTCCCTCTAATGGGCTGCAGGGAAACTCAACTAGGACTGCTGGAGTCTTGGGAACCCAGGGCTGGGCAGCTTTGAGTCTCAGTACGGCTTCCAAGACACCATGCCAGCCTGAGAACCAGGAAGCTCCTGGTCAGACTGGCCTGGGACGGTCCCCAGGGCCACCCGTATACCTCCACACCCACCCAGTGCCTGAGAAAGCAAGTGGACTGGCCTGGGCTTCGCCTCTGGAGGACAGACGACAGCTCCCTGCGGGTGGCCAGGGACAGTGACGGATCCACTATGGCCAGACTTGTGCAGACTGGACTTTGCAGAGATGAGCCATCTCCCGCCATGGCTGGCATCCTGGGCCCGTGAAGATCGTGATGAGATTGTGAGACTCCTCCTGGGGTCTGAGGGCTGGATAGTGAGGGTCATGCTAGCCCTGGGCATGGCTCTCTGAGGAAATTCCCGGGGCAAGCTGTGTGTTGCGGCCCTCAGTTGATACGTGTGTGGTGCCGCTGTAGGCTCACCGCAGAAATAAAGAGATGGCGTCTCACCCGAGTCTGTGCCGTACTCACTCCATGCCTGGCCCCCGCCGCTCCTCCAGATCCCGAGCCCTGTTTCTCCCATGGGTCCCTACTGGCTCCGCCCCATCCCCACCCCACCCCAGCCTTCCTCTGCCATCTGCTCAGAGCTCATCTCCTGTGTCGCGAGATCTGGGTCCCACACCACACACCAGGGTGCAGGGCCCTCCAGCCCGAGGCCTACCTGGCGCCCTTTTACCTTGAACACATCACTGAGTGGATTCAGCTTCCAACTGTGCATATCTCTGACAAGCTGGGAGCTGGTGACTGTGCCCTGCTCCTGGGCCCTCTTCTCCAGCTGTGCAGGAGCCAAGGGGCTCCCAGATCGCCACTGAGCAGAGGGTGAATATGATCCCAGAGCTCAGTGGTGGTCAGGTGGAGGTGTCACCACTCAGTGCAGCCCTAGGGACGCCATGCTCAGGTACCCGAGTTCTGTTCGCTTTGTAGGTTGGCCTAGCAGTGCGAGCGCGGTGCACCCATGCCCTGTCACTCCCACAGCTGAGCAAGGTTCTGAGTTCCAGAGACACGAGGGGGCCCTGCTTGGCTGGTCCCCTAAGTGGGAGTCGGGCAGTTCTGAGAAGGGACCAGCCCCGCTGTACCCGAGTGCTCATGGGCCATGCCTACAGAAGTCACTGTAGGAGACAGGAAGGAACCACCAAGAGGCTGAGTTTGTAGGGTGTACCCTGCATCAGGATTTGCTGCTGCCCGAAGCTCGGAGGAAATGCAGACCTGGAGCCCCCTGGAAGAGGCAGACTAGAGGAACACCACCAGCAGGTACAAAGGGAAAGCCACAGGAATGTGGCAAGGCAGCCTAGTTCACACGGGGCTAGAAAACACTTGCTCAGGCTACTCGTGGCCAGATGAGGATGCTGCCTGTAGCACACGCTAGCAGATGGAGAATTCCAGTTTGCAAGGGATGATGACCATGCTGTACCCAGCTATGTTGTTTCTCTGTAGGAGTACAAGCTACAGCTGCAGCCAGGCCAGGCATCCTTTTGTTTCTGAAGGGCTGACATCACTTACAGCTCATCCACACCAGCAGAGGCAAACTGCAGGTGAGTTAGTGTCCCATGTCCCCACTCCAGAGCTATGAGGAGCCCACCCCAGGCAGGCCAGGCTGGGGATGCCCAGAAGGGATGCAGACGCAGGAGAGTGCCCAGGCTGAGCCCTGCACCACAGCCAGGACAGTCTCCATTAGGAACATTCAAATGCAGAGCTTGAAATGGTACCCTGGGTAGAGATGTAGAACTCACCTGTGGTGGTTTGAGAACGGCCCCCACAGTCTCTGAATGTTTGATTCTGTTTGTGGACTATTTTAAGAAGGATTAGGAGGTGTGGCCTTGTTGGAGATGTGTTATTGGAGACACATTTTGAGATTTCAAAAGCCCTTGCCAGGACCAGTCTTCACTCTCTGACTCCTGCTAATGGGCTAGGAGGTAAGCTCTCAGCTACTGCTCCCGCGCCATGCCTGCCTACCCCATGCTTCCCGCCACGATGGACATGGACCTCAGAAACTGTAAGCAAGCCCCCAGTTAAGTGCTTTTTTATATGCTGCTTAGTCATGGTGTCTCTTCACAGCATAGAACAGTAACTGCAACAGAACTGGTATCAGGTTCTAGGGCATTGCTGTGACAGGCCTGACCATGCTGCTGCTTTGGATTTTGGATTAGAAATGGGGTTGAATGCTGTTAAGCGGGGCTTAGGGGCCATCCTAGTGGGAGCATGGACGGCCGAAGCCCAGCTCAAGAGGCTTTCAGAAGGGAGTGACATTAGCAACTAGGCTGTTAGTACTGCTCCTGTGGTATTTTGGCAGAATATGGGTGTTCCATGCCCTTGATCTAAAAAAAAAAAAATCTACTTGAGGCTACATTGAAGAGTTTTGGACTAATGTCATTGGCAGAGGAGCTTCAAGACAGCCTAGTACTGACTGTGACATGTGGTTATTAGAAATTACTCTTACGTGGATTTACAATGAAAAAGAGCAAGCGGGACAAAAGATATAAACATGCAGTTTGAGGAGAATGTCTGCCTTAGGCCCCACCAGACTCCTCAGCTCTCCGTGGCACCGTCACATGGCACTGAGCTCTGTGCCTGGCTTACTGCACATAACAGCATATCCTCCGGGTTCATCCCTGTCACAAGGACAGGATTTGAACCTCTTTCGGGGATGACTGATAGGCCACTGTGGGACCATCAGCTCTTTGGGCATCGCCCTGCAGATGGACACTGGCTGATGTTTGGGCTGCTGCAAACAGTGCAAACAGGACTGTTAACCACAGGTCTGTCTGCAGTGTCGGTGTTTTCACAATGGCTGCACAGCTGATGCTTCCTCCCAGTGGCGGGTCTCCGCTCCCCTCCGGTGAACACAGCTAACAGCTGAGCTGGCAGATCACTGTGGCTTTGGTTTCTGTTTCCCGAATTTTCTCACCTGTTGGCCCTTCTATGTCTTTTGAGAGCCATCTAGTCAGGTAGTTTGCTCGTTAAAATACATTAACAACTTATTTGCTGTTGTTTCATCTAAATTTAATGCTACAAAAATCCCATCACGGTCCACATCTACGGGGCAAACAGCTGAGCTCAGCCTGTCAGCCCTGCCTGCCACCTTCCTGGCTCTGCAGCTTGTAGGCAGTGGCCCTTTACTGCACACTGCGGAGGTTCTGAAATTCGCCCGATAGTTCCCGTTCCCCCTTCTGTGAGGGTACAAGTCCTGGGCTTGTGCCATGGACAGCGCTTTTGTGCCCCTCTCTGGAAATCCTCTCTGGGGGCAACTTTGTTGAAAACCTGGACCGTGATGTGCGTTGTGGTCAAGCTGGGCAGGACAGCTTGTCTGGCTACACTTGCTGGTGCCGGGTTAACCAGGAGTGGGGCAGAGCTCGCTCCTGACTGCCTGGCGCGGGCCCTGACGGACCCTGAGCACATGGTCTCTCCAGGACGCCAGCTTCAGAGCAGCAAGACTTGAGTCTCAGAGCACGGATTTCAGTGTTAAAGGACAATCTGGGAGGCCAGGCTGTGGCTCAGCAGGAGAGCCCTTGCCCAGCATGCAGGAGGCCCTGGGCACCAGTCCCAGTTCCACATGCTCACACTTAACCCACTCTTCCTGTGTGGACAATGGGGATTGACGCCGCCCCCCCCCGCACCCCCCCCCCCCCCCCGCCAGTCCCATGGCTGCCGACAACAGCGCCAAATCCTGCTCTGGGTTCTCTGGGGCTGCTGGGCCATGTTTTATTTCTGCACGGACACACCTTACATCCCCACAGGGTTCTAGTTAGCACGGCCCTGCAACTTATTTCCCCTTTAAAAACCATGATGGTTAAGGACCACCCTAGCATGATGCAGCAGCCGACTTCATGCCAAGGGCGGTGGGGGGCAGCCTGGAGCACCTATCTTCTCCTTCACCCCTGCTACTTCTTTTTGTTCTGTGTTGCTCAAGCGAACCTCCTGCCTCGGGGTCCCTCGCCCCCCCAGCTGGCCCCCAGCCACAGACAGGCCATGACTCAGGGCTCCATTCTCTGATGCGACACAAGAGAGGAGGTAGAGGAAGGACGTGTTCCGTGACGTCTCCAGCCACCCACCGCCGCCGCGGCCCGCCCTGCTGCAGTCGCCCACTGCTTCCTGCATGGGGTAAGTTGCTAACTCAGGGGTTGGCTTCCACTCACAGCAACTGTGCCCCGCAGGAGCCCTGGTAGCCAAGACCACCCGGGCCCCTTAGCTCTTTCCAGATGTCACAGGGCCCAAGGTTCATAAAACTTAGGACTCAGAAGGCCCGGTGTGCGCACAGGAACCCAGACTGTCCCCAGAATAAAATGTAAAAATGCGAGCATGACATTAAGTGAATTCAAAGGTGAATATGGGGAATTAGAATAATTTATACACCTAAGAGTTTTAAAAACCTGACAAATGCCCGAACGGGGGAAAAACGGAAGGCAAAGGCCCAGAGCGGCTTCCTGCACATGCCACGCCGCTGCAGCCCACTGCCGGGCTGTGTCCTCCAGAATGGCTGGGCTAGGGTTAGAACCCGTGAGCCGCTGCCATCCTGCTAAGCTGTGCTTTCAAAGCTGCTGTCCAGGGTGGGGCCGTTTCGGAGTCTCAGGCCACCCTGTCCTGTGGGCGGCAGGCACCCTGACCAGAGTAGACTCTTGCGTCGAGCCCGCTTCAGCCCTCTTCCCTCCCCACACCTGCCAACTGCAAAAGCCGCTACCCTGGCTTGGCTCTGCCTTCCAAGGCTGGCGCAGCCCTTTCCCAGGGGCTCAGGGTTTGGTCGGAGCCCTCTTGGAAGATGTGGATGGTAGGGCACTGTAGCACACGCCACCATGTAAAAACACTCCCGGGACGGTGGCCAGTCTGTGTCACCCGCATGACACCATGAGGGCAGGGCCCTGCTCGTCTGCCCTGCTCACACAGGCCAGGACCCCGACGTCCTGCAGGGGTGGCTGCCACCTGCAGCTAACTTTATCTGTGGCCAAATGTACAGGGAAAGAAAGGTGGGGCCTGTGGTTCCTGGTCACAGCAGCTAGCCAAGAGGCCAGGTAAGTCCTGGCAGACAGCAGGGAGGAGGGAGGTGTGGCTTCGCCGCAGGGTTCTATTGGCTGTGAGCCTCCTGCACTGTCTACTGGGTATCAGTGCAGAGCACCAAGTGTTTGTCCTCTGAAGTACGGGGTGTGAGCTACTGGCTCTGGATTAGACAGCAGGCAGCCTCCTCTGCACGGGCACCCTTTCCAGCTCATAGCTCCTGGGTCTTTCTCTCCCTGCAGCCTTGGTCCAACTTCTGTTGCTGCCTGCCGGCGTGGTCCCTGCCTGTCGCAACTGTGGGTAGGTGCTATTCTTCTGACGTGAACCTTTCACATAAATGTACCTACCTGCACGGCAGGCCACACGCTTGTCCCTCCAGCCACCCACGAGCGGTCAGCTGCCTCTGCCAGAGCTACAGCCAAGTAAGCCCCCAGGACCTAGGCACACAACCCACCCACACCAGGGTCCTCAGGGATGGCCCAGAGACACACCACCCCCTGCAATGGCTGCACTAGAGCCTCCAGGTCTACAGACACGGAGGAAGCAGCTGCTGAGCAAATTGAGCAAATCCCAAGTACCAAGTGCTGCAGAGCGCTCTGCGGAGTGGCAGGCCAGGAGAGTGCCGGTTCCTCTCCTGCCCACCCAGGGGCATCGTGAGAAGCGCCAAAATAGACAATCCAAATGTCCGTATGATTGGTTTAATTTTTTTTCAGCAGGAGAAAAAAGGAATAAAGTTACAAGATTCTTTTAATATTTTCACAATGTTAAACTAAAACTGAGCTCTAGACTATGTGTGTAAGTCAATCTAGGACACAAAGGGTTAAATAAGATTTCCTCTTTAAAGATACAAGAATTTCAGCTTCCCTTACATTTAACAAACTTCACAGAACAGACACTGCAGGGAACAAGCCCTCCCTCCCACCCAGCTCTCCCAACAGGAGTGAACCTGGCCGTGATCCCTGGGTGCATGGTCCCCAGCACTCCCCTCCCAGTGCTGCGGGGACCTGAGGGGTAAGGACACATGGCACCTCACCAAGGGTGGCCGTGTGGTGGCCAGAGGGCTGCGGCGTACGACAGTGGTAAACGCTGGGCAGACCTGGCCCTGAACCCTGGGCTGCTCGAGTGAGGCGCTGGTCTGGGTCCTGAAGCAAGAGTTAAGGCTGGAGATTCTGCATTGGGTCCCCTCTGGTGGGGTGCAGAGTGGGTGCAGGGTGGGAAGAACATGATTTCCTATTCCGTATTTTATGTCAGGACACTGGACTTGCAGATCCGCAGTTCATCGGGGAGCAGACTACACAGACGGAAGTCGCTGAGCTAAAGCGCTCAGCAGCCAGGCGTGGGCAGCCCCGGGCCAAGCCTCAGGCCGGGACAGATGGCGTGTGTGGCACTTACACCTGATCCAGGCCTTCAAGGGAACCCCAGCTTCTCCCAGCCCCGCTCACCTGACTGCTCATGGTTAACCAGCCCACGCGCCTGCCCGTTCAGGCCCAGGCTGAGCTGCCTCCACCACAGCCACTGCCACCAACGACGGTCCGTGCAGCCCGCTGTCTTCCCTTCCTGAACCTACCCTGAGGTGAGTGGCCTGGTTGTCCTCAGACTACGGCTGCATAGAAACTCGATGTCCCCCGGTTAGGGCGGAGGCGGCGCTTTCCCAGCGCACCCACTGATTCTTGGGGCTATGAAACAGCTTTTTAAAAAACTCCAAATACAGAGATCTGGTTACCAAGGCCAGGTGCAGGCCTCAGCGCGGGGCTGCCATGAGCAACACCTCTGCCCTTGGCAAGCTGCAGCCAGAGCCAGTGGTAACGACCACGGATCCTGTGCAGAAAAGGTGGGGTCATGCGTGGACTAATCTTAAGTGGAGCTAAGTTTCAAGGTGAAGTTGTATCTCCTGTGTGATGAGTTTTCCTGTAACGTCAGGTAAAAAGCTTCCTCGTAAGAATCTGTCCCCACCCCCTAATTCCAGCACTGAGGGAGAGCAAGGCCACCCCTGGCCCAGCCACGTGGCCAGCCTCAGCAGCCTCCCATGGCCAAGGCACGCGTGGCCATCAGGTCCTGCCGGGACCAAGCAAAAGTGAAGAGGTGAAAGGCCGAACACGGAAGTTTCTGTCAAAGCCGCCCGGGGCGCGAGGCCTGCGGTCCTCCAGTGCGGCAGTCTCGTCTGGACACTTCCCACTTAAGGCTTTGTAAGTCTGACTCCAGTGACAGGTATGTGTTGTTTTAAATCCACTAGCCATGCTCAAAAAAAATATTCTTCATGTTTTAATTTTATACAATGGCTAGCAGGCACCTTAGTAACCAGCCAGAAATCAATTTCATCCACCATCAACCCCTAAACTACAGTACCAGGATGGCTGGCTAAAGACAGGAAGCGGCCGGCTGTCGTCTGACGCGTGCCCAGTACAAGGTGTCTGGCTGACTTTGTCCTAAATAAGGCTAACATTAGTGAACTAAGAACAGCGTCGTGTGGTGGCCGCGCCTGGCCTTCAAGAGCACCCCTCCCCGATGCGCTGGCAGGAGCGCCCCACTTTCCGGTCCAGTTTCACCATTTTCATGATGGCTTCCTCGCGGCCGCGGCCCATGTGGTCGAACGTACAGTCGTGCTGCTCGGGGAGGCGGTGTAACATACAGAACACATAACCTGCAGGCGGGGAAGCAGAGGACACATCGTTAGGAGGCCTCTCTGGCACCACGTGGTGAGTACATGGCGGGGGACAAGGGGTCAGTGCGGAGCACCCCACCCCACAGCTTCCTGGGACGGTGGGATCCGCAGCATCTCTGCTGGGAACGGGCTCTGGCTGTGGCCCAGTGCAGCTCACACCAGCCACCATGCTTGGTCCCTGGAGCTAAGGCCTGGAGGGCTTGGTTGGGGATGGACTTACACCCACAAAGGAATAGGACTCCTGTCAGAAAACGGGATACACGGAGGAGCGGAAGAACTGAAGGGCCGGCTGGTGACGCCATCTGTAAGGAGCCTAGGCTCTAACTCTGAGAGGGCAGCGGTAGGTCCAGCAGAGACACTGTCTACACATGAGAGGAAGCCAAGGACAAGAGAGGCCCCAGAGCAGGGAGACCTGCGGGCAACACGGCTGCTTCGGTGGAAACGAAGTGTCACGAGCTCACAGGAAGGGCGACCTCGGTGTGTGGAGGTGAAGCGTGCCCTCCCAGCTCCCCAGTGAACCTCCAGAGAGGCTGAAAGGTATGTGCAGTCCTCCTTCAGGGTGGGGAAGAGACTCGCAAGAGGACCACTGCCAGAGCCAACGGCTCCCCACCCTCATCCACGCCTCCCAGAGCTAGCCTAGGCTCAGTCAGCAGGCCTTGATGGAGCCAAGCGCGTCAGGTCCAGAAACAAACGGGTGGCCACCCCGCAGCCTGGCCCTCTGTGACTGTGACAGGACGTTGGGTGGGGGGGACTCAACAGTCCATGATGAACCTCCCCAGACAGTGTTGGAAGGAGTTGTGTGAGAAGGCGAGGGAGGTCTTCGGACACAAATGCCGTTCACCCTGCCTGGCAGCCACTTGCTTAGGCTGTGGGGCATGTGTGCAACCTGAGCAGGAAACACATTATTAACTGCTTCCCAGGGAGAGCAGGCCAATATGTTTGACTTAAATTGGGACCGGGTTTAAGGAAAAGAACAGAGATGAAATTTTCGTCTCTCGAGAAGCTGAGGTCCCACTTGGTTGAAAAGCAAAGTTAAGATTAATGAGCTTGTGTGTTACAGTTACTGATAAGTTCATTACTCCAGATATTGGATACCAGTTGTCTCTCTCCTGAAGGACCCCACAGCAGAGGCCTGTGCGGCCTCAGTGCACATCCCTCCATCTAACAAGCTAAATCATCTTTCAGGAGCAAAGCCCCCACACCTCCTGGGAAGCTGCTGTCAGGTGAGTACCAACAGGTACCTGGCAGGTCCTGGTATGGTTCTGTACCTGCAGGGCCTGCCCATCCTCAGGGAGGGTTGGGGTCTCCTGAGATGGAGCTGTGGTCAAAGCAGATCCAGGAGAGAGCTCCAGATGAAGGTGAGGCAGAGTTCTGTAACTCCTCCTAGGAGCCCCATCGACTAGGTAGAGCCAAGAGTCTCTAGAACAGTCCCAAGCCCTATGCACCGACGAGATGCAGCCGATGCCTGACCCGAGCTCTGCATGCTAGAGATGCACTAGGCAGCTGCTCCGTCTCGGCACAGGCAGGCAGCCTCCAACAGCCTACACTACCTGTGCAGTGCAAGGGAGGGACCAGGAGGCCATGGCCACCGAGGAATTAGGTGTACAGGTTACACCCAGGGCCTGTCACATCACTAGTGGAAGGTACAGGCTGGGACTTGTCGCCAGTGGCTCAATCATGCTGGTGTTGGTTGAGGAGCATGTCCTCACCGTGGGTAAGTGCTGACTGAGAGGAACTAGGGGGTGGAAAACAAAGTTTAACACAAGAAAGAACTGCAGATGCTGCACAGGCAGAGCAGCTGGGATAACAAATCTCCACCGTCCCTGTTTCCAGAAGCCTGCAGGATCGTCAAGTCTGCATTTCTCTAGAGTGACAGAAAGGACTCGAGGTTCCTGCCTGCTCTGGACTGGGTCAGCCTAGGCACAGCTCTGCATCATTAGAAACCCAAGGAGAGGCAGAGGCTGCAAGTTCCAGAGTCTCAGGAACCAAGAGGACAACACAGCATGGTCCTCTCTGGAAAAGGCTGAAGACGGTGGCATGGGCACCACTCTCTTTAGAGACCCGTTGCTCAGCAGCCACAGGTGAAAGCCGTTTCAACGCCCTGCCTTACCCTCACTGTGGCAGAGTGCTTTAGAGGGACTGGGATGGTGGCAGATAATTGAAAGGAGGCTCGCACCCAAGGACAAGGACAATGACCTGCCAAGTGCAGTCCAGCCCACACGACGCACTGCATGGAGCGTCTGCTCCTCCAACAACAGCTTGAAGTGGCTGCTCCTCCAAGGGGCCTGAGCCACTTTCAGAAGATCTGCGCGAAGTGCTCAGGACCTGTGTGGGTGTCTCTTTGCTGGCTCAGGAGGGCAATTTGGGACAGGGCCTTCATTAAAAAGGGAGAGTGGGGCAGCAGCTACCCTCTGAGCGTCTGTTTCCAGGCCTGTGCCTGCCTTGCCCCCTCTCTATCTGGGCATGGATAGGAACAAGAGCTCAACCACAGGTGTGCCGGTACCCATAACCCAGGATGTGGGTTGGAAGGTCTCCAGAGAGCCGGGCAACCCCACTCTCAGCCTGAGAAGACCCCTTCAACTCAGCAGGCAGCACTAGGAAGATGAGTGGCCATACCATGCCAGGATCTTGCCCAAGCCTGTACCTGTGGGTGGCAGAGAGAAGAACTAGGGGCCTCAGGGCCTACTACAGAAGCGTTCACAGAGAACAGAGAGGGGCCATCACGTGATTGACCCTGAACACAGAAATGGGAGGGGCCGGAGCGCTTGCTCAACAGTTAAGAACACGCACTGCTTTCCCTGGGTTTGTCCCCAACACTGACCACGGCAGCTCATAACCGTCCTCAGCCCCAGTTCCAGGGCCCCAAGGCCCTCTTCTCGCCTCCAGGAGCACCAGGCACACAGGTGGTGCACACATGCATGCAAGCAAGCACATGGAAGGAGAAGCCAACGGGTGTCCAGGTCTAGCACATCCAGCCACGTGCTACAGCTGTCGACCCGCTGTCCCATGACTGACCACCCTGTAAAATGCCACCAGGTAGGAAGCAGACATCTACTCTCATCCCCTGGCCTTTACTGCCCACAACAGAAGCTTACCCAGTTAATTCAGGTTTTTTCAGCTGATATGCACAAGGGGCGTTCCATCTTGCTGAGCCTGGCCCCTAGGAACAGGCACAGAGCCACAGTGGCAGACAGCCCACAGCACCCACTGCCTTGTTTTGGGAGTTCCTAAAGTAGCAACAGTACTTCCTGTGAGACTGACAACAATCACTGCCAAGAGGCACCTGTGAGTGTCACCTCACCTAGTGCGGAGTGGCCTGGAGCAAAGCAAGGGGGCCACCTCCCAGACCCTGCCACTGACCACAGGGATGGCCACACATGGGTGTAGATACAGAGCTGGGAGCCAGACCAGCATCTCCCTCCCACAGGTCAGTGCTATCTTCTTCTGTGAAATACCGAGGACAACAAAGACAACAGCAAAATCCACACCAGCAGAAATGCCTATTGGCTTCACCGTGGATTAAAGTGCACCATTTAAAGTTGGCAAAACTGGGCAGCTCCGGACTCTGAGATTGTAATTGGGCACCTGCTTCCCACAGCTCTCCCACTTGGAAGCACCCACGAGGACTGGGGCAGGACAAGCCTCCGACCAGTTGCTCAGTGTTCCTGCCTCACTTTTAAAGGCTCAAGCAGACTCTAAAAATACTGACAGACTCAAGGCCTGAGGTGCAGAAGGTTCTGCTGGTGCAGAGTGAGGAGCAAGCTGCCAGCACAGAGCCCGTGCTCACTGGCCCCCATGGCTAGTTCGGCCTTGTAAGGCCTATTTCCAAATCGCAGCATCGTACGGTCACACGGCATCTAAAGTACCACTGGAAATGAGGCGAGGATGTGACAGAGAACACCCTCACAGCGTAAGAGCAAGCATGCCTGCACATGCTCGGAACTCCAGCACTAGGAAGGTCTAAGGATCACAAGTTCAAGGTCATTGTCAGCCACAGAGTATGAGACCAGTCTGCGCTTCTGACTTCTGTGTCTCCCTGAAAACACAGGTCCCCATCTTTCCAGCAAGGCAAGGCAAGTTTCTTAAGCCTCAGGACAGCTCACCGACCCCCAGCTCATTTCTAAGTACACGTTGGGAATGTCAGGTGGTAAGCAATGCCTGTTGGGAAGCATTAGCCACTTACACCCCAGCAGCAGAAATCCCTGGATTACACCACTTCCGCTGACCCAATGCCCAAGGCAGAATTTGTAGCTGAAATGTATTAAAGGACCGTAATGCATTTATTTCATCAGGTCCGGCACGGAAAGCAGCTGCAGGTGTTGGGGAATGGAAATGTGTCTGCTTTACATTCGCCTCCATCCCTGCCTTCCCACGGTAGAGGGAAGTCATTATCCAACACCAGAACTGCAGTCCGGCTCAGTGAGCTGGGCCTGTGCTCTGCCACAGAAGAAAAGCATCAGACGGTCAGAGATCGGCTGCCCAGGCCCTGCAACCAAAGCTACGGTGGACCACCAAGTGGGCCCCCTGGTCTACCTTCCGAGGGAAGGAGCAGCTGCTGAACCACGCTGGCAGTTCTGAAGCAGAAGCAAGCATCTTTCCCCCCAAATCAAACACCAAAACATACAAAAGCTACACGGAGCCAACAAAAGGAGCCTGACCTCAGCGCAGGGGCCAGGTTCACCTCATGGGTGCTGCAGTGACCGTGAGCTGTCACAGACCAGGTGGGTGAACATTACTTCAAAAGCACAAGCCCTGCCCTGCTGGCGCCGGCACTTCTGCTTCACAGTGCAGCCTGCAGGTGCCCACCACTCTCGGCTTCTCAGCAGTGCCCACTGTTAACCACTGGCGACCTCCCTTGACTTCTGCCTCTGACCCCCACCAAATACAACCTGCCACCTTGCAGGAGGGGACAGAGTGCTCACACCAAGCAAGCCCTGTAGCCCCCACGCACAAGGAAAAGGGGCTGCTGGGCTCAGCATGGAGAGTTGGACATTTACTGACAGGAAATGGAACCCGAGCATTGACATGGCTAGTCTAGCCAGCCAGCTTGTTCCAGGGACCCCCGTCTGAGTGCTGGAATTCAGGCAGCCTGCTGTACCCACACAGCATCACGCTCGCCCTGGGGTCCGGATTACGTAACAGCTGAGCCATCCCCCAGTCCTCTCCATGTGACTTTTGCTCCCTCTGGTAACTCAGACAAGTCACCATGATGGATACAAGTAAAAGTGTCTCACAAAATCCGATTTTCAGAGTCTGCCATCCACTCTTAACGATTAGGATTTGGGGAGAGAAGCTAGGTTCTCGGTCCTTCGTGTTTAGTCTACTTTAACACACTTCTCCTGGTGGGAACAAGACTTAGACATGAGTTCAAATCTAATGCCAGACACACTAACCTGCCCAGTGTTCAGACTCTGTGGGAAAAGTGCTGCTCTCACAGCCCCACCCCCGTCACATGGGGTACAGGGGTGGGAGGGCTCACATGAAGGATACCCCCAAGAACCAGTCACCCTTACCCTTACCTG
This sequence comes from Cricetomys ansorgei, assembly GCA_026225945.1. Lineage (NCBI taxonomy): Eukaryota > Metazoa > Chordata > Mammalia > Rodentia > Nesomyidae > Cricetomys > Cricetomys ansorgei. Next base: position 1,068,116 of record JAMJFZ010002048.1, on the reverse strand, counting down.
GCAGCCTCAACGCTGACCACTCCGCTGCCTGGGGCTCCTGCTCACGTGATTTCTCCCAGTGCTCAGGCAGCACCTCACTCTTGGAGATGAGACCTGCTCAGGGCTGGGCCTTCACTGAACATACTCTCCAGGGTTTAAACTCTGCACATGCTGACAGTTTTGAATCTCTGTCTACAGTGCTATGCCTCTGCTCCATTATGTGCTTGAGAGTGCACTCTTCTTTCCTAGGTACTGCCACCAGGAGGCAGTTCCCAGGACCCTCGGCCATGCACTACACCTCCTGGGCTGTCAAAGCCTCCTCAAAGCAGCAAAAGGTAGACCCTGCCTGCCTGCAGTCAGCAAGCTCATGAGTGAACCCTGGTTTCCTGCCGACTGCACCGTATCTCCTCCAGGGCAGTCCAGTCCCTCACGGCTGCCTCTTACACCCCCGTCCTAGACACAAGCCCACATGAACTTCTGCTCAACTCAGGAAGAACCCCTAGATTCTCATGGTGTACTTTCATTGTATCTTGGACTACTTTAGTTCTTTTTCCATTTCAATGGTCTACCTAGCTAGACTTCATGAAGCCAAGGACACAGTTCTGTAATTCCCCACGCACCCCTGGTTCCGCAGACAGCGCCTGTTTCTTTCAAAGTAACAAGGTTGGACAAATGAGTAGAGGTCACAACGACACTGTTCTCTCAACCTGAAGAACAAGCAAAGGCCAATGAGTCTTAGAGGACAACTCTGCACCCTTACTGTCTCCTCTCGGCAGTATCAGGTTTTGGCATCCGCGGCTGCCCAGGCTTTGTGTCCTTACCCTTCTGACCTTCCTGTCTCAGCTGGCTGCTAGTCTTCAAATTCTTTTAAAGCCCACCCCTCAAGGACCCCATTCATGAAATCCCACTCAGAACAGGAGCATCCACTGACACCTAGTGTGGGACCACTTCCCAGAAGTTTCTATATGAAACTGTGGACTCCACAGCCACCCTAGCCAGGCTGGCCAACAGGAAACTCCATGCTGTGCACAGAACCTTCATCTTCCTTGCTTCATAAATGTAAACAGGCAAACACCCGCCCAGCAGCTACTCCCTCATCTCCCTCCCTTCTCACAGGGACCTAGCCAACCTTCAGACCACCTCTAAATCATGTCCTGAATATGCCCTTCTCTTCCTCTACATGCAAACGCCCCGTGGCAGGAACAGTGGGCTAGAATGCAGAGACCAATGGCTCCACCATTTCTAGAGCCCTCCCTCTCAGAGCACTCAGAAGGACTCCGGGGATGTGTGCTGGTGTTTAGGGTAACTGGCCTGAGATGTGCTTGTTCCGTATTTGTTAATTCCTCTTTGAATATAATAAAGTAACAATCATCAAAAAAGCCTCATGTCATCTCTGTCGCCCTCCCCTAGAGGCCAAGCAACCGTGGCCACCAGCGTTTCCATACTCTTCGGAGTCCACACACAACAGCATTTAAAAGCTGTAATCAGATCATGTCACTCTTGTGCTTAAACCCTCAGTGCTCAGAATAATAAACCCCTTGCCAAGGCTGACAGGCCCCGGCCGGGCGCTGCCAGCCCTTCCCTGCACTGGGTTCCAGGTCACTGACTGGAACTACACCATCAGTTCCTCACAGGCCCACTGTTCTCTATCTAGTGCCCCCCTCCCCCACCCTGCTGGCCTGCCCAGCCTCCCGCCCTCTCCACTGTCACTGTGATACCCTGGCGATGCTTCTACCTCAGTGCCTGAGTGGTCAGCGTCGAGCGGCAGAGACCACTGGTCTCCCCTTCTACATCTCCATGGAGACAGGCACAGTAAGTAGCCCTACCTAACGGACAACTGGTTAGAGCAGGGAGGGACACAACATGACCGAGGTGCCCTTCCCACCCCACAGAAGCCCAGCGCGTGTACTTTTGGTTCCACGAGTGAACAGGATTCAGGCACCACTACTGACCGACGTGGACACCTGCACTTGTGCACTTCTCATGGCTGTGCACTTGTCCTAGGGATTTGGCTCCCCAGCAGCCTGGCTCTGAGTGTCAGAGACTGAACAGCTATAGTGCCCACAACACTCGGCACCATGAGAGCCAACAACCCAAGAACACACCATAACGGACTGGGCTGAGGCTTGTGGAAGACACACTGGCCTTTAAGATGCCCTCAGGGAAACGAGCTTCTGCTGCTGTTGCCACAGGATGCTGGCAACAAGACAGTAAAGCTGAAGTGGCTGCATTGTGGAGTCTGTGTCTCTAAGACTTGTGTCATGTGACCTCATTAAGCTGCTGCTCTGCTCAAGCAAAGGCATTTTCCAGAATAAGACACAAACATCACTGATCCTGACCTTCTTGGAGAAAAGGTGGCACTGAAACCATGGACACCACACAGTCCAGGTCCCTAGGAATTTTAGAGCACAGCAGAGGAGAAAACAGAGGAAGGAGACGCTGATGTTAAGCCGATACTCAGGCAAGGTAACTTGCTCCAAGTATAAGGGAATAGAATCAACCAGTTCCCCAGAAGTTCATGTAGGATCATGTGGGGAAAAAAGAAAAAAATGCATATGCTGGAAACTTAATCTCCAAATTCACACATTACTAGTACTTTTGGAGGTGAGGCCTTTGTAACGTAGGGTCATACTAGGACATGAGGCTGGGCAACAGCAAATGAACAAGTCACTTAGAACTGATACAAAATCTCACGGACTCCCTCCCTAGGAAAGTACTGCACGGTAAGAGCACTCCGGGGCACCAGAGTATCTAGTGGCAGGTATCCAAACTAGCTTTAAGCACACACTGAAGGCCCTGGAAAAGATACCTCTCTTGCAAAACCTTGTGAATATTTATGTCATTGATTTGTAAGAAATTAAATTTATAAGCCATTATTTTGACATATTATTCACACACACATAAATGCATGTGTGTGCACATGTGATACATGTATGTGTGGCCTAACTGGATGCTATCCGGTATCGTTTTGCTGCAGAGACGCTTTATACACGGGTCCCAAACATGAAAGAACGTTTTGTAAGGCCATCTCAATAAGCACCTGTCACTTGGGTTTGGCAGTGAACGACAGAGGCAAATGACCACAGAGGCATGCGAAGACAACAAACTGCAGAAGCCCCAGACACTGCAACATGGGGTTTCTGAGCGAACAGAAAACTTACTCTGAAAACCATTTAAAAAGTTAGATTACCACGAGAGGTTATAAAAGCAGCATGGACCAAGTGTGAAGCCGGCTGACTCACCACAGACTAAACATATGCAAGTGCTCACACTAGCGCCTGACAGGCAATCCTGTGGTTTTGAGAATCAATGCAGAACAATCACAAGCCACACTGAGGGCGCACACCACACTGTGTGCTGTGCATGGTCCAGACTTAGAACACCTCTAGGCGGTTTTAGGGACAGGGCTCCCGCAGTGAGCATGAAATGATCAACCGTCACCCTGTCAAGGGAAATGCAACAAGCAAACCTATTTTATGTACCCATCTCTGCCCAGGAGCCAGGCCGTGGAATACAGGGTACAGACCGCAACACCACACGTACCCAGGAAGATTGCACAGACAAAGTGCTTTCCTTTTGGTGTTGTTGACTTAAAGATTATCCAGTCAAAGTGAGGCAGAGGAGAACTCATCTTCAAAATCTCCCTCCTTATTCAAAGCCCAGGGAACGTCCTGGCAATTAACAATTCCTATCACCTACAGCTGTCCTATGTGAGAAGGCTCAGAACTCTCCTTACAAATTGCTCTTTTGAAGATCAAAGGGAAGCTGAATGTGTCTGTGTGTGCTCTCGATGAGACTGTAATTTAATGGAATTTTTGGAGAAGGCTGTGCTGCCAGTGCCTGGATGACAGCCCCGGGGTGGAGGATTCCGGGGAGCTTGGCCACTCTTCCCTCTGGAGCATCTTCTCTGCCTTTAATTGGCACCTCATTAGAAATTAATGAAAATGACATCCTCTGTTCTTCCTGCTCTAGGCACTGAACGCTACAAAAAGGCCCATCACAATTCATAACACATTCAATTTATATAGCAATGGCTCTTAAGCATTATTTATGAGATGTGAATTTCTTGTCAGCAGTTAATAACCTGTACAGAATGGAAGGGAATGGAAGAAAAGGCTGTGAATATGTACAGAGAATTTCCTGCAGTGGAGAAGTGTTCCGAGTTCAACTACTCTGAGACTTTCAGTAGTAAATACCATGCTTCCCTCTAACGCCTTCCAGGGCAGTTAATTCCTTCCAACATTCCATGTATCCTTAAAGAAATCACCACACAACCCACTCCTGCCTAGAGGAATCTGAGCAGAGAGATGGGAGGAACGCAGAGCAGTCAGGTCCAGCCCTGGAGAGTATGTTCCCATGCTGTCCTTCTTTTAAACAGCGCAGGTGACTCACCTTTTTTCCCCTAGGCTCACGGTTTAAGTCTCTCTGTGAACCAGAGTGACTCTGGCTCTCCAGGAAGGCTCCTTCTGAAAGGACTTTTATCTTGGAGTTGGACACGGGACCACATGTTGTTAGGTAACCAAGAGAGAATGCAGGTCTGTGGTGATCCCCACCGAGAGCCAGCATCCTAGGCCATGGCATAACTGAGACAGTCTGATGGTGCAGCTGGTCTCAATGAGAGGCCTGGGCCATCTAATAACTATTTCTGGACTTTCCAGCTGGGAGCTAAGACCTCTGGAATCTAAGTAGTCTGCATCAAAGCTGCTGGGTAAATGCGCAGACCCGGGTCTTCCAAACTGCTCTGTGAACTCCCCTCGCTTGCCTGTGGAGGAGAGAGAGCACTGCCAGAGGCAAGACAGCAAGCACTCTGATGGACCAACTGCTTGATCTGCACCCCAAATCCTCCACGCTACCAAGGATTCAGTCACGTGTGAGGAGGAAACAATTTCTACCATCTAACTGTGAAGCATCCAGTCTGTGTAATATGGGCACAGAAGCACGGCCAGGGAGGCATCCAACACAGCTATCAGAACGAACCACTGACAACCACCACAGCTCACCTCAACACAGGGACTGTAGGAACCTTCAGTATGGAGCAAAGCCACCACACCCCGAACTTCCTTAGCTCGCCACAGAATCCCTACCCTGCTTCACTGGCGCTTCAGTATAAGCCGAGTCCATAACCTGTGGAGAGCGTCCGCCCCTACCAACCCAACTCTCTTTATACTTTCCAAGCACACTTCACAGTAGAACTGAATGCCGCACCCCCTCCCTGTCCCCACAGCTGGACACACACCAGAGAGACCAACAAACGTCAAGGGGCCGTGACAGAAACAGCTGTTCCAGCCTAATCCCCAGAAGCAGCCAGGCCATCCCTCTGCTTCCCCATTCACACAGCGCAGACAGCTGAAGCACAGCGGGAGAGGTTGGCTCTTCAGCAGACAGGCAAGGCCCCAAAGTTCAAGTTTACAACTACACAGGGAACTGCAGTCCCGGGCAGCAACCATAATGTACAAGAGCCACAGCCGGAAGTGAGGTGGGAGCTAAAGCCCTCTCCTGGGATGGAAGACAGACAGAGTTCTCAGACTAAGGCAAGCTCAGGCCAATGCTTCTCACAGCGTGTTTCAAAAACCAGGAAATAAAAATAGGGACAGAAGTAAGTGAGCCTGAAATAATACAACTACAACTTTACCTTTGCGACATGACATGTGGTCAGGAAGAAGAGCAGAATTTGCCTGTTTTGTTCTAGTGTGAGCAAGACATACAGTTTAAAAATGACGCCATGTACAGAGTCCTAAGAGCGGCCTTGCACTGCAGAATCAAGGAAAGGTGACCTCCAGCTGCTTCAAGGTGTTAGCTCACTGGATCAACAAGGGCTCCAAAAAGAAAAGCTGCTCATCAACCACAACCCAAAGGGATGTGGGAGAAACTGTTTATCACAGACATTGAACCGTTCGCCTGAGGCGAGTTCAGCCTCTCGGTTTCATGGTACTTACCATACTCTTGCTAGTCTGGCCAATCCTAAAGTTATGAGGGGAAGGAAGGGACACTCACCACAGCGACAGGATCCCAGTTCCTGCTGCACCAGCTCCAGCTTGGTCTGGCACTGGAAGCACCGGCGCCGACTCTTCTGCTTCGACCGGCCGCTTTCCTCAGGCCGCTCAGTGCTCTCTAGTAGTCGCGGCCGTTTCACGGGTGAAGCCTCGTTCTCAGACTGTGAATCTGGTCAAAACAACACATTCGGGGATCAGGATTGGTGTGTGACTGGGCAGACACAACTGCCCAGAGTAAGGTCAAGCATGTATCTCACCATGGAACTGCTCCTGATCAGAAACCACCAGTGTGACAGCCAGTGCTCCTTGCCTGGTTTGTACTGCGCACACTGTGACACGCAGGAGCTCAGGCAGGAGAGGGCCAACAAAAAAGGACCTCTGTGTCTTATTTCTGCAACTAGACATTTTCACAAGGAGAGCATTCCAGCTGGAGATGGAACCCCGCCTTACACCCTCACATCTCTGCACCCCAGTGCCGGCCTAGGCGGCCTCTTTACCTATTCTTGGGTATTTGCTCATTTTGAAGCAGACATTTTATTTTTGTTGTTTTGGAGACAGAGTCTCCAGCCAAACTAGCCACAAATTTGCTATGTATTATAGGATGACCTTGAACTTTGATCCTTAGTCCCATATTCCAAGGGCAGAGACTATAGAATTGAGTTTACGCATAGCTGGGAATCAAATCCAGGGCACTGTAAGTGCTAGACTATCAACTGAGATACATCCCCGTCCCCAATGATGTAAACCTTTTCTTTAAGATTTTATTTTTAGCAGGGCAGTAGTAGCCAGGCCTTTTGCCCCAGCACTCAGTAGGCAGAGGCAACCGGATTTCTGAGCTAGTAGGCCAGCCTGGTTTACAAAGCAAGTTCCAAGACATCAGGGGCTACACAGAGAAACCCTGTCTCAAACAACAAGATTTTTGGGGTGGGGTGCACAAGAGTACAGGTGCTCAAGGAGGTCAGAAGAGAGTGTCAGATTCCCAACAGATGGAGTTGCAGGTGGTTGTGAGCTGCTCCATGTGAATGCTGGGAACTTTATACATCCTAACTGCAGAGTCATCTTCCAGCCACAAGACTGTTACTCTTCAAAAAACACCAGATTAGATTTGTTTCAATCCTAGTGACCTTTTGTGGGTCAGTGGTAATCAATTCTAGTGAAACTTCCAAGCACACACTAGCCAGGGCCTAGTCCAGGCATGTGTCCTACTTGACAATGTAGGAGTTCTGCTTATTATGAGCAATGTCTCTGCCTGCACCAGGAAGGGCAGTGGGGCACAGACGCAGAACTTGGTGCCACAGACCAATGACAGCTGCTGGAAGGTGTATGACGAAGGTCATTTTACCCTTACATAACCTCAAGAAGTAACTAAAAGGTAGCTAGGTTTAAATAACGCTTGTCCTCAACTCGGGATGGCTTGTCGCAAGTCAGTTCTGAGGTAGCAGGCAAGGAACACTGGCTGTACTGCTTATGCTTGGGGATCCTTATATCTGCGATGGCCGCCACTGCCTTCTGAGAAGGTACCTCTTGCCAAAGCTCCGGGGTTGTTGTGTTCTACAACCCTAGATAAGCCAGATCTCACCGACCAGGTCTACTTGCTGTGGCGAAGTCACAGCCACTGCCGCCAGCCTTAGAGCAGAAGGACCCCTCCTCGCCCTTCCAAGTAGTTCCTCAATCTAAATGCTTATCAAGAACCTCAAAAGGCCCCGCACAATTTGCCCTTCCAACCTCTCTTCCCCTTTGTATCTCGCTGCTTTCTTGGCTCCACCTACATTCGCCTCCCAAATGTCTCTGGCCTCCTGCCTTAGTACCTTTCTGCTCTCTCTGCACAACACTACTCACCCAGGGCTACATGGAACCCTCCACGGGCAAACTTTCTACTGAGTCTTGTTCCTTGACTATCCCGTGTGGATCACCCTAATCTCCATCCACAGTATGGTGGTCCTCTCTCTTCCTCTAGTGAGAATCATCCCCGTGAGGGTTAGTCTTGATGATCTGACTGGGTAACACACACTAGGAGACTGGTACAGCACACGGGGCTGTGTCTGTGAGGCAGCTAAGTCCCATCCCTTAGTATATTCAAACCGTACACAGACTGTTTGGAGGTGACAGAATTGTGGAGGGCAGGATGTCACTGGAGTGTGTCCCTTGCAGGACTGCCTTGCCCTGGACTCTTCCCGCCTGCCAGGTTGTAAGCTGTTCCACTAGCCCTCCCTGTCAATTGGACTGAAACTTCTGAAACCATACGCAATCTAACCCTAAGATCTGGCCTGCTGGGTGTCGGTCACAGCAATGAAAGCCAAACACCCCTTGGCCCTTCCAGAGAGGAAGATGGTCACTGCTTATTGACTGCTGTGTGTCCCATTGCTATACTCGGCACTGGCTGGATGAGTAAAGCCTCTCCTAGCAGTCCCTGCTTTCTTCTTAAAGGGCTTTTTGAGAAGCTGCAGCATGGCGATCTATGTCTGCACAGGTATCTCTTTTCCTTTCCCCAGCCTGCTATGTGTGGGATGGGTGCTGAGCTTTACCAGATCGTCATCTACTGACTCCAACAAGCAACAGGAAGCAGTGTGTCCACAGCTCAGACCCCTGCACCAGTCTTCACAAGTGCAAACTTCACTGCTCATCTCAGCCAATTCTTCCAGTCCCGTACAAGATTTCCCCAACACAAACCAAAAAGCCTCCAATGGGAACTACCGAAGGCAAGTTTGGCCCATTTCCCAGCTCTGCTGAGCAGAGCTGTCCAGACCCGGCTAGCGTGATGACTAAGGCCACCACACAGGCCAGGCCCCTCCTTCTGCCTCCACAAGAGCAACAAGCAACAATCTAAATGTAAATCATTACAAAGCAGCCACTCAAAGGGAATTCATTGTGCACTGAGCCATACTGCTCTCCTGGGGGGTCCTTATCCACAAAAACGGCACTGTTTGTGATAACATAACCCTATTTAGACACCTAACAAAAACCTCTACCACCTGCCCTATTCGAAATATCTTTGTAAAAAATATCCCTTAACCTGGGATGAGAAGTGCGGTCAATACAAGAGGAAGGCAAGATGGAAACTTCTATTTTTTAAAATACTTTTGAGGGGTGGGGGAAGAAGGAGAGAAGGAGAAGAGGGAGGGACGGAGGAATGAGAGGAGAGGAGAGTGTATATGTGTCCTCCACAACACATATATGTGGAAGTCCGCTGAGGTCAGAAGAGGCTATCAGTCCTTAGAACGAGAGTTACGAATAGCTGTAAGCCAACTAGTGTGGGTGCTGGGAACTGAACCCTGGGTCTCTGGAAGAGAAGGGAAAGCTCTTTACCTCTGAACCTTCTCTCCAGCCTGAAAACTAAGAAGTGTTGTTAAAATAGAAGCTGAATATGATCGCACACAATTCAAGGCCATCTAGGTTTACATAGCAACTTCCAGACCAGCTGAATTACACAGTGAGACCCTGACAAGAAATAGATGGGCAGAGATAGACAGACAGACAGACAGACACAGGGTATGCATGATGCTAATGTACTTATAATGTAAGAACGACTCCTCAGAACATGGGCCTCTTTCGTCCACACCTCTGACAGGTATACCTGTCTGGAAAATCGGCTGAAATGCAAAGGTCCTTTGAGGACTGTGGCCCAAATGGCCAAACGCGCCATCTACTGCGGAGCACGCACTTCCACTTCCAGAGGAAACCTTAATTCCGGTGGCAACAGGGCTGAAGTCGGAAGCCTGCAGTGTGCAACAGGAAGGAGGTGTGAAGAAAAGCATTCTCATTGCATGTTGCTGTGGCTAGGAATCAAATTTCATGTCTGCAGGGTCTCACCGCCAGGAGTCGTCACCAAGCACCTGCTATAACGGGGTCCAGGCCGGATCTCTTTATCTCTTAATTTCATCTGATCAGACTATATGCCAAAGAGTGCCGACACTACCACTAGGGAACAAATCCACATGGTCCCGAGCCGAGACTCCCTCTAACCACTCTACTTTAATGTGAACGTTGAGAAGTTACATGTTCACGTAGCCAACAGAAAGGAGGTATTCTTGGAATAGCAGGGTCTAAGGAAGGCTTCAGATGCTGCCAATGTTTCCGGTTACAATGCACTGCCATCCTAAAGACCTACAGGGCCCCAATGGTCCCCCTGAGAGTCAGTGTCCTACCATCTGCACAAGTCTGAACCAAACACATCTGTGTGTACAAGCTGTGCTGTGAGTAGCAGTCCTGCGTGACTCTACACCAAGATGAACCACCCAGCAGACTGTGTATTCTTAGGATCAAGGTGCTCTCCTCAGACAGGAAGAGATCCACAGCATTAAAGCTCTGGACACGCTGACTTTCTCAGTCCTCACTAATGGTCTAAGTGCAAAGAAGCCCTGGCATGAGGAAGAGCAGAATGAAGTTCCCCAAGCTGCCTGCTGTCTGCCATCCAGGGGGCTGAGTATGTTGTATGCCACTTCTTGGAGAAGAAAGTCATTCTCTGACATTTTCTTACAGGTCAACTTGGTGTTTTAATTAGAAGCTAATGAAATAAACAGGAGTCTACAGGCTCAGCATCATGCCTATGAAAGAATTTTATATCTCCTCTGCTAATTATTTAATGAAACCTTGTGCCGTGGGGTGAATTGCCTAAATAAGAGAAACAGATGTCTAGTGTAGGGATTCTAATTACATAATAATGAACTAAATAGCTCACCTATTCAATTATAAATTTTAAGTCGGTTAGAAAAAGTCTATCAGAAAAGACCCAAACACAAATTAACATGAAAAGAACCAGCTACTGTTCACCCTGAAATCAAACTCTGATTATTTACCTTCTGCTTCTAAGTGTCATTCCCTCTAACGTGAAGCATTTTCAAATTTTGGGAACAATGGCAGAAACCACCTAAATTAATCTATTTGCAAATGCTGAACTTGGGCAGTAAGGGTTAAATGTGGAGAGCAAGGTGAACAGAAATAACTCTCACACTCAGCTTTAACTGTCAGAAGAAACACGGAAGGAGCATGCTCATTAGCAGCAGGAGGAGCTGCGGTGGCAGCTAGATGGTTCCCACCCCAGGAGTGAGGAGTGACTTCTAATTAAGGTCCTTCATAAAGCGCCAACAAAGCAGATTTTTTCCTCCAGTGTGCCTCCTGAGGACGTACTCTAGGATGGCTTCACCCACACAGGCCCTGCACTCCGTGCCAGGCCCACAGCTCTTGGTATTTGCTAGAAGCCTCTTTTTTGGCCAAAGACACCACATGAAATAGATCTTCTAAGGAAAATTTCACCTATTTTACCTGTGTCCAATTTCTTGCTCTGAAGGCAACCACTGCTCAATGTGTGACAGAAGAAACAAGTAGTGTTTTTAAAAACAAATGTCTACAGAGAGAAATTCCTCTAATTGGACTTTGCTAGCCAAGTGCAGACAGTAACTAGCACCAAGCCTTTCAACTCAGGAATACATTTACAGCAGAAGCCTGACGGCAACAAACAGGGCTGCTGCTTCTCAAACTGTTTGGTCTCTGACAGAGATCCACGTTTGTTCCTTACTGTCACTGTTCTTGTCTTTATTACTCATGTTCTCTCCTGAAATTTCCCAAATGAACTGTGTCGGGCCTGTCAAAACTGCAAGCATGTCTCTTACTCTCCCAGCACTGTGCAGCTGGAAGCCCACGCCCACCCGGGCTGCTAACAGTGGCTGTGGCCTGCTGACATCTCAGGCAGGCTCTCACCCTCTGTGCCAGCCAGCCCTAGACACAGAACCTCAGAGCAGAGACAGAGTGCAACAAAGAAAGCCTCCCCAGCCCCTACGCCCACACCTTTCACGAGGCTAAGAAAGAAAGGAGCCTGTTTAATCTCAGGCTCTGAGGCAGCTTTTGAGGTACTCCATCAGTTTTTTTTAGAACCTATCACAGTCTCTTGACAGATTGACATTTATGATCCCAACAGCCTGTACAAACATCAGTAAGAGCAATAATTAATGAAGCCGCACACATCACTCTGCTCTCCTTCCACCATTTAAAGGAGCTTAAGCTGCTAAAACCTCTGTCCATGAAAACCACCACCCTCTCTCTCTCTGGAAAAACTGATAAAAGAGACTTGAAAAAGGAGGCCTGCTCTACAGGTTTCTTCCCATGCTTTGCTTTGGAGCATGTGGAGGGATTCAGAGTCACCTTTTCTTGGCATTTTACTCCACACCACAAAAAAACTTCACAACAGTAAACTCCCTCATTATCCATTAAAAATTATTTTTGTGCTTAGTTCAAATGGGATTTCCCGTTCCTTTCTTATATTTCTAATGACCCTAGGATAATTTCAGAATAACAACTTAAAAAAAAAAAAAAACTTCCTGGACAGAGAATGAGATTCTAGAGGCTGATGACTAAAATCCCGTCAAGAATGCTTTCGTTTGACATGGAGATGAGTTATGGATAGTTGCCAGTCCTAGGTCATAACCACTGCGCAGTCCGCTGTTCACCACCTGCTCGGCAGCACAGTTTTTGGCCAACAACCCCACCCACCTTCCAACCTCACTCCTAACTCCAGCTTATTTTCTCTGTCTCCTAGGTACAATCTATAGCCTCGTAAGTGAGGTTAAGATACGGTTGAGTGCTAAGAACACACTTAGAATGAGGAGAGTTGACTAAGGGGAAAAGGAAAGACCAGAAAAGGGCATCTCCTGAGTTAACTTCAGTGTGAGGGAAGGCAGGTGGTGTTGGTTCCCAAGTGCTACCCTGGCCTCCTGTTACTCCCACCTACTGTACTACCACCCACAGCGAGCTGTCACTCATCTACCTCCTAGTTACCAGCAGATCTACTAAGTAGACCATTTCACTGTGTGCGAAGCAAAGGCACTTATAATACGTCTGGGAGGATTTGCTTGTCTGTATGTTTGAAATGGAAATAAAGGTGTTGACTATCTTTTCTCTTTGACACTACACTTTAATCCCACCCCTGCCGCACCCTAGGAGTTCAAGGCATCTCACTCCACATCCACGGTCAGCTCAGTTTTCCTTCTGTGATGTTTAATATATTGATCTGTCCACAAAGGCACATGGATAGCTTTCATCGCCAGTTCTTCTCTATTGATAATTTTCTTAGACCTTCTCACACGTACTTGTAAGAAACAAAATTTCGTGTACTCTTCACCTACTTTCTCCAACCAGGCAACCGATGTGGATGGTTATTTTCAAGACGTGCAGATCTCCATCACCACAAGAATCCTTCACACTGTATGGTTGCTGTTTTTCTTCGCGTTTCTCTACACTGTCTATAGTGACTTCAAACTCACATGCTGGGATCACAGACGTGCATTACTCCATCTAGCTCACGGCGCTCTTAGAACCAGGCCTACTTCCAACCCCCTTGTCTGTTCTCTCTTAATCACTTATCAGTCCATATTCCAGCTGTTTCAGGACTGCTTCCAGACACATATACATGGACACAGACATGGAATCACACAACACGGAATCTTCTGCCCAATGCAATTTTTTTTTGTTTTGTTTGGAGACAGGTCTTACTATGTAGCCCTGGCTGGCCTGGAACTTGCTATGTAGACCAGCTGCCCTTGAACATACAGAAACTCATCCATATCTGCCTCCTTAGTGCTGGAATTGAAAGTGTGCACGCATGGCTTATCCAAAATAATTTTTAAGACCGTTCATCAAAATAGGCAGATGCCGGGAGACTCCCTTTTTTAAGCTTCTGCAGTTAACAGCCATCGAATGCTAACATAAAGTACCTACTATGAACATAAACATTTCACATGTTAACTAATTTAATTTCCGCAAGGCTGTGAGGTAAGTATTATTATTTCCTGAATCTCACAGATGAGGAAACCAAGACAAAGGGTAAAGGAACTTCCTGAGTGCTCACCTGGAACTCTCTGGAGAGCTGGATTCTGAGCTAGGGAAGCCTGGCATGGAAGCCCTGCCTGCAAACATCATGCTATTCCACATAATGGCCGTTACATGTGAAGACTCCACTTCTGCTCTCCCACAGAGCACCTTACTACGGGATGAGTTTCTTCTGCCTTCAATACATACGAAGGCTCAGTGGTCCCTCAACCTCTGGCTCCTCTCAGAGCCAGAACCCTGACTACAACCATCAACTATTTCTTTAGCGTAGGTGTCTGCTGAGCAACTTTGTCCACTGCTCTTAGAATAAGATTTATATGATGCCTGACTCTGTTCTTCCCATACCCACTAATTGATAACTCTCTGGGTTTCTGTAATTTAATTTATATAAAATCATTTTTATTCCTTCTGGATGGATAACTTGTGCTATCTGTCTTATCTTAGGCTTATATTTGGGTTTCAATCACTGTCATGTCATTGTGGGGAAAGCCACAGTCTTTACTGATTACTTGGGGAATGGTACAAACAGCTCAGGACAAAGTTAGGTAACTTCATTTAAATCTTATTTCAATAATCAGGAAAGGCACACCAGGTCATCTCAGCTTTCCATGGCCCCACACGTTTAGGCCAAAGGTGTTTCTTCTCAACTTAAGATACCAGATGGCCTTATAAAAAGATACACACAAAGGTCGGCAGTCCGCAAATCCATCAACTTCTGGAAACCTATGTATCACCATCCTGGTGTGGTAAGTGCTACTTCTCTTTACTAAGAGGGCATCACCAGAAGGTAGATCCCAAGAGGTAGCTGGTCAGCAGTCTGCCCGGCTAGCAGTTAGGACAGCAGTCCTGCTCTGGGGCCGGTACTCAATCTAGCTCTTCTTGATTTTGGCATCTTCGTTTGCAAGACCTGTCCTGCCAGTCAAACTCAACTAAGGCCCCATAGATTTCCCGGTTCTCATTCAGACTGCTAAATAGTCCTCAATATATAATCTCTCCTTTTTATTACCTACTTGTATATCTTAGAGTTCAAAGTTACAAAGCATTCGTCTTCAACTACCACCAGCAGATAGAGTACACCAGAATAAGGGAACACTACTGAAGAGACAAAAGAGACAAACAAAAAGCTGAGAAACTCACTGACTGAGCAGAGTGTTAACCTACTATACCAAAGCTCTGGGTTTGATCTCCAGCACTGCGTAAACCAGGTATGGTGAACATATTTGTAACTTTTAACACTCAGGAGGTAGAGACATAGGGTTAGGAGTTCAAGGTCATCCTCAGCTATGTAGTCTGAGACAGGCCTGGGTTGAAAGACACCCTGTCTCAGAGGGAGGGAGGGATGGAGGGGTGAGCACTGGCTGCTCTTCCAGAAAACTCAGGTTCAATTCCCAGCATCCAACAGTAGCTCACAACTGTCTGTAACTCCAGTTCCCGGGGATCCCACACCATTTTACAGTCTCTTTGGGCACCAGACATTAATGTGACACACAGACCTCATGCAAGCGAAACACCCACATATATAAAATAATTTTTTTTTCTTAAAAAATTAAGGATAAACATAAGAGAGCTGGGCATGACGGCCCAAGCTTAGAATCCCAGTGCTCAGGAAGTGGAAAGAGAAGGGGAAGGGAAGGGGCAGGAAAGAGGAAGGAAACCCAAGAGGAAAAAAAACTACAACTTGTTGGGCCCATGCCCAAGCCTCTATTTCTATCCATGACTGTAATCAGTGATGAGGATGAAAATCCAAAGGCCTGGAGTCACGAGAAGCATAGTCCTGAATTTCTGCTCTGCTGCCTTCTTCAGTACTACCAAAACCAAGATTTATGTCTTCATGTATTCAAGGGATATATACACACCCATGTTTTATTTTCACTTAATCATCCACAGAATGGATAACACTGATTGAATTTAGTTTCTCAAAATGTAAACTTAAGGGTTAAGCTCCCTAAAAGTGTGGAGTAAATCTATGCTCCAATCCCATTAAGCCCAGAGGTTTTCACAGGCCTTACTGAGTTTCAGGACTCTTGAGATGGGTGGGTAGCACTGATAACCACAGCTACTTCCTCTTATTGTTGCCTAACATTTGAAGAGGGTTAGAGGGAGCGGACAGAACCAGGTGTCCTCAACAGACTACACTCCAGTGTCTTGGTCTCCGAAGCACCAATGACTTGCCCAGGAGTGAGCCTAAGCTAGGATTTTTGTCAAGAGCGATGGCCTGTCCTTTATATAAACACTGACTATAGGAGTAGGGTAGGGAAATGAATGAAGATAAAAGAAATGCTCAAGTTATTGTTAAAAACAAATACTAAAAGTAAAGTCTTTCAAACTATCCCACTTCTCTCCTTTCTCTGAGTGCTTTTTAAACCTTCACTGCTTTACCTATTTGACTTCTAATGCAAGCCTTTTTCAGGTAAGGTACAGCATCAGCTCCCTGCTGACAGCGCTGGTGCTCAACACAGCAACAGTGAAGGAAGAGAGGACAGTGAGGGAGCGAGGAGGGGACTTCCAGAAAGGCAAGTTCCTCACGATGGCAATCTTGCCATGAGAACTGGCATCCAGGGGTTGTGTGCTGCAGGCTAATGAAAGGGAAAATGTTTGGATCTTTTAACTTTCTGTCTAAAGAAAATCAGCTTGAATGCATGACTGAGTGGATGCTAAAATTAAACAGCTGATTTGTTTTTAAACTATTTTTGTTTCCAATTTAGCAGTGAGCTTAATTCAGTTCCTCTTCCGAACTATCACTTAGCTTCTTCTACCCAAAATCTAATCTGTGACTCATTACTGTCAGAGTAAATCCTTAAGCCTATGAATAAATAATCTAGTGCCACATTTTAACAACTTCTGACGTGAACCTAACTTCAGATTTCTCCCCTACACCCAAAAAGAACACTGTAGCTTTTTCTCAGCCAGAGCAAGAGTAGTAAGTATTTCATACTTGGGCTGCATCAATGATGGTACTACCAATGGTACCAACACTACCAAGAGCACCAAGGGTTTAGAAGAGCTGGAGAAAGCCACCTTATGACAAAATAAAATAAAAACAACAGTTTTAAAGGAGAAAGAAATAACATCTGTAAAGCAAGTTGCTAGAAAATTAGAGGGGAGGGATTCATAAGCTTTATTATTATAAAAATTGTCTGTCACACATATTTGAAACACAAGAGGACCAAGTATCTAGCATTTTAACCTAAGATCATCTGGTTCTGCTCAACTCTCTTTGATGAAAGAATTATCAAGATCTCCATACTTCAAACAACCACACTAAAAATACTATATATTTAAGTTAAATTTTAAGTTCTGAAAACTACTGTGACCATAGAAGACTAATTCTTGGTTTTAAGAATTATACATTAAAGATTTTGCATGAAAGAATATTGAGTAACTTCTGTAACTTCTCAAATGGTAAGGGATATACATGCATGTGTAGAGACAAACTTGCAAAGGTAGAAATCTATGTGGCTGAAATGTTAACTCTGAAGAACTCTATGGAAGGTTCCTGAGAATTATACAATCTCCTAACTTTTCTGGTAACCATGAAATTATGTCCAAAAGAAAATCACTCGTAATTATAATCCAGAGTAGCCATGCTTGTAGATGACCGGCAAGAGAGCCTTCTACATGCCTTCCCAGAGACACTGACCCCCATTTAAGGTCTGATGGGCACGCTCATGCCAGACAGTTGGAGCTAATAATCAACAGGAGCTGGAAGTTCGTGTCTTTCCAGGCTTCTGAAGCCAACTCTTAGCTGTAAGTATCCTCTATGATCTGTCATGGACGTTGACATGTCACTCCTAGTCTGTGTCCCTTCAAACCCAATAAGGACCCATTTCTAATTATGCCAATTACTACAAAGCTATTCTAGGAACGAGGATGGGCAAGACCCTAAAATGTGATTTTACCCTTCTACGAATGCATTCATCAACAACTGTCATACGAAAATATGGAGGTGAGTTTTGTCAGTTACAGGAATGACCAGTTTGTGCCAGGCTAGAAGCAAATGCTACAGTGAGCACCTACCATTCAGCTGCTACTGCACAAATCTCTCCCCAGCCATCCACCTTTAAAAAGTCACCTTGTATATCTAGACATATAATTCAAACTATGATATAATAACATTATCTCTAGAGTGAGTTCAGTTAGAAAAAAAAGCAGCAGCCAGGAGCTGGAGAGATGGCTCAGCGGTCAAGAGCACTGGCTGTTCCTCCAGAGGACCCAGGTTCAACTCCCAGCACCCAAGTGGCAGCTTACAATTATCTGTGACTCCAATTCTAGGGAATCTGACACTTTCACACCAATGTACACAAAATAAAATAAATTCTTTTTAAAAAGGCAGCCATCAGTGAACATGCGCCCACATTCAAGGTAAAAGCCATCGAGATCACACTACAGCCTCTGCCCTCACTTGGGGAACTGAAAATGGATACAATGAGCTCAGTGCCCTATTTCAGCTTATACATGTATTTTAATAAGCTCTGAAAGGGCAGATGAGTGTGGAGATGCATAGCAGGTTACTAATTCCCCAGTCTACAGAGCTAATAGAGATGTGGTTTGTTTAGAATTCTGAGTTGTGGTTCTGCTACTTGGGAATGGCTTTCTGAAACTCTGTGGGTGGATACTGGGAATGAAACAGAGAACTCAGAACAGCAGGGAGCATAAGGGCAAATGAGCTTTTATAGCAGAGTATGTGTATCTGTGTGCGCGTGTGTATGTGTGTATATATGTGTGTGTATGTATGTATATAGTGGAGGCTAATTAACAGAGTCTGAAGAGGCACTTAGCTGTTCAGATAACTAATTACAATATGAGGTCCCCCATGTCAAAACTGCCTCCAAGGTTAAACCTCCTGATTTTTAATCATCAACAACTGAACATACTGACTGAAGTGGCTCCTCACATTGCTGGTTTGGAAGCAACAGATATCTTGAAGTCATGATTTTAGCCACACAGAAACATGTAACCCTCTGTGGGCCCTAAACTGTGACGAACCCCACAGTAAAAGAGAAACATGCAATTATATGTTTAAAAAAAAAAAACAAAAACAAAGAACTTGAAAACAAGGCATATTTATTCTCAAAGAAGGCAAGCTTGTGAAATCATTAATATATATACAATAAAACTAACTTTCAAAACAAGGACTAGAACAAAATGAAAACAGAACAAAAACTGCCTCAAAATACAAAGTCAACAGAGTTAGGGACACAGCTCAGTGGCAGGGCACTTGACGTGTGTGTCTGTGTGTGTGTGTGTGTGTGTGTGTGTGTGTGTGTGTGTGAGGGGGGGGGGGGGAGAGAGAGAGGCGGGGGGCGGAGGGAGACAGGGACAAGGCGAGGACAAGCATACAGCCTACACGAGTTCTCTGGCTCCTTCTCAGATGAAACCTGGTTCGAGCATTTTAAAAAATGTGAAGAATGAACCCATTTCAATAAAATAATTGTATGTATTTAGCATACTCAATAGCCAAGGAATATTTTTAAAGATTTGTGTGCATGTGCCTGCTGTGTACAGGTGCCCACAGAGACCAGAAAGGGGAGCTACAGGCAGATGTGAGTTCTCTTGATACACGTGCCAGGGCCCTCTGGAAGATCAGCAAGCACTCTTAACCACAGGGCCATCTCTCCAGGCTCAGCAAAGAAATTTTAAACAAAGTTCTAAAGATGCTCTCAGTGGACTATGGAGGAGATTACAGTTGACCATGGTGGTTACAAGCCAGTGTAAGCAAAGAAAATCTCAAAGCTGGACTCAGAAAAAGCAGGAACAAGGGAAAAAAGAGAAGCAGAGCAGATACTGCGGAATGCTGTGTGAGGCTGCGAGCTCTGGCCGGGCCTTGGAACTGAACACGCTTAATGGGTACATTTGTGTCCATGATATCTCAGACTCACATTCTCTTCCTTAATGTGAGCACCTGACAAGGTTCTCAATGTGCTTACAACACCTACTCAAAAGACATAGTGGAAAGAACCCACCCTCCTCCTAACTTATGCTAAAGAGAACCAAGCTTAGCTAGGCAATTGAGAACCAGAGCATGGAGACCAAGGTAGACATGAAAATGTCCTCAAGAACAGCCACTAGTAAGCACAGAAGGCGAATCTGTGTAGTTAATTATGTCATGAACAAGAACAGAGTACTACAAAAAAAATCTTCAGAGAATGGTGAGCTTATCTGGTGTCCAAAGTATGATTACTCTGATAAACAACAGAATTACCCAGACAGCGACGGAGGAAATGAACACATGAGAATGGAGTTAAGAGAAAGGTTATCAATCGCCACTCCAACATGTCCCAGAAAGAGAGGAGAAAGCTGGGGCAGGACTATCTAAGACTTCCTGGAGTGGAAGGGTGACACCAGACTTCATATTCAAGGCACCTGGCAAGATCCAACATCTTGACTGAAGTAAAGGATGTCATTATAAGTCCTATGACACCAAAGATCAACGACATGACCCTAAGTACTGTAAGAGTGAGAATTTTCCAGATACGTTACTTGTTAAAGTTAAAACCAGTAACATCTGACTTCTCAGTAATACCACAAAATGCCAGAAAACAAGGAGGCAATGCGTTCATGGAGATTCTTACACAAACTCTCAGGGGCAGTGGTGGAGAGAAGACACCTCCCAGTACTCTCTTGCTGCTAACCCTTGGTGGTGTGTTTGGAGAAAAGAGGGGATTAAAGAGTTCAAGAGCAATGAAAGCAGCTCTCAGGTGATATGCTAGGCCTAACACACACATCTTATCCAGGCAGGAATTAAAGGGTGGGGCGCTCCAGAAGGGGTACTCCAGACAAAATGCACAAACACAGATGTAGGAAGAAAAATCTGGCATGGCTTCTGAGGAACATAACAACCAATGAGCTTTTGGTAAAACACTCTTTTCTAAATGTACAGGTACGACGATATTAGGCCTACAGAACATGAAATGTATTCCTAGTACATATAACCTGATGACCTAGAAGGGAACATTCAGAGAGTCACAATCATGCACCTGACGTTTACTGGCTTTCTTGTTTCATGAACAACCTATGATAACATGAAAGATCTGTTTGTGGTTTGGAGCTAAACATCTATACACACACGTAAACACATAAAAACACACACACACACACCCCAAAATAAAGTTAAGTGCAGGGAACAGGGCTTCTCTATCCAGAAGTACAGGTGTGCTCAAGAAGATGGGCCAGTACTTCCAATTTTCTTTAGGATTAGCTACAAAGATGTGAAATTTAGCTTATCAGAAACCAAAATAATACCAACCAGCTTTCCTTTGCACTCTCTCTCTTTCCTTGGTCCCCAGGTATATACTCTTTATTCAGCCAATTGTTTATCAACTGTCACATCTTGTCAAGTGCTCATTTAAACACCCTTCTCAGATTCATCTCTCTCTTCATTCTACTGGCTACTACCCACAAGAACCCCCAAGTATCAACTGATGGTTTTTGACAAGGAAAATTTTTTTGGTTTTTGATTTTTTTAGTAGGATCCCATGTAGCCCAGGGTGACCTCTAATTCATCAGATAGCTGAATACAATGCTAGACTGGCCAACTCAGCCTGAGTTACCTGGTCCTATATTCCACAGAAACACCCACTTCTGAAGCTGTACTACACAATCACCATAGCACGCAATGCAGTAAGATTATGGTGTTAGCCATGATTATGAAGTTATTTCCAAAGGTGTTTATCTCACGAAGGTGATGCTTTAGAAGCAGACACAGCATGAGGAGTGTGGCCAGCTCACCTGCTGGCAGGAGAGGCAACACGACTGTCTCCCTTCAGACAGATGAGCAGGCAGCAAACAGATAACACAACTTGTCTTGAGAGCAAGCAGCAAGATGAGGCAGTAAAACGCCATCAGCATACATCATCCCTCATGGCCCAGTGTCATCCCAGCCTCTATTAGCTGCCGCCGCCTCAGTGCAAGTCCCACACACTTTATCCTGTTTATAATTGCTGATGAGCAGTAATAAGGCCTCCATGCCTCAGCTCCATCCGTTCCACTTCGGCACCCACCTATTAGGTAATAACTTTTATTTACAGCCTTGCTTGATGTGCTGTTCTATTAGTATAGCCAGGAACCGAGTAGGGCAAAAAAAAAAAAAAGTCTCCTTAATGGGCAGTATCATTGCAAGGCACCAAAGATTTACACCTCAGCTTTGTGGCTGCTCTGTGATGCTCATTCTGGCAAGACTACTTTGGGTGCAAGGCTACACCGCTATCTCGATGCCTTCTAACAAGCACACACGTCCAAAGAGCAGTGCCTGAGCAGCACTGCACAGCTCCAGCCACCACCCAAAGAAACACAAGCACCAAGGAAGAGCAAGGTAGTAAATTTCTCTGTATCCTTCAGGAATGGTGTAGGCCCAGGCATCTTGCTCCAGTGGCGCAATAGAACAGATAATAAATGGGTGTTGAGGGTGCTTTCTCCTTGGTAAGAGTGCAAGCTATGATATAATAAGTGACCATAGAAGTTTAAAAACAAAAAAAAACCCAACTGCTCTCAGTGTGATTATGAACCTAAGCAAACTGAATTTTCTCAAAGCTCAGGGACAGGAAAGGCTCAAAACCAAGGGCCAAGTGATTCCCCTATCCATCCTGTCTCCAATGCCAATCTAAACCTGTTATGAGCCATACCACACGTGAGCTACAGCACAGACACACGCAAATGGTGGCAAAAGGAAGTTGCTCCCATTTAGGGGCACAGCTAAAAACAAGGAAGGGTTCCCTGGACTGTTCTGAAATCTATACACATAGCGGCCTTTTGAACTCAAATGCCAGCATCAAGTCAAGCACACATCTAGTGTCTGAGTCCCTCACTTCATCTGCTAACACAAACAACTGAGGCACACTGATTAATAGAAAAACAAACCATTAACAACCAGGACAGAATAAGGCATTCAGACCATTCATTTCCCTTTACCTCCCCAACTGTCGAAATCCACATCCTGGCACCAGTCAGCCACTGAGACACACCATCATAGACTTCAGTGGGAAGCATTTACTTAATTGGACAGAACATTGCAAGGTGGTACTTTTTCAATTAGAAAAAAAATTTTCAACTTTGTCAAATATGTAATATTCATTTTGTCCCCCAACCCCAGGATCAAATGAACTCCCTGAAGTCCTAAGGTGATGAATGCACACAGTAAAACACATTTTAATACTTTTTTCCTTGCCATGGCAGATTTACTGTTTTGATCTTTCTTCAATGGTTACATTAAATGCAAATAGAAAAGAAAGGTTTATATCTTCCCTAATATTCTACTGATGGGAGCTCACATATTACACAAGTAGGTCAAATTTCTAATTTTCTGTCTCAAATGCTGAGCCTGCAGACCTGAGGACAAGCTCTATCTGGAGGACCAACAAGAAAAAGTGAGCTACAGCTGAGCTCACCCCTGAAGCCACCCTCCTTAAAACTGCAGAGACAGGATGTGGTTTCCAGCAGAGCTGCCATGGGGGTAACACTGACCAACACAGCTCAGACCACCGACGCAGAGCTGCAGTCAGTACTGACTCTATGTGGAGGAACTGTTAAGATGCCTCGGCCACCTCTGATTTAAAGCCACCACCCTTTAGTTTCTGAGTCAGTTGAAAAGGTTTTATAGAAACTATTGATAACACACAGCAATGAAACACTTCCTTTCAACTGGCTTCTGAACACTGACAGGAAGTGCATTTAGCACATGAATCTTCTCTCAACTCCCAGGTGAAAGGGCTTCTTCTATCTTTGTAAGAATACACAGTAATACCACAAATAGGCTGTCCAAGAATAGTCAAGAAAAGGTTTAGGGAGAAAAAAAGAAAACAATGAACAATACAAGGTTATTCTAATTCGTGTCACTATTCATTGAAATAAAAGGAAAATAGGTGACCCAAAAGGATAAACACGTGTGTGCGAGTAGAGAGCCTAGCAAGCAAGGACACATGGAAACTGAACTCCGTGTTTCTTCCAGGGGCAACGGAGGTGCTTTCTGTGAAACATGTCTTGGTGTTTAAAGGGGCAGTTTCTAATTCCACCTGCTTTCATCTCGGGCCCCAAACAGTTATAGTACGGTGACTCTACCTGCTGGGAGAGTAAAAGGAGGTGTGGCTACGAAGGTGAAAGTCTGCTCGCTGTATGTGCCAGTCAAATCTGCTGGGAATTCCTTTCTCATCTTACCTTCAGAGAAAAGGGGACTATAAAAAAGAAGGAAAAAAGCCTTATTGGCATAGTCAGCTACAGAGAGCTTTCCTTTTCCTCCTATGCCAGAAAGTCTACCCTGGACACATCCAATGCCCCACCTGGAGGGCACCAAGGAACGGAGTCCCTTAAGTCACCGCTTAAAGAACCTATTGGACAGATTTCCTCCAGGTCCATCTACAGCCAGGTATGGCTTCCTACCTGTCTGTCCAGGCTAGTTTTTTTGTTGCTATTGTTGTTTTTAGTTCAGGTTCTCGCTTGTTCTTCAACTCAACTCAAGTTAGAGTTATCTGGAAAAAAGAACTTCAAGGGAACGCTCCCATTCACGTTTTCTGCAGGCAAGTCTGTAGGGTATTTTCTACGCTAATGATCAATGTGGGCAGGTCCAGCACACCATGGTAGCACTTGGGCGTGTTGTCCTGGATGGTATAAGAAAGCAGGCTGAGCGAACCAGAACCAGGAGGAGCGCATCAGTAAGCAGCACTCCTTCATGGTCCTGCTCTAGTTTCTGCCCTGACTTCTCTAAGTGGTGGAGTGTGACTAGAAAGTTGTGAGATGAAATAAATCCTTTTTCCTCCCCAAGTGACTTGTGATCATGGCCTTTTATCACAGAGGTAAAACCTTAAGACAATGTCCACAACTTCAGTGTTGAGGTTCATGAATAACAAACCCCAGAAAAAGAACATTTCTTTTGCTGTAACTGCAAATAAACCTTTAAATAAGAAAGCCTATCAAAAAGCCAAACTTCCCACCTTTCCCACAAAAATAAGACCACATGAATCTCTACACATAAATAACACTGTGCAAGGGCACCAACCACAGCTCCCGTTTGTGGTGTCCCGGGGTTAGTAGAAAAGATGAAGGACAAAGGAACTACTCTGGTGACAAAGAGAGGGTCGTTCCAGCATATTTATCTTGCAGGAAGGTTCTGAGAATTACAGGAAACACGTGCACAGCACTCCAAGTCTCTGAAGAAAGGGGAGCTTGCGGCCCTCTGGAGGTGTGACACACTTCCCTCATTCTCTAGCCAAGGCGACCAAGGACACCAGAGCATTTTCAGCCCTCTGCTGACAGACTTCTGAGTTCAAGAACGAAGGGGCGTGCAGAATAGGGATACCCACGCTACCTTTCACTGATTTTTTTTTTTCTGATTAAATAGCAAAATTATCATGATGCTGCTTATTTTTCCTACCAATGATTATAGTGAACTATTAAAAATTCTGCACGGGAGGTTGGGGAGATGGACTGCTCAGCAATTAAGAGCACCTGCTGCGATTACAAAGGACCTGGTTTGGTTGCCAGCACTCACACAGTAGCTCACAACTCTCTCTACCTCCAGTTCCAGAGGACAGGATGTCTTCTTCTGAGCTCCTTGAGAACCAGGCAAACATGTGGTGCATACCCATATATGCAAACACACAAAATACAAAAATAAAAGGAATAAATTAAAGCTCCGCATGACCAAAACGCAGCACTGGAAAGTCTTTCAACCCAGCTCCCTGGCAGAGTTCATTTTTCATTTGTCAGCAGGGCTGCTATTTGCATTCTGCATCTCACAGTTACTACTAAGCATTATCCCTCTTTCACCCCATTTTCTCACATTGATGGCTGAAAACCAAGCCATTTCTACACCACCACCACCACTCCTGCTGGCCACCCAAGTTATGACATGATCCTTTACCATAGCTGTTCTCAACCAACGACCCTTTCACAGGGGTCGCCTAAGACCATCTGCATATCAGATACTTACATTATGATTCATTACAGTAGCAAAATTACAACTATGAAGTAGCAGTGAAAATTTTATGGGTGGAGGTCACCACAACATGAGGGACTGTATTAAAGAGTCGCAGCATTAAGAAGGTTGAGAACCACTGCTCTAGTGGATTGAGAGCTTTCTGAAAACAGGAGCCAATATAAATCTTTCTTCCCCTAATTTATTTCTGCCAAATATTTTGATAACATTAAAAAATTACTGCAATTATAGATAACAATGAGCAGTTCATTGAACAAGAGAACACCTACCACATGAGCTATGTATAATGCTCTTCTTACAATGAACCTATGAGATATCCTTATTATCCCACTTTGCAGATGATAAATTTGAAATATCAACTTACTTTTAAAAGCAAACAACTCATTTTATAAGTGGCTTAAAAAATGATCTGAAACTTGATCTGGTTTTAGAAACTGCATTCTTAAACTACACCACTAAAGACTGTTCCAAATCTGTGTTTTGGTTTTTCAATCAATGACATGCTTCTCTACTTTAAGTGTGTATGGGGGGGAGCACACAATAAAACTGTGAAGAGTCGTCATGTGATGTAACGTAATACAGTACAAGACTGATGTTCAAGTCCTGTCAGCACTATTCCTTAGCAATCTTACTTCAGGGACAACACTCCTGAGAATCCACCATTCATCTATGGAGGAGGAGTGAGAATCATCTTGCAGAACTGGTGTCCCAGCCCCCACTGGCCAATGAGGACAACGTCTCACTCCAGGGCAGTTGTACTATACCTCAACCAGCAAAGAAATGTACTCTCCCTGCAGAGCTTGCTCACGTGCACAGGGTAATGACAGCGTCCCAGGACCCCACACACCTCTGCCTCGGCGCTGCTCACCTGGAAGGCTAGAGTCCAGCATCGGGACATTACTCCGAGTCTGCACAAGGACGGTGCGCATAAGCACCCACAGCTGTATCTACAGGAGCTAAGGTTTTACTGTGTATAGAAACAGTTTCTGCTGTTTCTGTTAGAGTTTAAAAGGACTGAATTAAGTTATGAAGAACATCTCAACTGTGACCTTTAGAAAATAACATTAACAGAATACAAACCTTGAGATACTTTAAACAGCAGGTAGCATTACTAGAAAGGCAAACCACTTAATAAATCAACTATAGGCTAAGGGAGCAATGGACATTAAGGCTGCTTTTTAAAGGGCTACAAGATTCACGACTTCATCATGTTCAATAGAAATGCCACAGATGTCTGGGGGATACCGTCCATCTGAGAGGACTAGTTTCAGTTTCAAGTTGTGTCCCCAAACTGCTAAGATACTATAACAAACAAGTTGGTGCTTGCCTCTATATAAAAGGGACTTTATGCTTTCATCATCTATTATTTAAGCACTGTTTTTTAAGAGATCTAGGACTTAGACAAATTGGGCACTAATCTGGATTTCACACCTGTCTGATGTCTTAACACCCTTGTGATATGAGCAGTTGGTGAATGCTGACGCCCATTTTCTTGGAACTAGCTGCCAGCACTACGCAGTCAACATGACCCCTAGGAATACCACCCTCACCTCTACTCAAACTCTTCCCAATCTCAGGTACTAAATGTATCATTTTGTAATTAGTGGGGGAAAAAAAAAAATCAGACAATCCCTTGGGGGACACACACCAAGTTAGAACCAGTTAGAACTAGATTCTGGAAAGAATTCAGGTAAAGATGGTACACATACCTGCACCACAGGATCTTTTGGTTGGTGTGATTAACGAGACATGAGCTGTGTCTGTGCATGGCCCACCTAGAAACAAAAAAGCAGGCACATCAGTAAGTCCCTTCCACATGCCCATAGCTGCTGCCATCAATAACGACAAGTCTACAAATGAGAGGCTCCAGCTGCAGATGTGCTCAGAGTGGCAACAGGAAGGTGATGACCATGTGTGGATTCTTTTAGAGACCTTATATTTTAGCTTAGCTATCAAGTCACGGAATTCCAGTCCTTCCACAAAGTAACATGCCTTTCATAAAACATTCTTAAGGCTCACATATTGTTGAAAAGTTAAAGAAAAAAATTTAATTAGAATTAAGAGCCAGGAGAGAAGAAA
The DNA here is from genome assembly GCA_026225945.1 of Cricetomys ansorgei. Lineage (NCBI taxonomy): Eukaryota > Metazoa > Chordata > Mammalia > Rodentia > Nesomyidae > Cricetomys > Cricetomys ansorgei. Next base: position 1,040,318 of record JAMJFZ010002048.1, on the reverse strand, counting down.
TTACCCAAATCTGGGGAAATGAGTTCTTCCACAAAGCAACCAAAGGAGGCTTGTGTCCTTTTTCATCTCAGTGGTCACTGTACCTTGAGTTTACTGTAAAACTAGCCTTACTTAAAGAAGGGCCATCCCTACGGAAGAGCAAAGGGCTTATCAGAAGAAATAAGGATTGTTTTAGTAAAATAAACACTGCTGAAGATGGAAGAACATTTAGTTTTCTGCTATAAAACATTGGATGCGTGTCTTTATGGAATCTTGCTGGGCTCAGAGATCTCATAGAGTTCGACAAAGTTTAGTAGCAGAAGGCTTGAAAAGCAGTGTTTCATTCTGTTGAATAAGGACTATCAATACAACGTGAAGTCGATACTGATCACCCCTCTCCAACACTACCCCAGGCTAATCCCACCTGTGAAAAAGGGAAGCTGCTGTACAAATATGGAGGCCAGCAACTCTCAACCTGCCCTGGGAAAGCAGTACTGGTAACCACAAGGAACAGAACACACAGGCAAGTGTCTCATTCTGAAAAGGCTGTTCAGGTGACTGACTAGCAGAGGAAACAGTGACTGGGCAGTTTTTACATCATCTATTACAAGACTTCACATTACCAAGCACTGAAAAGAAGGAAAGATGAAAGCGCTCCAAGACCTGTTGCTACAAGGTGTATCACCAAGGTCTCGGGAACGTGGGCTTGGAGATCCACCATCTATCTACCCATTCTTTCCTGTACCTAGGCCACAACAGCAACAACCCTCACAAGAAAGAACCAAGGAAGTGTGCTGTTAACTTCCAGAAGCATGTATACCCACAGCATACCACACAGGTTAGTCCCACATCAGAGTTTGCACTCTTGTTAGGAAGACAGAATTTATGTGCATAAGAATGATATGCAGGAACAAATGGCTGGATAGAGAAGAACCAAGCACCAAAGAATAAAACAGGTCATGAATGTCACCTGCAACCAAGAGGAAGGACATTCAACACTGGCCAACATCACCTGGAGAATGCAAGAATTTGAAAATGAGGCAAGAAAAATTAGAAACAGCCTCTCAGAGGGCAGGGTATTTCGACTGAATGCTTATTCCTACAAATGTCACATTCACCAGAGAAAGCTTAAATATGCTAAAATCTGGGACGCTTATAAGGGCAACCAAGACTTGAAAATACGCAAAGGAAGAGGCATCGCCAAGCTACCTGTGAACAGAAGTGCCCAGGTACTGAGACGTTTCTAAATACTGACTTGTGGCTCCCGCTTCCATGTAGTCTTTTGTTGTTAATGGCAGCATTCCCATTTCTGAGACACAACACACTTTCTAGAAGGTGACATTCACCACTCCCGTTTCTCTCTCAACAAAAAGGAACAGTAATGTTGTCAGTAGCCAAGGGTTCGCGACTATCTCTGCACTATGCTTCAGAAACTGAGGCTTTCTATTGCTGTGTCTCAGCACCTCCTCGTCACCTGTCACTGTCATCTGTTGGTCATGATATGCGGACAGTGAGCGTTAATGCTCATGAGTTGATAATATGAGCTGGTGGACTTCATTAGGGAAGCAAATAGATTCTTAAAACTTTATAATGGAGGTATAACATAAAGGGACTGCAAAACACGGAATACGGGTTGGAAATCCCTTACACAAAACACTAAGGATCAAACCTGTTTTGGATTTGGGTGTTTTTAGTGGATTTTGGAGTATTTCATATACATAAAGTTATCTTGAGGATAGGACCCAAGACTGAACACCATACTCCACTATACTTCACCCAGAATCTGTACACAGAGCCTGAGCTAACTACACACAGTACTTTAGTCGCCCAGGACATGAGATCAAGTATGGAATTTTCTGTTGCATCTCCCAAGTGTCTGATTTCAGAGCACTTTGGGTGTTTGGATCAGAGGGACTCTCTTGGCTAGTTTTATGCCAACCTGACACAACCTAGAGTCATTTAGGAAGAAGAAACTTCAACTGAGAAAATGCCTCCACCATAATGGCCAGTTGGCAAGCCTGTGGTACATTTTCTTGATGGATGATTGATATGGAAGGATCCAAGCCCATCATGGAGGTGGTTCTACCCCTAAGCAGGAAGTCTGGATGGTGTAAGGAAGCAAACTGAGCAATCCGTAAGGAGCTAGCCAGTAAGCGGCACCCCTTCATGGTCCCAGTATCAGTTCCCACCTCCTGGTTCCAGCCTTGAGTGCCTATCCTGACTTCCCTGGATGATAAGGGCCTCAAGCTGTAGGATGAAATAAACTCATTCCTCCCAAGTTGCTTTTGGTCATGGTGTTCAATCATAGCAATAGAAAGATAAATATAGGCGCTCAAGCTGTATTAGAATGAATTATGTAATGAACATCAGACCATCTAAAATATTAGAACATCTACACCCAAAAGTTCTGGGATCCTTTAAAAGCTGCTCTTTCAGAAGACCCAGGTTTGATTTCTAGCCAGGGGATCCACCACCCTCTTCTGGCCTCTGCAGGCACTCGGCACACATATAGTGCTCATATACGTGCAGGAAAAACACTCATACACATAAAGTAATTTTTAAAAATACAGGCTTCTAAGCACAGAATGTAGAACTCTTCATGCAGTAAGTCAAGGAAAGTACTGCGTACATTTCTAGGACAGCTGGACACACTGTAAATATTAACAGTCCAGTAAGTTCCAGCATCTGATGAATTTTCTTTTATTTCTAGTTCAGTATCTGGCCAGAATCAAGGGTTCCCATAACCCAGTGAGCTGTGGAGAAAAGTCAGTGAGAGTGTATCAGAATGCTTTCTAATGGACATCAATAAGCAGCCACCCCCACACACACCCACCCCAAAAAAAAAAAAAAAAAACCAAGAGAAGGGAAAAACTGTGGAATCAAAACCACAAAAGAAGTGTCTGGAACCCATGAATTAGTGCCTCATGTCTCCAATGCCCATGTAACTATCAAATAAGAGAAATTTTACTTCACCTGAAGGTTAAGAGTTTACCCTTTAAAAAATTTACTAGTCAATGAATTTCTGTAGGCTTTGGCAAAAAATGCAAATAACCTTAGAGCTAAAGAGCATATTTCAACACGCATCACCATAAAAGTGTTCTCCAGAGGGCTTGTTAAACTAGCAGCCTAATCCAATGTATTCACTCCATTACAGTAACGTACAAACAGAACCACAGTTGAGCCAAGAAAAAACTGACAGCAAGAGTAACTGGCAATGATAATATACCCCAGCTTTGATAATTGGGCAGTATTATAAATGGAGAAATTGGAATTAAGTTTGGATCTGGCAAACAATAACCTATGAAACACTTTAAAAGACACAGATCAAAAGCCTGTGAGCACCACATATGCATCCTATATTAATCATGTGTCAACCAAACCACATACTCTTGGAGGAAAAAATAAGATGACTAGCCACTAGAGAGGATAATACCTGCTCTCACACAATTAATTACAAACCGAATGCTAAAATGAATGTAGGTAATTATGGGAGGGTTTCTGTCAACAACAAGAAAAATATGGTATGTGTCCCATGTGGTTCCAGTAAACAGAATGGTACAGAGAGTTGATGGTAAAGGAAAACTTAAGGTGTCCATCCCACCAAAAGTAGCTCGGAGTTCCTTTCTGAAACCTCTAATGCCCAAGGGGAGTTGGCACGTATTACTGTAACTCACTGTACACTCTGCTCCATTCCTGGCCGTTTTTGCTCTAAGAAGCAGAGCGGAATAGCAACAAAGAGTAAGGTGAGGAAGCCACTGCGCGACTGTAGTTACACAGGTGAAGGCAGGAAACACAGAAAGCACATTTCAAAGCAGAGGACAATTGAAACCGTGACCTTGTGACCCACAGAAGCTTAAGACAACTGGTAATGCCAAAAAGGCATTAATATTTAGCGCCTATAATTCAAGACAGGGAGCACAGATGTTAGTACCAAGTGTGTCCCACTGAGCAGTCCAGAGAACCCTTTTACGGGTAAAGGAGGAAGTTCAGTGCCAGGCACAGGGCTCCTCTGTTCTAGGAAACTCAGCAAGCTGCTCTCTGGGAAACCAGGAGGCTCATGGCCTGCTCACTAAGGCACAAGCTGCGGTCAGTGCCGTCAATTCTGTGTCACATCTGTAACCTGTGTTATGGCAACTCCAGAAAGGTTAACTTTTGAGTAACAATATATTAAGCAGTTTCTTGCCTAATATATTGGGCTCTCGGGGAGCAAATAATTCCTGAGCTTCAGTGGTAGCACATGCCCACAATCCCAGCACTTGGGAGGCCGGGTAAGGAGTGTCTCCAGTTGGTGATCAGCCTGGGCTACAGCAAGACCCTGTCTCACAAAGCAACCTGCACTGCCTTCCAGCTAATAACCATGTATACTTTTAAATTCCCTTTCCTAAAGTGAATACGCAGTCTTTCCTTGTTCCTTCATTACCTAGAGGTGTTTAGTCTAGCATGTAGCATTTGATGTTATATTCAGAGGACTCCTTCCTGTAATGCCAACTTTCTCAATTTACTTTGGGATTTACAAGCAAATGATGCTTGGGGGAGCCCATGGTTTATAATCAGAAAGTCTGCACATTCTTTCTTCTCTTCCAGGACTGTTTCTATGCAGGTATCACAAGTGTCACATTCAGGGGCACATGTGAAATGTCAACACTATAAAATGCTGTTCTTCAGCTGTATTCCCAACAAACAGAAACTTTTTAATAGCTTATCCAACACGGCACTGGCTTTTCCTGGGAGAACGGTACTGATTTCAGCTCTGCGAGGATGAAGACATGCAACAAGTTTGCATATTCATGGCACTATAACCTGTAAAAATCAGGACTACATAAAGGTATGGCATTAGCTATCAGCATTCACATTTCAAAGTAAAGCAGCAAAATTCTGAAACTTTTTGGGTCTCTTAAAGTTGTTGAGCATGTCAAAAAGCCATGCTCAAGATACCCCACAGTACAATCAGTCCCACGGCATTCAGAGACCTGTGACGCAGTTCATAGGATGCAGAAAGCGCTGGCATAAGAGGGCAGCGACACTTACGCAAGCGATGCTCTCCAGCACGCAAAACCCCAAGCTAAACAACTATGAAAAACAGTATTCTTACCTTCCAGCAGATCAACAATCTACTCTAAAAGGCTTTGTTAAACAGCTGCCATGGCTGGTTATTTTTGGCTCCTGGTCCCAACAGCCTTCACTGTCTGTAGTTATACCATGTGCCGAAGCACATCAATTAGAAAAGACGGACTGTCAAGGAGTCAGTCAGCTAGAATTGCCAGAAGCTCAATAATCAATACTCTACTATCAGCCCTACCAAGGTAACTGTAAACATTAATACACAAAAATAGCCACTCCTTGAGCAGATTTATAACACTTCAATTTTCTTGCTTAATTAACATGACATTTACATAACAGTATCTAATTAATTCCCAATGAAAGGCACTGTGGGCTTATTAGAAATGTATCATCCGTTTCTAACCAGCTGGTCAATTTCCCTCCATCATAATCTACACACCGTTTACTTTGCAGCAGCTCTCTTTCCCAGGCTCACCACTCTGAAGGTGACCTCTGCCAGATCCAAGAGCCATATTCTCTTCTCTCTCCAGAGATTTGGAATTGAGTTTGTTGATGGGGCTCTTCAAAGAGGCAAGGGGACCCTAGCAATTTAAACATAACCTTGTATTTTGCTGTGGTCATGTTAAAAATAAAAACTTTTAAGAATATTCAAATAATCTATTTCTTGAGTTATAAAATAGTTCCTCTCTGAAAGCCCTCAACATGTATGTGGCGATTTTAAAATAGCAAAGAACTGACAGCAGTAAGAACCAGGGACAGACCAGGTGCAGAAGAAACAAGTCACCTGTTCTGAAAAGAACCCGCCCCTTCCACAATGACCATACACCTGTAATTCATGAGTTAGTGTCATCAGAAAGGACATGCCTAATCTGTCTATGTAAGTGGGTTTGAAAAGCTCTATTGATTAAAAACAAGCAAACACAAAGATATACTGGGTGGGAATTAAGTGTACAGGAAATCGGCGTGGATGATGGCCCTCACATTTCTCTCAATGAAACATCAAAATTAAACCATTTGTAGGATTTGTTGTAGAACTGAAGTGCTGGTCTCCCTGTCACAAGTTCTACCTCTAACTAACTTCATGACCTATCATAAGTCCCTAATTTAGATCTGAATGGTATCAGGAGATTTTCAAATGGGCCAGGCCTTGCTACTGGTTTCTTAGCAATTATGCTCAACAAAATGCCATGACTATCATATCCTACCTCCTTAATTATTATGACAGCAGACAGCTCTGCAAACTCTGTGACATATGTGTAGTTACCACCTCATTTGTTCACCACAAATAAAACTGTCCCCCAACACCTTCACATGGGGCAGCACCAAGAGCAAACCTGAGTCGGGACGCTTTCCAAATGCCCAGAAGGATAGGTCCTTCCAAAGAGCACTGAGGACGCGCACTAGGCTGAGAGGAGCTGTGGAAGGACCACCTCCCCTGGCCTGTGGCAGCACAAAACCCAAGGACAGAGACAGTCTTAGCCACCCAGCAACCAACCAGTTTTCTAGACCAGATGAAAACAATCCCAGCCAAAAACCATCGGATAAATCTAAACATATCCAGAAGAATTGTCAGACTAATTAAAACAGTTGATTTTTACCACATTTACATGTTAGTCTAACATGAATCTAAGGTTCCTAAAATTTTGGTCCTCAAGTAATCCTTTTATATTTAAAATGACTGAGAATCACAAAGAACTTTTGTTCATATGTACTATATTAACTGATGCTTGCCTAGCTGTAATTTAAAGACAAAAATATTAATGATGTGTTTAAATTAACAAAAACAGTTACATTTGAATATAAAAATATTCCTTTATGAAATACAACTATTTTTAAAAACTGGAGTTCCAGGCTTCAAAGATGGTGTTCAGGTTTTGCATCTGCATGTACGGCACATCTGCTGCAGTGTAATGCAATGGAAAGGAGTTAGAACGACTTCACAGGCCCTGAGAGGGACGCAACAGGTTCAGAGTCTGGAACTTCTGCTATGGAATACAGCAGTGACCCCCCCTTACGGCTGATACACTTTCCAATTCCCCCACACTCCTTCAAGTCAACCCCTCTCGCTTTACTCTTGGCAGCCTAAGTAAAAGATCACCCAGTCTAAGACTATGTTAGCATGTAAGTAAATAAAAACAGGAGACAAAGTCCACAGTCACCATTTCAACCAGAGCATTCTGTGTGCGCTGTTTATCAGGATGACTACAACGCCTCCTGGAACTCAACTGGCTCCAGGGAGGCGGCTACACGTGTTCAGCATCAGTTCTATCAGTTCTTAAGGATGAGAACGTGACAGAGCCTAAGAACAAGGAGCAGTGAACTGTCATCTTGAGGATAAAACCAGAGCCCCTTTGGGGAAAGTAAAAAAAAAAAAAAAAAAATCATTTCTAATTTTAGACACAGTTTTTGTTTCATCAGGACAAAGCACATTCAATGTGGATATGAAATCAGGGGCTGTGTCACCCGTCTAATCTAGGCTTTGATCCTGACTATATACAGGCTTAACAAGGCCCAACTGGGATCCGAGCATTTGCATTTCTACCATCAACACAAGCATGATTTCCATAAAACTGATGGAGACTCTCGGCACTAGGAGATTTTTTTTCTTTTCTTTTTTTTTAAAAAACCAATCTAACAAGCTGGGGAAATTGCTCAGAGGTTAAGAAAACTTGCTGCTCTTGTAGAGGACCTGGGTAACTGTCAGTTATCCAGCTAGCTCTGGGGGGGGGTCTGATGCCTTCTTCTATCCTCTATGGACAATGCATGCACATGGTACACATGCAAATATGCAGGCAAAACATGCACACACATAACATAAAATAGAATGGAAACAAAGGCAGTATGATCAGTCTCATAAATCATGTCTGCACTAGAACTGCAAAGAGCTCCTGTACCCCCCTCAAAAAGGACATGTATTGAATGTACTCCCCACTGTAACCCTGCCTGTTCTGGAATTCACTCTGTAGACCAGGGTGGTCTCAACCTCACAGAGACCGGCCTGCGAGTGCTGGGATTAAAGGTGTGTACCACCACCACCTGGCTTTGTGCATACCTCTCACAGGGCCTCAAGAAGAATGAAACAAGACATCTATCTAGACCACAGGGCTGTCCCATGGAACTCTCCTCCCAAACACACTGGACCAGTGCTGGCCTGTGTTAAAAGTGACACTGGGTCAAAGGCCCCACACACAGTCTACACTGTCAGAGCTTAAGGAATTTCTCCTTGCCACGAGTGACCAGAAATGTCACTATTTTAATTATGTAGTCAAAGGGTTGCACTGATAACCTGAAATTTTAAAAATCCTTTACTAGAGTGACACCCCTGGCGTGGCTCAAAATGTGAAATGGCTTATGAAGCAAAGGGGGAAATGAATATGAAATACAAAGTTATATGGTTGGTATTTTTTTTTGTCCTAGCAGCTCTGAGTTTTCAGAGAATTGCATAAACACAAAATATATTTTTGCAAAATTAAAATAAGTACTTCTAACACATCCAAGTAAATAGTTCTGACTTTTCAGCCAAACATTTTGTCCTAACTAAAGCTTGCATTTATCTTAAAAGTCATCCATGTCACCCATTTCCTGTACCTACACACAAAACAAAAACATGACAACTGCAAAGGCTAAGTTGGTGTGACATGACGTGGTTGTTCACAGTGGCCTTTGCCTTCAGACAGCAGAGCGCCTGCTCTCATAGGCGCACTTTTGAACCTCTGTATTTGCAAAGCGCTGGTCAGTGGGGAGCCCCCAAAGCTGAGTCAGATCAGCAGGAACTGTACAACCTTACAGCTGTCAGGGAAGACCATGGAAATGAACCTTTTAGGTTTCAGGCTCTAGAGACCCTGGAAGTCTGCTTGACTTCTCTCTTGCAGAGAGGAATCTTAAAAGAGAAATTCAGAAGATAAAAGAAATACCCATGAGCAGAAACTTTCTTGACAAGAGGCAGGTGGCTACCTACACAGGGTGAGACAGGCACACACAGACACTCGTTACTTCGAAACCAAGACAAACTGTCATGATGACATACACAAATTTCAAAATTTTATGTCTCAAGACTACTGAATTCTACCATTAGACATTAAATGTATTATTATAAATTAATAATAAATTAAGTAGCAGCTACTTAAAACTTAAGCACTGAAGCCTTTGGTGTATCAAAACATATAAAGTAGTTCCAAAGAGTACGGAAATTAACATTAAAACTTCTCTACATAGTAAGTGAGAACTGAATGAGCACTGCCTGGACAAGCACCATGCGGGGTGCTCTGCAGCCACGGAGAGCCGTGTTAAGGCTTTGCTTGCTTGGGCCTGGGCTCTATGCCGGTAGAGACAGAGATGAGGACCCAAGTCTAAAGGATAAAGACAACTTGAAAGCAAGTGCCACAGTAAGTAGTCCAGGAGTTTTATAATGGCAACAGTCAGGATAAATGAAATGATTCGGAGCTGGGCCTCAGAGAGCACAAACAGAATGGTTCTATGAGTTCCAGGTGAATCTGGGCAAAGAAAAGCTTCCATTTGGTTCACAGGCAAGCACTAGCTCTAGCATGAGCAGGCAAATTAGCCGCACTGGGGGCCAGTTATGGAGGAGGACAGCTGACACAAGACGAAGAACCTGAAAGAGGATATGACATTGGGAGGGTGACGTGCTGGGTGAACGTGATCGAAATACACGGCATACATGCATGAATTGTCAAAGAATAAAAATATTACTTAAAAAAAGAATCCGGATGCCCACACTGGAAGTGGTGAGTCAACAAGAGAATTTCCTTTTCTAACATGACTACCACTGGCAAAATCATCTCACAGGTACTTGGAAAATACCAGAAGCAAGAAGAGAGATCACAGATACACTCTTTTATAAAAACAGAGCGGCAGCAACAACTTCCCAGATGGAATTTTTTCCCAGTCAATCAACTACATACAGGGACATAAACAAACGCAAATTAGGACTATAAAGTTACTACAGGAACTTAAAGTTTAGGGCTGGGGAGATGGCTGGTTCAGTGAGTAAAATACTTGCTGTATAAAAAGGAGAACCAGGGGTTAGACCCCCAGTGCCCATTTAAAAGTGAGGTTGCCACGAGAGCCCAACTGTAGTCCCAGCATGCAGGAGGCAGAGACAGAATCCCTGCATCAAGTGGGCTAGCTAGATTCGCAGAATAGGTGAGCTCTGGGTTCATGACTCTGCCTCAACATATAAGACAGAACACAACTGAAGAGGTTACCTACTGTCAATCTCAGGCCACTACATGCACCCCAACACATCATGCACACACATACACATTAGCTTGCATCATGCAAGCATTCCACATACACATACACACACACACACATAAAATCTATTTTAGTTTGTATACATGCTGTAATAATACAGTTTAAAGTTTAGAGTACCTTTAGTGGAAGACATTTATTAAAATTAAGAATATTATGTGTAGCCAGGTGGTGGTGGCACACATCTTTAATCCCAGCACTCAGGAGGCATAGGCAGGCGGGTCTCTGTGAGTTCAAGGCCAGCCTGGTCTACAGAGTGAGTTCCAGGACAGCCAGGGCTAGAACAGAGGAACTCTGTTTTTTTAAAAAAAAAAAAAAAAACAAAAACAAAAAAAAAACCACCTGTCATGTGTAATTTTTCTTAATAATTTAGAAACCTAGATAAAACAGTAGTGCCAGTATCAAGCTCTATTTTTCTTAGACGTATTCACAATAGTTTCATTCATAAATTGGGCCCAGTAAGAGATTAATATGAATAATGACAAAAAGAACTTATAGTTGTGACAGAATTGTCAATATAACTGTTATCTGAATTGTGAGGCCCGCAGTAAATACACTGAAGGGAACTTTGGCATAAGCACTGCAAACTACGGCAGCCAGCCTAGTAACCGAGACTCATGTCACCAGGCAGGCAGCACACACAGCACCGCTAGGTGGGCAAAGGGAGGACTCCTGGCAGGAGAAAGTGGACAGCACAAAGGATACAATCTGAGAACTGCTCACTTCTACAATGTCCATTTCTATATCTAACAAAGACTTATTATCCAGACTATATGAGGCACCCCTACACGTGAGGGGGAGAGGGGGGCGCTAAATAAGCAGAGAACATGATAGGTACATTAGTCTGCTGACTCGTTTGAAAGTGCTGTCATACTTCACATGACTACTTGAAGGCAGGATCTGAAGTTGAGGAAGAGGGAGGACAAGCAGCAAGTGAGGAACTAGAATGATGGTTTTGCTTTAATTGGGCTCTTATTTTGACAAGTTAAAGGTCAAATGACACTCCCAACTACTTGAACAAGGTAGAGCAGAAATAGTTTGTATAAGCAAACACTCGAGTCCTGCATCCTGACAAGAATTAAAGATCGTCCGCAATGATTCCAGAACGAAGGCTATTTGATTCAATAAAGCACACAATGGACATTACCAAACTGCATTGCCAAGTATCAGTCTTCTCGGAACAAGGCCCTAATGAATACAGCATGTTTTGTAGAACCAGCCTTAGGATTAATAAATAAATGTAGTAGAGGAAAAAAACCTTTAAATTAAAATCAAGAGACATTTAAAGTTTGGGCATTCTTTATTATGGGAGAGAATCTTCCTCTTTGAGACTATTATATATCAGAAATGCCCCATCTGTTGTATAATTATCTCTGATAAACGGCTTGATGCTTCGAGCTTCATTAGAGAAAGGGGAAGAGAAAGGCACACACAGAGAGGACTGTAAATAAATCGCCCTCCATATTTCACTTAAAACCAGCCCAGCAGGAAGTTGTAAACTATTTTTAATAGGTAATATTTTCCAAACCCTTTACTGAGAGCCACTAGCCTGTTCTGTCCAGTATCTACCCTCCTACAGCAGTCAGTCTGAAAGGGGCAAACTGGCTCCTCTTAGCGATTGCTAGAAATTTAATTGGAAAATCAAATAAAAAGTTTGTTTGGCAGCAGTGATACTCACTTTGTAGACAGCAGATCAGGCCTAGTCAGATCCGACAATAAACTTATAAAGGACATGTTAAAAGTCACAGAACCTAAGAATGAGGGTTTACCTCTATAGCTCTAACGCTCAGGAGGTGGATCTCATTGGTGAGATCTGTCTTCACCCTCCCCCTATTTTTTTAAATCCCTGGTGAGCTAAGGCATCACCAGAAACAGTTTCCAAAGAAACAAAGGGCATTTTGCTCAACCAAAATAATTTAGGCACAATTCAAAAACGGTCTAATAGCATCATTTTGGAAATTAATGTCACATATTAAAGGAAAACTCAGAGAGTTTGAAACCAGCCTGGTCAACTGTCTTGGTTAGGGTTACTATTGCTACAACTAAACCAAGACCAAAAACAAGTTGGGGGGGAAAGGGTTTGTTTGGCTTCAACTTCCACAAAAGCAGTCCTTCATTACTGAAGGAAGCCAGGACAGGAACTCAAACAAGGCAGGAATCTGGAGGCAGGAGATGTTACAGAGGCTGTAGAGGCTACAGAGGCATGTTGCTGACTGGCTTGCTCCCCATGGCTTGCTCAGCCTGCTTTTTTATAGAATCCAGGACCACTAGCCCAGGGGTGGCCCTCCCCCATGAATCACTAATTAAGAAAATGCCCTACAGGTCTGATCTTAGGGAGGCATTTTCTTAGTTGAGGTTCCCTCCTTTCAGATGACTCTAGCTTGTATTAAGGTAACATTAAGATTAGCCAGGATAACAACACAATGAGACCCTGACACACAGCAAAGCAAAATACAGAAAAAACTAAAACCCAAACCACAGGAAGACTTGATTCAAACAAACAGCCTAACAAGATAACTTAAGGAGCTAGAAAAGCAACAAACCAAGCAGGAAATTATTAGGGAGAAACCAAAGCAGAAGCAAAGTTAAGACTGAAAAAAGAAGCACAAGAAAGTAAACAAAATCAACAATAGTAAAAATAAGGGGGAAACTGGAGTCAAACAAATAAAATCAAGACAATATAAGGCGATATTTATTACAGATGATGGCACATAAATACAAAGGGCCACTAGGAACTACTACAAATAGTTATTCACCCACAATCTGGAAAACCTAAAAAGAGACGGGTAAAAATCCTAGATTAAACCATGGACAACAGAAAATCTAAACTGACCAACAAGGAGGCAGCAAAACTTAGTAACAGAAAAGAGCTGGATAGCATCACTGCTCAATTTTACCAAACCTCTAAACAAGATAACACAAACATTCTTAACCCATTCCAAAAACTTAAAGGGGAAAGAATTCTCTCAAACTCATGTACAAAACCACATTACCTCGACAACACCAGACAAGGACACATACACAAGATGAAAATTACTATTATCTCTGATAAACACAAACTGTAAATCTTAATACTAACAACCCCAATCTAATAGCGCATCAGAATGGTTATAAACCATGACCAAGGTTCATCCTCTGGATACAGGATGGTTCAAGACTTGCATGCATCACACCAGCAGAAAGAGGGACAGTAGCCGAAGAAAAGAGTTCATTAAATTCAACATCCTAGCCAAGCATGGTGGCTTACCCCTGTAGCCTCAGTTTTCAGAGGGCTGAGGGAAGAGGAATATTATGAGCTTCAGGCCAACTGGGTTAGAGAATGAAACTATCTCAAAAAATAAATAAATAAATAAATAAAATTTAAAAACATCAACATTTTCCATAATAAAAATTCTGATCAATTAGGCATATAGAAAGATTACATCAAAAAACGATTATGGTCATGTGTGCCAAACACACAGCACACAACATAACCAATTGGGAAAAGTGAAACCCATTTCCCCTAGGATCTGAAATAACAATGAAGCTCTCTTTTACCATTTTAAAGTAATTATATGCAAGAGAAAGCCATCCAAACTAGAAAAAGGAAGCAAAATTGTCCATCTGTAAATGACATGATCTCATAGAGAGTCCTCAAGACTTTATCCAAAACTGTAATTGATATTTTCAATAAATGTTCATAATACAAGATCAATTATAAAATCAATAGTGTTTCTATACCAACAAGAAACTTGCTGAGAATGAAAGCCATCCATCACAATAGCTACAAAAAACAAAGTAATGTTAAGACTAGAAATAAATTTAACAAAGTGCATAATGTCTATAATGATATAAAAACACTGATGTAAGAAACTCAAGAAGACACACAGAGAAAAGGAAGAGAAAGAAAAGGCATGCTCTCCAAAGATATCTCATATTCATGGGCTGGAAGCACACTGTCCCAAAGGCCACACTAGCTGAAGCAGTACGCAGAGCGTACACAATCTCTAACCACGTACTAATTTACAGAAATAGAAAATGAAACCAGAAAATTCACAAGTGATTCACAAAGTATCCACAAGAGCCAAAAAGAGCAAAAAGAACACACCTGGAGGCATCATACACTACCAAAACCATGACACTCCAATCAGCACGATACAGGCACAGACCAACAGGAAAGAATAAAGACCTCGCAGAAAGCCACCTACAGCCAGGTGACCTGATACAGCAGGAAGAAAGCTATCAACAGACAGAGTTGGACAAGCAGACATCCTGCAGTAGGACTGAACTAGCTGTTAATCTTTACCCTACAGAGGTGGCCACAAAGAAACATGGACAAAGTTCTAAGGCAGGAGTAACAAACAGGATGACATCGAACTGAAAAACTTCTAGCAAAAGGAACCAGGGGCACCATTAAGAGATAACCTACTAGTGGGAGGAAATGTTTGCAAAGTATCTGCTAGTTAAAACCCAGACAATAAGGAACTCAAACCAAAAGCATGCAAAACAAAAACTTCTCAAAAGCAAACAGAAAAGTAATCAATAAACATGAAAAAAAAATGATAATCATCACTAAACATCGGAAAACTGCCAACTAAACCACAATGAAATACCACTGCCCTCTGTTTAGAGGACTGTTATCAAACGAGGGGGGTAGGTGAGCCTGGTGAGAATGTGGAGAAGGAGGAACGTTCACATTCTGCTACTCAAAGTGTGAATTACTATGCCCACTATGAATACAGTAGATGTTGCTCCAAAACCTAAAGCAACACCTGGCAACTCCTTTACAGCCGACATCCAAAGAGAAACGCACTGTGCTGCCGAGAAAGCTGTATCTTCAGGGTTTCTGCAGCACTACTTACAATAGCTCAGAAGGGATAAACCTGGGTGTCCGTCCCTACACAAATGAGTATGTCAAATGTGATACATACACAGGATGGGAAATGCTAATCGCAGGGTTACCAATGGGAAGCCTGCTCTTTTCTGAGCGGCAGCAGGGATGGTAGACCTGGGGAAAGCAGAGATGGGGGAGTGAGCTAGAAAGAGGGGAGGGAGGAGAGGCTGGGGTCAGGATGGATTGTAGGACAGAAGAGAAAATAAATTGAAAAAAAATTCTTATCCATAAAACTTAAGGAAATCCAGCCATTTGCCTGGAAAACATTAACTGAAATCATGCATGCACACCACTCCTTCCCACTTAAATGAATGTGGACACTATTTAATCTTTTTTAAACAGGCTGATTTCACAGTAGGAAACACTGCTTATCACATGCAGAACACAGGTATGGAGCAAGACGGTCGCGGGTACAGAGGAGCGCTGCTCCGGACAACTGCCTTCTAATGCCTCTACCGCAAGGGGGTAACCGTAGTTGACAATATTACTGATTTCAAAGACTTACTGGGGAGAATTCTGAGCATTCTCAGCACAAAGCCGTGTCTGAAATGATGGCTGTGCCAATCGCTCTTATCTACATCACATACTGTATGCAGGTGCTGCGATAGCATGCTGTATGCAACCAGTACGTGTCATCATTACAGTCAAATGAGCAGCCAAACAGAAAGGAAACATTTCAAAGCAGATTTTCTCTCCTTAAGAGAAGCCCGGGGAAACAGTAAAGAGGTAGCAGTAGAAGCAGAAGGCAGCTGCTGTCTGGTCTAACTTCCAGCAGAATCTTCTGGGCCACATCACACTCTAGATCAGCAGCTATGGTGTGGAGAGCTAGGCCCCTCCAGACAGACTGCTCTGTGATCTTGAGTGAGATATGGAACCATTCATTCCCCAGTTTCTACACATGTGACAGATACAATAAAAGCACCTATTTTATAGCGAAATATGAAGACGAAATGGCTTAACCAAGGGAACATACTTGGGAGTCGCACCAGGTACCTGGTGATTCATCTACTGCTGAGTTACATTGGGACTGCTATGACAAGTCCTTTCGTTACTATTTGAATTTTGTTTACAGTGACAGTAATCCTGCTTACAGTGCAGCTCATGTACTCTTCTATAATCACACACAGCTTGGGACGGAGAGCTACATGTGCCCCAACAGACAAATTTCACTTAAGCATTTAGATGTTTGTTCAATTTGACCTTTACTAAGTTGTTTAAGAAACAACAGTTCTATCTTTGTAGTCTTTCTAAACACAAAGCATCTCTCACTATCTTTTGGTTGATTGTTCCTTGGGTTTTCAAAGATTTAGTGATTTGAAAAGATTTACCAGTTTAAAATATGATATGACCCAAGCATGTATTATGTTCACCTAGGGAGACTGAGTTGGAGTGGAGCAGCAGAGGGGTGAAGGCTGACCTAAACCACATGGAGACAGTAGTCTAAGCCTTCTGGGTTAAATGGCAAATGTGAAAGCCAGACAGAGAGGCGATGGATACAAAGCAAACAGGACATTTCCATTGGCCGAGACGGAGGGAGACAGCCTAGAGGCCCAAATGTCAGAAAGGACTAAGCCTTGCAAAGGAAGGAGATTCAAGCTTCTATTGCTTGGTCATAATTAACTTTTCCAACTTCATCTGGCCCTGAAGGAGGCGCTAGCCAATGAGGAACTCCAGGCAGTTTTCCACCACAGCTCATGCTACATGTGTGAAGTATCTCTTCACCACACGCTGTCTTCAATACCATTTCTGAGTAACCAGTACACGTCACAGCAGCTACTACAAAGTTACTACCACAGGTACATGCAGCTATGTGCTAGGCTTCTAACCCCAGCATCCTGACAGGATTGGGCTGGATCACTTCTGGTATAGAGAGTTGTTCTGTGCAATGTAAGACATTAGCAGTACTGCCTTCCACTGCTCTGAGAGGGAGGAGGGGGACGATCACTCCTATTTGCCATCCTGATTTAATGTAACAAATATATTAAATGTCCCTGCTAAACAATAAATTCCTTAAAGATCTTCTTGGTGTTATAGTCTCAATATAACCAAATTCAGTAAAGCACAAAAGATTTAAATATTTGTTCCCTGATAATCTTCCCAAAATTAGTACATAGGATAGCTTAAACTATCACAAAACACTAAATTCCAACCTTAAGAGTAATTCATAAGAGGCAAAAACTGCTATGTCATAATATCTTTCTAAAATTGAGCAAAATATTATGAGTTACAGTTGTGTCCCAAAGACACAGTTCTAGCATTATAAAGGTAAACTGGACAGTCTCCTTACTATCACATACAAGAATGTAACAAGGGGACCGGTGATATGGCTCAATGGATAGAGGCACTTATACAAAGGTTTGACTACCTGAGTTCGATCCCCAGGCCCCATAACCTAACAGGACAGAACAGAGCATGCAGTTAGTGGAGGCAAGAGTTCAACCCTAGGCCCCTAGATCAGGTTTAAGTTCCCAACACTGGTGGTTCTAAATGCCTACTATACACTAGAATTCTCTACAGACTTAAAAAAGCAGAGTCTTTGGGCTTCCTTCCCTTTGGGCAAATTAAGTTGGGCTCAAGGAAGATAATGAAGACTAAAACTGTTCTTTAAATCCTCAGCAGAGGGCTGGTGAGATATCTCAGTGGGTAAAGGCACTTGTCATTAAGCCTGATGACCTGCGTTCCATCCCTGGGACCCACAGGGTGAAGCAGATACATGACTTATCCGCTGCCCTCCGTGCAGGCCATGGCAAGGGCACCTATGCACACAAATATTCTAAAAATATAATAAAAAATTTGTTAAACATCCCCAGTGGATTCTAATGTGAAGCCAGAGCTGACAGCCACTGCTCCACGTTGGTTCAGAACTTCATGTTCTTATACAGTAAATATAAAAAGCTATTTCCTAATAAAACCTTACATTTTATGGAATGGCTGACACTGATTCTCTAACTTGCTGAACACATGATTCCATACCCAAATACTTATCTTAAATAAACAGAGTCGAAGGTTAAGCATTCATGACCAAGGCACTCATGATAAAGGATCCTGGGCTTTTATGACTTACATTCCTCTTTACTTGGTGAAGTTACATTCAGTTCTGTCGGAAGCGACTGCTGGCTGGGAGTAAGAGCTGGCGTGGTTATGGAGGTATTACCGTTGTCACTGGTGGTCTCTTCAGAAAACAAATCTGATTGGCTGTTACTTGTACTTGGGGCGGAATCATCATCTGGTTGTTTCTTTTGAAAATCTAAGGAAAAAAAGGGCAAGAAAACCAGTTTAATTAAGAAGCTTACGCCAGAGCAGTCACTGGCAAACATTTATATTAGTATCAAAGTTACATGCTACAGCAACAAAGGCTAATGTGGGCAATTAAAAGAAAAAGTCTAGAATTAAATCACTGATTAAAAAAAAAAAGTGCAACCACACGCACCATTTGTAGAGAATGACTTAAACTTTAAACTTATGGATTAAAAGCCTTTGCTGTTCAGATGATGGTAGACGCAGATTTCAATACTGAACTCTGAAACCCAAAGATGCACGTTAACATTTCAAGAGTCATCAGCAGAAAAGAAAAAAAAGAATAAAAACTGTTGACATCAATAAGTAGGAGGTTAGAAGAAAAATGGCGGCACAGAAAATACAGTAAATAGAAAGTGCATTTAAAATGGCAGGGATCAGCGAGTGCATGCGTATCATCAGTAATAACGATAAATATGAACAAAATGAACATAGCAAAGAAAAAACAGATGAAGGAAACTGGCTGTGCTTGGTTTATAACAGACATAAAGAAATAAGGAGGCTGGTTTTCTAGTTAGTGATCTCTGATT
The DNA here is from genome assembly GCA_026225945.1 of Cricetomys ansorgei. NCBI lineage: Eukaryota > Metazoa > Chordata > Mammalia > Rodentia > Nesomyidae > Cricetomys > Cricetomys ansorgei. The sequence continues at coordinate 1,021,307 of JAMJFZ010002048.1, read as the reverse complement.
TCTTAAGTTGGTGGTGTAACAAATGTGATTGCTCCATTCTCTGTATAGCTTCGTTCAAAAAATCTAACTCTGCTGTACGAAGTACAGACTGCATTTGTCAATTTGAAGAAATGAAAGGACCCTTAGGATTCCACATGGAATCCTTACCTTGGAAGGAAAGAAGCCACAGCTATGGAGTCTTAGCCTTATCAGAACTACATCTCAACATCTTAGCATAACAGCTAGCATTTACAACACAATGAGTGTGACTACATAACTCATTCACATTAATCCTCATGAAACTCTGAAATATAGACAACATTATTTACTATTTCCTTACTTTGTAAGGAAAACTCTGAGTTAACAGCAAGTAAAGAACAGAGCAATTCAGGTTGACAACCTAGCTTATGGCCCCCATCACAGTACAAAGTGTAGGTGCTACGTGCCAGACCAGCCAGGGAAGAGCTCTCCAGGTCAAGCCCACCCATTTCCAGCACTGTTTCTGTGTATTTCTCCCAGCCACTTTCTTACTCAATGTTTTGAAGTTTTAAACATGACTTATTTATCAAGAAAAAGTGCTATAAACAGAATAAAATATTGACTTCTATAACCATCTCATTAGTACACCCACATCAAAGATTACTGTCTTTCCCACGACCATGTACCACGCAACTGGAAATGTTACGAGGTCCAAAAGGACAAGAATAATCTAGTACATTCAACTCCTTGAGACAGACGGATACAAATTTACTCAGTTCCAAGAACCTGTGGAAACTAGATGCTGCTGTGTCCCACCGGGCCGGTGTCATCCCCCTGCTGGCCCCACTGCCTGCCTCAAAGCCGTACTCTGCACATTATTCCACCGCTCTGACTGACACCAAGAGAAAGCAGGCTGGAGCGGTGGGACCTGGGAGCCCAGACGTCCGCTCAGAAGATGAAGGGCAGAGTCAGTGGTAAGTGAGGGAAAGTCCACCAGGACCAGCACCTGCTTCCGAGGCTTCCGGAAGTCAGCGGGAGTGAAAGGCCACGACAGCTGCTGCTTCTTCTGGACAGGGGCTAAAATTTTGGTTCCCTTGTTTTCCTAAAATTCTGAAATAAATGGGAAAGCTAGAAATCTCCAAAGTTAATCTATTTCCATACGTGAGGAAATAATCAGGAAAAACTATCCATTTTGTTACTGGTGCTATCAATACATTCAAAAGCATAAATCTATCAATTAAACTGCTTCATCACTGCTACACGTCTTCAGCAATTCCCAAACTCTAAGCAGCATGAGGCTCTGAACGGAGGCATCTGTAAAGACTTGATACACAATGTCAAGTTCGTGTAGCACAGCATCCCGTGAGTCCCCACAGCCCACCAGACCCATGTGTAAGAATCATGGTGAATTTTCTGTCATTATCATCAAGACAGAAACACTGCTGAGTAATTACTGAGAAAACCCACAGTTCAAAATAAAACACTGAACTTGCTCATAACACAAGTTCTGTACAAGCCTGATGGGAGGATGGGGGAGGGAAGCTGAACAAACCTGGGACACGGATGTACAATGAGGGAAGTTTCAGCAAAACTGTAACCTCTGACCCATTTAAGTCTAGGCAAGTATAATTTAAAAAAAAAAAAATCAAGGAGAGAGAGACAGACATAGACAGACAGACAGACAAGAATCATGGTTACATCCATCAGTCTTTCACAGCTTTCAGGTCCCAAATATGGGGCTCAACAATGTCAATTGTGTTAAGTGGTCAAATGATTGAGATCCCCGCCTCCCCCCACCACTACCTTCCCTCTCTCTTTAAAAAGCCAGGGCTGGAGAAATAGCTGACCAGTTTAGATCACTTGTTACAATCCAAAAAAAACCAAGTTTAATCCCCAGCACCTACATGGAGGTTCACAAATGTCTGTAACTCGGGTTCCACAGGACCCAACACCCTCTTCTAGTCTCAGGAGGCACCAGGCACACACGTGGTGCACAAATACAAATGCAGACAAAAACCCACACACAATAAATAAACCCACAACAAAATGCCACCGTGAACTCACATTTAAAACACTACCAACTGCTAACAGTGCACTGTGCTTTCACGGCACCCCAGGCTCCTTGGGGGCCGTCAGCATGTCTTCACAGGTGTTCCAAGTCCCTGGTTTTCTATTTCATCAATAGAGACAAGAAATCCACGCCTTACTGACTTACTCAGTGGGGTGATCTGGCTTGGTGTAAGAAGGCTCCCACATCACCACTGCAGACATTAAAACTGGGTATCCGTAAATTATAAGTGGGAGATAGAAGAGGGACACCGAGCAGAGTGTGGCTCCTGCCAGGAGTACTCCATTCAGTCTCCTAACACAGTGGCCATGGTGGGGCTGGGCAGCTGCAAGTGAGAGCTGGAGCTGGGTCTTGGGTGCAAGGTAAAGTTACTCTGACTCACAGCTGTGCTCGCCCTCTGCAGCAGCACCACTAAAGGACCTAGAAACATAGAGCTTACAGAAGGGGTTCTGCCCCTCCCGACATTTCCTCTCCAGTCTTCAAACCCTAACTGCCTTTCAGCACAGATTCCGACTCCCTGTCCCCCCTGGAAGTTTTTTGTTTGGTATTTTATACCATAAAGTACTTCATGTTTCAAGGACTCAGTTTAAAAAAAAAAAAAAGACGACGTTGCCAAGAGTTTTGTCTCAACCCACTTACAAATAAAAATTCATTTCCTGTATCCCAAAAGGTTACTTCATGCAAGGCACTGCATAAAAACTTCCTTTCACAGAACAGAGTTCTGAGCTTCCTTCCGTCTTCCCAGTTTCTCTATCAGAGGCTAGAGCCCTCACCCTACCAACTTGGGTGTCTTACTTTAAAAAGCAGTAGCCAGCCAATTCACCAGACTTTTAGTCTTCTGATTAAAAAATTCTAGGCATTAGAAGTTATCCTGGGTTAATGGTCTAAGCAAGAATAAACTGGATTAAGCAGGAGTTTGAACCAATGGACTGTTATAAAACTGTGCAACAGTCACCTTGCATCCTATTTAGTTTAAATGAATAATCTCTTCTGGCTTTGTCAATACATGTAATGGGAAATTCTGGACCAGATTCTTATCTTCTCATGGTGATCAGTCTCTCTGGTTCTTACAGAGATTGTGAAACTCACAATAGACTAAATGAAGCTGTTTTGTTTTTTGCAAGCTTCAAACAAAACACATCCCCCACACACCCACACACACAGAGACAGAGATAGAGACAGACAGATGTCTGACTCTGATGTTGAAAAATGGCTCCTATGGTCCTTGTGGGGAGCAGATAAAGTACTACACGAATATGTGTTATTGACACAGGCACAGCCATGGCAAGAACCCCACTGCCTCGGACCCACGCATTGGCAAAGCCTTCCCCAGGTCAGGCTCAGAGGCAACAGCAAAGCCTTGCTCTGGTCCAAAATGACTGTTTTTTGTTTTGTTTTGCTTTTTTTGTTTGTTTTTTGTGAAAACAAGCAACTGCAGCTTCTTCCTCCCTTCCAGGTAACTGCAATCTCAGACTGCTCCCTTACAGAGATCTCCTGTCAAGACAAGCTAGCCCCTCCTCCTTATGCTGAGGGCCTGGGTGTGCAGCAGGTGCCCTCTATCAGAGAACCTACAGCCCACTCCATCCCAGCTTTCTGTATGTATGTCTGTTGTTTCTCCAACTGACATTCCTTCATTCGCACATGGCCCAGTCAGGTTTCCAGCACAAGCCACAGGGGACGCAGCAGGTCTATCTGTGAGCATCCTCAGAAACAAAAATAAAACTGCTTTCTGCTCTTCCTACAGTCTCACAGAACTGGCAACAGCATTCACTTAGAGGCTGAACACAGACGCCTGCAGATGGTGCCTCCATATTCTCCCCCCTTAACTCTCCACCCCGACCCCATCAGGCCCATCACCCACAACAGTTAACGCTCTCTTGACTACACACACTTCCCTACTGCCCCTCTAGCCAAACGCCTCATCTGCCAGATTCCATCAGCTTCAACTTAACCAAAATCTTTGTGTCCTCTCTTGGTTCAGTTATCCACTGTCCGCAAAGCAAACAGAATGGTTATGAGACACAAAGCAATAAAACTCCCATTACAACCCAAATTTTGATGTCATTCTGTGCTTAAATTCTTGAGTACCCCACCACACCCACCACACCTGCTGCCTCTACAATTTGAATCTAAACATGGCTAAAAGGCTGAAAGTCTCAAGAAAAGATTTCTAGGAGAGGAGATGGCTCAAAAGGTAAAAGCACTAACCAAGAAAGTCTGGTGATAACAGTCTGATTCCTAGAATTCCCAGTGAAAGGGGAGAACTGACCCCAAAAGTTGTCCTTCAACCTCCGTAAGTGTACCGTGGCGCACTGACTCAGTGAAACAAGCATGCCCCCACTAAGACATCTCACCTCTCTCCGTCTCCTCCCCCTCCCTACACACACACACACATACACACACACACACACACACACACGGAAATATAAAATTTGAGGGCAAAATGGCTAATGACTGCCTTCAGTCTCATCTTAAGCCACTCAACCTCCTCGTGTCCCTGTCGTAAGCCTTTCTCTGGCTACTTTAGTTTTCTCCCTCTATGCTGTGTCCACACACGAAACTGATATGGCATAATGGAAATCTAACCTGGGTTCCACACGGTACCCATCACTCTCCTTTCAACACTGCACACAGCAACACCTCCTGGGGAGACTTCACATCGCCCGCAGAGGGTGGTAATGCACTTCAGACTGCAGTCCTTGTCTACCCATTACAAGCCCTGGGTTAGAAACTAAGTCTGGCCAAATCTGAAGGCTTACCTGCTTACCCATATGCAGAAGGCACTTAGAGATAATTGTTGGGGAAATGGATGTCTTAAGCACTGTATACTTAGCCCCTAACAAATGCCTGCCGTGTAATAAACAATCTACATTTGTTGAGTTTAACTTACTGGATTCTGGTGAACACACAAAGTTTAAGAATATTTAGTTCTCTTAGACACTAATGGATTTTAAATTGCTGTAAAATTTATTTATAGGAAGCAAGAATGCTTCTACTCACAGCACAAACATTAAGCATCCCTGTCAATAAGCAGATGTCTGGCTTTTACAAACTACTTCTGCACTTTAAAAAAAAAAAAAAAACCCTCAAAAAGTCTTCCCAACTATTCACTATGGGTAACTGATCCTGACAGGGACTCAAAAGATTTCTGGAGTTGCCCCCTGTGTTTGAATCTTCAAACACAAAACTGCAAACTTTTACTGGAGAACAGAGATAGCATTATATTGACTCTCAAAGCCTGTCCTCAAATGCAGTCAAAAACATGAAGGTGACAGGGTTTGCTCTTGTTGGTAATTAAACTTATTTTTTAATGTGGTTTATCACTAAAATTATACAGGCCAGAAATTCTTCACACCAAGGCAGAAGACTGCTCCGAGTGTGAACTAACACAGGTGTCTGCAGGAAGGCGCAATTGCTCCTTATATGGCATTTATTGTGCAGACTATACAGTTTCTCATTTACAGGGCATAAATTAACACCTACCATTACAGCAACTATCTAACAGTCCATTAGTATTACTGTAACATGCACCAGAGAGACACCTACCTCTTGGTTTAAGTACAATGTGTATTAATTTTACAAAATGTGCATTTGATAATGTATGCATATATAGAAACAGCTCAACAGACCAAAGTGTAGAATGAAAAAGTTAGTAAAGGTGGTAAAACAGTCAAGTTAAAAATCTAAAAAACTGGGGCTTGAGAGATGGCTCAGTGGTTAAGGACACTGGTTGCTCTTCCAGATGATCCAAGTTCAATTCCCAGCACTCACATGTCAGCTCACACCTGTCTGTTACTCCAGTTCCAAGGGATCTGAAGCCCTCACACATACATGCAAGCAAAACACCAGTGCACATAAAATAAAAAAGATAATTTTCAAAAAGAATTACAAAAGCCTTTGGGAGTAAGTTAGAAACAAGGTTAGTCCTCTTTCTAGATCGATGTTTTTATAATTGTGTCCAGTCCTTATGGTACTGACCCTGCCTGTGGATATAACTTTATTTTGTTTGCTTGTGACAAGGTCTTACTCCGTAGCCAGGCTGGCTCAGAGCTCAAAATGTGGTCTTGAACTCAACAGCAATTGTCTTGCCTTGGCCTCCCAAATGCTGGAACTACAGGCGTGTGCCACACTTAGCTTAGCCCTTCATTTGGCCATTTAGAAGTGACAGGAGAAATGACTACGTAATTCCCAGGGTCCCCCTTCTAGGGAGAAGGGTGGGGTAGTAGCAGGTAACAGTCCCAGAACCTGCTCACTAGAACCTCATCTTTACGCTTGTCCTTCTCTCTCCTAGATGCAGCCCTTCATTTCTGCACAGTTCTCTGCCCCATTCACACCAGTGCCACGAAGCGCATCCTCAGTCACCCTCGTCTCATCTAGGGATGTCACTGACGACTGAGTCTACTTCACATGAAGTGGAGTGGCTTACTTCTGAGATACGCTTTCATGTCAATCAAACTTGTGAAAAGTTTGCTACAAATTACTGTTCAAACATGAACAAGCATGGCATACCTTAGGAACAAACTTCTTCTCAGAAATAAGTGGTACATTCTGATTTAAACTAAAAGAAATTGTTTTAAAGGATGAAATGATGTTTGCTAACAATCACCTCCATTCTTTAAGAAAACGAGAGAGTTTTATTTCTTATTGAGCATACATAGGTTGTTTAGAGAGGGCTACCATGATTTTTGCAGTATATGAAATTCATAATCCTAGCAAATATTTAATAAGAAAGAGTTCCATGGTAGTGACAGAGAGGCAGTGGCACTGTGTTCTTTTAACGGAACATTCTGTATTTCTAGTGGTGAAAAAAACTGGTGTACAATTATTCCACACCCCTGCCTTGAAATGGTATTTAGAAATACAGATGCCAGGTCAAAGCCTGGTTCTTCCTCTCAAATGCACTTGTGACCTCAGGCAAGCCATGAACTTCTCCTGTTTCAGTGTTCTTTCTCTACGAGAATCATCTTATCTATAGAGTAAATCACTGTGAGGATAAGAAGAGCCAAGCCTGAAGTTAGCAAAGCCTTCTGGATGAAGTCGAAGTGCACACTGGCCAGCAACCAGTGCTTCCAGCCTAAGACTGCAGAGACCTCCTACAAGGATTAGCGAATCCCTCCCATGTGCTGTACCTAATGAACACTGTGGCTCCACTGCCCACCAGAGGTGGCACATCCCAACCTGACGCCAGCTGTCCTATGCTTGTCCTTTCCTCGTTCCCTCACCACCCCAGTCAGTGTTCCAGGACCCTAACTGCATGTCGCAGTACTGAATATATGTTAATGACTAATAGTAAATACCAAAAACGTCATCTAGGCTTTAAATACCTAAGAACCCCAAGCTTCTCGCAGCAATCAGTCTAAACTATCTAGCAAATAGCCCTCAAGTATAGAGGCTTCATAACAACAATGGTTCGTCATTTATGCTCACATCACAGATCCACTGAGAGGAGACAGAAGCTCTACAACCTGTGCCTCCAGTCCAGGCCTGGTGAATGAGTGGTCCTGATCAGAATGCTCTGCTCTCCAGGGAAAGGGAGACACTAAGGGACCAACCACACCTTGGCTTTTAAGGTTTTTGGCATTAAGTGGCTATGAGCTTCTCATTCACATTTTATTGGTTTAAAAAAAAAAATTGGTCAGTGCTAGTGAAATGGTTACTAGAGGAGAATCTACAACCACTGCTTTATCAATCCAACCTAATTCCTAACAACAATCTGTAAACATCTGTCCTTACACACAGGTAAGTGAAGTAGTTGTCACCACTAATTAAGGAAACTTCTCTTTGCAGCAGAGACCACTGCAGAAAACTACAACCCATCTCTGAGCAGAGTTGTGGGGCCCGCTCCCTGGATGCAGCTACAAATCACTCTCAACCTAAGGCTCAGTGAAGAAAGCCTGTAGGAGCCAGAGGATCAGGGACTTTGCATTGAGACTGTGTGTCCTAGTAACATCAGAAACTACACTCGTAAAGTCTCTCCAACATGACTGTCCGAATGTGAGCTGAACAAGGATGACAACAGTGAAGTAGCCAAACTGGACAGGGAAAAGCCCACAAGGCCTCAAACCTACACAAAGAACTGCAGGCAACTAAATAAAGTCGGGAGCAGAGGACGTGGCCTCACCAGGGAGGAGCATACCAACTGGTTGTCCTGTGCCAAACAGTCCTGAAAACATACATACAAGTTACATTTTACTGACTGGATATGCCGTATTTGGGAATATAGAAGTATATACAAATATATATACGCACGCATTAACAACCAATGAAAAGGGGGCCTTGAATCTGAAGGAGACTGAGGCAGGTCAATGGGAAGGTTTGGAGGGAGGAAAGGGAAGGGAGAAATGTTATAATTAAATGGTAGTCTCAAAAATAAACAACAACAAAAAGTCACATGTATAGACCCACCGAGGCCTGCCTGGACGAAGAGCAGCAAATAGATGGGAGCAATAGCAACACAGTGACCTGTGCACAGAAGTTCTGCACGTTCTAACTACTGCACACAGTATTGTACATATACAGGCACATTCTAACTACTACACACAGTATTGTACATATATATAGGCACATTCTCATCTCATAGAAAAGAGTACCAGAGACAGAAAGAGCCTAAAAGAAATCAGGCTGTGTTTGACATAGTCAGGTCTCAAACTAGGCCATCACTAGTGATTCTGATCTTGACTTTGGCTATTCTACAATGTGTGGACAGGAGATAATCTAAGCTTTCTATCGGGTTCATTGAATTCTATTACTGAGTATGTGGATGTAGTAGCCCCACACTAAACCAATGCTTGCTCATTGACAACAAAATCTCATTTGCAACAACTATGATTTCCAAGCAATGAAGATCCCGTTCTTCAGTGCTTATTAAATTAAGTAACTGATAATCTAACTCTAATTCTACATTTTGTGCTTTAGCTTTAGTCATGCTATGTTGATCTTATTTTGGTCTAACTGGCTGTAACTCAAGCTACTAAATGCATGTACTGAAACATTTATAGCTCACTATAAAGACAGAAAACAAATTATCAGATGTCTTTATGCCTTATACCTAGTCAAATAATACAATCTGGTTTATCTAAATTATACTTAAAACAAGTGAAATTTGGCTCAACTAATATATTTGGGACTATTTTACTAGTAACTGTGGATAAATGCACTTTGAATAGAGAGGGAAAGGTGGATGCTACCCACACGAAATCATCTCTAAAATATTAGTGGTGTTTAATGCAGGCAAATTCCTCTTGTGTCACCAGTACACAGAATAAGTCATGTGCTCAGTGCAGGCTGAGCTCTCAGGATCTGACTCCTACTCAATGCAGCCCAATAGCTTAAATCTTGCATTAGACATGTGGTGCTTCACAGTAATGCTGGCTAACGGGGAAGTAAAGTACACTTCAGTCTCACCATCAGTCCTCAGCTTTCCTACACAAGGCCCTTGGTTTCTAACAAGGGATGATATAAAGAGTCACATGACACCATTTGTTGGCTTTACTAAAAACAACTGCTCACTACTCCTCAATCTACTTCAGAGCTCATATGACAGTCACATCATTAAACTGTTTGCTTTTGCTCTGAACCCTGGGAAGCTCAGATGTCAACCTACACTAACTCTGATAATTAGATGTCTATGGTATGCATTTCTGAGTCAGAATCTTCTCTTCATCTTGCTAACCCATCTAAATTTTCTCTTTGTGAAGATTTCATTTAAAAAGAAAAGTCATTGTTCTCACGTACATACATGTGAATCACACACATACATATTTATGTTTAAAGTTTTTAACACAGGCCATGATAATCAAAGTATCAAAAGCTCACTTTTTAATGTGATTGATTTCACAAAGAAAAGCATCTAAAATGACCCATGTTAGTTCCCACAATTGTATTTAAGTGGGGGCTACTGAGGAGCCAGCAACAATCACGAGAAATGCCTTGAAGCACCTCCATGAGGGGTCATGTACACATCCTGTTTTCTCTTTCAGAGCAGAGAACACACACAGAATTACCAACTGGGGTATTAGAATTACTGATGAGAGACCATAGTTATGGAGGACTTTTATTCCCACTTTACATTTCCAGGCAAAGAATACACACAGAAGAAGCATCAGCTAAATAGAACCGAATAGGTTTTAAGTCAAGATGTGTCAGGTTTCAGTAATAGATTCAAAATGCTCTCAAAGTACTGGGCAGACACAGTGACCAGAGGCAGCTGAGCAGTGCAATTCCCTGCACACTCCAGCCCTTCAACTGTCTCAGCACAAATCACACACATCTAAAACGACAGACCAGGAAAAGAAAGAGTAATTACCTTTGTGTCTTCAAATGCCATCAGGAGAAAAAAAGTCTCCCAAACAAAAGCTCCCGTCTTGTGGACGACTAGCTGTGTGCGTGAATAACACTACAGCACACTCGAGGGAAAGGAAAGGCTAGCATCGCAAGGGAGCCGCAGCATCCCGATTTCCTCTCTAATTTGAATTTATCAAGTGATAGATGGTAAACTCTACTCATCTTTCTTCCCGAAAGCTAAGACAGAATGACAAGGGAAATGACTCTCTTCAGCAAAGCCTTGCTGTGTCATTAGAGTCAGGAGTGAACTGAGGATAGAGCACTAAGAGCTCAGGTTCTTCTGCAAGACAACCAAAGGGTCACTTAGTTCAGATGGGACACACGTAACCCAGCTAATGGAGAAGACTCATCACTCAAATTAAAATTGTAGCAGTAATTTTTAATGTCATCAGTCATATCCAAGAAGTAACTATCACAAACAGGAGTGGATCGCTGTTTAGTGTGTTTAAACAGCAGCGCTGATGGTAAGCTTAGAACAGCTAGCTAGCTTGTGAGACCTGCAGCCAATTTCCTGTACCACAAAAATACAGGAAGGAGGAGCAAATCCGGCTTACACTAGTACCAGTTGTAATGAGTAGGGCCAATTAAAGACTCTGGAATAGATTTTTACTGTACTGATTTCTGTTAAGCTGCCTATAACTATCTACACATGAAAAGCTATTCGGATTAGCTGTCTGATAAACCAAATGATTTCACAAAATATGTTCAGCAGATTCTGAAGCAAATAACTTATAGAATTACCTACAATACAGCGCCTTAGTTTTGGTTTGGGATTTATTTTTAATCTAAAAACATTATCAAAGGCACCATCTGCCATTTAATAAAAAAGAACAGAGGAGGGTGAAGAGATGGTTTGCTGGTTAAAGTCCAGTTCCTGACAACCAACAATGCCAGTTCCAGGGATTCAATGCTCCCCTCTGACCTCTGCAGACATCAAGTACACATGCACAGCACATATGCTTAAAACAAAACATTCATACACATAAATTTCTTTTAAATCTAAAAAAAAAATATTTTAAGAAAGTCAAAAAGAAAGAAAGAATCAAAATGCACTGAACACAAAAAGGTTAAATTTTGTTTTGAAATTGTATTAAGTACTTGGAGGGGTAAATTTGAAGTGATTCTCAGTGGCCAAAAATTGGAAAATTTTAGCATCAAATAAAAACAATAACTGTAGTGGATTATAACCAAATAAAATAGGAAGCCCATGGACTTATATGGTCATATAAGTACTTCGTTACAACGAAAAGCACGCTAATAAAAACCAAGAGTAGATGCAAACACTAGTTGGTAAAATTTTCAAGAGAAAATATCTCACGAAAGTATCTGCAACATATTCCTTATCAGAAAATGAAAGCAACGACTGCATGCAGGCACTTGGGGTGCCACCTTAGTCACATGCTTGCTGGGATGACAGACTGAACACCTGAGTGATACTTCCCTCTAACACAGGTTCCTTGAATCATGGGGACAAAAATGAACCAAGCACAAACTTAGGAGATTATCAAATAGGCAGCCTATACTCCTTACTATAAGAGTCAAGAACAACAGAAACAGGCTGAGGGAATACTCCAGACTAAAGGAGACTTAAAGAAACATGACAACTGAATACAACAACGGATTAGACTTGGATGGGCTTATAGATACTTATAGACTATGAGTTTGTTAGTAGAATCGTACCAATTTCAATTTCTGATTTTGATGTCTGTACCATAGCTAGCTAAGAGAACTCCTTTTTCTTTAGAAAACACATTAGAAAATAATTGGGGGTAAAGGACATGTTGTCTGCGTGCATGCGTGCGTATGTGCGTGTGTGTATGTGTAAACACACACAGGATGATGAAATAGGGCAAAACCAATTAACTGCTAAACCTGTAGGAAGGACATGTTGGGAGCACCTTGGTGTGTTTTGCTGGTTTTGGTTGCATGAAAACAACTTGAACAACTACTGACAGAGAAAATAAAAATTGTTACATACTGTTGAGTGGCCCTAAAAAGAAAAAAGATTCTGTCGTACTGAACTTTAACCCACTATAGGGGGTGGGGGAACAGTTAATTATTCCATTTACATGTGGTACCTAGAGTAGAGAAGCTCAGGGGCAGGAAGTAGGAATGATAGCTGCCAGGATCCTGGGAGAAGAGTGTAGGCAGTTGTTTGATGGGATATGATTTCAGTTTTGCATGGTGAAGTGTTCATCTTAAATGAATTTTTCCAGAATTAAAAATGTTAAAACACGTATGAATTTTTGTTTTTTATAAAGATGAGTCTAACAAGAATGGTGGCGTCACTATTCCCTGGAGTGCTAGCAATGTCCTGTGGAAGAGGCAGATGTGGATATATAGACAATGGCAACAGCTGGAAACGCAGGCTTACGACCACGCACTACCTCTAATACACTCTCTCTGCATAAAAATAAGGCTTTTTGCTTTTTTTCTGGAACGCACCACACAAGACTGATAATGTCCAGTGAGAGAATGAAGACAAGGAATGGTGTTTTCTCTAAAATTACATAATGCCTGGCAAGTTTTTGTTATTGTTTCACATATTCATGGCCTTCAATATTATTTAAAAAACAAAACAGAGAATATGACAAATATCATGTGTCACAGCCCAGAACTGAGGCCGCCATATTTGCACTGCACGTGTGCATGACCAGAAAGCTGCCGCTTCCTCGCCTGGTACGGCCTTGCTTTATAAGCCACTCCCACGGCTTCGGAGTGTCTTCCCTGCAGGTCACGCAGTGACACCTGCATTATCTGTGCGCTCTATCTGCAATGCAGACATTGTATAGAAATGTTATTCTACTGCGTGTTGCACACTAAACTAGCTTTCCTTCAAAGGTGAGTTTTACATACATCTGTGCTAAAATATACATATTTAATATACTCAATTTAAACTTGAGAATAATTTCATCTTATGAATCATACTCTTCTTGCACTTTCTGAAGCAAATCATTAAGGAAACCAAAAAAAAAATCCTTGACAAAGCAAGAATAAAAGTACTCCTGAAAAAAATGAGTGAAGAGGCCACTCAGGTCACTGCGCAGCACAAGTGCGCTTTGAAGCTGGCTATGGACTGCTCCAACTTTTAACTTGCTAGGAACCAGTATCAGACAAAATCTTGAGATTCTACAAACTGTTAGATGATGTCACTCTTTCTTAATAACCTCCAAAGTCTTCTAAGACTGTCCTTTCGTAAGAAGTGAGAAATAGTATACTTACAAAGGCAGATCGCTTATCTTTTAAAAATATATATATAGTTTAACAATATACAAAGAAACAAGGAATATGTAATTGGCAAACTCTTTGTGGAATTTAGGGACCTAGCCATAGAGCCTGTTGAATCCAGACTGATACAGGTCTTACCTCCGGCCTATCCCAAACCTGTCACTTTAAGCTGTTTTACTTTTACTCTAAAAGCAAACCCAGCCAGATCTCAATTGGCCTGGGCTTCAAATCAACCAAGTTTAAACCAGGATGTGATCTGACAGCTTCAAGAGACAGTGTGACCCCAAAGAGAACACAAGGAGTGCAACCAGCCCCTCTGAAGACCTCGGCATATAGACTGACATCTAGACCATCGAAGACTAATGTTACCTGGCAAAGGCAAAAAGCTATGAAGGCCTATTGATACTGCAGAGGAACCAATGACCGTTCTAAATCTTGTAAATCATGCTAGATATGATTTAACTGAAACATCAGATGAGGAAATGACTTTTAGTTCACCTCTCTCAGATGAGTATCTTTGGAGACCGTTTCAGAAGACCATACATCTTAGAAGCCCATTTGCCATTTGAAAATACCCCAGCTTTACGATTTCTCTGTATATTCTCCCCAGTCCTAATTAAAATAGTACATTTGTTTCAGTTAGAAAGATTCATTTAAAGTTGCCCTGTTTCTCAGCTTTAATTGCAATCATATGGCTACACTGTTATGACCTCAGCCTTTACCTGAAGAAAAAAGCAAAATGTGCCATCAACAGGTTAAAAAGAAACAGATACATTCTAACAGAGTGTCCTCTGAGAATCTTTATGGATCTTCAATACAGTAATGGGAGAAAAGGGAAGGATGACTTTCAAGAAAGCAAAGCACTGACTGATCTCCTCTGAAACCAGTGCCTACTGAGCTGCTCCAGAAACACTGCTCCCTTGTGTGGACATTTTGCCTTTATGCTCCAACCTTTCGGTTATATTGCACTTGGGATGTCTCCTGCCCTCTCCTACACATCCCCTCATAGCTAATACAATGTAGATTCTCAGAAGGAAGAGCCACTCCCTCCGTAAGGAACAACTAGAGATATACACACCCTATCACTGATTCACCCAGTGGTTGCAGCAGCATTAAAGAATTGGGTGACAGGCCACTGTCTGTTATCTACACACACTTTGATTTGGTTGTTGTTTGAGAGAGGGTCTTAATTATCTAGCCCTGGCTGACCTGAAACTCTCCCTGTAGACCAAGCCAGCCCTTGAGGGCTTGGATTAGACAGGCTACCACACCTTGCCCAATAATACAGTCATGCGGCTAGTCTCCAGAACTATTACAACAAGCTGCACATCTACTCCTAAGGAAAATGACAAGGATGTGAGTCCTAAAAAGGCTCAAGAAGCCCTCTTTCTAATTAAGAAGTGTCAGCAGTAGCGTATGCTCCTTGTGGGAATGCTACCTGGGTCCATCCTAATGAAATATACAGAATGCCACAATATACAGAATAGGGCATATACAGCGTGCAGTTAAAGACAGATAAGAGATGCTTCTGGCCTGTTCTTGGGGAGCCAAATGTATTCCTAGACTCAGAGTTAGCCAAGAGAGAAAGAGTCCAATGCCTGTGCACTCACTTGGAGCAGACCTTCCAGAGCTTGGAGCTGGTGAGAGGAAGCTACAGTTCAGATGCCCAGGCTCTTGCTGGGCATCTCATCAAGACTTAAGTAAGGATTTCTCTGTTTGCTGCCTGTCCTTAAGACAACTGCCAGAGACTTTTTTCTGTTTAGGTAATTTCCAGTAAACGGTTCTTTTCACTAGGGAGACGATCTTCACATCAGCATTTCAAATTTTTCACATCGAACTATCTATTTCAAGAAAACTAAAGCAAGGATTTCCTGCATCTTTTGTACACTAATATTACCAGTTTATTTTACCAACCCATTTACACTGCTAAAAAATAAAATCTGTATACATTTATAATAAGAGAATTACATTGATGAGGGATTCCCAAGTGTGAATTATAAGCAACATAACCTTAAGATGTTTTCTATCTAAACATAGACATTGATAACCAAGAATGTGGACATCACCTGCCCTTTTGCAAAGACAATTTTTATGGGTTCAAAACAAAGCTACACAATCACTAAAATACTATATGTACAAGCCTAGCCAAGCATTATCTTGGTTGCTTAGAAACTAGGCCTGAATAAGTAGAATTAGAGCAGCAGAAGGAAGGAATCTTTATTAAAAGAGGTTCGAAGAAAAAAAATGCCTCGGCTGTGATTATGTC
This sequence comes from Cricetomys ansorgei, assembly GCA_026225945.1. NCBI lineage: Eukaryota > Metazoa > Chordata > Mammalia > Rodentia > Nesomyidae > Cricetomys > Cricetomys ansorgei. The sequence goes on along the minus strand of JAMJFZ010002048.1, from coordinate 1,005,444 downwards.
TTGAAAACGAGACTGTAACTTAAACAAACATAATGGAGGTTCAGATGCCGCATCTGAAGGTGTCCTCCCGACCAACAGCTCTGTAACTCTCACTGCCCTGCAGCTGCACTCTGTTAACGCAAAGTTCATCACAGAAAAAGAACGTTAATGTGTGTGCATAATCCCATGCATCAGCGTCCAAAGCACACGAAAACACTGACCTATATTTAATGAACCTCAAATGTCAACACGAGACGTATGAAAACTTAACCACTATTCTACTCTATTTCATAACATTGACCAGATGTAAAGCAACCATTAAATATGTGTATTTAATAGAAAATTTTAATCTGAGTTAAAATGTACAAAACAAAACAAAACAAAAAAAACCCCACAAATAGTGTAATGCCTTTTATCATACATAGAATGATATCTGAGACTGGTTCTAGTCTGTACAATCCAAGAGTATATTAAGATTATATCTAAGCAAAGTATATCCTTTGGTAATGAAGAAGATTCAGATACCCATTTCTGGCAATGTCTGAATCAGCTTCTCAAAATATACATGTGCCCTGGGTCTAAGTGCTCAAATGCTGAAAAATAAAACTAATTTTTAAAGTAATAAAACTGTAAGAATGAGTGGCTAAAACAAGAATTTCTCACCATTTTCTGCTCTGTGGCCTTTTAAATGAGAGGGGTAAAATGATTTTTTAAGGCTGACAATGGCGATAATCCCTAGAGCGATAGAAAATTACTTTAGAAACCAGTAAGAAGCATCACATAGAATTCAAAATTTTTCCAGCATGGTCTCCCTTTTAGACTCTTATGGTTCATTTGTCTGTGAGCTACAACTGTGTGAGATCTGCTAACAGGCATTCTCTCTTCTGGCTGTACAGAGATTAAAGAACTCAGTGCTCAGCTAGGACTGTGGCCTCCGTGTGCTGCACATCTGCAGGACCTCGGTGCTGCTTTCACATCTAGTACATGTGCAGCTCCAACTGCTTCATGTTCTTACAGTCATAGTGAGCAGTTAAAGGGCCTTAAGCAAATCGACTGCTTCTTTGAAAATATTCTCTTTTATTTAACCTAATTCGAAGAATAGCTAAATTTCCTTTAGGGTGTAACCTGACTCTGCTGAATCACATAAGCTCCCTTGGTAGGAGCCACTCTCCTGTCTTTATCCCCCCTGACACAGGTGTCATCAAACACCTTCACCTCATTTCTAATGACATTTACCCTGAGTCCACTTCAGCTCACAATTGCCGAGACAATAACCTGATTCCTCAGAGACCTTATGAACTCTTGCTCTACAATACCCTGCTCTCCTTCCGCAGACCAGAGCTCCTCCCTTTACTTACTCCCGGCTCCCACCTTTCTTTCCCAGGACCCCAGTGCTTTATCCTTGCTGGTCTTATATTCTTTATCTACACCAAGCCCAGACGCCTATGGTTCACTGTTCGGATCACTGCCATTAGTCTCCACTCCTCTTATAACACTTTTGTTTTATTCCATGGGCCATAAAAAGAATCCCAAAAACCTAGATCATACCTGGTATCTGCTACTAACCTTGGCTTCCAAAATCTATTACAAAGACTTGAATGAGTGGGCTAGGGTCAATTCAAGCCAACCAGCCCCTCTTCTCTCTCCACATGCTGGTTCTTTGCCCTCGGTACATAAGCATACTCAAAGTTTTCCCAATGATACATATGGGGGCATGTTGTCAACCCTGCCCCCCAACTACCATTTATTATCTTCTGTTCATTCGAGACTCCAAAAATAAACCCTTCCTCAATTTAAGCTGAAAAAGAGGTGCATTCAGTCAGTACTAACAGAGAAAGCAATGCCTTCATGGCAAGGACCAACAACACAGTGACCAGCACCAGCTGTTCACACTGACCATGTCTCCAGAAAGCAAACACCAACTGGAATAAGCGCTACTGGGAGGTGATTTTGATAAAGCTTTTGTAAGGTTCAAAGAGGGCTGAATTCCTCAAGGTGAGAAACTCCTCCACAACACTGAAAGAGAAGGTAAGACAGCTTCAGGGTAGGGTTTAAGGAACAACTTTGGTTGAAACAATGTAAGAAGTATAAAGTTCTATGATACACTTAATTTCCTTTATGAATCTAAGATTTTTGGGCTCTGGAGATTGCCTCACAAGCATGAGGACCTCAATTCAATCACTGGGACATACACAGATACATACAAAGGCAGTCAGGGGGCATGCACCTACAATCCCAGAACTGGGAGTCAGACAGGCAAACTCCTGAGGCTCACTGGTCAGCCAGCCTAACCCAAAGGTCCAGGCCCATGAGAGAGCCTGTCTCGAGGGAGGTGGGTCAGGGTTCCTGAAGTGATACACACAACACAAAGGAAGAAGAAGAAAAGAAAAGAGAAAAAAAAAGTAAGATTCAGAATTGTAATGTGCCGTGTTAATTTCTCATTCTTTATACAGTTTGAACTTCAAATTCATAACATGAATTGAAGGATAGTTGTTACTATAATTTTTTAATTTAAAGTGGTTAAAACAGTTGTCTTTCTTAAATTGAATGTCATAAATGTAAAATAAATACCACCTGATGAATAAGCTATAACTCTTGCTGGTGCTCAATTCCATTTCTCCTTTAAAAATGTCTAGATCAAGGCTAGGAATGGTGTCACACAGTTTTAATCAGCACTAGGGAGGCAGAGGCAGGTGGGTTTCTGTGGGTGTGAAGGCAGTCTGGTCTACATAGCAAATCCCAGGCCAGCAGGGCTATACTAAGACCCTGTCTGTAAGTTTAAAAACAAACTTTTTTTTTCCTTTTGAGGCTTGAGGGATGGCTCAGTGGTTTAGTTCCCAGCACCCACATCTGTAGAGTCACAACCAGCTGTAATTCCACTTCCCTGAGAGAGTCCGGCACCTATTGTGTCCTCCACATGCAGACAGAGACAGACACAGACACAGACACACACACACACACACACACACACACACACACACAATCTTCTCTTAAGACAAAAAAAATGGCTAGATCACATTTAAGTGCCTGGTGGAGACATTACATTTTGAAAACCACTTTTTAAAAGCTGACAGTTTTTCATGTAACTGAAGTTCCCACTTGGGGAGAAGATCAATTATCAGCTTTTGAAAACAAATCCTTTAAAACATTTTTTTCTTCTCATTTTATTTCACAATAGTTTTTAAACACACACACACATGAAGCTTATTTTTTGAGACTTTGGTCAAGAACTCTTAAAAAAAAAATACACTGTCTAGTTTTCAAGTTGCTCTCCCAAACATTGGATGTACGCCCTCTGCTGGCTTCACAAAAATTCCCTTGATGCTCCTCTAGATCCAGGAAGAAAAATAGAAATATTCTTTTCTAACCAAATGGCTACAAAAGGGTTACATATGCCACTGGAAGACACTGGACAACCTTCAGGAAAGCAACTTCGCAGAAATCAATTAGGTCAGTCAAACCGGACTCTCCCCTGTCCATCTGGGTTATTCTTACACTTGAACACATCAAGCTTACACAGAGGAGGGGCAACACCTCTACTAAGTAAAAATACTTGAGAGTAATTTGAAACATCTGAGTTCCCACAAAGATAAACAACATACAAAACGCCGCAGGTAAGCTCAAATCTGTACAAAAATAACAAATAAAAACTTGGGAGGCAATTCTTGCCATTTTTCCAGAAAGCTTACCTTTGTATTAATGGTCTTTCAGATCCAAGAGGACAAAAGGTCAGAAAACTGATGCAGAAAGTAATACCCTTCCACTAGAAGCTATTCTTTTACATTTTAAGCCATTTACCAAATAATATTTATTTGAAATAATAAAAAATACCTGTACCATTCTAAACAAGTTTTAACTCTCTGCTTGCTTCAATAGCCAAGCAATAAATGTTAATTATTCTGCCAGATGCCAGTAGTAAACCACCACAGAAATTGCTCCCTGTGATTACTGAACCATGTCTGAAAGGCTTCTAGAGAGAACAGAGAACATGAAAAGTCTAAAAAGACTTTCCACTCAAGGCATAGTCACCAAATGTGAAAACAGTTCTATCAGCTTTGAGTACTGCCATAGAAAACTAAGTGTTGTGGAATTGTAGAAATATGCATTTATAGTTTTAATGAACTTTTCTCATCTGGGCTGGCAGCACTCCCTCCAAGAGTCGAAGACCACCTACCAAAAACCCTAGTACTATACATGAGAAGCCCTCTTTTGAATTGTTGGCCAGAACTTTCTGAGAGACTCCCAAACCACACAGCCTATTGCTATTGACTGTGGTTACCATCCCCCAGGGATGGAAAGGTAAAAAGTCCTTATTGCTGAAGATACCATGCACTTCAGAAAAAAGGACCAGAGGCTAAGAGCTGGAACTGACTTGAATGTCCCCTCCCCGAGGACTGGCTTTCATGCTACCAGATGGCATCATGCAAGCTTCTGAAGGAGGCAGCCAAGTATCCCACCAAGCTATGACACCTATGAACCACATAAATGACCAGCATGGCACCCTAACCCTGAAGGTGCAATAGTGGCACACGTATCTTGGCAGTAACCAACAGTTCTCTAATTGGACTTAGGACACACTCAACAAGAAAGATGCTATGTCTGGTATGGGAAATCTAGCTATTGAGTAAGAGTAAATCTTGGTTATTAGAAGAAAATCTACAACCATTAATTTACCAATCGAACATAATCCCTATCAACAATCTACAAATATTTGTCCTTATACTCACAGATAAGTGTAGTCTTCACTCCTCCATCAAGGAAACTTCTCTTTGTCAGAGACAAGAGACCATTACAGAAAACTACAATGATCAATATGCAGTTCTGGAACCCAGTCCACAAAATACTCTCACAATTAAGGCTCTGGGAATATTGTACAAGAAGAGCAGAAAGGCTCTAAAAGCCAGAAGATCAGGGACTCTGCTGTCAGATTGTGTCTCCTAGTAACATCAGAAGTCTCATCAACATGATGCCCAAACATGAGCTGAATAAAGAGGGAAACAATGAACTTGCCAAACTGGAGCAAGGGAAAGGCAGAGCCTTCCTGAGATTGATGGTTTTTCCGGGATGTTGGCAAGAGGCAGACTCACTGACTTTCTTAATGTAAGGAACTGAAGACAAACTCTAAGCATTCCAGTAGCAACTTGGATCCCTGACACAGCACCCTACAGAGCCAGCCTGACCACCTTTAAGTGCAGCCTTATGAGAGATGCAATGTCTCCTGGTCCTGCAGAAGAGGTCTGCATCAACAACACAGAAAATGAATGCAGGCAAGACTCCACAGCAGGAGCACTCTGCTCCAGAGGGATTAGATGTCATCAGAGGCTCCCTAGGAATTTTTGTTCAGTCAGCACTGTGCTTACTGGTTATGCCCCTACTGCATACCGATGGGTTCAAAGCCTTTGCTAGAGAGCATCAGCTTTTATGCACAAATATTAATATTTTATGCCTACCAAGGCACCTGGCCATGAAAAACACATTTTCTTCAAAATTTTGTTTTGGTTCCTTGCTCCTCCTCTAAGGTCCTGAAAGCTAGAAAGTTCCACACATCTCACTGGATTTTCTAGAACTGTTATTAATACTTTACAGACTTAATCCCAAAGCAACTAGACAATATATTCTAAATTTAAAGCGCTCCATTTATGAAGAGGCACCACTGAAGAGTAAGCTATTGTCTAAAATATACTTACAAAAACAGAGGTTAACTTTCTGCTACTCAGCTGTGGTTCTTTTGAGAGAGACCCTGAGCATTCTCTAAGTCCAGCAAGGACTGTGGGAAAGATGACTCGCCAACAATGAAGCATTCCAAACACTGCTAGATTCAGAACTGGAAGAAGTATTTTCAAAAGCGGGAGGAAAAGTGACACAAAAGAATCACCGCGTTCTGCATTGCTAACCACTGCTAATCCTGAAGAACTAAGAGGATGAATTAGCCTCCATCTACACAGATAGTCTTCTGTTTGACGCCAAGTGTCTACCATACATCACTAGGCCCCTGTCCTTAGAGCCCTGGAGGCTCCTGAAGATCTCTTATCCTGCACAGGAAAAATATGGGGGGGAAAAAAAACCAGGAATTTTCTTATTTCCACAAAAAAAGAAAATCAACCCCTAATCAGTGAACACTAACCAATTCAAACACTTGAACCTAGAATTTTGTCTACAGTGAACTAATGTTCAGAAACTAAAGCTGTATTTGTTTCGCAGATATCTAGTATTATATCACTTATATACACACAAACACAGAGAAAGAGAGAGACAGACAGAGACAAAGAGAAACACCATTATCTTAGTAATATGCTAAGATCTGTAAGCCGTGCCCAGTGACAGCATGGGCTGATGTCACCTTAGCTACTATGTGAGTAGCACTGTCAAGAGGTCGAGAGCTCATAGACACGCATACGTTTCTGCAAGGACCTACCCTACTGTTCAATTCTGTGGGTGCACATACCCATCAGCAGAACTGCCAGATTGAGCAATGAATTTTTGAAAAAAGACATATTAAACACAGTGATGTCTATAATTGGTGAATTCATGAAACTCTTACAAGTTTTTTTCCTTTCTCCTAATAATGTAGTTCACACAGTGACTCCCATTAGAGACCAACACTGAGCAGCAAGTGTGAATGCGCAAATGTAACTGCCATTTACTTTAAAATGTTAAAGCTACTTTTGCCTTGACCGAATTCCTATTTTGCACCAGTAATGACATTTTTCTTGTAGATGTTATGAAACTTGTCTTACATTTAGGTATTTTTTCTTCTTGGCAAATTAGGTATTTTTCTTCTTGTTGCCCATGCCAAAAAGCTGAGTTACAGGGCACACATTCTAAATTCTAAAACCTTTGAATTTTTTTTCTGGATATTTTAAATTAAGAAAATTACGTATTTTATCACATACAATATACTGTTTTGAAGTAGGTACTATGATATATGGCTAAGTCAAGCTAATTAACATTATCTGTTATATGTATCTGCTTTATAACTTTTTAAATTACTAAAACTTTCATGATGTTATTAGTAAAATGTCTTATAACCGTTAGTAGTGATGCCTCAATTAGATCAACTATTCTCAATGAAACGAGGAATGCCTAATTAAAATACATCTCTCAGAAACACACAGGTCCATCACCAGTGGAGATTTCTGATAAAAATAAATAACAAAGAGCCCCCTCCTGCTCCTAGTAAGCGTGGCTCATCCGTAAAGTCCCTCTGCCTAACTCATGGTGAGTGTGCAGTAGAACAGCTAACACATTCTGTAAACTACACAACTTGGAGGGTGGCACGTATCTGCTCTCTACAGGAACAAGGGAAACATAAGGACAAGAGAAGACAGTGGCAGAGCAACACCAGACCCTTATCTCCTTTGAACTTCAATACTATCAAATTACGCTTCGTCCAACAGGATTAAGATAATGGTGATCCTAAAGTCCATCACTACTAATGAGAAGTATGCATTCTTCTTGCCTGCTCTTAGAAAGAAAAATGTGACTAACTGGCTAAGGGGCAGAAATGCAATCAGTCTTCAAATGAACCAAATCTGAATTCCATTAAGACTTAGGAACTATATGAACTAAAAAAGTCCCTTTAAATTCTCTGGGCCCACTTTGTTTTTTAAAAAAGAGGAGGGCTGGGGAAATAGCTCAGTTGGTAAAGTGCTTACCTGTAAGCAGGAAGACCTGAGTTCAATCCCCAGAAACCACATTAAAAATGCTAAACGTTTTTGTACGTGTTTGTGATCTCCACACTTTTAAGCCCAGCATTGGAGAGGCAAGGAGAAGAGGACCCCTGAGGCTTGCCAGCAATCCAGTCTAGCCTAATTCACAAGCTCTAGGCCAAAGACAGATAATGATGTCTCCAAAGAGGTGGGTGACATTCTTCTTAAGACACCTGGCATTGCTCCCTAGCTTACACACACCTGAACTTACAGACACAAAGGGATGGACACTACCACCATCACCACCACCACTACTACTACTACTAGGAATAATAAGAATAATATAATAAATGGGTAGAGTAAATTACTGTTAACATTAGAGAACTTTTAAAATTTAGTATAGTGCCCTGAACACAATAAAACACTCAATAAATGGTAGCTGTTGTTCTTAAAATGCCCACAAAGCAAAGAGCTGGCCTGTGTGTGCTTAGGCTTGGGTAGCAGTAACTGGATTTATAAACAGCATCTCCAGGAGGAAGCAGAAGCAGTCCCAAGCAGTACAGCACTGCACTGACACTAAACGCACAATCAAAAGGCACTTCCTTTTGTTTTCTTTACAGCCTTCTTGCTTGCTCTGGACAAAAGGAAAAGCAGCAGATGCTAATTTCTGAAAAGCAGGTGTGGAGTTCATTATAGGGCTTCTCACACTCTGACGTGCAACAGTTCTAAGGTCTCCTTATGATTTATTTGGTAGGACAGCAACAGGGTCTGAGACGGCATTTCTAACAAGATCTTGGGGGAAAGGGTGATGCTGTTTCAGAAATCACTTGGAACAAGAGTTTACAGGATGCCACATTTAAAAACATAACAACAAAAGGTAATTTTAGTCTTGGTTCAGTTACTTGACTTCCAAATCCTAAGGCTAGAAAGGTAGAGACACCATGCTAAGTCTGCTATGATATACAGACTCATACTTAAGTGCCAATAGCTCATTAAATGCTCACCTCAGCCCATCCTTCTCCGCCAGGGCACCAGTGGCCTCATAACACAGAGGGCTCACAACTGAATGAAGAAAGCAGGGCCTGCCCTGGAGCTCTAGAGTGAAATCTTAGCTGGTGGCAGCATCCCCCACCAGCATTCAACTCCATCTTAAATACAGCACATGCAATGGGTGAGGAAGCAAGGCTTTACCTCTGCTGCTGTCATGTTTCACCTATGCATCTTCAGATGTCTGCTCCTAAAGAAGAGCTTAGACAACCGCAATCTACCTGAGGTGGAGAGGGAAAAGGTACGCTGCAGACAGGGAAACAGGTGAGGCTCTTCAGTGTCATTCACGGAGGCGCTTTCCTGCCAGGGTCTACCTTACTCTTGGGAGTATACTTGAAATTTAAAGCTTCCTGATCTTATGGAGGGAAAGGGGCTGCAGAATCACTGTCCTTCCTCCTCCTCGATACCTCTCTCACCTCAACCTTTTCCAACAGGGCACTGAAGCAGCAGACTTAACGCTCACTGCCTTTCACAGACAGATCATTAATCTTCCCCACATTACTTACCACCACAGCTAGAATAATATTTGCTCTCATCTAACAGATTTTCATTTCAAAACCAATTGTAAAGCTCAGCAGGGTGCTATATACAACTTTAATGAGAGCTTCTAACCCAAGACTCTTCCAATATGTGCTGCTCAGAACTGTTGAATATTACTGGTTAGAAGTTGTGGAATGAAGTGAGGGGAAGGTTAACCAAGACCCAGGATTCAATTCCTTCCCTATCTTTTCAAGTTATGTAAGTATGACGTTCTAATAAATCTGACCCATCTGATGACAAATTTACACTTCCCTTCCATGCCATCTCTGACGACTCCACCAGCTCCTTCACAGGTCCTCTTACATCCCCAGAGCTCCCCACAATTAATGCAGAGCAAGGGGGCAGATCTACAAATCAGTGACAGCTGTTTAATGGGAGAGGTGGAGAGGAGTGGACACATCCTGGCATTGTGTTTAATGGCTGCACAACACTAGTCATCAGCCTCAAGTGATCCTGGCAGAAAATTAACTTAGAGATACAAAACTCATTTGTGAGAAGACTGCAGCAATCTGCACAATATGAGACTGGGTAATGGGCAAAGGGGCTAAACGAGAAGAGGCGCTTTCTGAATTTCCCTTTAAGAAAGAAGCCCTCCCCCGATTTTTCCGCACGGCCCTGTGCGGCTGTCTTACCTGATAGCACTGTGGAGAACAGCTGCTTCTACTCAACTGCAAACACCACCGAGCATGACACTGCGCAGGTTACCTGTTATTGCTAAGTGTCATGCAAGCACCACACTTCATGAGAGAGTTTGGAATACGCTTTTATCATCAACCAATTCTATTGTCTAAAAAAAATTTTCCCATTTCTGTTAAGATTATAGCAAGGAAAGAGAACTGATAGGTGCCGGGATCACACACCATTATGCCTTGGCTCTAAAAATACAGTCATCATATACGTTACCTTGCAATTTTCACAGTCCTGCAGGTAGGTACAATTATCCTAATTTTTTAAGTGGGAAAATAAGAAGCCTAGAAACATTCACACTTCTATCAATCAAAACGGCTCACTAGCAAAACCATGGCCTGAATATTTCTGCTTTTATCTAAGGTTTGTGTCACACAGGGCCACTCCACAATTAAGAAGCAGAGTTTTGGGGTCTTTGTATTTTAGTCCTAAAGGTGAAATTTCACTTCCATAAGGTGGAAGCATGAAAACCAAAGGGGGGGGGGGGGCGCATGTGCACGCGCTACGGCACCAAAGTGGGGGGGGGGGGGGGAAGGAAATGAATTATTCAGGAAGCTACTCAAAGATGACTTTACCTGGCCTACCTCATTCTGAAAGTCACATATAACTTGCTAAGAATCACGCTGTATTAATAAAATGGCTTCTTGGGTAATAACAGTGCAGTGTCTTAGGCCCCCAAAGTCTGCAGAGAGAGCATCTACACACAATTTTCTAGGAAAAATACATTTCACGGGGAACATAGGATTAGGTATTTGGAAGTAGAGAACAGAACTCAAAACTAAAGACCCAAAATTCTGACATAAAAATTATTTCCAGTAATTTAAAAAAATATCGTTGACAAATATTTATATAGAACATAAAGGTCCAATCTTTGGCTGGAGGGTAAACTATAAAGGAGGTAGGTTATTATACCCTGAAGAGAAAAATGAAATGCACATCTAGAAATGGACTGCTTTTATTTGTTTGTTTAAATGAGTAAGGGTATCTCTCTCCAGTGAGGCATAAACATAAGGCCTCTCCTTCACACAATCTTTCAAACATCAAATATAAAAATTCTAAAGATGTGTGTTTTCAGAGCACTGTTCGCAGTTTGGAACAAATGAAGAGAGTCTCAACTAAAATGCCATTAAACATATGTAAGAGTGCTTTAGTGAGACTAAGCAGTCAAGCTTTCAGACTTCATTTAAAACACTGAGCTACCTCAGGAACACGGCGCACTGGACACACTGCAGCCAGCTTCAAATATCAGCCCAAGTCATTGCAGAATGGGAGGCGGTGTTTCTAACTGAATGCCAAACACGCATATGAAGATCCACCTGATCTGGTTCTCCCTCCTGTATGTAAAAAATCCCACCTCTCTTACCCCACACATTCACCCCACCCTCAGCCTCAAGTTGTGAGGTCCCTGGAGACGGTGTCTGGATCAGTCCAGTGAAAGGAGCTGGATGAGCACACTGCTGCATTTTGCTACACAGCTGGGCTCAGAGTTTTCACTCACCCGAGGCTGTGGGCACCTGAGTTCAGCTCCCAACACCCACTTCAGAGAGTTCACAACCTCCTGTAACTTCAGTCCCAGCAGATCTGATGCCCTCTCTGACCTCTGTGGTCCTGCACTCACATGGTACAGAAGCATGCACATGCAAGCGTACACACACGTACACACACAACACCTTTCTTTAAAAAATACAATTTCAGACATTAGTTCAATTCCTCACATCCAAACCGGATGGATCTGACCAGAAAGCAAGCAATATCATGTTAGAAAAGAGAAGCACAAAACGATGAGAGAAGAAGACAACAGGAACAGCTCTGCCCTCCTCGCTCCTGCCTGAGCTTCATGTAAACAAGAGTTCAGAAGAATACTACGATCCTGTGCTGAAAATCATTGCTAAAGGCACCATCTCACAAGCTTTCCCCCACTGTCCACATAACACCATTTCATTTCTTACACCTACATCAACTTTATTTCTTAATTCATAATCTTCACTATGTCTTGCTTAGACATCTAGTTTTCTACCAATGTGATAAAACACTGACCAATATCAACATAGAGAAGAGTTTGTGTCAGCTTACAAGTGTAGTTCACTATCTAGAGAAATCAGGACAGGAAGAAATCAAGACACGGACCTGGAGGCAGGAGCTGATGCAGAGGCCATGGAGGGACGCTGCTTACTAGCTTGCTCCCCATGGCTTGCTTGCCTGCTTTCTTATAACATCCAGGACCACCAGCTCAAGAGTGGCACCACCCATACAGAACTGGGCCTTCCACATCAATCATCAATCAAGAAAACGCACCAGGCTTAGCCACCAGCCGACCTGGTGGAAACGTCTTCTCAAGTGAAGTTTGTTCTTCTCAAGTGACTCTAGCTTATGTCAAGCTGGCATAAACCAGCACTCACATTGGACCAGCCCACTAAAGATGGAGGTTTTATTTGATAAAGATTGTATTATTTTAAAGGGGGGGAGGAGAGCTTAAGACAGCATGGTAACTAAGTTAACTTCAAGGTTGTCTTTTAAAAATTTAATTGTAATTGAATCTGAGGTAGATCTAGGTTCAGAACACAACTTTGATGTATTCTCTGGGTAGGCAGGGGTTTTGCATTTTAGAAGCCTTTGCTTATGTACTCAGACAGAAACTAAGCTATGTATGCGGATGTGTGTGAACACACTGTCCTCCCTAAGCATGGCAACTACACAGTTACTTAATGTCGTCACCTATGGCCTGAGTGAAACTACAGTATATTGAGCGCGCACCACTTTTAGTATGCTCCTTCCCTTTCTCTTTTCAAATCTCCTAACATATCCCTAGGTTAGTGTAACCATTTCAGGATAAGTCCACCAAGGCTCACAGCCAGTATAAACTAAGTGCACAGCTAGGATTTCTACCCAGATGCATTTGGCTCTAAAACCTAAGTTTTGAACCACTGCCTTCCCAGAGACTGTTCTCTGTTCTACATACTACTGATGACTGAATTTGCCCTGACCTCTAATGACTCTTACTAGTGTTATTCCTCTATACTTACTACTCTAGGGTTTGGACTCTCCAGTACAAAATGGAATTCCATATCCCTCCCAAGTGACAGGTGAAGTGGAGTGTGGCCACAGTGGCTGCTACAGGGTGGCCACGTCTCTCGCATCCATCGCCCCCTTCACTTTCTCTCAAGGGTCCTTAATTAATACTCAAGATTTTTGGACACGTAACACTTGAAACATAACTTGTTACATAAAAATTACTATTAAAATGGAGTAAGAGGCTCCTTTGTGGCAATAAAGTATATCAGAATATCAAATTTGGCTGCTCCAATATTTTACCAAATTTCTCCATCCAAGTCTTGAAAAGAAGATGCAATTTCTCCTATAGGGATGAGAAGGCTCCAACTGCACAGCAGCACAGCATGCCACAAGCCACCACTGCCAAGTAAATACTTCCTCTGCCCAAACACAATGCAGACACAAGTTAAGGGCAAATTCCCTCTTTCCTGAATGCTGACTACCAGAGAAGCAACAGAGGCCAGAGGGGAAGCAGACACAGACCACTGACCCACAGCTGGAAGGGCCAGCCTCAAGAGGAAGTACAGTCTTAAGCATCCTTTTAAAAGGGGATATAGGGAGGCTGGAAAGATGGCTCAGTGGTTAAGAGCATTGGCTGCTCTTCCAGAGGACCGGGGTTCAGTTCTCAGCACCCATATGGTAGCTCCAGGGAATCTGACACCCTAGCACCAATGCACATAAAATTAAATTATTTTTTAAAAAAGGAGTAGAAGGAAGAAGAGAGCACCCGAGGGCTGATCACAAGCACCTATTATCTGTAATACAAACTGTAGATTTTCTTCAGTTGCATTTTTCCAATCGTCTACTAAGGTATCTTAGTCAATCAGCTTTTTGATCTGTGAAACACCTTCAAAATTATAGAATCACACAATATTAAGATTCCCCAGACAACAATGTCGGCAACTTTCCTTTTTATTTGGCTTTATTAGATAGGGTTTCTCTGTTGTAGCCCTGGCTGTCCTAGAACTCACAGAGGTCCACCTGCTTCTGCCTCCCAAGTGCTGGGATTAAAGGTGTGGCCACGACTGCCCAGTCCCCCCCCCTTTTTTTTTTTTTTAAATAAAAGAAATACGTTAGTGAAAAGAACTAATTGGCCAAGGTTATTAGGTAAAAACTGAGTAAAAATTAGAACAGGTTTCTGACCTGGCTTTATAGCCTTCCATAGATCATTTATCTTAGAAATTCAGAGTCCAATTACTTTTTAGTCACAATCATGAACAAAGCCACATGATTCTTACATATAATGTATGCACACATAAATAGCACACGGATGATGGTTTTTAAATCTATCCCCCAAAGAACTATAAAACACCCAAATCTTATTTTAGGCATACCCAAAACACAGTATTATCACTCCTAATTTAAGTAGCAAAGGAATCTTTGCTATTAAGTTGCAGATTTTATGAGTATACCAGTAACTTCTAGGTCCACATTCTTTTCAGGGTCCTACGATAATAAGCCGTTAGATACGTAAAGCAGAGGTGGTGGGAACCTCTATCTTAAAATGTGACTTTGCAATTAAGCACACACCAGCTATCTCTTATGTTCTGAATACAAAGTACTTCACAAATGTTTGCCTAAATCAACAGTCTAAAAAGAGAAAAGTTAGAACTTTTTACAATCATTCGTTCAGTCCTACTGCAGCCCAACATGGGTATTTAAAAAAACCAGCAGCTGCAGACAAAAGCTAAGAGCACACCCTGAATCTGGCCTGCTGTCGTGCAGTCAGTTAAGTCCTGCACAGAGGCTTAGCGGGCACTCAAGCAGCCTCATCCTTGTCCTGGCCATCTCATCTGATAGAAACGAAAACCAACCTCTTCACCCTCACACTACCCCCTTACAAAAGTCTTATTTCACCAGGAATACCAAAGAAGTGGTAAGACACACACTCTAAGTTTCAGAAAAGATAACACTACCCTGATTACACACTGTAACTAAAGTGGTAGTGCTAACTACCAGTCAAAACATCTGCTATTCTAAAACATATCCAGACTCAAGTAAAGAGAAGTCTCAGCAACCAAACACTGACTGTAGAAGATCTAATCTGGTCCCAGAATTTCCTGGGAAAGTCCCTACGAAAGAAACTAACCACATCCATTTCCCAAACTAAACGCGGACGGTGGTAAAACACGCAGGGCTATGGCAGGATCCGGCAAGAGTTCAGTTTTGAACAAGCAGTTCTGGCAAGCTCTTGCAGTCTAACAGATGCATGAGAGAAATTTAGATCATTTTGTCTCTTGTGATACAAGTATTTTCAGGTATTTACACTGTGGGTGGAGGGTGGAAGGTAAATACTGGCTCTTTTATAACCTGATATCCAGCAGCATTTGGACCTTATTTGCTACTGAAAGACGAAAAAAAAGAAATCAGGATGTCAGTGGGAAATGAGGCCCAAAACATTTATTCCCTTGTTAAAATGCCACCTAAATGTAGTGTTTTTCTCCGCTTCCATACACCAGTGCCTACAACAGAGACCACATTCTCAGAGTGAAGGAGGTTAGGTTTTTTTTTTTCCTTTAAACTTTAACTAGCTATTCATTAGCATTATAATTTATAGGGCTCAAAATTCAAATGTCACAAAAAGGAATCCAATGAAGACTTCCTTCCCTCAGGCCTACAGAAATGCAGTCCCCTCCACAGAGGCAGTTCGGGTACTTGCTACTGCTGATAGTACAGGTGTCCACGAGAAACAATTTCTAGTATAAAAGTCAAAGCTGGTCTGTGAACATCATGCTGTAGGCAAATATCACCAGGCTTCTTAATTAATTACCAAGAGACTAAAACCTCTGTTTCCTGGATACAAACGTACAAGAATGATTATATATTTAAATTCCTATTAGTAGGGATTCCATTGTGGCTTTACAAATCATGTATTACATATACCTAACAACTCCAAACCCATGTCCTTCACTGGGGCTTTAGAAATGAGCCTAAGCACTGCTGACAGGACCGACTGCCCAAAAAGCTTAGTAAAGCTTCCACTGGTAACAGTGTGGGCTGGACAGAAAGCAGAGGGGCAATGGGGTGAGAGAGGAGCCAGGTGGGGAGGGCAGACCTCCGTTCAGAGCAAGATTCTCATGCTCAGAATTCTCTCTCACCAACTAAGATAATGATTTTGGTTAAAAAAAAATTATAACCAACTTTTCTGCTTTAAGAAATGTTCCTGCACCTGAAATTTTACCTCAGTTTTCTTACATATAAAACCCAGTACAAAAAAATACACTTTTTCTAAGCCCTAGTAAAATAACAGTAAAACAATCATTTTCTCAATAACGTAGGTCTCAAAGACTCTCTCATACTGTATCTTTAGGTTAATCTTCACTGCTATTTTAAATACTGTTTTCTCCAACAATCCTGGTTAATCCTGGTTTTTTACTTATATATAATCAAATCCCCTCATTTTCCAGAAGGTTCCTAACCCCCTTTCTCCAACCTGAAAGGGACAGGAAGCACCTGCAAGAAGGTAGATTTTGATTTGGCTGGTCTTGGGTGGCACCTAAGAGTCTCTATTTTCAACAGTCACTTGATACTACCGCAACTACTGCCTGGACCACATATTTAGTAGCAAGGCCCTAAATGTTTTTCCAGAATTCAAGCTACCCATTCTACAATTGCAAGAGAACTGCACTTACAAATAAATCAATGGATGGGCGCCACCCACCTCTTTGAGGAAAAAGTCTCTATTGAAATGGGCAGGCATTGTTCTCTTGGTTGTTCAAGTTTTCTACCTTTCCCTGTAGCTGCTGAACCCAGGATTAATTTTAAATATAAAATTACCATTAGCCAGAATTAAAGCTAACAAGACTGACTCTTTAAAATTCTTATTTTAAATTGTTACATTATTGTTGAATTTAACTGTGATCATTTCATTGTCAATTCTGAAATATTGAGCCAAGGATTAGCTGGCATTATATAACTAGGTAAAGTTGAATGGAAAGAATGAGGACATTACCATCTTCCATAAAGTTAGTGTCTTTTCACTGTTACATAAGCTACATTATTACACCGCACTTCTAAGTCTATACTGGAGATTGTTCTTTCGAATGTCCAACCAACCAAACTGAAAGTCAGAAAGCTTTTGTTGGCCACTCCCATGCCTCTCAAAAATTTTAACTATTTAATACTATGCAAAAACCTGGGAAGCCCCGATTCAAACTACCTCACATTTCAGCCTTCTCTGAAAAATGACGAGTAGGACTCTTACTAGGACTGGTACATCTACATAATCAATGAAAACTGATGTGGTCTTTGAAATCCTCCCAAACCCGAGATGTGGTTTAATTTAGTTATAGAATTACTCTGGCTCCAATATCCACATGACACAGAGCTACAACTCCTTTCGATCTTATACTCTAGCCTTAACTTTCAAGGAATCCACAGTTTCTTCCTCCCTCCTCTCTGAATAATTCTCCAGAGCCCAAACAACCAGTCAAAACCCCAGCACACATCAGTGTTTTGCAGTATTGTGTACTATATGATTCACAACACTGAGAAATCGCTCTAGCTGAGTACATTACAACAGCACTCAGAAAAGCAGAGTTCCAGAAGAAAGCCAATTTTGTATTTTATTTAGAAAGGACAGTTTTTTAATCAGGTAATTTTCACATGTTCTCTCTCTTTCTCTCTCTCTGTCTATACACACACACACACACTTAAAATTATTTAGTGTGAAATAAAACTGGCATGAAATTTCTCACCACCCCACATTCTACTGCAGCAGAAGAACAGACACAATAGCTGGTCATTTTAACTTACATCTTCTGTTATTAAACATTACCTCAAGTCCACTGAACTCACTTTTTTACAGGTGCATGCGTGTGTGTATGTACTGTGTGCTTACAGATGATCCCCTTTCTCTGGGGCATAATGGAGGTGTCCCTACAGGAAATCAAAGTAAAAGTAACCCATGTTATAAATTCCGAAAGTGCGACTCAGGATGCACCATGCAGGGCAGCTGCTGCAGCTCGCCAGCCTGCCTTCTCTGAGTTCATGCAGCACATCCTGAGAAGACTGCTCTGACTCGGCGAAGGACCTCTGATTACGTAGCATTTCAGAAGGATTTCAAAGAAACAAAACTGTAAGTTTGATAAAACTGCGTAGTAGCTATACGTGTGTACATACCCTCTGAACTGCACATTCCGTTTAATAGATTATAACAACATCCAAATAATCTACTTTTCCTCATGTGTGCTTAAGAGCTATTTGAATCCTACCTTTTAATGTTCTTGAAAGCTAATCAAATTTCAAAAAAAATCTTTGCTGTAGTAATACTCATCTTTTGACAAGTTGCATTTTATTATCCATGAAGAATGTAAGAACTATAATAATTTTAAAAGGGTTTTTAAACCCTATCACTGCAAGTGATTATTGGATTTAGTATCTCCAGATTCTTTTGCAGTGCTGTATGGACAGAAAGGGCCATGCACCCTCTGGCAAAGTGGCAGACTCGCTCACTCCAATGATGATTTGATAAAGACAGCTTTTATCAACACTTTCCTGCTTTTTACAGTAAGAAATTACCATATGCTGAAAATGTACGTGACAGTGAGTTATTTACAACTAAATTTAAAATAAATTTTAAAAAAGGAAAGCATAGAGTTCTTAATGGATTCTATATACAACCCTGGAGAAGGTCTAGGAAACATCTAGCACCAGGGAGCAAAGTGCCAAAGAAGAGTAGATTTAATCAAACTAATATTTAGCCTGTTTAAACACAGAGTGCACTAGGCATGGTGGTGCACATCTTTAATGCAGCTCTAGGGAGGCAGACGCAGGCAAATCTCTAGGAGGTCTAGGCCAGCTCAGGCTATAATACACCCTGTCTAAATAAATGTGACACCCTGTCTAAATAACAAGTAAATAAATTGAGAGCAGTGGTTCCCCACCTTCTTAAGGCCGTGACCCTTTAACACAGTTCCTCATGTTGTGGTGACAACAAACCATGAAATTATTTTTGTTGCTACTTCATAACTGTAATTTTGCTACTGTTGTGAATCATAACGTAAATTATCTGATATCCAGATGGTCTTAGGTAAGCCTGTGAAGAGTTCTTCGACCCCTAAAGGGGTCACAACTCACAGGTTGAGAACCACTGATCTAGAGTGTACTACCAGACACATGCTTTAAATGCTTTTTATCTAAACATATACATCCTGTAAGTGTGCAAGACTAGCTTTTCTACTTTCCTTCTTTTCTATTCCTTGTTTGTTTGTTTCTTCAGATAAGTTCTCTCTATAAAGTCTTGGCTGTTCTGTAGTGCTGAGTTGCCGTTCCTGCTGTTTTGAGAGAAGGAAGGCAAAATGCACACAAGTAATTTTGAATGCAAAGGCAAAAACAGAACCATCACAGTTTGTATGAACAATATGGTACAAGCAGAGCTCAGGAGCCATGGGTTGCAGCACTGAATACAGAATGTCTAGCTTCCTGAGACTCTGTTAAGTTTTATTAATTCTAAAGCTCAAGCGTAGGTATTGTTTCCATAGGTAACTTTGCATTACAGTTTTTTCCTTCCCTAATAATAAAAAGAGCTTATGATAATTTTAAAGTCAAGAAATCGTTATATATTTTCAGTTTTAATATTCAACTTATTTCTAATTTCACACAGGAAGCCTATGGTTCAGACATATAGTGTGGCATTATCATACCAGAAATATGCTACTTCTCAGATACTTAAATGACTTAGCTGAGACCTGAGACCAGAGAGAAGGATGGAGCCCTGTGGACCTTGCTTAAGAGCAGCTTCTTCCAAATGACATGATCTTATCTGGGAAGTCAGGTGCTATTACAATATACTTTTGGCAGGCAATTGTCAGTTATTATTGGCAATGCAATAATGAATGCCTACAGTCATTTTTATATACTGGCACAATAAAGAAATTAAGATCTGATTGCAAAGAATTACCCATGGAAACCATCTGTCAATGTCTGCCATCTTTTGATAAAGATATTAGAGCCAATCTTTGAGACTGATGTTTCACCTTTCAAAACATGCTTACTTGGCTCTACACAGTACGAGTAGATACACTGTACACTCATAATACAATGTGAAATGAAACCATCCGACGTGGAGCCCTTGGGGTTTGAAATGGCACTAAAGAAATTCTGAGCCAATCTGCTGAGCAGACTCACTTTTGATCTTGCTCATATAAAAGCTTCCAAGCCTTCACTTTTAGAAGCTGATTATCTCACCGGAAGCTGTCCATCATATCTGTGACAGGGCAAGCAGTTCACTGTCCACTCATACCTACACAAATTTGTGACATCAAGAAAATCACCAGCTTAGACTTGGAAGAGCTCACGTCTCTATTTTACAGGCTTTAAGTAAGCCTCAGATACTTCTGAGAGAAGATCCTCAAAAGAAATGCCACTCTCCACATGTCTTTACAAGACTATGATCAGCAGGGTTTACTCAGCAGGGTTAATGGAAGAAGCAAATATTTTATCTTTAAATGATTAAACACAGAGGTTGAGAAGCATCTCTGGATTCACTTTTCATACCCTTCACATCTGCAACAATATGTGTTAGGCTAAAAATTCAAATTTGCTAGTTACTAATTTATATTTTATACATTCAGATATTCCAATTTTTAGAGTATAGGACAAGTACAAATAAAGCCTGTAGTTACTGCAGTACTGTTGAGGTCGAGCTGATTGAACACTTGTTCTTGAGCTTTGTCCCACACCTCGTCACCCCACTCTGACCAAGATCAAGCTTCTACATCCACAACAGGGTTGTGCCGCCACGGCAAGTTACTGCTGTAACCGAAGTGGCCCCAACAGACACAGAATAGAAAGGAGGTGGGAAGTGAAAACCCCCAAAGGAGGAACACTGCTCATCTTCAGGGCAGATGACGTGCTGTAAGCCATGTGCTAGAAGCCAGATCCCACCCTTGCTCAGACTCTCCCAAGTATTGTCCTCAGTTTCACCTCTATGGTTTCAGTTATCCAGAGCCAGTTATAGCACAACACTATTAAATGGAAAATTAAAAAAATAATAATAATTCAGTTCCTGAGTTTTCAACTGTGTCCCATTCTAAGATGATGCAATCTCACATCAGAAAGCAGCACGCCTCTCGCCTGGCATGTCTAGTATAGAGCTTGCTCCCCTTCCTCCATGCCAATATGCCTGGAGATTCAACCAATGGACATTGGTTTAAAACTTCATTGTAGAGGGCTGGAAAGCTGGATCAGTGGTTAAAAGTACAAACCACTCCTCAGAGAACCTTTGATTCCAGCACTCACATTTAGCGCCTCAAAACTACCTGTAAATCCCGCTCTGGGAGGTCCAATACCCCCGTTAAAAGTGTGCACACACACAAATAAAATCTTTTTTAAAAATGTAGTTTCTGTACTGAGTATGTACAACTTCTTGTTACTATTTCTTAACAATGCAATATAGTAACTACATAGCACTCAAAGACAATGGGCATTATAAGTAGACAAGAGATGATTTGAAATATGTACAAGTATATAACCTGTAAGCAAATATTGTGCCATTTTTAAACAGGAGACTTGAATACAGCCAGGTCTGGGTACCTATGGGGATCTTGGTACCAATAATCCACGTATATTGAGAAATGGATCTATGTATCACCTACCTGGTAAGACATTTTGCAGACAACCTGGTTATCAGGCTGACTGCTGGGAGCGGTGTTTATATAGTAGTTAATGGTGTAATGGTGCTCATGCTGCGGCTTCTCAGAGTACTGTTACAGTTGTTCTATTTTACTATTGTTAATCTCTTGCTGTGTCTAACTTACAAATTAAGCTTTATCATAGTATGTATAAATAGGAAAATACATAGTGTGTCTTAGAACATATCCACCAAGAATAAAAAGAGAACCTATGTTATGAGAAATCAATTCATGTACAAGTTCTGTAACTGACTACAAGACTTAAGGCCAAATACACTCCAAAAACTAGTAAACTCACTTGAAGCCTGGCAATGGCCTCTTCTCCACCCTCCAAACTCAATGTTCCTATTACCATTGCATAAAAAGACCCCAAAATTCCACCAAGAGACTTCTACAAGACCTACAAAACTGAAAGCCAGGTTTAAACCCACCAATTGGGAGAGTTGGGGGTGGGGCACACTCAGAAAGCCAAGCCTGGAAATCTGGATGACGACTCTGGTCATCTTCCAGCATTATATGAAATGACAGAATTAATGAAAATGGGATGCTTCCACTTAAACAATATTAGAGTCCAGAAGAAAAACATTAATGCTCTGATTTAGGCTACAGATGACCTCAAGTTATCAATAAAATCCATAGTAACAAAGATTCTGCTTTTAAAAGATAAAAGATTTACTCACTGATCATTAATTCCACTTGTAATCCAACAGACTGTATGGCTTGCTTTAATTATAAACTTAATACTGTAATTTAAAACAAAGCCATAAGCTTCTGCAGATGTCACCTTGACACCTACAATGTTTTCACAGAGCAGGGCACGTTTTATCGTTGAACTTTGCCTACTTTACGTTTGTAATTACATAGCACAATATTTTCTTAAGGGAAAACCAAATTGCTGAGTATTCTAAAATTCAGGCTTTTATTAAATTGGACAGAACTTCTGAGACTTCCATCTAAAACGCTCACAGGTGATGGCACTTTCACTACTAAAAGCACCTGCCCACCTGGTAAAAGAACATACTAGATCAAGTACCTTGTGTCTGGTGATCGGGGACTGCAGGCTTTCCTACAAACATGGGGAAAGAGCTGTGTGTTCCTGGATGACACTGTGCACACCTGTGGAGTACAGTGTCAGGTAATCTCACTTTCAAGGATATTATCACCCAGCCAGTCAAGCATAACTAGTCCCATTTGCAAATACTGATAACTCCCATCTCTGAAATAGTCTTTTACTTTATTATGCCAATGGTTTCAAACACAGAAAGAGAAATAACTGTCTAATAAAATTAAAATAACTTCAAACAAAACTGAACTTAAAAGGTTCAACGCTCTTCTTGAGCCCTAAAACTTGGAGTGAGTTTGTGAGCTACACTTTTCTACATTCATGTTTATCTATTTGTGACTTAGTAGTATTATGTGGGTATACTATAGTTTGCATTTATTTGCTCACTTTTTAATGTGCATTTTGATTGCTTCTAGGACTTGGAGATCGCAGATGTGGTAAAGATCCCAGTTTTCAAAAGGTGTTTCAATACAGCAATTAGCATAACCTCTTCTTCCTGAACAATCTTCTAACTCTGCAGCCCATCCCTTGCAGCCATCCAAGTCTTCCCCATCAATTTGGTTTATCAGTTCAAGAAACCTCTAACTAGCTAGTACAAATATGAAGGCACATTGGCCAACTACTTATTTCAAGTTCACCTGTTAATTCACCATAATCGATAAACATTTACAAAGAGCCTACTATATGCCAGGCACTGCACCAAGATTGAAGGGACAAATGAAAATATAATCCTGTCCCTCAATGAAGAAATTAAGCACTTCCAATGAGTTTATCTGGAGCACAAGGTACTGGAAGAATGCATCCAATGCCCCAAGCTTTGCCAGCAGCCACCCTTCCCTGCAACTGCTGTCTTAACCGCAAACCCCAGAAGGCTGGGGCTCTAGCGGTAAGGGCTGCCTGTGTGTTTTCATCTGAGACTTCTCTTCTCCCCCTGTGCTGCATCTAAGCTGGCACCTGGTTTTCTGGTGGCAGGTGATAACCCAACCATCACTCTTCTACCAGAGTCAACAGGCACTCCTGGATGCTTTGTCAGGACAATGCACTCTTTCTTCCATTCGGTTTTCCTTATAAGGGGTCGACTCCTACATTAGCTACCTTCCTAAAAATATAACCTGAGATGTGCTCAAGAACATGACTGAATGCTGAAGTGTGAGTATTTGAGAACCGCCTATTATTACCTCTACAATTCTTCCCTTTCTCATTGTAATTTCTGATTCTCATTTTTCTCATTGTATCAAAAACTCAGCTCCTTACTATTATTTATATACAAAAGGATTACACGATGCTTTTTTCTGCCCATTTACTTCTCCTTATCTACATTATATAATAAAGGTAACAAATCACATGACAAGCTAAACAGACACAAACTCACAAGTTCTAGAGTAAATTTGATGCACATCATGAATTTACCCTATAAAGATAACTCAACAGCTGAATACGGTGCCTTGGGTCTGAGCACCATGCCTAGGAGGTAGGAGCATGAGGGTCCTGGGTTCAAGGACAGCCTGAGCTATATAAGACCCTTTCTCCAAACAAAGGGATGCAAAAATGTTCTTTTGATATTATGTATAATAATAAAAACTTGAAAACAACCCCAATGTAGGAAACAGATGAGCAAGTGTAGCTAAATTAAGTCAATGGCATGATGTATTAACAATTCCACATAATTTAAAATCAAAGTATGAAACATGACAAGTATCTATCTAATCCGAGACCATAAGCTCACAATCACTTTTATATACTGCAAGAATCTGTATACATAGGAACAATATAATGAAATGAATTTTTCCTTTAATAGTTCAATAAAAGTGTGGAGGGGGAGAGCTTTAGTAGGACAATAGCCTGGGCTGTAGGCAAATCAGGCTGAGAATTTACCGGCTGAAATCAGGGATGTTCTCCTAAAACCCTTTGCCCTTATAATTTGGAAGGGGATTGACACACAAGCGATATAAGACAGAGGTTACCAAATTTCTACTCAGATCACCTCAAGGAGGTGGGGATGGTTAGTAAAATCTGACTAGAGGGGCTACAGAGATGGCTGAGTGATTAAGAGTACTGGCTGCTCTCTTCCAGAGGACCAGAGTTTGGCCCCCGGCATCCGCATGATAGCTTACAACCGTCTCTCAACTCCAAATCCAGGGGATCTGACACCTGGCCTTCACAGGCACCAGGCATGGTACACATACATACATGCAAGCAAAGCAATCATTCACATAAAATAAATCTTTAAAAAAGATCTGAAGCTGGGTGGTGGTGCATACCTTTAGGCCCAGCACTCAGGAGGCAGAGGCAGGCAGATCTCCAAGCTGAGGCCAGGCTGGTCTACAGAGGGAGTTCCAGGACAGGAAAACCCTGTCTCAAGGGACCAGCTGGAGACCACATCCTAGATCACAGTCATTAGGATCACACACCCCTTCTCTGCTGAGTTAAGAACATGTACTACTAGCCATCAGAAATTTGTGAGTCCTGTTTGACACGTGGCCACTAAAGATGAATGTTTACAATCTATAGAATGGCACCTGCAAAAATCTGGTAATATGGCTCCTGGTAAATCTTTATTGTTGAAATTACTCCAGGGAGCCACAGGATACAACAAACTGCTTAACCCAATCTGATTTGTAACTAAGCAGCTGTGCTTTACTGATGAAAATTGTAAGGAAGAGTTACCAATCACATATTCACTATTATAAAGGCATCCACATTGTATTTGATAAATATAGACACCCTTAAGAAGTTAAAAAAAAAAAAAAAGTACACTCTACACTCTGCCAAGCATACAACGTCAAAACAGTGAATAATGTTAACACTCCAACTCATAATTAGTCATTCTACTGCTGGGGGTTAGTGACAGGCAATTTCTGGGGGGGTAAAGTAATGTCTGAGTTTGGAATAAGCAGCCTCTCTCCATCACAGAAGTGGATACCTAACTGCTTCTGCCTGCTCATAAATATTTCCATTCACACACAGATACAAGGTGGTCTACCCAGGATGGTTTGGAGTAGAAGCTACTGAAGGAAAAATAAAACCAAGTTTCTTGCTCAACCACAGGAACAGACCTCTGAACACAAAACAGGGCTTTTATCCTCCAGTAACTTTAAATTCCAATTTGGTATCACAGCATTCCCAACAAAACTCCTTTGGTATCATAAACTATAAACATCGAACTTTTTTTTGTTGTTGTTGACAGAACCAACAAATGAACACGCACTAACACACACCATAAACTTGTTCACTGAACCACAAACACCCAAACCTCTAAATATGAAAAGTCAAGAAATCAAATTGTCTTTCTGACTTTAAAACATAACTACTCTGTGTCAATGGTAGCTAATAATGGATTTGTCTTTCTAGCGATAGTCACTCTTTAAAGGAGGATTTTTAGTTTCTTTGCAATAGTGAAAATATGTCAGGTCAAAAAAACTCATTTATGTGATAAGTATATATTTAAACTAGTCATTATTTTGTGAAAATTTTCATTTTTCTTGTATGAAGATGATCAATTAATTACTTTTTAAAAAGCAATTCTTAAATAGCTGAGTTTTTAAAGTAAATTATGCTCATACCAATACCTTATTGTTACTGAGAACAGAAAACAACCTAACAACTTGGTATTGTTAAGAATTTAGAAGGGCTGCAGAGATGGCTCAGAAGTTAACAGCAGCTACGTTCAGATCCCAGGACCCAGATATGAGCTCATACCTACCAGTTCCAGGTGATCTGACACCCCCTCTGGTGCAGGCAAAACATACATACACATATGTGTTAGTATGAATGAGATGCCCTCCACATAAGTTCCCATCATTTGAATACTTTGTCCGCAGTTGGTGGCTAACTGAGGAAGCTGAAAAGGTATGGCCTTGCTGGAAGAAGTGTGCCACCAAGTGTGGGCTTTGAGGTTTCAAAAGACTGACACTATTTCGAGTTTGCTCTCTCTGCTTACTGCTTGTGGATCAAGATATGAGCTCTCAGCTGCTGCTCCAGCCTCATGCCTGCCTGCATAATCCCCTCCCTGATGGTGATGGGACTCTTACCCCTCCAGAACTGTGAGCCCCATATAAACCTTTCTTCTGTAAGTTACCTTGGTCATGGTGTTTTAATCACAGCAATAGACTAGTAACTAAAACAGTATAAAACAAAAACAAATAAATCTTTTAAAATTTTTGAGTGCTAGATACAGTGTATACACCTGTAATCCCAGCTGCTTTGAAGGTGGTGGAGGAGGGTCACTGTGAGCTCACAAATTCAAGAACAGCTTGAATAACAGAGCAAGAAGCTCTGTACACACCTGAGCATGTATACATGTACATGCACACAAGTGCAGTAGTGTACGTTCATATATCCAAGCGTTTGGGAAGTAAGGACATCACGAAGTTGGAGGTGATTACATAAACCAGAATACTGAACATTATAGAAAATTTAATCAAAACATCCTCAAAACCTGTCAGGAAAACTGAAACAAACTAAAGAATACCATGATTGCTGAAGATTAAGTAAGTATACACCCAAGTGCAGAATCTCTCACTGGAGTTTAGATTTCAAATCAAGTTTTAAATGCGATAAAAGACAATTTGGTAGAAACATGAATGGGAACTGGATACTAGGTATTAACAAAATTATTAGCATTCTCTTAGGTGTAATGATGGCATTATTGTCCCTTGAAAGAACACCCTTGTTCTCAGGGAGATAAAGCATCAGAATATAACGAGGCAGAGAAGCAGACCAGTAGAGGAAGGAACATCTGTGCTGTGAAATGCTAACACTGGCCGGTTAGGATTATCTGGTATCTAGGCACTCGCTGCTCCAGGGCCTCAATTTTTCTGTAGGCTTAATGTAAGTCCAGAGTCTCATAAGGGGATTCCCTGCCCCCACCCCAAGTTACTCCAATCAACTGTAGTTATATTCTAGATGGGTAAGAAATAATTGACTTTCTAAAATTAAATTCAAAAATTAGCATGAATCCCAAAGACTGCACAGGCATTAAGCTGTAAAGTAGGGGAGAGCAGTCAACCGAGCTCTACTCCTCACCCTGCTCTGTTCTATTCCAAATGCCAAGCAACTCATCAAGAGCCAGAGATGAGAAATTAAACGCTGCTGTGTGGTGGACAAGAGATATAAAGTCCTTTCTATCTTTGTAAGCATGGCGAATGCTGTCTAGAATATAAATCCAAAAGACAGCTCCTTCAAGGATGAGTGAATATCCAAGCTGAGACTGAAAAATAACACAGTTCCTGAAACTTAATAAAAGAAAAGCATCAATTTAAAAAAAAAAAAAAAAACCAGTTAGAAAGAGAAGGGTCTTTAAAAACTGCAAATCAAACTGCTCGTTAAAGGGAGTTATCAAACACAATGTAGTTCATGTTCATCAGATGGGCTAAGAAGCTGCCTTCTCAGGGAGTTCATAAAATTATTTCCGGTATCCAAATGGAAAGACTGAGAGCCACCTGCCTAGTCTGAAATGAAGTGGGCTGTAAGTACAAACGCATGCCGCGTTTGTTATTTATGCTTATGTGCTGTGTTTATAAACAAGCACCAACATGTTACATGCTCAGAGGTCAGAAGACATTTGCAGGAGTCAGCCGTTTCCTTCTACCATGTGGGTCTCGGGGACTGAACTCAGAGCGTCGGGCTTCTCAGCAAGCACCTTTACTCACCAAACCCTTTCACCAGCCCACATATAACCAATATTAAAAGATTTCATTATGAACAAAAGATGTTAAACCCTCTAAAGTGTTATCTGATTATACACAAAAATCATTCATAAGGCATGTTGGGTTAAAACCATTAAAGTTAATTTTGCCTTGTTTTGCTTTTGCTAGCTTTCAACCTGATTACTAACAATATTATGAAATGCTGTCACATACCTGGACAGCAGCAAGTTAGGCATTCCAACCAAAGAGAGCACGATAAAAGCAGCAGCAGCCTATACTCATTACAGGTATGTACTAGATCTCAAAGTATGCGCTACTTGAAATACAGCATTCCTTTATTTAGGTCTCTAGAGTGACGCTAAGAAATATATACCCTGAGCGCAAAATACAGAAAATGTGCAAGGGATACAGACACATAAAAAAGGGTCCCGAATCATACAGCTAGCTAACATTAGAACAAGAAACTAACATGAACCTTTGGGTTCCAGAACATAAGCTGACTCCAAAGATTTTAAGTGCTGTCCAGGATTATTCATGTTGCTGCAAATTTGCTACAAAGGCTCTAGAGTAGATTCAGAAAGCAGCCTGCATTTTAACAGGTCTCCAAAGGATGATGGCCCAGGGCTGAAATTTGAGGCTGGCTGCTCTGTCCTACATTGGTGACCATCAACCAAATCCTCCCTAAGAAACATAACGATGGAAAGCTGGAGAAAAGCCTAGTTACAGCTACTGCAGTTTGGTGGTGTCCCACAAGAGACTATATCACAGGCTGAAGAGCGCTGTGGCTCTGCAGATGCAGCCGAGACTCTCCAATTTTCCCTTCATCAAACCCATCACCTAGTGTGTTACATCATTTAAAAGCCTGGCAGATTACAGATGTAAATGCAAAGGAATCACAAACTAGCAAGATAAGTTTTCTTTAATGATGTGTGTTAGATAAAGTCCTATGAAAGTCAGATAAACTTATAAAATAAATAGTTTTATTCAACTTAATATTTTTCGAAGGTAGAAAAGATATTTAATATTACCATTACCAGAAAGATTAAAAAAAATACTCCCCAAAGAGTCGAGGGTAGTGTAAATAATCTTTGCAACAAATATCACAAAGGGCTAATTCTCAGTTTCTAAAACCGATTCTTACTGATTGCTTTAAGTAAAAAGGAAAAAAAAATTAACTATTAAAGTAGGTAGGTCATATAGAATGCAAGTATTAAATTTTACTTGAAATGTTGTGTAAGAGCTTTCTCCAAGATTGAAACACTTCGTGCTAGAGTGAAGCTCCTTAAGCAGGAAGATAAAAAAACTCAAAATAGTTTCAGGAAGTCCCTGAAACTGACCAGATTTACTAGGCCCCAATCTGCCACAGTAAACAAAAAAAGCTGAGAGTACCTCTCAGATGAAGTAAAGCTGAGCTTCCCTGAGCTGCACAGAATTTCAGACAAACTGAGCTTCAAAGACTACTTGGGACCAGACCACTGCCTGAAAGAAGCAGGAACCAGCCAAGCTGCCTATAAAAGGTTTAGACTAACTGAGGCACCTGGAAAGGACACCTTCTGGCCTGATGAGCTGCCTGGAGGCTGTGCAGTGTGCTCCAGATTCCCAGCTTTGTGACCTGTCATCCATGCTGGGGTGGGCTTTGGTGATGCCGCTGTCTTTGAGTCATTTCTGCTCCTGTAGGTAACCCTCTAACCATACTCCTGTAATTAACTCCAATGAAACTCACTTCACCAAGTTGGACTTTGGTATTACACATAATTTGATCTGTGCTGGGCTCCCTATCTGAGGTGAGTTGACATATGTGCTGAAAGTCACCAGGAAAACTTTTGTCACATAGCAATAAGAAGAGTTAAAATTATTTCCTCTCCACCACCTGTGGCTAACAATTTGAAAACATGGGTGAAGTTTGTTAAGCCTGGTGGGCTAGGTGTGTGAATAGAAAAACACCTGCCTTGCAAGCTCAAAGCCAAAGGGAAGAACAAGGGTAGAGGAGACAGGAGTGGTAAAGAAAGCATCAGGAATGGCCTCTATCTAAAATACAGCAAACCTCTCTGAAATATCTCTAAGCAGAAAGGTAACTCCAAATAAACATTACCATCAAAGGCTTTTAGCTAATCTACTCAAGTCTAATAGCATCTTAAATTTAATATGTACCAACCCCAACTCTTCATAACTGCTTCTCTGACAGCCAAACATCTTCAAGAGTCATCCTGGCTCTTTGTAACACCTCATCGACCTGCCAGGTCTACCTTCAAAGTATATACAGAATCTAGTAATTCCAGAGCCCTGGTCCAAAACATCAGTGATACTGAATCACCACAACAATTTCTGATGTCATCTCTGCATCCTGCAGCCCCATATAGCAGCTCAAGAAACACTTTTTTAAAATTAAGTATGATCACATTATTTCTTTGATGTGATCAAACAAACTCTATACCGACTTTACATCTTATCCACAGTAAAAGTAAGGCTTCTTACATTTAGGCTGACAGGAGCCTAAATAACCAAGCCTCTTACTAGTCTTGACTCCACTCTTTTACCTGTTTCTTGGTTGCTCACACTACACCCTGTAAAGCAAATGGGCTTCGTTGCTGTTTTAGAGAACATTGTGGAACAATCTCCAGTCTCAGCTGCTATCACCTTCACCTAAAATTCTTTCCACAGGTGATCACATGGCCTGGTCTTTATTTACTGCCAAGAAATAAATACTTGCGTCTCCTCAAGATCTTAAGTAATTAATACAGCCTCCATCCCTGGTGTGATGATACTGAGAGTACGCTCTTTGGAGAGTAATTAGATCATGAGGAGGATAGCACCTTCATGAAAGGGATTTATCTCCTTACAAAAAGATATCTGAGGAAGATACAGCAGGATGGAGCCTAAAAACCAGGAACCAAACTGGGCCACCACCTTGATCTTGAATGACTTAGCTTTCTGTAGTGAGAAACGCAGTTCCTTGTCCAAGCCACAGGTATACAGCATTTCTGTGAAGTGAACCTGCATTTAGACACTCACTGCCCTCCTTGTATGAAAACACTCACACAGCCCTTCCTTGACTTTACCCTTTAACTACGTTATTTTTCTCCATAGCTCTCACCATCATCAGGCGTACTACAGATTTATTATGTACTGCATATTTACGTGTTCATCTGTTCTCCCACAAGAACATAGACTCGTTGAAGCCAGAGACCTTGCCAGTTTCATTTTCTGCTAATCTCAGTGCCTTAGGGTATACATGTTCAACTAGGTATCGACATAATGAATAAAAACTAGACATCTTTAAAGATGAAAACAGGAGCTGCAAAGATGGCTCAGTGATTAAGCTCTTCTAAAAGACCTGGGTTCAATTCCGAGCACCCACACAATGGCTCACAACCATCTGTGACTTCAGATCAAGGGGATCAGATACCTTCTTCTGGCCTCTGCAAGCACCAGGTAGGTGCCAGGAAAAGTAAATTAAACACTGTTTACCTATGAATGAGGGCTGGCTTAAAGGGAGACAAGGAACTGAGAAAAGCATTTAGAAGTTTGTGTGTGTGTGTGTGTGTGTGTGTGTGTGTGTGTGTGTATTAAAGCCTATAGACAGAAACTATATTGAGAGAAAATGAACAGCTTGAATTACATGGAGAAAAATAATGCAGAATGTTAGGAATGGAGAGACAAAATAAGCATGTTTTAGAGCAGTGACATTTCTGGAGGGGGTGGAAGATGGGAGAGCTCACAACAGATACAGCAAGATGCCAGAGGAAGGACAACATCTGGCGGGAATAGAAAGTAAAAAGCTCACACTGGAGACACATACCAAGCACACATGTGTACAGCTTACTCGGAAAGCAGCACTGAAGTTCCTACGCAGTGGTACAAAAAGAATCCTGTGTGTGTTTTTTTTAATCAGGACAAGTATTAATCACGTGATTCAATGGGGGTAATGATGTAGCTGTATGAGGGCAAAGATAATGTTACCATGGGAACTTTGGTTCTAGAATTTTCTACATTTTGGCAAAATGAGCATTTTTATCTAATATGACATTAAAATGCAACAATAAAATAACTTTATAGTGTATTTTTCTGACTCCAATAACTTTTAGCAACTAATGGTTTTCAAAATTTGCTCTGTAAGTCTAACAGTACTCAATTAGAACAGTTCAGGTCTAGCCTGAGAAGCTAAAATTTACTCCATCGATTCAAGTGCCAAAACTACATAAGTTAAAATTTCAAGGCATGATCAACAGTAATAATACTCCTCTTAAAGGAAGGGTAGTAGAGACCAAATCATGGGCAAGGGTGACTACATTTCTTGTCAGTTTCCAGGATGAGTCCCAGGTTATCTATGTGGATAGAGGCCTATTTGACTCTTGCTCCTCTCTTCTGCCCAAACGCCAACACTGCTGACAAGCAGTCTAAAAAAGTTCCATCTGGCACAACCATGCCACGTAAGAGGGAGACTGGGGTCATCTGGGGCAGGACTGAAGGCATCTGGTCTATTAGCTTCTATAGGCCATCTGGAGCTGCCACCTCCAAGGGCAGGTGTGTCGCTACTGCACAGAATGCACCTATAGTCTCATCATTATCAGAAGCATGTACGCCAGGATTATATTTTAAATTTCCTACAAAGGTAAGGCTGGGATATAGCTTGTTAGTATACACATCATAGCACCCTGGATGAAATCCCTAGTACTTCACAGAAGTGTGCTAGCAAGACTGCACTCACTTAGGTGGTGGAGGAAGGAGGGGCTACAGAAGTTCAGACTACCTATCATCAGCTACATAACTAGTCCACAGCCAACCTGAGCTACACAAAACCCTGTCTCAAAAAAAAAAAAAAACTTTTCTATACAATGAAATTGCTTTTCTACTAATTTCTCGTTTGATTATAAATCTTTTGGGCAAGAGTCACCAACTAAAAATAATAATATTGCTACTGCACAATTTTTCTGAAACCTGGAAAGTTGCTCCTCCGAGCACACTGTGCTCACCCTCTGACGCTCCAGGGCATGCCCCCAGTTCCCCAGCTACTCACCTCCGAGGCCTCTGCTTCACCCTGTACTTAGTGCCTTCTTGGGGTTGGATTTAAGCATCACTGTAACTACCACAATCTGATGAAAGCCAAATTCCACTCCAGCCAAAATACACTTAAATGTTTTCAAGTTCACTAATTCTCAAAGCTAATCCTTACCCTACAGTCAGGAAATTTAAGTTTTTTTCAAAGTAATACGCTGTAGACCAGATATCTTGTTATCTTTATATCCTGTGCCTTGAGCATGCGGTAAACACTATGAAATAATTTTTTCATTGACACAGCTATGACTTAGGCTTCTTAATAACAGGATAAATACAGAAAGGAGAAAAAAAACTTTTGTTTGTAACTAAATATTATATATTAAGGTAATGATGAATGAATAGAGGAAATATACTCTCCTCAGTCAAACACAGATGTCTCAATAATGTGTGATACTTCTGCTTTCTTCAGCTGTTTTTCCTTTTATCCAATAATAAAGTTTTCTTCGATGGTAAGAGAAGAATAAATGACCGGCCAAAGTGGCCCGCTAGCACACTCCCCAGAACTCTGGGGAGAAGAGGCTGGCTTATTCTGTTTCCTATCTACATCTGGGGGCTTACCCTCCATGACATTTAGGGGAACTGGTGACAATACCTCCCACAACTGAGAAGGTATTTCTCATGCATAGAGGACATCGGTAATAACTTACTAAACAACTTTTCTGGTGCCTATGACAACAGTCGACCACTACTATCACCCTGAGAGCCTTTAAATTTTTCCTTTAGGTAAAAACTGGTGGATTTCATCAGTGTTGTCAGTAACTAGCACAAGTCACCAACATACACAGAAACTAGGCAAATAACAGGATAGTGGCAGGTCCCATAAAGAGAGCCAGATTCTGGACAACAGAGAAGAACACTTATGGTAGCCCAAGAACACCTGCCTAACCTAAAGGAACAATGTGTACTCAGCCCTGGCCAACCACAACCACTCAGAAATTTTAAAGGTGGGGCCCAGAGATGGTATTTAGTAATGAGAAACCAAATGTTCAGATTTTACTTAATTCCTCCCCACTTAAAATGGTGGTCATCAAGTCAAACATATCTGCAGCAAACATCTACATTTATCTACCTCCGGAAGAGCTGGTCATCAGTATCTGTATAGAGATACTAGCCAAGTAAGGGCTCCCAAGACTTGGGGGACTGGTGGACAAGGGGTAGGTAAGATTACAAAATAATTACGGTACAAAAAAAGACAGTTAAGGGCAATTTCACAAAGCTTCAAATATAGCCGCGGCTCTTCTGTCAACCTGCCCTTACTGTCTGAATTCTCTTCTGTCCCTGCTTTTCTCCCAGGATTGCTCAGGCTTTCCTATTACAGAGGCATTTGTGGGCTTATAATACCAACTAAAAAATATAATTTTGAGTTAAAGAATTTCTAATAAAGTATTTGTATTCCAGTCCAAGATTGCTCTATTAATATATTCCCACCTATTTCCTTATCCTTTACCCCACTTGGTTTTGTACATATGCCTGTTTTCTTTACAGAAATATTCAAAATTTATTTTTTCAAAAAGCTTTTGCAAATACCTCCTGAAGCTGACTTAGCAGAAGAGGCTTTAAAACTGATTTGCTTACCACTTCTGTTGAAACCAGCCTGCCGGCTTCCAGGTGTCCAGCATGACACCAGCCTCTGAGGATGAGTTGCTGTAGCTGTTGTGTCTCCCACAGGCCTGGGGCCTGCCTCATCTATTCCCAGAGAGGACACTGCTGAATGCACCTGCCCTTCACAGAGCTGTCATAGTTGTTTTCCAGTGCCACAGTTGTTTTGTTTTGTTTTTTCCCTCAAAAAGTTGAACATGGAAACTGTCTAAAACCATGGCTCGTCATTAGTTGCTTCCATGTAAGCCTTGAAATGCTTCAGTCTTCTCTCAGTTTCTGGAGGGTCATGGGCATCTCTGCATCAGGCATACGCAGTGTTGAGGACTACAGATACTTGGAGAAGCTTTGCTACTGTAGCTCTATTGGGCAGCAATGCTTTATTCACATTGGGAGGTCACACAAACTGTACACGGTGCCAGAAAGTACAAAAGCTACATCCTAGAAGAATCAAACCCAAGAAGAACTCAGAGGACCCAGACTCTTCGGATTCCAGTTTGCTCTCCCATACCGTCTGGTGCAGGCTAAAACTTCAAACACCTGAGTACCTTCCAATCCACATTTCTGCTGCTGACCATACATTCCCAAGACAGTACCTTACAATCTATTCCCTTAGATCCTTAGACCCAGCTATGGCTTTGAGTTTCTTCTGCAACAGTTAAAAAATTATCTTTGTTCTTCCTTGAGAGTCATTTTCAGGAACACAATATTCAGGAGCTGGAGAGATGGCCCAGTGGTTAAGAACACTGACTGCTCTGTCAAAGGTCCTGAGTTCAAGTGCCAGCCCCAACATGGTGCCTCACAACCATCTCTAATGGGATCAGATGCCCTCTTCTGGAATGCAGGTATACGTGCCTTACCTTGTGTGGTGATTTGAATGAGAATGGCCTCCAGAGGCTCACAGATTTGAACACTTGGTCACCAGGAAGTGGCACTATTTGAAAGGATTAAGAGGTTTGGAAGTGTGTCACTGGAGGAAGGCTTCAAGATTTCAAAAGCCCATGCCAAGCCCAGTGTTGCTCTCTCTTCCAGCCGCCTGAGGATCTGGATGTAAGAACTCTTAGCTACTTCTCCAGCACCATGTCTGCATGGTGATAATGGACTAAACCTCTGAAACTGAAGGCCAGCCCCAATTAAATGCTTTCTTTTATAAAAGTTGCCTTGGTCATGGTGTCTCCTCACAGCAACAGAACACTAAGACACCTCGTGATTGTCGTATCAGCACACTGAGTCCATTTTATACATCCACAGGAGTATAGAAAGTCAGTGACTCTGCCTTTATCCTTGAAGCACCTCCACACTTGGTCATTCTGGCAGTTACTCTATCATTAGTTGTCAATTCTATCAACTCTGCTGCTTAAAAAATGACAGTGATGGCTGCTGTGTCAGACAAGGTGAGAGACACAGACCCCACTCTGCAGCTTTCACTGCAGTGCCCACAGCATTTGCCATTGCATCATCTTTCAAGAGGGGAAGCAGCCTGTGGCATTGCCTCTGCCGTCTGCTTTTGGCTTCCGAGGGACATAACTAAGAACGCAGAATTTTCCATCGTCTGCCCATGACAGCAAACAGAAAAAGATCAACAGAGGAAGATGGTTTGTGGTTATTAGATGAATGCAGACAGAAAGCAGCACTCCAGACCTAAGACTAACATGTGGTTACTCAGTCATTTCAAGGACTCCATCACACAGCACTTCCCAATATGGGAAGAGAGCACTGGATTCCGGATAAACTACACAAAGCAGTATTCTTCCATCTTTTTATGATGCCTGCATTATCAAAATTTACTCAATATAAGAGCTTGCTACATTTACATTCTAAGAAAAATTCCTAAAACATTCTCATTATTCATTACTCTTTCATGCATATTACTCATAAAAATAATTCATTAAAAACAAGGAAAAAAAAGTCCACTTAGATGGTAAACCAACCAGAAGATTCTACATCAGTTTTCTTCCTCTAGCCCCGACCTTTGCTCTCAAGGGCTGTCGGTCTTTATGTCACTTACAAAATGTATATAAATGGCTAAATTGGTCATTATACAAACCAAACTTTCTACAAAAAAAAAAAAAAGAATAAGAAAATTTAGAAATAAAAGTGTTTCCCTACAATACCACCACCCAACATCAAATACTTTTGGTGTTTCAAATCAAAAACACAGATACACATTATGTAAGTTATTTATTTTTCAAAACTGTAAATATAATAATCTTTCAGTCTGTTGAAATATTTTAAATTAAATTGTAATTCTTCAGGTATTTAAACTTCTTGGAAACTGTATGCTTCCTCCTAAAGTAACAACTAGCATTTCTGAGATGCACTAAACCCAACTAGAAAGCACCACTATACCTCAAAGGACACAAGTAAGACTGATACTGGTTCCTATATGGGTTTAAAAATAAAAAAAGGTAACTTAAAAAAAACAAAAACTAGTATTCAGGAGCTGGGAGTGAAGCTAGTGGTACAACACTCGTCCAATACACATGAGACTCTTAATTAAATCCCCTACAGCACATCCAACCCCGCCCACAAGGAGAGACACCATTCACAGAAACGCATCATTTGCTTCTTGTCCTCGACTTCTGATTATGGTACTAACCTTTATCAAGGTAATATCTGTGGGGTAGTACATATCTTACATTTCTTGGAATACAGGTTACATCTGTGAACAAAACAGAAGATCCTATGTCCACCAAAATTTTTCTTCCTATAAACCTATCACCATCAACACTTCTATCATCCTCAAGCACCAACTTAGGTTTGGTTCCTCCCTGGGCCACTGATTCTACTGTCATTTGAGAAATCATATACTTCAAATTTAACTCCTGTCCTGCTATGCTCTTCTGGTTCCCTTGGATGTGTGTACCAATTGTACATCTACAAACATACAACCATACGGGTGTGTGTGTGTGTGTGTGTGTAAGAACAAGTATAAAGTACAGAAATAATTTCGATTTTACTTTCCAGGAAGATTCTACTTCACCAAGCATGGTACTGCTTACCTTACAATTAATTTTAATATTGCAGCAGGGAATTTTTTTCCTTTATGTTTTAATCTGGGGACAAGAGCAAACCCAGTAATAGAACGTCAACATTAATTTGAGGGAAGATGAAAAATGACTTAATAATACTGCAGCAGGATTAATATTGTACAATAGATCATGGTGCCATAAAACTTGACAAATTCATTTTTGTATCACTGTATATTCTTGCTAATAGAGCAGGGTATCTCTGAAATGCTGTTAGTACTTTACTGCACAAATGCCAATCAAACTGCACTGCAAGGGGATGTGATTTGCAGGAGGTAGGAAAATGGCTGTCCTCACTCGCCTGCAGCTTTCACTCCAACGCAGGGTGGAGGAGACAAGGGGCCAAGTGATTTCAAGTAGAAAGCAACACTTGCTAGAAATCAAGTGCTACAATTCATAAAATGAGTTGATGGTTACCGAGGAATCTGCGTCCACTTGAAGACCCTTTAGTGCAGGAATTAAAATTGGAAAACACCAAATGATATGAGAGATTCTACTTCAATGGGATCTAAACAAGGCACCAACCCAACAGGCCAAATAGGAAAAAAAGCATCTACTAGGGTCTTTAAATGTACACTACAAATAATCTCTGCCTTTGTGCAAGATGCACTAACACAGACTGGATTCAGCCTCCTGCCTCAAACAGCAGACAAGACACATGAGGCAAGAGAAGCAATTTCCAGGACTTCAATATTTAGCAAGAAGAAAACAAAGTAAGCCCTGAAAGGAGAGAGAGGCAAAACTCTGTCTTTGCTCGCTTCCTTAGACTGTTTCAAGCCATGCTCAGAGAAAGAATGATGAAGTAGAGCCAGCAGCAGGTCTGCTTCACAGACAGGTGACCCAGCCAGGTATGGCTCAGACAGGACTAGGTTCCCTGCAATGCTCTGCTGTGGCTCTTTTAAAATATGAAACAGTTTTTAACAAAGAGCTCTCATTATCATTATTCAGTGGACTCAGCAAGTTTATGGCTGGCCCTGCCCAGCAAATACCCTCAGCTAAAGAAATGGGCTGGGAGTCTGGTGAGAACAAAGCAGAAGTCATAGGACACAGTAACAGAAAAACAGCTTTACATATGGATGGACCCACAGATGCACACATGACATATGCCAAGAAGTCCACAAAATATAGATCACGCATCTGAGATCATCATTAAAGGCCCAGAAGAGAACCAAAATGGAGAGTGCATAGAACAGGGTCTCAGAACTGCCTGCTCCCAAAAGCCAGACTACAGAAACTCGTGACACACGCACGTCGTACTGAAGAACCTGCATCAGAATTAAGGGACAACTAATTTTTGACTAAGCCAAAACTCAGAACCTCCTTTGAAAAGAAACTGAAAGTAGGACTCCAAAAGGTGAGACTGTTTCCAAGTCTTTGAAGTTCTGCTTTCCATGGTTTTAGGTCACCTTGGTTAACCTGCATCCAAAAGATTGGAAAATCCTCTAACTTTCCCACTCAGACCTTTTGCCACAGAATACTGTTAAAATCATTCTACCATTCCTTGCTGTTAATCTCTTACTGTCTCATTTACAAATTAAACTCTGAAAACTTTTAAAAGGTTAATATGATACTGAGAACGTCTGGGGTGCACTAGTAGAACCTTTGGGTCTGATACATCTGGAACTAATATCTTCTCTTTGGTAAGGCCTACTGCCCTCAGCGATGCTTCTCCAAAACAATTAGCTCGTGCCGCTTTGTTTGGCTTAGAAGACAGTGGGGAGAACAAACTACCAGACAACAGCATTCTAAGACCCCAATGGCGAACCTGTCAACAAAGCATACGAATGTGCTGTGCTGCAAATGCCAGAGCAAAGGCAGACTTCAGACCTCGCCCTCCACGCCCCACATCACCCCCGCCCTGGGAAGGGACCCAGGACCTTGGGCGTGCTAGACAAGTACTCTTCCACTGAGCTACATTCCCCACCCTATAAATTAAACTTTATCACCGGTATGTACATAGGGGGTAAGCACTGAGTATGTATGATTCTGTTCTTCCCACAGCTTCAGACCTCCATGGAAGTCTTGGGAAATGTCACCCATGACAAGGGAAAGCAGCTGTAACTTAATGCCCCCCAGAACAAACTAAAGTAAGAACTGCGGCTTTGTAATGCTATGGAGCACCCAAGGTAATAAACATCTGCGACCAAACAAAGCTGATAAATACAGAGTAGGAAAGGAAGACCCCTGGGAGACACAGAAGCCGTCAATGACAACCAACCCTACCTGACACAGATAAGAGAATTAGCAGAGACAGAGATTAAAACAGCAGAGTCAGATTTATATTCCCATTAAAGCAGCACTGAAAGGGAGACATACAGCACTCAACATCTTCATTAGAACACAAAACAACAAATCAATACACCAAGCTTCTACTTTAAGAAACTAGAAAATGAAAAAATTAAAGTCAGAGTAAGGAGGAGAAAAAATGTAAATATTAAAGTGAAAATCCACAAGACAGGTTAAAAAAAAAAAAAAGAAAAACAATGGAATCATGGTTGGCTCTGAGATAAACAATAACTGATAAACTGGTATTTCACACTGATAGGGGGAGCAAAAATTGCCAATACCAGAAATAAGAGTATCTTCACAATAGCTTTATAAGGGGATATTATGAACAATCTTATGACACAAAGAAATAAAAGTTACATCGAATGGATAAATTTACCAAAAAATAAACTCAAGAAGCAGGTAATCTGAACACCTCTTCATTAAAGAGGAGGAGGGAGAAAAAAAAAAACTTCCACAAAATATTAGATGAGATGAATTCATTAGTGAATAATACTATCAGACTGTAAAGTAATAATAAAAATTCTAAACAAACTCACATAAAACTAAAGAGAAAAGAATACTTTCCAATTCATTTTACAAGGTCAGAAGATTTTTATTAACAAAACCAAAGATAATATAAAATAAACTTACCAAAAACAATCCATGATGAACGTAACGGAACTTCCAATTTTAGCAATTGTAGAAGCAATATATAGAAGGACAAGGGGTCACTAGCTTGCACCTTGCTGAATCACTCAGACTGGGGGAGGGGGGGCGGTCTGCATGGAAGCTGGAACACCACACCACTGCCAGAACCTTTAGAGTACAGACACTGCAGGTGCTAACCATGTACTCAGTCTGCTCTAGAGGCTCTGTTCCTAGACAAGGACATAAGCTCAAAGAAAAGGAGTACGTGTCCATGTAAATGTGTGATGAATATGCATTGTAGCTTCATATACCTATGAATATATATACACCAATATATAATAAATAAGCAACCTGTGGTATAGCCACATAGCAGACCCTCCCAAATTAGTCAACTTTCTGTTGCTGTAACAGAATACCTAGTGTCAGAGTGATCTATAAAAACTGCAATTTATTAGCTCACAGTTTTAGAGGCTTAAAGTATAATTTTAGATGATCATGTGCCAAGCCTGCTTCAAGTTCAGTGGCTACAACGCAACATTATGGACAGTACCATGGTAGGAGGAGGAATGAGAAAGACAAGTGTGCAGTATGTGCAAATTCAGGGGAGACTGACAGGTTCTCATAACATACTCATGAGGGAATTAATCCACCCCTCAAAAATCAGCCACCAATCTCTTCCCAGGGTGCAACCCAGTCAGTGCACCTGACTACCCTCTCACCAGACCCTACTTCCTGATACACTACCACATGAACTTTTTGAGGACACACTCAATCTGCACCCAAAACACAAGTACTTAGCAAAAGAAAAACTAAGTTTTGATATACACAACAGTGCGGACACATCTCAGAATAATTCTGTTAAGTGACAGACACAACCAGAAAAAGACAAGAGACACTACATGTGCATGGCTGTACTTATGAAAACATATGCAAAACACCAGTTAACCTACTGTAGAAGAAAGCAGACTGTGGTTTCCTGGGAAGAAGGTGAAGCAGTGCAGGCGAGGAGGAAGATAAAGAGCTATCAAAAAGCTTGCAGATAAGGAATACACTGCCTTAGCTGTGATGGTCTCATATTCATACGTCAAATATACCTCGAAAAGGCTTTTAGAAATTTAAAATAGATTTCAAATATACACCACATACACTAATTCAAACATTACCCTGATTGTGACAGTAAAGCTCCCTTCTCCTCAGCATTTACACCAGTCAAAGCAGATCCTGGGTGTGAGTACTGCCCTTCAAGCAGTCTCTCCATCCAACAGGAGAGCTTTCATACTTAACTGTTGAGTTCCTCCACCAACAGGCTCTTCCCACAAGCCTGCCACCAATCATCTGCGGACAGATGTCTGTTATATATGGAGAAAGGCTGCTGTAGGTGAAACCCCATCTATAAATAAGCCTGCACTTTGTACCACCTGCTAGGAGCCTCTTTTATGATTCATTGAAAGTCAGTTCTCTTCATCCTGTGTATTCAAACTGACCAAAATAGGCTTCCTGCTGTCAGAGCCCGTAGCAAAGTAAGGGGGAAATGTGAGAAGAAGGCTCCTAACTGCTAACTGGCCAGGGTCCTGAATCAAATATGTCTTACTGCACTCAAGATGTAATAATAAAACTGATGTTTTAGGAGGACACTCATCTTCTATTTTTACCTTGACTAAGACAGCTTCACTTCTAGTGAACTTTCAACAGACTCCTTTACTAACAAAGCTCAGAGGTAATGGCGGCACTAGATGATGACCGTCACGCAAGGACGACTGTTAACACCTACTCGCTCACCTACGTAAGCTATTTCCTTAGAGCACACAGTACTTATGGGTTGAAATTTTTTCAGGGAGGAAAAAAAAAAAAACACAGAGGCAAAAGTAATAGGGAATAGGAAATAGCCAACATAAAAATTATTTGTTGCAAAAAGGCCACAGCTGTTATTTCTCCGTCAAGTCCAATCTTGAACCCAGCAAAGTTGATTATTTTCTTGCAGACAGTAGGCTGTAAACTCTCGGGTCACTAAAACTGCCTCCCAGAGACAAAGGAAAAGCTAACCCATAACACATATACTGGCCACTATCTACACATTGGAATGTTCAGTAAATGTTGTCCAAGAGAGGAAAAAGAACATTTCAGAGTTTCAGCAGACGTAAAATGAGTGTAGAGTCAAAAATAATCATTGTATCATTACGTAGGAAAAGCACCACTCGCCACCAGTACAATTCCGACCCCCAACTAGCATCCTTGCCTTCAGTGGCTGCAGAGCTCCAGCTTCGGCATCCAGAACTGCATCCTGTGGAGGCCACAGTCTTGTGCAGCTAGTTGAGTCAGATGAGATGAAATTAAATACGAAATGCAGTTCCTCAGGCATGCTGGCCACTTCGAAGTGAGTGTGTATGCTTCACCGCTGCCCCCGCTGGTTAGGTTTTGTCTACTTGACACAAACTAGAGTCACTTGGGAAGAAAAACCTTCAATTCAGGACCTTTGTCAGACTGGCCTGAGGGCCTGTCTGCGTGGTTAGTTTTGTGACTGTTGGCTGGTGTGGGAGCAGGCCAAGGTCCAGCCAACCATGGACAGTGCAGCCCTGCGCAGGTGATCCTGGCAGGTGTAAGAAAGGCAACTGAGCACGAGGCAGACAGCAAGCCGGTAAACAGCGTGGCTCCTGCCTCTGCTCCTGCTGGAGCTCTACCAGGACTCCCGTGATCTAGATATGTAAGAAAGGGAACTCGCTCCTCCAGAGTTGTTTTTAGTTGTTTCATCACAGCAAGAGGAAGCAAACTAGGAGGCTACCATATTGCACAGCACAGATACAAACCGTTATCACAGGTTATTTTGTGGGGCTACTCAGAATGACCCTTAGAAGTATTTTCATAACACTTTTATGAATCCAGAGTTTTATAAGTCACTAGTGCAAAGTAACTTCAAACACTACTAACCTAGAAGGTGTTTATTACTTTAATCTTGAGAAATAGTCTTTGGGTTACTTAAGGTGGCACTTAAAATTGTTCTGCTCACTTTAGAACATGTGGAGACTGACACAGAAGAAAACCGGAGTTTTGCCAATACAGGTTTTATCAGGGCTAAATTAGAGCAGTCAAACAACAAAAAGAATATGGGATAAAATGTATGTTTTGACAAGCCCAGGGCAGGAAAATGCCAATGACAGAGTAACTACATTTCTGATAAAGTAAACTATTGTTTATTAATGAATTTAGCTATTGCTAAACTGCTCAGAACTGTCCTCTCACCCATTAAGCTGCGCTGTCATCCTAGAGGACATGGCCTCACTCAACTCTACACTTAGATCCTCAATGGCTTAAAACAGCTGCTGGATCACAACACAATTACTATTT
Source organism: Cricetomys ansorgei (assembly GCA_026225945.1). NCBI lineage: Eukaryota > Metazoa > Chordata > Mammalia > Rodentia > Nesomyidae > Cricetomys > Cricetomys ansorgei. The sequence continues at coordinate 961,206 of JAMJFZ010002048.1, read as the reverse complement.
TGGCACTGGAAACCAAAATACCCGTTCCACTGATATACCCAGCATGCTCTTCTCATGATCCAACACTGAGCCACCTGGTGGAACACCTTAAAAGACCACATATAATTTTATATTAGACTATATTGTGTTATATTTACATAAATATTCATATATACATACACTCATACATACATACATGCATGTCTGCCTGGTTCCTTGGGAACAAATGGCACATGCATCACTAATTTAAGGACCAGTGCAAATTCATAAGACAGCATGAAGTCCCTAAAATGCAAACCATCATCATTTCACTTGAGATTTTTCTATTTCTCAGAACTAAATAGTTGATCTAATGATGCTCTAGACAGAGCTTCCACCCTAGCTAATATGGAAAGGAGAACTGACTTATCTCCCCAGAATAAACAAACAAAAAGCTGTCAAAATATATGAACCCTTGGATATAAGGTGTTCATTGAAGACTTTGGGTCTTCTTTATTATTTATTATCTTTATTATTCTCCTTATTTTTTGACACAGGTATCTTACTAAATCAGAACTCAGTATTTAGCTAGGAAGATTATCTTGCCAGTAAGCCTAGCACTAGTCTTAAACATGCATACTAGCTAGCTTTCCACTGAGCTATCTCCCCAGACTACAAGAAGCTATTTCCAAGACATTACATACCAGACACAAAGGACAACAATGCCCATAGATGCAGGAAATTGGTAAGTAGATGAATTGTAGGAAAAAAAGGAAAAAAAAAAAAAAAAAAGCAGCAAACTCAGAAAGTTTAAAGGGCAGAGCCTCACATAAATGGAAGCAGCTTGAGTCTGCAGAACAGAGCCCTGGAGACAAAAGAATACATGAGACCAGCATGGGATCACTTTTGCTATTATTTAGCTGTGCACTGCCAGGGAATGTGTTAGAAAAGAGCCCAAAACTAAGAAATACTTTGAAAGAATGAGCAGACACAATCAACGCCAAGTGCTCGCACAGGTCCAGGTTCCCACAACATAAGAGTTGAACCTTAGAGTTGAATAATTGGCTCTAAATGAGAATGGCTCAAGGGCTGCCTATCTAACCTTAAAATCAAGAACAGAAAATGAATCTAATTGTTTCCAAGTACTTTATCATGTCCCAAAATAAAATATGGAAAACCCTGTAGGAATACAAAAATATCTAGCACCAAACAAAAAACACAGTATTGATAGCAAATAAAAAGTTCAGAGGCTGAGGAGAAAACTCAGTCAGTAAAGCCAGAACAAATTTCAGCATGGACAGGGAAGATAGCCAGGAAGTCCTACCCCTAGCTAGGAAGCCAATGACAATTGATACCTTCTGGGAGAAAGTCAGTTTTCTTTAATAGTGTTGTCACTGGGAGGTCACCCATCACTCAGTGAGTACCACCCATCTGGGGTATACGGACAGCAATGACTGGGGTCACCCATCACTCAGTGGGTACCACCCATCTGGGGTATACGGACAGCAATGACCGGGGTCACCCATCACTCAGTGGGTACCACCCACCTGGGGTATATGGGCAGCACAGACCGCACTTGGTGAGTGGGGAAAAAGAGAGAACACAAAGTTGGTGGGTCTGGGAAGTGTTAGGGAAGGGCAAATACGGTCAAAATTCATTGCAAACGATTCTTAAAGAACCAATTTAAAACAATTTATTCCTGTCCATTTTACTTTATAGCTACTATGAGTGGGATTGTTTTTCCATTTCTTTTTTAACATGTTCACTATTAATAAATAAATAAATAAATCACTAATCGTTGTTTTTCCTCATGTAAAAATGTACTCATGTAAATCCTAACAATATTCTGGCAGAGTCTTTTGGTTTCCTTATTGTATGAAGACATGCTACCAACATAAAGAAATAATTTTGTTCCTTCCATTACTTTTCATTCCTTCATTCTTTTCATTCCTTCTCTTGCCTAACTGCTCTACAAGTTGTAAGACTTTGTTGGGTAGGAGTGATACAAGCAAGCCATCTTGGTCTTGTTCTAGATTCTCAGAGGAAATGTTTGCATTTTCTTGCACTCAGCGTAGTCCTGGCTGTGACTCTGCCCTGCTGCTCTAATGCGTGGTCATGAGCAGAACCTTTATACCTAATTCACTGAGGATTTCAACATGAAGGAATGCCGGATTTCACAACTGCCTTTTCTGTTCATCAAGATGACCATGTGGTTTTGTCCTGCATTGTGGTGATGTGAGATACCACAACAATGAGTGCTATTCTGAGCCACTGTCACATGCATGAGATAAATCCCTCCTGGTCATGAAGCATACACTTCGAGATGTACGGTCAGACTCAGTTTACCAGTATTTTACACACATGTTCACCAAGGATCTAGGTCTGCAATTTTATTGTGTTGTGTTCTTGTCTGGTTTAGTATCAGAGTAATGCTAGTCCCAGAGAATGTGATTAGGACCAGCATTATATTTAGTTTTTTGGCAAAGATGAGAAGAACTGCTTTAAAAATTGTTTAAGTCTGATAGAATCAACAGCAGATTCATCTGATCCTGGGTTCTTCTTCAATAGGATAATGCTTATTAATGATTAAGTCTTGTTACTCATTACTGGTATGCTGAGGTTTTCTGTCTTCTTGATACAGTTTTGGTAGGTTACATGTCCAGAAATCTATCCTTTCCTTTCAGGTTTCCAATTGGCTGAAGCACAACTGCTCCTAAGAGTTCCTAATGATCTGTGTGTTTTCTGGTATAAATTTAAATGTTTCCCTTTTCATCTCTGCTTTTATTTGAGTCATCTTTTACTTTTAGATCATCCAGTTAAAGGTTTGTCAATTTTATTCATTTTTTTAAGTGTACAGAGATTTATATTGGTCTGTCCTGCATTTATTTCTTCTCTAGTTTAATTTTTCCTCCTGCTAACTGGAAGGGTTTGTCTGCTCTTGCTTTTCTAGTTGCCTTAGTTATCCCATTCAGACACAGATTGTGCTAATTTTCCCTGTATCGTTCCAATTCTGGTATGTCGGCCGCTGCGAGAAAAGTGGTGGAGTACAATTTAAATATAAAAACACGACACGTTTCAAGGAAGTAACAGAAAAGACATGTGGGGGCTTGGGGTCCAGAGTTCCCTGGCACTGCACATTCTTAGCGTGTGAGAGGTCTAACCTGGAGATGGGCAAAGCTTGCCTACAAGCCAGTCTGGTGGCGGCATTTTCTTAATTGAAGTTTCCTCTTCCAAAATGACTCTAACTGGTATCAAACTGACATAAAACTGGCTAGCACATAGCCAGTGTCTCACTATGTAGCCCTGGTTGGCCAGGTGGATCCTGAACTCACTCTTCCTGTCTCACCTCTGCCTCGGGGTGAGAGGTGCCACATCCAGCCTTCTTTTCATTTTTTAAAACTACACATATCTAGAAAAACTTTATTGATACTTTAAAAATATATTTTATCAATCATCTAATCTGATTAACAGTAAGGGACATATAATGGTCACATGTGACAAATGAGGCCACTACACTTTCACATCCTTTCGTGGCTCCAGAAACCGGGGCAGCGAGGGAATGAAGAAATGGCAAATACATAGAAGCGCTGGCATGGTGTGGGTAGAAGTGGTCTCTGCAGGGGGGCAGTCTTCGGGACGTAAATGCTAGAAGAGAAAGGTACGGTGGACATTTCTTACACATTCTGTAACAATTCACACTTGGACACCGCAAGGGAGGCTTTGCTCTCCCTCCAAACCTCACTGTGGTAGGGAAAAGGGGCTTCGATTTTCCCATGGGTCCTTGCATGGCCACGCCCATGTTGACCACACACAGGCACTCAAGACTCACCCAGGCTTCCTACACTACACTTTCTCTTTTTTAATCATATATGGTGCTCACTCAGTCTGCCATCACCTACAAGGATGAACCAGGAAAAACACTGAAAGCTATTTACTGTTCCAACTATTATTTTCTTATAGAAGTGTTTCTAACCTTTTTCTACTAAAGACAGCGCATTCAGTTATTGCATAACTCATGAATAATAAATTTTTAAAGGTTTTAATTTTCAGAAAATAATTATTTTAAAAATAAATTATAATCAAAATACAAAATTAAACAGTATTTCTATTGTAGTGTGTCTAATGTCGCGTGTCTAATGTCAAGATAGTAACTTATCTTGAAAACTCTTCATCTTCCCAAACTGACCCTCTGTATCTTCACAGTAAGTGCCCATTCCCACCACCACCCTCCGCAAATGCATTCTACTTTATGTGGCTATGAATGGACTATCTGGGTTCCTTGGGTAGGCCATGCACTTATCCTTTTGTGACTGGCTTATTTCACTTAGCATCATGCTCTCCAGGATCATGTATGTGCAAGACACTTTCAAGCCTTTTATGCTGCTCAAGACAGCATAAAGATGAAATCCCTGATGATGCTGTAAAGTGTAAAGCGCTGATTAATTAAGTGGTATTAGTTGAGAAAAAGAAATAGTAACTTTTTATGTTCCACTAACCCATGATCAAAACACAAAAACAAGTAGGAGAGGACATTTTAAAGGAACATGTATCTCAGGAATGGAACACTTGATCTTAGGGTAAAATATGTATCTATAGTAAAATTTTTGTTGTATCTGAGATGGTATTCTTTAAGGCACTGATAATGTAGGATATTCTAATCATCTTTTAATTGACATATGTGATAAAATACCACACAAAATGCAAACCACTCTTACCTGAGAAAACTTTTAAGATTTTTAAAAAGTAGCACATGACTTTAACCCAACACTACTGAAGCAGAAGCAGAAAATATCTGAATCCACCACCTCTGTAGGCTTTTTTTCTCACCCACAGAAATTTATAACCTGACAGAATCTAAAGATAGCTAGTATTATTTTAAGATAACTCATCTAACATAAGGAGCTGGAGAGATGGCTCAGCTGTTAAGAGGCTGCTCTTCCAGAGGACCCAGGTTCGATTCCCAGCACCTACATGGCAGCTCACAACTGTCTGTAACTCCAGTTCCAAGGGATCTGACACCCTCACACCAATGCACATAAAACAGAATTTTAAAAAAATACTGACATCATATACTACACAAGGAGAAAGGAAACTGATGCTGAAATGTTTTTAAAGATGGATCTAACCAACAACAACAAAAGATGAAATGGCCTTTTTTCCAGTGTCACCTCAGCTCACTTTCAAACCCTCTGACTCAGAAAATTCCTGGGATGAGTACTGGTATTTTACACCTAAAAGCTCTAAAATTCCTTTCACTTGGACAGGACATGACACCATTCAGGACTGATAGGTTCACACCTCTAGACTTCCTACAAACAGAAACAGTGCTAGGCACTCAAGATGTGCACTAAATGCGAGGTCTGAGCAGGCAGGAGCAACAAGCCTTCGGTTGCCAGTATGACTTGGGACCAGTGTCCTAAAAATTCCTGATTAGGACCCATGGGAACTAGCAGCTTGCTGCATCACCTCACATAAAGCAACTTCTAATAGATGTCAAGTATTTTCAAACAAAACTGTCTGACGTGGTCTGTTAAACAGCTTAGCAACAAACTAGTACACTGTTAACCAAAAGAGAGAAGACGTAGGCCTTACTAGGTCTTCTTACTACGAATACACAGCAAACAGGTAGGATAATTTCTCAATAGTGGGCATGAACATTCAGAAATGAACTGTGGGGCACTTAATAATATCCTTCTACCATGACTCTTCAAAATATCAACAGGACTGCAAGACTTTCACAGGACACAGCTAGAAACAAGGTGTTTAGTTTAAGTCCAATTGGGCAGCTCCTTTTTCTAGAAACTTTCATGTACCTTGTAATTAACTGTTTCAAAGATGCATTCTGTTTACTCTCTCCTTGTGTGGATTAACAAACACCAACAGTTTAATTAAACCTATCACCAACTCCTTACTCATCTATTTTTTTTTCTTGACATTATTATTTCAAAGCAATTGAGACAATCTTTTTTTTTTTTCCAAAATAATTCTTGTGCAAAACAGAAAGACGTATGCAACACTACCATTTAACTGGGCCAGTGCTGATTTCTAGAGTTTGATATCACAGCTAAAAATAATTCTGCTGTTTTTAGAGTACATGCAAATACAACACTAAAACCAATGCATTATGGTTGTTCTTGAGGATCAATTGGTAAATTATTAGCCAATGATAGTCTACCCAAAAACGTGAGCTTTTAAATATTGGATGAAATTTGAAACTAATCTTCCAGTCTTAAGGATGCCTAATACTCACCATTATCAGCTGAAGATAAAATAGCATCCAGAAAATTCTAGAACTTCAAATTAATTGTCATAATTTCAAGTGTCTCTAGAGACAGAATCTCTACACCATTGAGAACCTTCATATGGTAGGGAAATAAGATCTAAATGGCTACTAAGTTTCATATTCTCTCTCCCTCCTAAACAGCAGCAGGTAAAACTTAAAAACTGCAGCAAGCACTGGTTAAATGCTTAGGAATTTAGAGAATTTTTAGGAATTTAAATTCCCAGATTTTAGGAATTTAGAGAATTTTTCTAACCCATGTCTCAAATGATCACAAAGAAAAAAAGGGCAGATTTGTAATGGCAAAGCTTTAAATTGATGAAGTCACATAAGGAAAGTTACAAAGCCACCCTATGGAGGTAAGTCCTTGGCCTCTTTCCCCAAAAAGTACTGGTCTTTCCAACAGATCTTCGTAAGTCAGAGCTAAAACCATATCTTTTTATTCCCAAATGAGTGTCAGTCCTACTCAGGGGTGCCATGTTTTATTTAAAACATATTCTTTCTCAGTAACCACTTTGTTCTAATTGGCAAGGCAAAGCCAGGTCTCTAATGCACATAGCTCGTTACATTCAGTTTGGATTACAAAAGCACACGATGAAACAAACTGCATCGAAATGTACAAATTAACAGCTCAGGAGTATGGGACGAGGTAGAGGAATTAGACTGTAATTTGGAACAACTCCACAGGGAAGCTGGGGAACAAATCACTAGTGTCCTTATAAACCATACAAGGTTTCCAAATGAGCAAATACACAGCCAGAGGACAGGCTTTTCCATAACTCAACCCAGCTGCTAAGTATGGATATGAGGGAACCAGTTTCTTCAACACGATTATGCACATATGTACGAGAACAGGAATACCAAAAAGGCAGTTTAACAATCAAAACCTACAGTTACACTGTCTAAATATGAAACCCATCTTTGCTTTTCAACTGACAATGCACCAACAAGCCCATAATTAAATCACATCTCCAAACATTTTTTTAAAATCGTTTGAGAAGCTAAATACAGGAGACTAAATTAGAAACGAAGCTTTGTTATGCAGTACAGAGAGGAAGGCTAATGAGCTAAAGTTATATGAAAAGGAACAAGAAAGATATTAAGAAATGAAAATCTCACCACCAAAATAGAAAATGCTTTAGACAAAAATTCCCTTCTCTTTTTCCCATCCCTTTCCTCTCCCTCCACCCCCTAAACACACACACTCTCTCTCTCTCTCTCTCTCTCTCTCTCTCTCTCTCTCTCTCTCCCCAAATTACCTAATCTGTGAAGCTTTGAGCATGCTTCTCTGATTTTCCCCGGAGATCCAGAGACAAATTACAACTGAACTCAAGGAAAAGCACACATAGCTCCTGTGCTCTGTGCTAACACACTCACACAGCTGCACTGCACTGACAAGGCTGTAACTTGCTATACAGTTCACTCTAAATCTACCTCACTTGAGCTTTTACTATTCTGTCTACCTACCACCAAAGCCTAGTCACAGCACACTACAGAGATGATGAGGACCGAAGTCTCAAGTCTTCATTTTAAGATTTATTTAATCTTGGGGCATAACAACCCACCTGAGCTACCATTTCCTCAGCTGTAAAATGGAGATATAGAAGGAGCAACGTTCTGAGGATAAATGAGATGACACTGTACAAAGGAGCGTCCTAAGATAAAAGAGCTGCAGCAATCTTAGTCACCCAGGCAATTACTTCAGACTTTAAAACTTTCTGAAGGCAGAGATGTAACCGTCCAACCTTCCTTTACCTTTTCCTCACGAATACTTATTCCTGTTCACATCCAACTACCCTCCTTTTTACACTGTTTGATCATGTACTGTTCTTATTTTTCTCCAAACAGAAGTCCTCTATTCTATTAAACCCAAAGTCTTATTAAGGGTCTTTTTTTCTTTCTTGTATCTAATATTCAATGTAAAAGAAACTCAAGAAAGCTAAAGCAAGCCTTAGTTGAGGGTTCAGACTGTTAACAGATCTACTTTAGACTCTCAAGAGCCAACAAGCGCTGTGGGCTTTTGATATAAAATTTTATACTTATTTTAGTTACACATTAGTAGTTTAAAGATAATGTATTTTTTCCCACTCACTATCCCTTCTGCAGATAAAAAATAATTTCAAAAGGGTTAGAACCAGGCAAAGTATCCAAAAACTCACAGCATTAACCAGATCAAGAAATACTTTTCAGTATCAACAGATATATAGAATCAAAGCCACAGAAGCACGCAAAGAAAACAAAAATCTCACCGTGTTCAATCCTACTCTGAGTCTATTATCAATTACTTATTCACACTCCTGTCAGATAAGAGGATCCCCATACTCTTAAGCCTGCTCATCCTGATACCTCACTGCCACACACTCCGCACACCAGCACACACAGCACACACACATAACACACATACAGCACACCAGCACACAGCACATACACAGCACACACAGCACACACACAGCACACCCAGCACACACCCAGCACACCAGCACACACCCAGAGCACACAGCACACACACAGCACACACACAGCACACATCCAGCACACCAGCACACACCCAGCACATACACAGCACACACACACAGCACACCCAGCACACACCCAGCGCACACATAGCACACACAGAGCATACACACAGCACATCCAGCACACACACAGCACACCCAGCACACACCCAGCGTATACCCAGCACACACACAGCACACACAGAGCACACACACAGCACACCCAGCACACACCCAGCACACACCCAGCACACACACCCAGCACACACCCAGCATAACCCAGCGTACACCCAGCGCACACAGAGCACACACAGCACATCCAGCACACACACAGCACATCCAGCACACACACAGCACACCCAGCACACACCCAGCATACACCCAGCGCACACCCAGAGCACACCCAGCACACACACAGCACACCCAGCACACACACAGCGCACACAGCACACATTGCACACACACAGCACATACACAGCAAACACACAGCGCACACTGCACACACACAGCACACACACAGAACATACACAGCAAACACACAGCGCACACAGCACACACTGCACACACACAGCACACACACAGCACATACACAGCAAACACACACACACACAGCACACACACAGCACACCCAGCACACACACAGCACACACAGCACACATTGCACACACACTGCACACACACAGCACACCCAGCACATACACTGCACACACACCACACACCCAGCACATACACAGCACACACACAGCGCACACTGCACACACACTGCACACACACAGCACACACTGCACACATAGCACACACAGCACACACAGCACAGGAGATGTAAGCAGTTATGTCAGGCTGCTCTCAATGTCTATTATATAAGAGGCCAATTATCTCTAATCTAAGCAGTTCTCAGATCTGGGAGGTTTCTGGATTTCTCTGATAAAGAAGTGTAAACTGGAACATAAGCTCCCCGCACACGTATGTCTTAAAAGTAGTTACTGCAGTGGGCTGAGTGACGCAATGATCCCACCTCCATCTCCAAAATCTTCCACCTACAACCTGTGAATAGGAACCGTTTTTTGAAAAAGAGGGGTCTTTGTAGATGTAATTAAGGTAAAGATTCCTCAATAAAAATAATTCTGAATAAGGAACAGCTCTAACTCCAATGTCACTTGTCCTTAGGAGACAGACATACAGCAGAGAGGCGGCCAACAATAGAATGACTATAAGCCAAGGAACATCAGACTTCTGGCAAATGTGGGATAATCTGTTTCAACAGTTCTAGGAGGAACCAACCCTGCTGATTGATACCTTGAGTTAGGCTTCAACCTCAAGAACTGAAAGAAGAAACACTGTTGTTTAGAGCCACCAAAGGAGGGCCAAGTGTTATGGCAACACTATAAAGTAACAGTTAAAGTGGGACAGTTCTTCCTAAGTATCTAATGTGAGGGAGATCACTACAAACTACAGACCACTGCTAACTCCAACTGCTATGTTCATCTGTCCTACTAAAGTTCTCACCCGTTAGGAAGCGTTTCTGTGTATCTGCAAGCACAGCTATCAACAGAATGCAGTCCTACACAGAACCTGGCATAATGTGTTTAAAACTGGACAAAGCTCAAATTTACCAATGATGCTTTTCTTTTAGAAACCTAAAGAATTTGACAAATTACTAACTTTGAACAGATGCAAACTGACAATTTTCCTCACCCTACATGCATGCCCACACATGTGTGCACAAACACGGATGCATCCGTACGTACACATGCCTGCACTCCCTCAACTTCCACCTATCCTCTCGTTTAGGAGAAAATGTCAAGGTTTAAAGCTTGCAGGATGACTGTTTCTTTGCCCAAATAGTACAATGAATCCAAAATGAAAATTAACAGGAAAAAAAAAAAAATCCCTTTGACTGGATGTCTCCAAGCCTCCTTCTTGACTGCCTATATATAACTCTAGCAGACACGTCCCAATACAACACGGCTTAAACACCAACAGCCTCCTAAGTAAAACGTTTGCATCCTTAGAACAGCCCATGCACAACTTCCAGCAATCCAGTTTGCCTCCTCAAACCTAACCACTACCAAAAGAATGTATTGTTCTGGCAAACACGCAAAGGCGCATCCTACTCATTCTCAGAGCATTTACTGAAATGGACTTAGAATCATGACTTTTTCATGTCCCTTTGAGATTTACGTGTATCTCCTACAACTTAGGAGCATCTCAAGAACTTGAAAGCCATGTTTTTAAAATGTAATTACCAAGTTCATCTCCCAGACTCTGGAGGAAGAACAGAACTCTAACTTTGCTCATCACCAGCTCATATGGAGTTGGCATATCAGCATATTTTACTTTTGTTATTTGTTAATTTTGTAGTTGCTTCATTTCTGCGTCTCTACAGAACCTCTGCTTTGTCACCCGTCCCCAGATTCCTAAACTCACCCCTTAAAGGTCCCCACTACCACTGTGCAATCTGCACTTGGGTTCGGTTTATGCTATACCCCATTGTCTACTCCAACAGTGCATCACTAAAATCTGTAACACTACAGTGCCTGGTTTTGCTTACCTGTGACAAGTTAAATTAAAATGGGAAACTAAACATAAGCATCTCATCAGTAAAGAGTGAAATGAGTTATAGAAGGTCCTGGCTATAAACTTCTTTTTAAAAATTAAATTGAGGCTTTTCTTTGTGTGTGTGTGTGTGGGGGGGGGGGGGTTGTTCCAATTCAGGGTTTCTTAGTGTAACCCGACTGTCCTAGAACTCACGCTGTAGACCAGGCTGGCCTCCAGAGATCAGCCTGCCTCTGCCTCCCAAGCACTGGGATTAAAAACGTGCGCCACCACTGCCTAGCTTAAATTGAGGACTTTAAGTTGATTAAGAAGTTGATCAGTATGTGAGGATGGTAAAAGGCCCCTGGCAAGCATGAGTCTCAATTCTTTGTTTTACAAATGATGGGTCTAAGGTTCAGAAAGATGAAGTGACTTACCCAAGATGGTTTCAAGGAGGGATCTGATTAGAAGGGGCTAACTCAGCATGCCTCGCTTCCTGACTCCAACATGAAAATATTCTTCCTGTGGTATTCTCATTGGTAAAGCAACATTTACTATTAATCATTTAAATCAAGATCAGAAATTAATATACATGACCCTACTAAACCAGACACATTTTTAAAATACCTCTGCACCCCAATAAATTGAGAATATTGTATCTGATTCAAGTACACATGAAATTCCATTTTACTCAGAGAAACCAGTTCATCAATCTTAAGCAAATATATGAAGCACCCAGTGAAGAGAATCTGCTTTCACACACAAAGAAAACAAAGCCCCATGCAAAATCCAAAGGAGAGCCAAATAATTTAGATAATCTTAAAATAACCAAAAAGAAAAAATAAACTGCTGGGGGGAAAAAACAAAACAAAACAAAAAACAACCAAAAAAAAACAAAACACCCAAACCCTTTTCTGCACTTACCAGCAAAGCATTTGGAACAGAGATTCATAGTCTTGCTGGACCTGGGGCAAAAAAAAAAAAAAAAAAGAAAAAAGAAAGAAAGAAAGAAAAGAAAGAAAGAAGAGCTAAAAATTCTGTATCACTCTAATCAAAACAAAAAATCAAACGCAGGCAAAGAACTTACTGGCCAGACCACTGATCTAACAGCTGTTAACAAGTCTGGCCAGCTGTCTATCCCATCCCCAACAAAACAAAAACAAACAAAACTAAAGTAAAAATGCATGGGTTTTACTTTTTACCTTTGCATGAGCCAACGCTTTAATTTATTTGCTGCATTAACAGCCAGGGTAGCGGTAAGTGTAGAATTCCTTTATCTCACAGGCCCGGCAGGGCCCTTCTGGGAGGGGAGAACGCTACAAGGGTGTAAGCTTCCCCTGATCACATCGCCTGCTGTCCCGTCCCTGCAACGTCCATGTCCTCCTCTGTCCTCTCATTCTATCGTATTTCAGGTCCTCGTCACATTACGACCTTGTGGTTTAAAATTCTTCCTTCAGCTGCTCCAATCAAATTACTTTTTCATGTCCTTTCATCTGTTAATAATAGCTATAATTCACTGAATACTAACTTGGATGGGCATTTAACATACATTATCTTATTAATCATCCCAAGCTCCTTAAGATGGATATTACTTTACTGCTTGCTTCAAATGAAAAAAAAAACCATCACAATCATGTCAATATAACCCAGAAATACTCTACAACTGGCTACCAGTAATGAATATTAAGAAATGTTCCCCCATCTCCTCTAATGTATTCTTAAACAGAAGGTCAGAAACACCAGATCATATGCTCTCATCCCCACTTGTCCTGAGAACAGCTTGCCCAAGATCCACAGCTAGAGAATGTAGATGATTACCTACCTGACCTTGTGTCTGAGCTAACTCTAAGGAATCCTGCTCTCCTTTTCAAAACACAGCACCTGGCAGCACACAGCCAGCTAGGAACTACAAAGATGGACTTATCTGCCAGGCACAATTCCTGCTGCTTTCGTGACCCACCTTGTTTCAAGCAAACTCATTCTTAGAGCTCCTTCCAAAGACCTCTGAGAATACTCTACCTTGGGCAAGTTGGCCTATTTGCAACTTCATTCCTAAGCAACTTTCCTCCCAACATCTGGCCTTTGGCCAGAGTTGCCCTGACAAATAGAATAAACCAATTTTCTTCTGTCCTTTTTTACTAAACTTTATAATTTAAGCCTCAGATCTAGATGTAGTGGTGCACACAAACATGACACCACTTGGGAAGGAGGAGGTTATAGCGGGAAGATCACAGTCTGATACCAGACTGAGCAGTAGTGAAATCAATGCTAGCCTGGGGCTACATAGCAAGAACACCAACAACCACAACTTTAAAAGAGGGAAAGAGGGGGAGCCTCCCACAAGAAATATTTCTTGCTAGCTATGCCAAAGATTACAGAACAGTAAATAAATGATTCTAGTCTGTTCTTTTCACCATGAAGAGCAAGGGCTCTGCCTTCCACCAAGGCTGAAGGATACACACCGCACACTAACAGTTCACAAGGATGGTGCCACAACCACAGATCTGGTCTGTGAGGGTTAAGTCTGCTCTGATAAAGTACAACCAACTCTGGACTACCAGCCATTCCTGTTAAGTGAGGCTGAGGCTGAAGAACTCTTCTGTTAACTTTAACTCCTCGCTAAAGAAGTAGGTCCCTTCCTGATGTCTGGTATCTCTTCTCCACACAGTATCTAAAGGGCCAGCTGCCCTAGGTCTGCGGGAACCATGGAGAGCCTGCAGAGAGCTGGCAGCACTGCGGCTCTGTGTGCACAAGCTTTAACATCTTGTCCCACAAGACTGGTGGGGACAAAATGAGGAGGATGGGGACCCAACAAAATAGCAATTTTTCCTCCATCTCCTTGATCTCTCTTCAAGATATTTATTAAAAATGCCAAATCAGAACTCTCGCTATCCCCCAGCATTGGCTGACCCTTCTTACACTTTTATAAATAGCAACACTTCTTCCCAGTTGCTCAAATCAAAATCTCGGGTGGCAGCTTGAGCTCCCCCCCTTTCCTGCACTTTCCTGAATGACACTCAGCAAGACCCACCAGCTCCACTTGCAACTACACTTCTTTCAAACCTCTGTCCCTCAAACCCTCTGGCGGCACCACCACCACTGGCCAGCTCCTGCCTCCTTACAATGACGTTCCCACCAGCAGATGGGCGATCTTTTAGAAACAGACTATGCTACTTCCTTAATGTCACCCAACCATCTGCCACAGCCATTGGTATACAATCTTTCTACAGCTCGTAAGTCCCATGTTGGCTCTGCCTACCTCCATCCTCCTTTCTTACTATTTCCACCTCACTCACCACATATCAACCGTTCTGGCCTTTTTTCTGTTCCCAGCATGCCATAGAGCCTTTCTCACGCTGTTCCCTGTGTCTCCAAGCCACTATGAGGTGTCAGTCACTCCGGTCCTACCTAGTTCAGACCTCTCAGTGGTTTTCCAATAACTGCCTCAATCAGTTCCACTTCTTTTCTCTGACGACATACCAAAGTACATCTCAAAACTTGTCTTTTTGCTTTTTGAGACAAGGTAGCATAAAGCCCAGGCTGGCCTCAAACTTGTGATGCAACTGAGGATGACCTTAAAGTCCAGATCCCTCTGCTTCTAACTTCCCGGTTTGAATACAGGCTTATGGTACCACATCTGGCATGGTGATCTTTTATCACTAGGAAGTACAGTGCCATAAAAGCAACTCTCCCCTTGGTCTCTTCATCTCTGTTTTTTATCTTATTTGTTTTATGTGTATATGTATGAAGACACCCATGTGCCAAGGCATGAGTGTGGAGGTCATGGAACAACTTACAGGAGACAGTTCTCTCCTTCCACCAAGCGAATTCTGGGCATCAAATTCACGAAGTCAGAACTGGCTGTGCCTTTACCAGCTAAGCCTGGCTATCTGCTGGCTCTCATTTGGTATTTAACAGGAACCCAAAGACATAATAGTAAGAGGGGAATCCTCTCTTGGAGGCATGTACCATGAAAAACCTAAGTAGAATTTTAAAATGCATTTTTAGAGTGTGATGGGCAGTATCTAAAATTCCTGTGGCCATCAGGCTCCCACCCATCTGGAGCTCGAGGGACAATGGCACCCCACTCAGCGGACAAATGGGAGAAGACACTATGAAAGGTTTCTTTGTCACAAGACAGGGATTTAAAGCCAGGTTAGCATTGTTAATGTTTTGATAAAATTATGTTTACTGCTCTTCACTGGTTTTACAAATACATAGTTCTTTACATGAAATTGAGGAGGGGCAAACGTGTAAACAAACACTAAAGACAGCTTCTAATTCTCTGTGATATGTCATTCTACTGTATGTGCCATGCTTATCTTTATGGGTAGACATGTATAACTCAGAAATGACTGCATTCAATAGTAAGTTGTGCAGTATTCTCACATCATATGGCCACAGTTTCAAATATAACAGACACCTCATAAAGAAATCCATGGAAGTGCGTGTTTTCAATGTACATTTATACTTACTATTTCTGGCCACTTGTCTTGCTGCTCTGTAATGCTAGGCTCTATAGCACTGTAAAACTCCTGATCCTCTGAATATTAACACTGCATTTGGTTGCACTCTTAATACTGCACACATGCTCTTTTTCCCAGCTACTTTTCTATTATAAATACTGCCACAGCAAACATATTTAAACATAAAGCTTGGTAATGAATCTGTGTCTGAATGATTTCCTTGAAAACAGTTTCTGAGAATTTACTAGATGAAAAAGTGTGAATTTGGTATATGCTGTGAAGTTACTTTCTGGATTAGTTTTATATAGTTCTTTGAATACATTCTCATCTATACTGAGTATTTTTAGTTTTAAATCTTTGCTTTCTGGAAAAGGTGTCTTGTTTAATGGTGTGTTTTCTTCTGATTTAAAAAAAATTTAATTAATTTGACATAGGTTTTTAAGAATATTAATTTTGGAGATGTTAATTTTTCAATGAAGTGGGGGGTAGGATCTCAAAATGGAGGTTAAATTGCTCTCTGGTTCTCCCAAGACCCAGCCTGACTCCAGCCATCACCTCCACCAATACCAGAGTGGAAGAAGTGTCATGATTCAAAGGAACCCAGGCAGGTAAAGAAGTTGACTATTGGTTATCTAAACTTTGAAAACAGAAAATAGTGGGTTATGTCTTCTTTAATTGTTCAAGGTGTATACATGTGCATTCACATGTGCATGCAGAAGCACTGTGTTCACAGGTACATGTGGGTGCACATGCATGTGTGTACATGTAGACCCCAGAGGCTGGTGATGTCTTTCTCCTAATCACTCTCCCTGCATTTTACTGAGGTAGGGTCTCTCACTGGACCTGGTTCTTACAGGTTCATGTATTCTAGTAGTCTTGCACTGTCTCTGCCTTCTGAGACTTTGAATTTCAGGCAAGCTCTGGGGATCGAAACTCCAGTCTACAAGCCTACATGGCCAACACTTTATCCACTGGACCATTTCCCCAGCTCCAGGTGACAGTTTTAAGAGAACTTTTTCAGTGTGGAAAGTGTTTACATTGCAGAAGCATGAAAACCTGTGTTCCATTCATAGCATCTATATAAAAACAGGGTGGTAGTATACACCTCCAACTCCAGCACTGGGGTTGGGGGGCAGATTCCAGGGGCTCTACTAAATCAATGAGCTCCGAGTTCACTGGGAGACCCAGCCTCAAAAGATAAAGTGGAGGGGATGGAGAACTGTTGCTCTCAGAGGACCTGAGTTCAGTTCCAAGCATCCAGTTTGTGTATGCAACACCCTCTTCTGAGCACAGGCACCAAACACAGAGGAGGAGCAAACATGCATGCAGGCAAAACACTCTTACACATCAAAACAAACAGATCTCAAAAAAAAAAAGGGGGGGTGGACCATGGCAGCAGAAGACATCCAATACTGACCTTTAATCCCATACACTCATGCACAGACAAACACCTGAATACAAAACAACCCAGCAGCTTTGGTCTTAGGGCTTGAAGAGGTGGATACAGCAATGTCTACTCAACTGACTGGGTACCATATCAAGCTGACTGGGTACCCTGGAACCAAAGAGCACTGTTTCTAGAAAAGATTCCATGGCGCTCAGTGGCCATCTAACAGTGTAGAAAACTTTTATTGGTGATATTACAAGAAGACGGAGAAAGAAATTTGAAAGTGAAACTGAAAGAAATTTGAAAGGTATGACAAGACTGAAAGTCAAAGTTAAAAAAAAAAAAAAGAAAAGAAAAGAAAGGAAGGGTTTGTTTTCATAATTTTTGATAACCATGATTCAGCTGACAAGGTTTTCTTTAGAAATTATCACACCATTTTTGTTGTTGTTTGTTTATTCAAAACAGAGTTTCTCTGTGTAGGCCTGGCTGTCCTGAACTTGCTTTGTAAATCAGGCTGGCCTTGAACTCAGAGATCCACCTACCTTTGCTTCCTGAGTGCTGGGATTAAAGACATGCACTCCCAACTTAGAAATATCACACTATTTATTAACAGACATCACTGTGGAAGGAAAGGGCCTTTCTCAACAAGATGTGCAGTCCACTGGGTCACAAAGAGGTCATAAAAATGGATCTGGCAACTTTTTGAGTTGTGGTAGAAACTTTAGAGGTTGAAGAAGTAAGTCTGACCATGGCAGAAACTGTATGATGCAGAGCCTACAGTGGAGGTCATGGAACAGAGGCAGTTAAGGAGAGGGTGGCGGTGACACCCACAGCTGCGGTCCTGATTACAGTGGTAGAGGAGACCATTATGGAGATCGGGACATGAGTACCAAGATGGAGCATAGGATATGGAGGTAGAGGAGAAGATGTCTACAGTGAGGCAGGAAATGGTGCAATCATGGTACCAGTGGACAGAAGATGATTTTGGGGCATGTACAAAAGATGTAGTGGACAACAGCAACCAAACTATGAGCTGGGGGAAGGGAAATTTGGGTAAAACAAGCAAGTTTCAGTGGCGAGTACAGAAGCAGCAGGTTTTTAACGCAGGAAAGGGCTCTGGTTCTTATCAGGAGAGAACATGGAGAGCTGTCGAAGCTGCAGGCTACTTTAAGACAGTTGTCTCATACATAGAGAAATGATCGCTAGTAAGAGCTTCAAGAGGCTCTGTAGAAACCCTCCCGTGTTCAGGACTGCCACAGCAGTCTGCAAATGTGCAGCTACTGATTCACGCAGTGAAGTGTCCGGCTGCGGCCACGCTTCGCATTTTCTATCTGTTGGAGCTTTGCCTTTTCCCTTTTGCTTTGGCTGCAGGGATTACAATTGCTGTAAACTGTGTTACTGGTAGCAGGATGAAACACTAAGGAATTTTTAACTTTAAAAAAAAAAAAAAGCCTTCAAGATAATTCATCGTCAGAAATTAAAATAACATTTTCTAATTAGTCTGAATTCCAGAAACATCTCTGTACCCACAATGAGCACACATGCCAAGCTCTTCCAATATTCTGGTATGTAACTTTTGTAGACTAGAAATTAATCTAGAACCAGAAATATCTAGATTTTACAGAAAGGCTTATTTCTGGGTTGTTTTTTTTTTGGGGGGGGGGGGGTTGATCTGCATCAGTTTGGTTTTGTTTTCTTGAGACAAATCTCACAATGTAGCCCAAGATGGCCTCAAATTTGTGGCAATCCTCCTCCCTCAGCCTCAGAAGTGCTAGCATGAACCAGCAGGACTAGTGGGATTTCTTTGTTACACGGCAGGAACTAATTTCCAAATGCTGACTAATCACAGTTCTTAATTCACTCTCCTTTAATCCTTGCAGATGACTAAGAAAAAGAAGACAGAGAAAGAAAGGAGAGAAGGTGCCTCAGAACAGGTTCACTCTAAAAACAATCCCAGGATGATTAGACACAGGCAGCAATCTGCGGGCTACCTAAACAGCACATTTGCCGTCAGTCTAAATCCCTACAACAAACGGGAAGCAGTGAACAGCGCTACTAAATCATCCAGTCCAGCTCACCCCAAGCAAACAAGAAAAAGACAGCTTAAACAAGCATCCTTGCTGGGGGTGACAGAAGAGACTTTCACACTTGACCGGCCTGTCTGCCTGTCCCAATCGCTCTTAAGTCATTCAGATGGTGACTGCAACCTTTTCTTTTTAAAGGAATATTGCAAAGGAAATGACAAATTTGTTAATAAGGGGGATTAGTAGTAAAACGACTAAGAAATAAATCATTAAAATTCTAGAAAGATTATGCACAGGCAAAGCAAATGATCAAGAGCAACAAAAGGCCAGGCTGGCCCACACCTTTAATCCCAGCACTCGGGAGGCAGAGGCAGGCGGATCTCTGTGAGTTCGAGGCCAGCCTGGTCTACAGAGTGAGTTCCAGGACAGCCAGAGTTACACAGAGATACCCTGTCTCAGGAAAAAAAAAAAAAAAAATTAACAAAACAACCAATAAAATGGTTAGAAACATCTTCAAACCATTCATCTACTATGAAGCTAATATCCAAAACATTTCAAGAGCATGAATGACAAAAGA
The DNA here is from genome assembly GCA_026225945.1 of Cricetomys ansorgei. Lineage (NCBI taxonomy): Eukaryota > Metazoa > Chordata > Mammalia > Rodentia > Nesomyidae > Cricetomys > Cricetomys ansorgei. Next base: position 941,484 of record JAMJFZ010002048.1, on the reverse strand, counting down.
AACTGAGGAAAGGACCTGAGAAGAAGTTGTATTTCTGAGTGGATTCTATGAGTGTCTCTCCCATTTTACTGAGTGCTAAACTGCATCCAAATACTACTTTAAAATCAAAAGCAACTTCTAAAACAAACAAAAACCCATTCCCCACTTTCACATATGGCTACCACAGTAACTCCTCCCTGAACTGTAACTCTAACTGCAATGACAGAGCAAGTCAAGAATCAGAAAATATGTATTGTGCTTGGCGTTTTGCTTTAAAATTATAGCTCTGCTAAATTTGTTCTCTAATTTGACCTTTGCATTGGTGGGGGGGGGGGGGGGACTAGCCAACTTCCCTTCTCCTGCTTCCTTTTTCTCTACGACCTGATGAGGCTTCTTTTGGTCCAGAAATGTCCTCTTGATTTATTCCCGAAGTTCTCAAAGATTAGGTAATCTAGAAAGAAATGTCATTTCCTCTCCGAAAATTAGCTAGAGTCCCTCCTGGCCACTAGCCACATTGCCTACTCCAGTCACCTTCCTCTGAAATACAGTCTTTGTCATCCGATTTGCTAACCCAGTATCTGCATATTTCTACCATTTCTGCCTGGGCCCTCTTCTGCACTGTTCTATGAAGAATCTGGCAGTTTCTTTTCCAATACAATCAAACAGCATTATGAAATTACTGCTCATTTCTAACTGTGAAATACAATACTGTGGTTATGTATCCTAGTTCTTAGTACATTCACACCAGTGGGAAAACATCTGGAGATCTATAAAGAGGCAAAGTCACTTTACAAGACAAGCACAGGTGGTAAATGTTAACCAGTGGGTTTCCAAAGTACAAAGTCCATGGGAGTCCCTAATCCCATGTCCCTTATCCCAGGCTCTCCATGGTGGAGATGGATGCACATTTCTTAAAAAGGGTCCATAAACGTGCATTATACAACAGCCTGTCCATCAACTGGTAAGTGGACACAGCATGTTACATTACCCAGAGAAGGAAACATTACTTATTAATAAGCAATGGGGGGAGGGGAAGTCCACTGTGACATGGATGATCCTCAAAACATTCTGCTCAGAGCAACCAGTCACAAAAGACTATGTTACAACTCTATATGAATCATTTCTTAAAGGCAAGTCAACAGAACAAATTGAGAAAGAGGCCATGGGGTGTGTCACACAGAGGGACATGGGAATTGTTAGTCAACAGGCCTGAAGGAATTTTCCAGAGTAACAGAAATGTCCTGAAATTTTATTAAAGTCATGGGCATGGGACTTTATAAATTAGTAAAGTTCATTCAACTGTACAGCGACAACCAAGTAGCTTTTATGGAATGTATACCACATTCAGTAAAACTGTTAATAAACTGGAACAAATTTGGAACAAATCTATGATCTGAAGAGAGAAGGCATGATGACTTGGAAAGTAAGTGCACCCCAATTATCTGCTGGGACTGACTGAAAAGACAAGTCACAGGGGCTAACCTATAAAACTAAGAAGTTACTTTTCCAAAGAAGTAGGTAAAAACAAAACTTTGAATATAATTTTACTTGAAAATCATAAAACACAATCCCTTACTTCCATATTTCAAAATCTATTTTATATCCCAAAATAGGCCTTCAAAGAACATCTAATGTTCATTATCAAAAGATAGACAAGGAGGTAAACAACCCAATTACATACTGGACAAAGGGCTTAAACATTTCTTCAAAGAAGACATGCACATGGCCAAAAGGCGAGAAACACAGAAAAGATGCCAGGTGTCATCAGCAAGCCTTGCAAGCTGCAAATCCAAGCAACAACGAAACAAACCTCACACCCATAGTAAAAAGTGAAAGCTGACACACAGAAACAGAATGTAAATGCTGGCCAGGGTGTAAAGACATCGAAAGCCCTGTACCCTGTTAGTGGATGAAATGGTGCAGCCACTGTGGAAAGTACGGTGGGTCCTTAAGATTCAAAGTGGGGTCGCCACAAAGCCCAGCAGTTCTACTAAGTGTCTGACCAGAGGAACTGGCAGCATGTTCACATCAACGCTGGTGTGTGCACATGGTGGCGGCACTACTGACGCAGCCAAAGTGTCGGATGATCCCAAAAGTCCAACCACAGAGAAATAAACAAGTCTACACCTGGTCTGAAGAGATGACTCGAGTTAAGAGTACTAGCTGCTCTTCCAGAGGACCCAGGTTCAATCTCAGCACATATATGGCAGCTCACAACTAGCTATCATTCCAGTTCCAGGTGATCTGACACCCCTTCCAGGCCTCTGTGGGCACCAGGCACCCATATGGTACAGACACACATGCAGGCAAATAAATAAAATAAAATAAAATTCATAAAATAAATTTAAAATTTATATCCATGAGTATCATTTTAAGACACGCGAAAAATAAAATAGAATGAAACATGCTACAGCATAATAAAACTTAAAAACATTAAGTGAAGTAGAAAATAGTGGCTGGTTAACAGTAACACATATTAGAAGGGTGATCCCAACAATTGCAAGCAAACAGTAAAACTTCGCCTCTTATAACTGGTTCCTTACAACAAATCCACACAGATAGAGGCAGACTGGTAGTTCTGCGAGGAGAAAGGGGAGGGGCCAAAGAAGGGAGGTGGCCACTCACTGGGGAAGGAATTTCTTTATAGTGATAAAAATGTTGTAGAACTAGGCAAAAAAGCTGTGACTGCACTAAACACACTGAGTTATCTTTGAATGGTTAAAAGGATATATTTTATATTCTGTATTATATCCCAAGTTTAAAAAATGAGTATAGAGCATTATATTCAACTTAAACATAATTATTTTTTCTACTTCCTCTGTCTCTTTAAGAAATTCTTTACATATATTTTTTGGAGGGATGCACGTGTTGTACGTGGTACACATGTGGAACGGTGAGGTCAGAAGACAACCTGAAGGAGTCGGCTCTCTCTTCTACCAAATGGGTTCTAGGATCAAACTCAGGTTGCCAGGCTTGGCGGCAAGCGTGTTATCTGCTTCGCCATCTCACCAGGCAGTCCTTCGGCTGTTATGTATGTCACAGATCGTACTGTGGGTGTGTCACAGCATTTAACACTTATTGAGGACTTGCTGCTCGGCTAAGAGAAAAGGAACTCTGTGAGCTAAGTGAGCTGCGGTCAGTCTCCAAAGATCTGCAAGCTGAGGAGGTGCACAGCCCTGTTCTGCATGTGTAAGAAACAAAACACATGAACTGATTAGAGGTAAATCTGGGATTCAAACCCTAATATTTTCCAAGATTAACTCAAACACAAAAAGGTAGTAAATCACTTCTATTAATACCTTTCCAGCAATAAACTCCACGAACAAGCTACCTGAGAAGAAGAAAATCCCATCCTTTCTAGCCTGTCCTGGTAGGAGTTTTTCAATTGCATACACAATCAGAAATAACATACAGCATTACTTCCCTACACAAGACCACTATTAAGTTATTGCTCTCGTTACCACTTCCAGAGAACCAAAAGTCCCAGATAACTGGCAACATTCATTTCAAAGTCAATCAAAACAAGTGGGAGTAGGAGAGGATCTAGCTGTACAGAAACACCCAAAGAATAGAATTCTGTTGTTAACCATAAATCCCACAAGACACATGTGAGAACTAAGACTGGTTTTTAAAAAATAAAAAATAAAAGAACAAATAAACCCAATGCTATTAATGCTCTGAAGTACAGGAATTTCGTATTTATAGCATAGCTATGATGTAAGATGCCGGACCCTTCATGTCTGAAACCAAAATACGCTTGAGTGCGAGTGGTGCCTGACAAACCAGAATGAAATACTTCCCCAATAAACGCGCCTAAGTAAACCCAACAATGACTGCGACTTGAGCTACATGCCAGCCTCTGTGATACAGTGAGAATGAGGCCCACCTCACAGACCTCATTAGCCAGGACGCCAGCAACTAAGCAGGCTGCTAGGGAAGCACCCATCACTGTCCTTATCTTACTTTTAGATGTGAAGACTGCTTCACCCTTCCCTGGGGCATTATAGGATTCTCACTTTGTCACACCAATCCCTTTAAATTCCAGTTTTCATTTCACATGGAGAAAATGTACATCCAAGCAGCCTCTGTTATTATTTCAAAGCAATTGGAAAATCCCAGAATCCACATTTCCACTGGGCTGAGACTTTCCAATATGCCTAATAATGATACTTTATGACCTAGAAGTTCCAATGAATTGGTAGTAAGAAAACATTGATCTGCTTCAGTGGCACTGTAATTGGAATGGTGATTAAATGCATCATGTTAAATTTACCCTGGGCCTTTTCCAATGTGGCAAATATAAAATGAGCTCTCAGCATCAGCAGAGCCTAATCTACTCTTTCCTTCTAAACCGATATTCCTTCTGCATGTCAAAGGTGGTCTGTTTGAGTGTCCCCACTAACAATTAGGTGGCAGAACATGACAAAGTATATAGACCCATATAAGCTTTCACAGAATGTACACTACCCGACATACTATGCTGTACTTAGCAACTTGGGACAGCCTTGTGTTGTCAGAGAAGTGCATTTGCACCACTATAGTTAATGGTCTGTCAGTATTTCCATTATAAAGCAATTTTCAAAGGTTTATTGCTCTGCTGAAGAATTTGCTTTGAGCTAAAATTTGGCATTCCAGAAAAGCAAAAACTGTAGCCTGTAGTTGTTTATTCCCTTCCAAGTAAGCCAAGCAGGTTGCTTTTGCTTTTTTTTTTTTTTTTAAGTTAAATCTGGTTCTTTATTTTAGAATTTCCTCATAGAGCCCTATGGAAATGTCTACAAAACAAAACCCCACACCTCACAAAGGGGCTACTGTCTGGTAATAGCAGCTTGTATCAACGTACAAGGAACAGAGTATAGATCCCAACTCATATATAGAAAGCATTTTCTCAAAATGCAAGTCTATTTCTGATGAGCTGTAAATTTTAAAAGGCTTTGCTCTATCCTATCTAGTTAAGATGAATCATTATTCATGCTATGACAATATCTGATAGCAATTTTAAAAATCAACAGATAACTTAAACATCTCAGTTACAAAGCTTCCTTTATCCTTCCCACTCAAGAACCGCATGACTCCTGCTCACTTCCATCTTCAGCTACCAGTTAAAGGCATTAAAGGCTCTGGTAAATTTTGAGGGAGCAAAAAGTAGTAGTAAAACAGGAGAGGGACGCTCTGAAAAAACTAGAATATTCGGGGCAGATGACAATGTTCACAGAGGAAAACGGGGGTAATCTAGAATTCTGATGCATCTGTGTGATGAACTACTGGGTTTATTCTTTAGAAACCTTCCTGCCAATCTGAAAACTTGCCGAAGTATCTTATGATCAGAGAAAAAAAATCGCTATTCCAGTACTTTAGTTTCCAGGTACCGAACCTAAGAGGAAAATATAAATATTTACATTTATCGAATTACAGCATTTTTCAGTTACGTAGCCCATCCTGATACCACTCTACCCAACGCATGCAAGACTTGTATGCAGTTTTCACAGAGCTGGGAATTTACTGGGTATTAGTGCTTGTCCAGCAAGCTCAAGCCCACGTTTGCTCCTCAGCACCTAAAAGTCAACTTTTCTAAGCTTTAAACATTCTCATACACATACATTCTCAATATTTAGGGACTCTTGACCAAAGCAACCTTTTAAAAGCTATCACTTATTGGGCATGGTGGCTCATGCCTGTAATTCCAGCTCTCGGGAGGGGGCTTAGGCAGAAGGATCACTCTAGGTTCAAGGCCAGTCTGGGTAAGATAGTGAGGTTCAGGACAGCCTGAGCTACAGGCTTAAAAAGCAAAACATGGGCAAAATATAAATACAAAAACAAAAAAAAACAAATCCATTTTGTGGAGCCTCATAAAGATTTTTCTATCTCTGGTAACACAAATACAGCTTGCTTTGCTTTGCCAATTCCCCAACTTGTCACTTGCTGAAATTACTTAAGCATGTCAAACTATTTTCAAAGTAACAAAAGTAAATAAAAAAATCAGAATAATATATATACAAGTTAAATGGGAGCCAGTACTAAGCAGAGACCTGTGAATCCCTTTGGCTTCACAGAAACCACAAGGCAGGCTGAGCCGGATGTTCAGATGCACTGCACTACGTCAACCAGACTCGCTGCTTTTGTCCAAAAGGTTGAATTTCTCTAAAAGGCTTAGCTGAAACACTCAGGAAGTTAGTTATTGATTGTTTCATTTCTATGTTCAAAAGACAAACAGCCTCACTAATGACTAAAACAACAACAAAGGTTTTGTAATAGTCTTTCATTTCTCAGCCATTTGCCAATCAAATCTTTACTTTCTCAGGAAACCCTTTTCCAGTAAGTCACTTGTAGGAAACCACTCAAAATCTGCTTTTAAGTAAAGAAGGCTCTGGACACAATGAAAGAAACAGAATAAATCACAGAAAGTAGGATGGTTCCCTGTTCTTAACTCACTTCTAGGGAAGATCACAATAGCATATCCTGCAATAAAACTTACATGTTTTTTAAAAAGTGTGCATAAAAGGGTATTAATAAAGTTATGAGTCATCCCAACCCTTGGCTGCAGAGGCCCACACTCTCCCCACAGAAGCCTATTTCTTGTAGTTCCTTCCATAGGAGATGTTCAGCTTTAAAATGGAACTCTCAGACTCTAAGAATCCCAGCACTTCCAGTTTCTCTTCTTCGCATCTAATCATCAGTTAGCTTGCTGATATTAACTTATAATATTTATGATTAGACAATTATTTTATTCCGACTCCATCTCCACCTGCAGCTAAAGTAAAAGCTTCACAAAAGAAAATGTAGAAGACTACATCCCTAGAGCATGGAACACTGCCAGGAACAGAATGCACCCTTGACAAGCACTGGCCAGATGAGCTAACAATCTGGTTAGTGAGTCCCGGTAAGGCTATATGCAAGTTACCAGTCCTCTACAGAACACTAGCTCTTTTCCATATAGATGTCTATATAGAAACATCATACTCTACTTACGGAGTTAAATAAATTTAAAAGCAACTACAATTGTGACCACTCAATAGTACCCATTATGTGAAATTATAAATTTTACATTTAAAGGAAGCCTGCTCAAATATCACTTGTCAAATTACATTCCCCTGAGGCTTCCTTGAAAATGACATTTCTTCTGCAAGTCTACCACAGACAATAATTTATAAATTGTAATTTACAGCCTCAGGAATAAAATTAAAAAGGTAGCTTTCCAGGTCAAGGTACAAATAAACTACATAAATCAAACCGTTCAGTGTAAGTATAGTAACCAGGTGTGCTACACACCTGTAATCCCAGCACTCAGGTAAACAGCCAGAGGAGCTATACAAATCTGAGGCCAGACTAGGCTGAACACCAAAAACCCTATTTCTTAAAAAAAGGAAAGTTTGGTTAAGAAACCCCCAATATATGCAAAAAGGTGTACGACAGGCCTCTCTGTTTCAACGTTATATAACTAAACAGTGAACTGCTAAATGGACAATCAGTAGCTCCACCAGTAGAGTGCTTGCCTAGCACGCAAGAATGGAGTTCTGATCCCTAGATCTGAATAGAACCAGGTGCACCGGTGTTCACACATAATCCCAGCCACAAGTTCAATGTATCTTCATCTATGTACTGAGTTTGAGGCCAGCCTGGGCTACATGAGACCCATCTCAAAAAATCAGTAATAAAGATAGCCATAAAACAAGACTGTCAATAATGTGAATATCCATGAGAAGACTGAATTGTATTTAATCCACAAAATATACTACCTAAATTCTACTTACAATTATACAGTTACATCCATGCTAGCATGGCATAATCTATAAAATGTATCACAAGGTGTTCAAGATGATATACAGTACACATCAAAGCACAGATGAGTTAATTTTGTAATTGTTCATTACAGTATGATACAGTATCAAGGAACACTGGCTGAGTCAACTTGACATACATTTTAAAAAGTGATCTTTCATCATTATTCAAGATCAAATATAAATATATATGGCAGGCCCAAATGGAAATAATAAAGCAAAAAGAATAAAATTATGTCTTTTTAATTTAGAAAAAAAAAACAGCAAAAGTTAACACTAGACACATAAAATATCGGTAAGTTATATTTTGTTAAAATTCAAGAACAAACTAAATCTAGGAAAATGCTGCAATACATATGATGTATGTGAAATATATTCTTAAATCCCTATAAAACTGTAAGAAGACTGTAATCTCGCGTTAAAGTAGGCAAAAATTTTGACCAGCTTCTTCACAATTGTGGACATGTATGCAGTCAAAAAGACATGTGAAACCAGCTCTACATCATTAGATATTAGAGAATGTAAACTAGAATCACACTGTCGGGTTGGAGGGTCGCTATGCTCTAAAGCACTTGCCTAACATGCGCAAGGCCCTGGGTTCAATTCCTAGCAATGCAAGGAAAGCAACAATCAAAATGTAATACTGACATACACCACTAACCAAAATGACTAAATTCCAAAGGATTGAAAAAAATTATTGGCAAAGGTGTGCACTGGAGTTATCAATGTACTGATTCTAGGAGAGTCAAGTAATGTAGTCACTATGAAGAAGCTAAGCATACATAGCCTGTAGCTCACCAACTCATTCACAAATACAAATGACCACACGCACGCATCTTTCTACCAAGAGGCAGACAGAGCAACATCCACCACAGTGGTTTCCGGAATAAAGGCTGAAAAATCATGTCTAGTCACGAGAGAACATGTAAGCTGCTCTGTAGTCGCAACACGCAATAACCAGTACAGCAAACAACAATGAAGATGAGCCTTACCAAGATAATGCTGAACAAAGGAGACCAAACAGAACAGTGGTAACTCTCACTCACAGGTTTACAGTCTGTAAATGTAAACTGTGGTGACAGTGAATAAAACAGTGGCTATTCATTTGGAGGGTTTTGAGAACAAAGGGACAAGAAGCTGATGTGAGTGAGAACTCTTCACATTGATTTGATAATTAAGCAACTATACTGATACAGATACAAAATGAAAATACGCATTTTTAAAACTCCACTTAGTTGTAAATTTACCATAGTGAGCATTAGAAATCATATATACACTTATAAAGAAGACTCAACATTATGCCAACAAATTTAAATTCTAAACTTCTAAGTTTTTTTTAAAAGCTAGCTAAAATTGAGACTAGAAAATTTAACCAATCTTATAATGAAAAAAAAAATTTAAAGCTTCAAAGGAAATGAAGGAAAGTTCAGATGACTTCAGGGGACTTTACTGGCAATCTCTACAAATAATATAGTAAGTCAATCTTACACAAAACAAAGAACAGAAAAGAAGCAACTCATTTTTGAGGAGACCAGCATAACCTTAATGCCAAAACTCCACAAGGACAAGTATATAAAGGACATTTACAGACTAGCTTCACACATGACATGGACGAAAATTCTGAAAAGCAAATGAACACAAAAGACAACAGCCAATAAGGGAGGGTTTATTCTGATAATCTAAAATTGGTCAAGTCTTCACACATTGACATTACAGACCACGTATTAACTTTATAAAGGAACAAAAGATGTCAGAATCAGCTAAGCAATAAAATGTATCCAAGATCTTCAAAATCCCTAGGCACAGGAAGAAATTCCATTATGCAAAAAAGACACTGAAAAAACTATACAATGCCAACAACAAGCATTGGATGCTTTCCCGGAGGACCCAGGTTCAATTCCCAGCACCTACATGGTGGCTCAGGCCCAGGGGATCTGATACCATCTTCTAACCTCCAAGGACACCAGGAATGTGCTCTGTGCACAGACATACAAGCAGGCAAAACACCTATACACATAAAATAATCTTTTCCAGATGTTTAAGTGAACTGAACAATGTTGCTAAAGACAACATGAAAAGCTCCACTGCATTCCTATATACCAACATCAAATGCATTTGCTAAGCACTTCTGGTAATTAAGTATGATAATAGAATACTGTAAGAGTGGGCTAGCAAACTTGTTTTAAAAATAACGTGGTTAGGATTCACTGTAAAACAATGTGCTGCGTTGAAATGAAACTGAATTGAATGCAAGTTAGTAACAGTTGGAGATCCATCTGGATACAAAGGTAACCATAGTACTAATCTAATTCTCTGTGCATGGTTCTATAATAAAATGTTAAAATACCAATAGGATGAGAAGACAGGCCACACACTGGGAGAAAATACTTTCAAGAGAGGTATCTCATGAAGGACTGTTATTAAAAATACACACACTTTTGTTTTTGGAGACAAGGTTTCCCTGTGTAGCTCTGTCACAAACTCTTAAAACACAACAAAATAAAACCTGATTAAGAAATGAACAAAAGACCTAAGCAGACATCAAAGTGCTACCTAATGTGTATAAAGCTCTAGAATCAATCCCTGAGGCTGGGGAATAAGCATATGAAAAGATGCTCAACATCTTATTCTGTTAATTAAAGCAATGAGACCTCCCCATACTTCACTAAAATGACCTGAATCCAAAACACTGAAACACTCTGAGATACAGGTAAGGATGTGGGGCAGCAGTGTCACTCACTATTGGCAGTGATGCAAAACGGTCATCTGGGAGACTCTTCTGGCAACTTCTCAAAAATCTAAACTATCATACAAGCCAGCAAACATGCTCCTTAGTATTTACCCAAGTGAGCTGAAAACTTGACCCAGCACCAACACCTGGCACACCAATGTTTATAGCAGCTTTGTTACTCTCTGAAGAAACTTTGGCCCAACCAAAATATCCAGCAGCAGCAACAGATGAACCAAACTACAGCAATGGACTATTAGTCTGTGCTAAAATACATAAATAAGCTAAAGTTATGAACAGACACGGAGAATGTCTGCTATGAATGGAAGAAGCCAATGTGAAAAGACTACACACAACCATTCCAACTGTGTGACATACTGTGTGAAAACCTAAGGGGACAGAACAAAGACCAACAGTTGCTCTAGACGAATGTGAGGAAACATGAATAGTCAACACAGGACTTTTAGAGCAATGAATTACTCTGCAGTATGAGATTTATATTACTAAACATCTGTTCAAACCCAAAGAATGTAAACACAACAATGAACCCAGGTAAACGCAGCGGCAATACTACACGATAGCAAGACAATCTAATGATCACTGTGGTGGGGTGCTGCCAGTGGGGAGCAGGAGCGTGAGGACAGCAGGTGTGTGCTTCTGCTCACATTTGTTGTTAGCATCAACAGCTCTAAAACTCTAATCTATTAATAAATAAATCTTAAAATGCATAAACATACATCTCATTTATACACTATCCCATAAAATAAATAACTAGAAAAAAAATCTGTGATGTATCAGCAAGATCTCTATCCTACACACCATGAAATATAATACAATTCAAAAAAACCTAAACAGATCAAGTGAAATATGGTCACATACATGATGAAGGAAGAAAGGTCTGCTAAACATAAAATTGAGCTGTCCCAACCAAAAGCCTAACAGGTTTTTCTTAGAAAACTGACAAGCTATCTCTAAAATCCTTACACAAATGTAAATGCTCAAATACAGGCAGGACAATCATTAAATTGGGACTTACTCTATCAGCTATCAAAACTCTGTAAACTGTAACAGAACAGTTTGTTCTAGAAAGAGTACAGATAAGCTAATGGTACCTATAACATAATACAACGAATCTGGAACATCAAACCAATTCAAGCAAATGCACAATTACTACAGACTCATAAATCAGACAAAGACAATGGTATCAGGAACCAAAGGCATCAAAACAAGTATTCTGTCTTGCATGTGTTCAAAAGGTTACAAAATATTTGCTCTACAGTAGATTCATACATTCACAGCAAACATATGGAGCAGGGTAATAAAGAGGGAAAGTATAAGGTATAAAAGAAAACTTCAAACGCCTTAAATATATGTGTAACTGGAGTACGAGGCAGGAAAAAAGTATTTGAACATAGCAGAAATATTAAAACTTTAATGAAAACCACAAGCCTACTCACCTCAAAATCTCAAAGAACCCAAGCACAAAAAGAAAAAAAAAAACGACACCAATGCATACCATATAAAAGCACTGTTTAAAGTCAGTTACAAACACAAAGTTCTTTAAACAACGTCACGTAAGTGCAAAGGTGGAATAGCAGCGGATTTTCCACGAGGCACAGCACAACAGAACACTTTTAGCCTAGACTCCATATTAGGAGTCTAAGAATTTTTATACTCCCTTGTTACTTGTTTGCGTGCAATTGGTTGTAATTTTTCACTGTCTCCTCTCCCCTCTTTTCAAGACAGGGTTTTCTCCATTGTAACTCTGGCTGTCCCAGGACCCACTCTGTAGACCAGGCTGGCCTGGAACTCACAGAGATCTGCCTGCTTCTGCCTCCCGAGTGCTGGGATTAAAAGTGAGTGTCCCCACCATCTGGCATCACTGTCCCTTTCAATTCTGTAAGGCCAGCAGTAACACCCCCTCTTTCATTTCTAAACCTATTAATTCAAGTTTTTCTGTGTGCCTCATTCAATCCAGGGAAGTATTTGCTAACTTTTTTTTTTTGTTATCTTCAAAGTCCGAGACTTTGCATTCACTGATTTTGTTTTTCTACTGGCTATTTAATTATTTTCCAATCGTTATTATTCTTTTCCCTTTGTTCAGTCCTCTCTTTCAGAGTCTTAAGGACAGGGGAGGAAATGGATCTGATATCCTCACTACTAACATAGGCACTTTCCCTCCTGGCACTACTTCAGATGCACCCCACACATTTCAAAGCATTTCCTGCTCTTTCAATTTCTTCTTTGATTCAACTGGTTGTTCGGAAGTATCTTGTTTAATTTTGATACTGGGAGTTTCCCAGATTTCTTCCTATTACTTTCTAATTTCATTTTATAAGGTTAGGGACCATATGTATGTTTTTTCTACCTCTTTTAATATTTTAAAGTTTCTTTCATGATCTCATAGTATGTCCTAATAAAAAGGTGCCCAAGCACTTAACACACACTGTTGAGCTAAGTGTGCTTATGTCGGCTAGATCCAGTTGGCTACCATGGTGGTCAAGACTTTTTGTTCCCTATTTTTTGGCTGGTTGCTCTCTCCATTATAAGCAGGGAACTGAAGTCTCATTACTGTTGATTCAGCTATCTTTGTCAGTTTTGCCTGAAGTGTTTTGGTGCTGTATTACATGAGAACAAACGAAGTACACACTAATGAATGGATAAACAAACTGTGGTATATCCATACAATGGACTCACAGTTGGCCACAGAAAAAGTATCCGCGTGGTGCACACTACAGTCACTAAGGTGTGAACTTGAAAACATACCAAATAAAAGCAACTCAAAAGACCGCATGATGTTTGATTCCACTTTTGAAAAATGCCCAAAATATCTTGGAAGACGGAAAGAGGTTGCAGGAACTGAGGAGCTGAGTAGGGTGAAGAGAGGAGGAGGGAGGGGCTTTTCCTTGATGTTTCCTTTGCAATGATAAATGGTTCTGACAAAAAGTAACTATAACAGTTTCTGCTGGGTTTGGCCCTGGAGAAATCTATCTGGGGCTTGCTGGCTCTGCCATTCGGCTGAAGTCACTCCTGGGTAGTTTTTAAGATAATGGACATGTTATCAGAACCTCAGGTCCATAGCATACTCTTTAGTTTCCCTGTATTCCAAAAGAAATTAAAACAAATTGATAAAAGAAAAGTAGACTTATTTATAATTGGTCACACTGGGAAGAAAAAGAACTCAGCTCCCCTCCATTGCCCTGCTGCCATCTTACAACGTATGTGAAATGGCGGAACAAAGCCAGAAAACGTGGTTTGCTGAGGCCATTCATTTGGTCCTGACCTGGGGTGGCGACAGCTCTGCCCGTGTTAAGCCTATTACCTTCATTCTCAGAACACAAGAGTCTGTTATATTTTTATAAAGTATACTATTACAGAAACTAGAATAAACCATTCAAATATTTAAATTTAGAGTAATTTTGCTGTATGAGTTACTACTCAAATTCCTAGCAACTTCATAATACCAAAGCAGCACTTACCTTAAAATGACACAGGCTGATAAAACAACATTTCTTAGTAAACTAGCACAATAACAGCAAACCTGATGGTGCTGTCCGGCCACACTTTAGAACTTTTAGGTGCACTGGAGTGTGTGTGCTTCATAAAAGTTACTAGTGGTGACACAGATTTACAAAATCTTTGAATTCTACCCAACAGCCCAATGATGAGTGCTACAGAAAGGCACCTGCATGTCCACCACTCAGGGAGTCAACAACAAAGGACCATGGCAAGAGGCTGCGGCCCTCAGGCCCTTCTTTCCATTTAAAGGCAGTCCCTCTCTACAGACAGCCTAAAGTCCAAATGCAAGCAAAGATCACCTATCTATTTCAAGAGTAGTAACTGCAGGGATCCAAACCAAAGTGCTATTTCCTCAAAAGCCAAAAACAAAAGGGCCCGGAGAGGTGGTCAAGAGTGCTCCCACTCTTCCCAGAGGAACCAAGTTCAGCAGCACATCAGCCTTACCTCCAGCGCCAGATGAGCCAGCGCATCCTTCTAGCCTCCACATGCGCATAAAACATATTAGGGGGAAAAGCTAAAGCTAAGGGAGCTGGAGAGATAGCTCCGCAGTTAAGAGCCCTCGCGCTCTTACGGAAGATCCAGATTTGATTCCAAGTACACATGGTGGTGATTCCTAACCATCCCTAACTCCAGTTCCTAAGGATCCAACGCCCTCTTCTGACTCCCATGGGCACCAAGCACACGTGTGGCCTACATACAAGCAGGCACACACACGTAAAATAAAATGAATTTAATCTAATTTTGAAATTTTAAAGAAAAACAAGTTACATTCATTAAGTATTAACTGGGAAAGGATTTACAAATGTGTATGTACAAAGTTCTCACTCAGAATTATCGATTACAGAATGACTACTGCAAAGCAATGCTTGTGTGAGTTTTTGGCTGAGATCTGAATACAAAAGAAACTAAAGTGCTCTTGTATTATGAATAGACAGCTACATTCTTTCTTCCCGTGCAAAAGAACGAGGGCAAAACACAATGGGTAACCGCAAACTTAGGGACCAACTGACCGGACATGTGAGCCTATGGGACACCACTGTACACACGAACATGACAAGGTCTAGGGACAGCAGCAAGGAGAAGCTGGCTACTGCAGCATCGCTGGTCTTCTCTGGCAATAATTCATGTGAACATGGCTGTGACATCAGTTCTGAAAAGAGAGCTAAGTTGTCTCTCTAAGATTTATTTTTACTTGGGGGGGGAAGCAGGAGCACAGATGAGAAAGCACGAGCACGCACAGGTGCCAGAGGCATTGTTGGACCTATACATGAATTTCTAAAATAGGCAAATAATCCATATTCTTTCTTTTATAATCACCGGCTGAATGAATTTATTCCAAAAATATAGGTAGTGTTCAACAAACATCTTCAAAGACTAAATTATTCTCCTGATTAAGCCTGTGACTAAGCAGTAACGGTAGATCACATCTGTAATCCCATGATTAAGCCTGTTACTACTCAGTAAGATAGAGTCAAGCTTGGTGGCTCACATCTGTAATCCCACCATTTAGGGTTGACTTGGGCTGACTCAAGACAATGGTCAGGGTCAGCCTGAACTAGAGTGAGATGTTATTTTTAAAAAATAAAAAAAAAAAGCCGTATTTTTTAAAATACAGCTAAGATGCATACATACATCTAGTGTCAAACAGAGAGTTACCCAACCTAAATAAAACCAAATGTTATATTTGTAATGAAGTTGGTCTTCACAAAATTCTCTGAACCAGGAATTAAGGTTTTTATTTTGTGTACAATGTATATGTAAATACACATGTGTGCAAGTGCATGTACATGCAGAGAGCAGAGGTCAGTACTGAGTGCTTTCCTCAAATGCTCTCTGCTCTACTTTATATCTGCATCTACAGATACACAGACACAGATAATTATTTTTAGACAGGGTCTCTTACTAAGCTTGGAGCTCACTAACTGAGCTAGTCTGGCTGGCCAGCAAGCCCCAAGGCTCTTCCTGTCTCCGCCTCTCATGGGTGCTAAGGAACTGAACTCCCATCCTCATGCTTGCATGCAAGTTATCTCCCCAGCGCCAGGTAATACAATTTAGAATGGGGTCTTTGTTTAACGGTTATTCCTAGTACCCCTAGCTCTAAGCTGTGACCTTTTCACAGTATACGTAAAGCTTAACTAACTTATCTCTTTTAATAATCCTAATGTAAAGCAAATATTTTAATTGGTACAAAGTCCTAATGATTTTCATTTCTAAAAAGTCATAATTACATATTCAGTACAGTCTTACACATGCCAAGAACAGTGCATATGTTTCTTTCAAAGAAGTAACTGATATTCTTACTGTGCAATTCTGTTGCTTTTATATCCAGAACAACATTTACAGCTAGAATGACATTTAAAAGAAAAGCAAGGTCCCTTTTCATCAAATCACCACGCTTACTGCCTAAAATACTCACCGTGCTTCATGATTTAAGTTACCTGGCTCAGGAACCAGAGCACTGTCTGGAACTAGCCACCTGGTTATGATGCCTGTGACAGGAATTCTGACTTCGGCAGGAGCAGACGCACTCATACGCACACGTACTAAGCCACTCACATTTTAAAAGGTCACAGCTTTACTAAGCCTAAGTGTGCAGAGCTCGATGTGGAATCCACCATCTCGCTGTGGATATCACTAGTTCTCCTCAACTAGTTAGTTCTGTTTAGAATTCAACCACTCAAACCAGAATCAAACCTAGCTTCTAACTGCAGACAGGGAATGAGGTTCAGAGACACATGAGACTTGCTTAAGATGCCATTATTCACCAATTTAAACCTAGCATTTGTTTTCTTGTCTTTTAGTTTGATTATACTACTCAAAGCTGAATGAACAGCATTTTCTTTCAACTTAAACAACTGTTAAACCATGTGTTCAGAATTATACTTTTATCTCCTTTTACCAATAATTGTGTGTAAAATTAAAATGCTGTATTTTAAAGAAGTAATCTCAAGGAAGTTGTTCTAGGAATAGAGTCGCATTACTCGAAGCTTGTAGTACTTCAATATTCTCTTAAGATCTACTTTTATAAACCATAAGAAGGAATGAACGAAGGAGAAAACTACAGACCAGATGCCAAGTCCCCTACCTCTCATAACAATCCTCTTGGCTGGTGAGGCTTTGGCTTAAAATACGAGGAAAGCAAGGTCAAACAAGTCTCTGAGCTGCACAGGCCCCACATGCACTCCTGACCCTTCACACTGCCTGTAATCACCTCAGTGGAGACCTGAGTATTCTTCAACCTGATAATCACTCATCCTTTTACCCCAGTCTTGTCTCTAAAACTCTATTAATATTTTGTCCTACCCAAAGGTTCCAAAAGATGACCAGATACCACAGAAATGTGCAGTCACTAGATATAGACCCGAGACCCCCAAAACATTCTGGACATTAATGGTGATGTTTTCAGGGGGGGTCTGAAAAATAGTCTTGTGGGTATCTATCACAAAGGCTTGTTAAGGGCCTATCTCAAAATATAATCTGAAGACAGCAGGAAAAATTTTAAAAATCAAGTCAAAACTCCTTCCCCAAAATTCCAATGTGGACTGAAAACTTCTCTCTAGAAAGAGCTTGGGTGATGAGATATGGTCAGTGTTCTCTGTGCAACGTGAGCTTGAGGCATCTGCTCACTTCCTCTCTGTTCATATCTCTCGGGAACATGCTCTGGGTGGAATCAGGACATGCATGGGATGTCTCCACAATGACTTGCTTGTGGTAACCTTGTTCTCTCACTTGATATTTTGTGCCAGATATAAGGTGGCATTGAGAACTGTCACGTGTATCTTGGTTTAGAGCCAAAAGCCAAATGGAACTATACCCTAGCAATCTCTCAAAGGACAAACAAGCATCCCCACTTCTTAATGAAGACATACTTCGTTTTCAATCACTTGTAAAACCCCCATTTATGTGTGGTCAAGTTCCAAATTCACCTCTATTAAAAAGCTACATATATACAGGACCACAAAACAGCTTTCTGTTTGCAGGCTCTCTTAAGCCTCTATCCACAAAGGACGGCTGGAACCCTCGGAATTCTCCTGAAGGAGGCTGACAGGCCTGATGAGTCTCCTGAACATCAAGTGGGTGGGTGAGGGGGAAGACAATGAAACAGATCACTTCGATATGGGGTGTATTTCTAATACACCTGCAAACTAAACTCACTGATAATCTGGATACTTTCTATACAGGAGAAATTAGGTAGAACATAAGAATTAAATGTTAGTTCTCTTCAAATGACAAATTATATTGCGTAAAATTACACTAGAATGCACTTACCCTCCAGATGTCCTTTGAACTAGGGAATTTGTAATTCATAGTACTAATTTATTCATCAGAACAGTAAACTACTTGAAATCTAACTCTATGCTGAATGGTAGTTAAACATGAAACATAAACATTAAACATGGAAGAAACTGAGCAATAATGTTACATCTCAGACACACACAAACACATATGCAAGAATGCCACACTGAACAAATACAAACACAGGATTTCTAATAAATGCCTAAAGAACTGATTAGCTATTCACTGTTTCTCTTCTTATGTGTAGACCAAACCAGGAGCAAAGCTGTCTAGTCCTGACCCTCAATCTCTGCAAAAAAGATAAGGACACACAATCTCCATACCAGAAACAAGTAAGGTGGAGAGAAACCATGCGAAGCAGTGAGGCTGGGATCTGAGTTAGCTGTGTTCCCTCTCTGGGCGAGTTCAATGACAGGGACTGACTCATAGGGCTAATGTATGAAGACAAGCCTCCCAACGCGATCCCCATGGGAGCACCAGGGGAACACTAAGGCCTAGCCTTAACATACATCCTGTCACTGGGTAGAGAAAAGAGAGAACAGAAAGACTGAATCATGCCTCTATCTAGCACCCAACTTCCCAGTAATCAGTCCGGAGGAGTCCAGGGTTTAGGGTTTAATCTAGACTGGCTTCTCACTCCTAACACTTCTAGTGTCATCAGCACAGTTAAGGAGATCACAGTTTGTTGTTTCTACTTCAGAGGTTGAACTGCTTAGGTAACACACAAAGAACAGTGCTTTTGGTAACAGGTCCACAGGCCCGGCAGTAAGATGCCACCATCTTGGACATTCAAGCAGCCTGGCCACACAACTGCCTATTACAGAAAAGCCCTCTAGTGGCACAGTTACTTTCACACCAGAAACGCTATAAAGAAAGTAGAAAATTCAACACTGGCCACATTGCTGTAACGAGTGAAAGCCAGCCACTGTCCTAGGAAAGCAAACTTCCCTGACACAGACCACTTGCTAAGCCCACACCCTAGAGTGAACTGTGGTCTCCACATGATTACAAGGGGAGCTTTTTGAACTCATAATTTTTATCATTACTAATACCAGTATCCAAAGAACACTTTATTGGAAAAATACAATTGTTAAAATTAGAAATACAGTCTTCAACTCTATCTGTATCCCAACCCCCTTCTTGTATTCCTTGCTTTCTCAAAATTGAAACATTTTTTCAATCCCTATGAAGCCAAGAACAAAAATCTCCATGAGAGCCCCAAAGGCTGAAAAATTCTTGTTTTTAGTGCTCTACTGTTTTATTCAAAAGCCTAGACAGTGGGTGCTTTCTGGCTAAGGAGGTCTAAAAACTGTAAAGCCCCAGCAGCCAGCTACTTTATTTTCTAATTAGAGGAGTACCTAGGAAAGAGTCACGATTCAGCTTTGCCCAGAGCTAACAGCCTCTCTCCAGCAGCAACCCTGCTCTTGCTGACCTAAGCAGAAGACAGAGGCAGTCACATCTGGTTCTCCCAGCATTAGAATAACTGGCAGTCTGGCCAGCAGTCATGCGGCTGTTTTATTTAAAAGCCGTACAGTCTCAGCCTTCCCTTGCAGACTAACTTTTCATGAGGCACTAACATACAACAGTCAGACACCTAATAAAGAAATTATCAAAACACAGACGATGAAACAATCATCTATGGTCTACAACTATGCAGCTTTTTAAAAATGCTTTCTACCACTAAATATGGTTCATTTAAAAATGCAATATACAGAACATTCCTGAAAGAAGTCCTGAATAAATTATGTCCAGCAATGTCTTCTCAAAAGGTCTAATACAGACTAACTCCTTTTAAAAGTTTAAATTCAGAGAGGTTGTTCAGGGTGCTGCTCCTGTCTTTAGGTGCCAAGAGGCTCTGTGTGGTCCACTGTGAGCTTCTCGGCAAGTGGTTCTGCCATCTGAGATCAGGACACTCTCTTCTTTTCCAGTTCCAGAACAATCTTCCTAAGATCAGACCCACTGCTGCGGCACACCTTGCCCGGGCTCAGCCCGACTGCGGACTGGGTAGCCGGTAGCTGACGCAGCTCTGACACTGGAAGCGTAAGTGACGCAGAGAGCTACAGAGTATTTGCTGCTGTGTTTTTTAAATTAAACCCTCTCATGGTTTTCTTGCCCATTTACTGTTCTTTGAAAACTGAGACTGGAAAAAAGAAAACATTCCAACTTAGGAAATGCTTTATTGACCTAACCCATCTGAACAAAATAACCTGCATCGCGTAACCTCTAAAGACCTGTAAACTTCCTAAAGCCAAGTACACAAAACATCACACAGGGAGATTTTGCTTTTAATCTTAGGATCTAGAGGGATGGTCAGCCTAACGACGTGCCTCCACACATAGCTAGCTCCTCAAAAGCTCCAAACCAACATCCACACTATCCTGACACTAACACGATATTTTGTTCCAAAGAATTAAATGTCAAATACATCTGGTTCCAAGTAGTGTTTAGTATTTCATACCCAAACACGCGTTCCGAAGGATCTGTAACAACAAAATAATCTTTCACCAATAATCAACTATCATCCACACTGGAAAAACAGTGCTTGCTCATCCCAATTACTTAATGTTCTTTTAAAATATTTACTAATGACAGGCAAAACAAAAGTTTTAGACACATACTTCTGTGCCTTTGATGACACAATGAATTCACTTTGTTGGGCTCTGGAAATGAGTCTACAGTCAGTGGTCACAGCCACAAACACTAACCACCACCATGATTACCCACAGTGCAAGCCCAGACTAGGATCGAGGTTCTATTCCATTTTCTCTACTTTAAGATTACTCTCCCACTTGCCCCCTTCAAAAGCTTTCTGCATCTGAAACAAAACTCAAAAGGTAAATCTGAAGACTGTTCTGAGCAGAGATGAACTGTCAAATGTCCTACCACACACCAAGATAGATTGGAGTATTGTCAGCCCCCACCGCCCGCCTGCATTCTCATTTATTTCTCCAGCACACACTCATAAAGATATTAAAAATAAGAGCTACAAGGTCACTTTATTACTGAGGTTAAACGCCAACTACTCATAAGCTGGGCATGGTGTGTTTCCATACAAGGTTCCAAGTCCAGCTATGACCAGCAAGGGCATGTGCTGAAGGCACAGACGTGTTGTAAAATCAACTCAATCGAGCAATCCCTGTCTTTAGAACAAACTTACAAGGTAGGAAAGAATTGCCTGGCACGGTGAGTTGAGCCCAGGCAGGAATGAGACATGTCCCTCAGCTACTTAAAAACTACATGGGAACAAAGATACTGGACACCAAAGCAGCACAGGAAGCAAATTTCATGTTTCCCCTCCTCCTATCCCTAGAGTTACCAGGTGCCCCTTCTTCCATACCACCCCGATAAACCTGACCAACACAAGTGGTTTACAGAAAGTGGACAAAATCCAACCAGTCTTACAGCTTGACGTTGCTTCCTCACTCTTTCCTAGATGCAAGAAAACTACCCACACACAGGAACCATTTCTGTGGTAACTGAAGCTCCTATTACATAGTGCTACAGAATATGTAGCACTATATATGTAAGAATACAACACTAAGGCTGGGGCTATGGCTCCTTAACTAGCATACATGATGCCCTAAGTTCAATGACCAATCAATCATGCATGGATACATACAAATATACACATGGCACTAAAGAATTTTTCCCCATGAAATAATGGTACCACCCCCCAAAATGGCATTACCTGTCTGCTGTCTGTCAGGATAAACAATAAAACTATCACTGTTGAAATAAATTTTCAAAAAAAAAATCTTTAAAATGTGCATGGTTTTTTTTTTTTTTTTTTTTGTGTGTGTGTGTGTGTGTGTGTATATATATATATGTACTGTTGTACATATATACAAAATTCTCCAGCCTTCCTTGCATACATGTGGAGTACTTGCATAAATATACACATATTAATGTCTAGGATTTGTTTCTAGAACCTCCCAAAACACTGCTCCCAGCTTGAGGCCAGGTGGTATTCAGCATGATCTATGAGGGCACCTTATATTCAAATACAACAGCCACATTTTCATCTTCCAGATGCTTTTCAGCATTCTCCACTCCCTCTAACAACTAGGTCCATGACAGCTACAACAAAACCTATTTTCAAAACACCCATGTGTAGATTAAGTGTGCTAAGTGCGAACCTCTCATTAGGCCACAAAAGATAGACACTATACAGTTCACCCAAAAACAGGACACGTAGACTGCAACAAACAACTCTAAGTGGAGTAGACAACTACTTATCCGGGACCAGGCGAGGACAAAACCACTAATGTTAGCAGAACTTAGGCTCCTGGTTAAAGAATATTAAATGTCTTGTACAACTGTCAACGACAGATCTGAAGTCGCAATAATAAGTCCAGTTAAATTCAGTAAGCTCTAGGGAACAGGCAAACAAATGATTATGTATGAATTAAGGTTGTTTGCCTTCTGTTATCAAAATACCAGTTTACTGACCAACACTGAATGCTAGCACATGGAAAGAATGATAAGCTGTATTTGCATTATTGCATCTTCAGTTCCAATCTACTGAAGCTAAAAACTACTAGAGCTTACCAGCTTAAAAAAAAAAATTAAGTGCCACCATTTGGTCAACTGTATGAAAATATCCAAAAACATAAGAGAATGTTTAAAATAAATAAATAAATAAAAGAATGTTAAACTCTGTGTATCTGGGGGGAGGGGGATGAAGTGTGTGTGCAGTATATGTATGTGCATGTGAGTGTGGGGTCTGTATTTGTGTGTGTGTGTGTGTGCACGTGCAATCAGTTCCAACCTGGAAATAACCCAAAAGCCCTTCAACAGCATAAGGGTAAACCACCTGTAGTAAACTCAGGCAATGAAAACTTTCTGGCAGTAAGGATAAACTATTCACATGCATACAATTTAGAATAACCACCAAGCCAGATGCCAGACAAAATGCAAAGCATATAAATTCATATACCACTCAACAGCATATACACCTCATCCATGGCACTAGAAGGTGGGATAATGGCTATTCTGGAGACATGAGAACAGTGGTTGGCAAAGGATATGAAATGGCTTCTGAGGGCTGGTAATGTTCTCTCCATCCCTAAGTCATGTCAACCAGGACAGACTACCGAACAACTGAGTTACGATGTATGTATCTGCACATCCATGACATACCATACTTCAATAAAAAGGCTAACAAGAATAACTCCCACTTCTAGAAGCTGCATCCTAATATTACTAGAAGATTAACTCAATACGATCCTTTTGGATCAACTGCCCCATGGGTAACAAGAAAAATATGGACAGAATATAAAAAGTAACTACCTGAAGGCAACGGACAGCAACCAAAAACAGAAAGAAACTATAGAGGAACTCCATCATGAACAACAAAAAGGAACAACACTAAGGAAGAGTGTGTATGAATCCCCATGCCAGTACAGCAAGTACTTTATCAACTGAGGCATTTCCCCAGCTCAGTTTTCTATTTTGTAACATCTGACTGATGGCAGGCTCAATTAAGCCATCTGAACAGAAATGAATCCCACTAACAAGAATTATCAAAGGCAAAATTCAAGGCGATGTCATCAGATGGAAATGGAGGGGGTGGAGGGGGTTATCGTGTAAACAGACAGACAGCTACTAAAACGGCCCCAAAAGAAAATCCAGGCCAAGCAAAAGTACATAGGGATCATGAAGCTGGAAGGGGTGTGTAGGGAGGAGGAGGAGGAGGAGGAGGGAGCATTCCTTGAGATGGCAGGACCAGTGTGGAACGGGTCCGAACATGAGTGTCATGCCTCAAGAGAGCTCCAACTCCCAGAGCCAAGCAGAGGCCACACTCTCATGGGAAGAGAGCTCTGACCCCCAGAATCTAGCTAAGGACAGACTCTCATAAAAGAGAGCTCCAACCCCCAGAATCTAGCTAAGGCCAGATTCTAATAGAAGAGACCTCCGACACCCAGAATCCACCTAAGGCCAGACTCTCACAGAAGAGACCTCCGACCCCCAGGGTCAAGCTAACTGGGACCAGATCCCTCCTTGGTTGTGTGTCTTCCTGATAAGGTGGTACACAGGATTTTTTCTGTGGATTAATGATTGATCTTTATGTCCTGGACTCAGGATGTTCTTTGTTAATGGTGAACTAAAAATATGAATTCTGCTTTTGCTGACACAGGTGGTTGTGAGTTTTAGCTTAAAAACTCCCTAAAATTCCAACCCAATGTCACGGTCCTGAATTTAGTTCTGAGACTATGTCTCTGGCTCACTCTCGCTAGTCAGCTCTTGCTTTGGCTAACCAATTTTTCCTTTTTCCTTATTTTTAACCCAAGTGAAAATTCTCTTTATGAATGAGTTGTGTGTCATGCAGTAACTGGATCGCCAGGAACCTATAACCTACAAAGGAAACAGTCCCAAATCTGCAAACAAAGTTAACAAACTATAGGTAGCCAGAATTAAAACAAAGACAGAATGCATGTTTCCCATGTGTGAAGCACTCAGCTCTCTCCAGGGACTATTGTGATGGCTGTACAACTCTGTGGATATACGTCTTGTATCACATAAGAACATGATACAGCCTAATAAAGCATTATTAGACAATTTCATCGCTGTGTGACCATCACAGAGCATACTTCCTCCTTAGGTTTGAATTTGAAAAGCCCTTCTACCTACATAAACACACCGCCACCGCCACCACCATCAGGCACCTGGTTGGAACAACTGATTCTCACACTGGGGGAGCTGTTTGGGGAAGCTGTGGGACCTTAATGGAGGAGATGAGTCATAAGAGTGGGCCTTTAAAAATTATAATAGCCCAGCATTGCTTCCAAATTCTCATTCTCTGCTCCATAGCTGCTGACATGTGAGAAAGCCATACCACAAGCTCCTGCCACCACGACCTGCTCCACCGTGATTTCCTGGTCACGATGGGCTGAAATCCCCTAAAACCAAGAGCCAAAATACATCTCCCTTAAATTGCTCCTGTCACTACAGTGAGGCAAATAATGAACTCACTTACACAACTAAGATGGCATCTCCTCTAAGTGGTGGACTGTCCCACATGCAATCCAGACTTGTAGTTACCTGGGCATGACTATCAAAAGTGCTATGCTGTACTTGAAAGAAGTGTACTGTATGTATACAAATTATATCTTAGAAAGCTACTCAAACAAAACAGGAAGTACAGCAAAAGTATCAATAATCTATAGTCAAATTCTAGAAGTCTTCCATTAACCAAAAAGCATCAGGAAGATGTGAAGAAACAAAATGACAGGAATATGCAAGACAAGTACTCAGAATAGACTGTGGGCCAGGTATTGTGGCCACTCCTTTAATCCCACCAGGACTAAACAGTGAAACTCTGCTTAAAAAAAGAAGACCACGGCTATAGCATATAATTCCGTGGTAGGATGCTTGTGTGTAAAAGGAAGGTCTTGGATCCAAATCCTGAACCACAACAATAGAACAGTAACTGCCTCACCTTTAGCTTCAGGCCCTGCCCACAAAGCAAATTTGGAAGCCTTATCAAAAAGCGCGATGTAACCCTGTTAGCAGAACTCCTAGGGTCTTGGCAAGGCTCCTGGTTGGATGACTACAGTAAATGTCTAGTAAGACACTCAAGCAGTCACTACTTTTCACTAATGGATCAAATAATACAGAATAAACCATTTTAAGCCCACATCGCAGACACACAGAAGAACCTCAAATTCCCTTTCTCCAAACTAGCCATGGCCCAGACAAAAGACAGCATAGTGGTCTGCCAGCCTTCCTTTCTCTAGTCAGATACTGGACAAATATAGCTCCAGGCCTTACCCAAGTGTTTCTGACCCACCACCACCAATCAGTGCCTTAACTGAGCAACTGTCAGCTGGAGGTTAGGACCACAGCTCCTTAGCAGAGAAAACCAGAGTGACACGGTGACTTCTAAGTGACTGATTCATATGAATTTTTCATGCAGGAAAATGTATTTCTTTAAAATTTTTCCATCTGTGATACACCACAGCAAGCAAGTTTTCAGTGAAGTTAAATTTGCTTCCTATCTGTACAACAGGCTTCATTTCAGAACCACAAAGGGGAATGCAGACCCTTCAAACTTGCTAACAGAACAACAAAAAAGGCAGGAAGACTTTTCCTTCTTTAAACTAGTTCCTGTGCCTATAAGCCAATCATCTACGCCTATCTTCCCTTGTGTTTCCTAAACTGCACATCTGACTCTGAATCATTTGTCTAGGACAAAATTTAAACAATGTGGACAAACACAGCTTCCCCACTAATAGAGATGCCATCTTCCTAAGTATCCCAGATCCTTAGCACAAGTCCAAATATCTCACGATAACACAATGCCCTTTACTAACAAGTTCCTAAAAGGCTTTGTGAATTCTGGTTTGAATTCTCACATCTGTAGAAAGTCAGTCACCTCAAAGGAATTTCTTACTGACATTTACAGTGACTAAAGCAAAAAATGGACCTCTTTAAGTGACAGAGAAAATTCAAAAGTCACTGATAACCTACTACTAAGTGCAGTGCCACAATACCTCAGCTGTGTCCTCACCCAAACATCTGCTCCCAACAATGGGATGGCCTATAAATGTCAGACAATGACTTTGTAGAAGAACTAAAATTTAATTCCAACCTTCTCTCTTGATTCCAAAAAGAATTCTTAAGTACTCTTTGTTGTGTTTGTTTCAATACAGTCTCACTATATGTAGCTCCAACTAGCCTAAAACTCACTACACAGATCACACTGGCTTTAAAATTGGGGCAATCCTCCTGTGCCTGCCTTCTAAGTGCTGAGATTACAGGCATGCACTACCACTTGGCTTCTAATAATGTTGAAAATTAAAAGGCCATCTTTTGATTTAAATCTTTTCTTACCCATCATCTAAGAAAAAATTGGGGGTCTATCAAGATAATATGAATTTTCTCAAGCTCCTGTCTAATGAGAATGTTGAGTAAACATAGACATAACCAACCTAATTTCATAATACCACCCTCAAACGTAATTTCAGAAAGAGATTTTTTGTGGGGGGGGGGGGGATGACATAGAATCTTATTCTGAAGGCCAGACTAGACACAAATTTGAGTTGTGATCTTTTTGTTTCTGCCTTCTAAACACTTCTTGTAAACCCTTCTAGCTGAACCCTCCAATGAGCCCTCTCTTCAAGGTTAGGCAGGAGTTTCCATCAGAGGCAGCTTTAGCACTCAGCCAAGTAGAGCAGCCAGAGAGACGACAGGGGTGGGAGCTCCACTCCAAGTTTCACTGTTGCAGCAAACAGTAACTTCTGCGCCAGCCATCAGACCCCAAACTGCCTGGAGACCACCTCATCTGTGACACTCCTAGGCAGCTTGCCCTCCACTCCCAGTGCCACCTCCCTCTCTCCCACTTCCTTAGCACCCAGGAAGGCCTAAACAAGGGCCTTTGGTAAAATCAGAAATAGAAACTGTCTGCATTTGTGAACACAGAAAAAAAGTAATTTAAGCCTCAAAGCCAAAAAACTCTTTTTAATTTAATTTCTTTTAACTCAGTAACATAATATTTAAGGTGTCACTAACTGATAAGGTCAGTTACATTAACTTTATAAACCTGGCAAACACCTTTAAATGACTGAGTAGAAAAGTCTCTGCCTTAGTTCTCAGTAACGCAGAAACTTTCAAAACAAAGTATTTTACAGGTTAATACTACCAAGTATATACACAGGCCTTGATTTCCAATGTTCTGCACAAAGAAACTTTATTTCATAACAAAGAACTACTAGATGTAAACACTGAGTATGAGTTCTGAAGATGCAACCCTAACTCACATTCAAACTTTGACAACAAACAAAAGCTTGCTATTTCATCAAAACTCCATGTCCCATTCCTGCTTAACTTTTTCAAAAACATTATCAATTTAGTGAGCAGTTTTATGACCAACAGGGTTGTGAAAAATGTTTACATCTAATGAGCTGGTTTTCAACTGCCCTATGGAACGAGAGGAAGTCGTCTACTGAGATTGGTGAAATAACAAAATGCATTTATTTCAAAGTTTATTGTTTTAGGCATATTTTGTGCTGGCAAATTAATCACACCACTCATTAGATCCTTCTCCCATCCATTCCACAAATACTTTTTTGCGTGCCTATTACGTTTTGGTCACTAAAAATACAGTACAAAACAAAGCCTAACAGCCGCCACCCCGACAGCACTTCCTGCACGCTGTCAAGCCAATCCACTCAGTACTTTAGACAAATGTGATGTGACAGGAGGACTTAGCAAATGGTCCAAACCACTTGTCCTGTGCTGTTTAGTCTGCTTGCTTCCGACAGATGACTGCCTGGCCCTGGTTATCATCAAAGCCATGACTCCTTGCCTATTTGAAAATGTTTAATGGATCATTTTTGGTTAAGGTACAATGAGAAAAAACAGTGCAAGCTCAAACTTTTCAACAATAATTCCAAAATAATATCCAAAAGAGATTTAAATAAAAAACAAAGCTTAGTTTAAACCAAGAATAAAATTACACCATACATATAGTGTAAATATATTACGTGTGTGTGTGTGTGTGTGTGAGAGAGAGAGAGAGAGAGAGAGAGAGAGAGAGATGCCACATGCACCTGGGTGCCAAAGCAGCCAGAAGACGGCATGGGAGTTACACAGATGGCATGGAGCTGGAGTTACAGTTGTGAACCACATGATGTGGGTGTTGGGGAACTGAACTCAGATCTTCTGGAAGAACAGCATGTACTCTTAACCACGGATCCATCTCTCCAGCCCCACAAAATGTTCCTATGTCATTCCCTCCTTAATTGCGTTTTCCAAAAAGAACTCCAGGGATTACAGTAACAGCTCAGAGAGCACTTGACTAACAGCACAAGTTCCATCCCTAGTGCACTCGCGCATGTGCACACTCAACTCTGAAGACTCATTCCTACCAGTCACATGGTAGTGCAGGGGAGACACGGAAATAGAACATATCCGACATATTTCTATTTCCGTCTCCATATTAGTAATGTATCAACAAGGCTTGAAAACCCTGAAATGTTAGGAAAACGCCCCAGTTTCCACACCTAATGCTCACAAGTTGAACTTCTAAATATATGTTGAGCATGAAATCCACGCATCAAATACTCAGGTGCCACTAACCTATCCAACAGTTTGTGCTTACAACCAGAAAGGCACAGACTCCCCCCACGGTACAGATACATGCAGAATGAAATCTAAAACAACTTATCATCTCTAAATACCTGAGCTAACCAAAGTTCTAAAGTCATCGGTCTTCCTTTCTTTATCTGTAGAGTCACATGCCAGAGAATGGTTGATGATTAGTAACAAGACGTGAAGCTCCTGCAACCGTGCTTTCTCAGCTCTAAAGAAATTACCTAAATTCCCTGCTTGTACCTTTTGTCAGGGCCCTTCAGCCTGGAATGCCTATCCTTCCTCTTTGAAACCCAACAGTGTCTGTGACTGGTCTGAATCTCTATATTTTAATGGCTCCCGAGCAGAAGAGAAACAGCCTTCATGGGGTATCACTTCTTCCACGTTACAGCTACCATTTCATAGAAATTAACTGCACTCTGTAATTAATGCCATCTGAATGGATGGATTTTTCTAAAAGCACAGAAATTACAGACTGTAATTTCTTGAATGAAAGGGAAAAAAAAAAAAAAGCTAGGTAGGAAAGGTGACCCAGATAACCGCTTGAGTAGAAAGAAGATTCTAATGCATGCTACAAGTAAAATCTAGTTTAACTTTAAAAGAACATAAATGGACACCCTCTAGATCACTGCAAAACAAGCCACAAACAGAAAAATACAGAATACAACCAATCCCTTCTGCAAAATACCATCCCTCACTTGAACAGAGAACAGGAAATTTGACAAATACTCTCAAGACTGAACTCCACTTTTTTTCTCATGCCTAGTTCTAAAGCGTCAGCCAGCAGGGGGAGTGCAAGTTCATTAACACTACAGTCCCAAGGTATCTGTGGCTCCAAAATTCTGAAAAGTCAGATGGAAAAAAAAACTAAGCCTCTGATATTGGTCCCAAAAACCAGTGGATCCTGAGTCTCTTTAATTATAGTGTCACATAACCATTCCATCTGCTATGTAGAGACATCCATGAAGCTACTCCCTCAAGTCCTTTTAAGATGTGGGCATATTCAAATAAAATACAAACTCATGCCCTCTGTAATCAGAAAAATAAAATTCAATTGACAATGTTAAAACAAATGTGCTTTCTAAAATATTACCCAAACTGACCGAGGTGCAGCACAGCTGCGCTATTCCCACACCCGTCCCTCAGTCCTCACGGGTCACCACGGCAGACCCCGTCTGCACTTCCCTAGGCATGCAGGGCTGATACGTGCGTTACAAATATAGCTGACCTGTTTCCACGGACACATTTTAAAAAACAAAAAAATAACAGACCCATGAATAAAAAGTACCATGCCCAATACAGGCCCTAGTAGCAAATTCATCACATCTCATTTTTCCAGTCCAAAGAAAAAAAGGTATGCAGTTACTGGATGCTCTGGCTTGAGAAAATGGTTTGCCTCCTCCTAAACTCATGGTAGAGTTAAACCACTATCATAAGTGGTGGGAACTGTGTCTACGGTTGAGGCCTGTAGGTTAGGATAGGGTATAACTGCCATGACGGAACATCTGTGCCTTTAGAAGGATGCCAGAAGATATACATACCCCGTCTCTCCATCTTACCACCTCCACCTCCCACACGTGCTCCCCACAGTGTGAGGCATCTATCAGGAGGTCCTCACCAGTACAATAAACCATGTCAGCAGCCAGTATTACCTTATGCCACCACACTGTGAACTAAAGCCTCTTTTTCTTCATAAAGGACTCACCTCAAGCATTTTTGACAGTAAAAGAAAACAGACACACTGGCAAACACAAAAAAAAACGTCATTACAGAAAAGCTTAGCCTGGCAGTGGTGGCGTACACCTTTAACCCCAGCACAGGAGATGGCGGGGCAGGCAGATTTCTGTGAGTTCGAGGACAGCCTGACTACAGAGTGAGTTCCTGGACAGCCAGAGTTACAACTGATAAACTCTGTCTCGAAAAATACAAACAAAAAAAAAAAAGGCAAGGCAGACTGAGAGTGCACATCACCTCTGCAGAGGTCCTGAGCTTGGTTCCCAGCACCCATGTCAAATAACTCCAGCTCCCAGGAGATCTGACTCCTCTGGCCTCCAGGTGCATCCTCACACACACTCACATAATTTTAAGTCAATTCTTAATTTGCTTTCGTTCTTTTTTTTAAAAGCTGTTAAACATTATCACCTTGTCTCAAGGAATAAACACATGGATTAAAGCACTAAACACTTCTAAAAATCCTAGAGCTTCAAGATGGCTCAGCAGGTAAAGGCATTTGTCACCAAGCCTAACAAGAGCCATGACAGAACCAACCCCCCAAGCTGTCCTCTGACCTGCACAGACTGGGGTCCTGCACACGTAATATTTCGGCTCAACTCTTGTCCACTAAGCAGTGACAACCGAATACCACACTCTGACGAATGCTTCCCAGGAGATCAATTCATCATCCTTCACACTTCCATGAGGACCCACTTACCAAAACTGAGTTGCCAAAGGAGTCCATGCAGAACTTCAACAGGGAACTTGTATAAGCGATTAAATCCCTGTGTGCCTGAGTGTTTTAAAAAGTCTAGCGGAAAATCTGCTCTGTAAGTACCATGTATTTTTTTAAAACCTATCTTAACTCTTCTGGACAGAAACCTTTACCCAATGAGAATGAGAATATCAAAGTCAAGTTAACCTCTATTTTAAAACTCAAGAGTTGTGAAAATCATTCGTAATTTTGCTACAATACTCTTAAAATCGTCATAGAATATTTCTAGTAGAAAACAGTAACTAGTTTTGCAGAGCTCAAGGACAGTGTATGTGGGGATAGGTGATAAAGCAGGCTAAACAGGAGGATCCAGAGATAGATGGGGATTGTGATTTTAACTCAGAGTGAGAACTCTGATCTGTTTTCCAAGAAGCACAATGAATAAAACAGAGAAAAGACTGGGACACAGCAAGCAGCTCCAGTAAGAAACAAGAGGCAAACAGGAAGAAGAGGCTCCCTGAGCTAGAAGAGCAGGGAGAAAGGGACAGATGCACCTAGAAGACCAAGATTATGAATGATGGGTGGGGAGTGGAGGGGCTGGAAACAAAGATGACGCTGACTTCTGGCTGAATGCTACAACCAAGATAGAAAAGAATGGAGAAGCCTGCCTCCGGGAAGTAACATAAGCTAGATTAGGTAGGTGGGTAGGGGGTGGGTGGGTATGTGGGTAGGTAGGTGAGTAGGGTGAATAGTTTTTCAAGGCCTAGCTTCAAAACACTAACGAAGTCAACTTTACTTAAGCAAAGAAATTTCTATTAAAATTCCATCCTCAGTAAAATGGGAAATACACTCAACCAACTTGCACAGACTGTACGTAACAATAAATGCAGTTTGGAAGGAAGCTCTCTAGTATAAGGAATACTTCTCTCCTATTCCTAACAAAATGGCCTATAAGCACAATCTTTATTGGATACCTTCACTTCCTTACCACAAACGTCTAACCATCACCACGGATCTCCACACTAAAGCCCCAATGGCTTCTTCTGGCTGGCTGTGATTTTCCAGGCTTTCAGCTGCCACACCACACTTGACACACCTGCCTTGGTATTCTTTCAGGAAACCTACACTTATGACCATGACCTCAGGTGTCATTTTCCATTCACACAGTCTTTACTTTTTACTTCTTCTACTCTGCCTTTTCTATTTTCTACTGTCCTAGTTCTAGCTCAACTTTACATTTCTTCAGTCATCTCACATCTGCCAACATTGTATGGAAGGCAGCTCCTTGCAGATGTGAAGCTCTGACGGGGCTAGCTAATGGGCAACCACTAAGACAACACATGTGTTCAGTATGATGGGGGAAGATGGACAAAAACTGTGAAACACCAGCCACTCCCTTCTCCATTCCAATCTCCACCAGGGAGGGGCCCTCCAAACCCAATCAGTTTTTATAAAGGAGGTTGTTTGGTGGTGGTGGTGGTGGTAGTAGTTTTCAAAGAACAAGAGAGAAGGTAGGGGGAAAAGGAAGAAAAAAACAAAATACAGGAAAAACAAGTGTCTACAACACATACCAGCCTAAGCCTAGTTTTATAACCAGCACATACTTTGATGCCCTTTCTAGAGTAACTGCCCTGAGAAAATGTCCAGATCAAATGAGGGATGGATAGGATACGACAGCCCTCATGGCAGAACAGTATTAGAAAGCAGACATGCATAAAAGACGAATCAAAGAGAAAGAAAAACGTCAACAGTCGTTCTCAACCTTCCTAATGCTGCAACCTTTTGATACAGTTCCTCATGTTGTAGTGACCCCCAACCATAAATTATTTTCATTGCTACTTGATTAACTGTAATTTTGCTATTGTTGTGAATCATAATATAAATTTCTGATTACAGATGGCTTTAGGTGACCCCTGTGCAAGAGCTGTTCGACAGGCCTTCAAAGAGTCACAACCCACGGGTTGAGAACTGCTGCCTCAAAGAAAGTAACTATGGCCCTGATTCTCAAAATATGGTTCCCAGAGAACATCTGCCCCATAGGGGAGCTTGTCAGAAATAGAAAGTATCAGTCTGATACCAGCAATCTGTTTCAACAAATGTACTTTGAAACTTGGGAATCAATCAGAGATAAACATCTGCCTACTGCTAAGATCTACAGAGCATTCCTGAATGTAGACCTACCTGGCAGACTCAAGCTCCAGTGTAAGGAGCATATACTTGCAAGACACACATGGATCTTGCTCTTGACACTGCCCATGTCATTACAATACCTAGAATCTCCCACGCTCTACCTTCACACCAAAGACTGCTCCTGCTGCTAAATAGCGTGAATGTAGACCCAAGCTGATTCTTTTCAACCTGGAAAGCAATTTAGTCACTCAAAAAACTCAACACTACTGAGTAAGAAGCTTTAGGACTTCTTTCAAGACAGGGTTTCTCTGTTTAGCCCTGCCTATCCTGGAACTCAAACTGTAGACGAAGCTGGCCAAGATCCACCTGCCTCTGCCTCTAGAGTGCTGGAGTTAAAGGGTGTGCCACCACTGTCCAGCAGGGCTGATTTTTTATTTAAATTCCTCTTCTACAAAAAAATATGCTGATGAACCTTACTTGTCAAAAACAAATCCAAGTTATAAAAGTTCTATATAAACTAGAACGTTACAGCAGCCGACAGCTCTGCGAACACGCCCCTCGTCGGTCGTTAATAGTCGTCAGTGTTGTTCTACCAACTGTAGGACAGGAAACACAACCTCACTCTTTAACATGTATTTAAGATGGCCAGCTCCCCCTGCACTTCCACAGCTAGATTAAGTTACGACAACTCAAGCAGTGCCACTTCTGCATTTCCTAGTTAAAAACACAAAAAGGACTAGCAAAGAGTGATTTATGAGGCTACAGAGACAAAGGGAATTCTCCACGTAAGGAGAATAACCAGTTTCTCCATTCGGTCTGCAGCTCCAGGAATCTAATGACTCTTCATTTATTCAAAAATGAAACGATAATAAAACTCCCCAATGTTGACAGCGATGATTTTTAACTTCACCACTGCCTGACAAGCACCCACAGGCTTCACTTGGCCTCAATCTGTCCATGTTGGAAGTGCCAATTAGTAGCTTCTCAAAAGCAAATCCCAACGTAAGCCATTAGAAAAAGTGCTTTCCAAATGCCAAATACAATGGACTAGTCAAGCTCACCATGCAAGGACAAAAGCTTGTATGTCCAATCTGGGCTGCAGTTGTCAAAGCAAATGACAAGCAAGGGAAGGATCACATTCTCAAACCAGTTCTGATGCTCATTCTCTTAAATACCAAGACTGTTAAAGCAATCCAACAGGTGTCTCCACTGCTAATCTCAACCCACTCTCAGCTGAGATTCCACAGGAAAAGCACTAACACAGGACGGTGCAGGCAAGGATTTCCTGTAAGTAAGTTAAGGCTTTGGCGTTGCCATGAACAGTAAGTAAATGAGTGAGCATGAGCATGTTCTAAAACTTTACAATCGCTGAGATTTGAGTTTTGTATAATTTTCATGGAAACATTCTCCTTTTTCAACAGGTAAAGCTATTCTTTTATTAATTCTTTTCATTCTTAATTCACCTGGCAGATTTGGCCCTGAGAAACTCTGCTAACACATTTCTGAGGACTCACTTCCTGAGTTCAGGGCCAACCTGGGATACATGATGAGTATAGGCTTAGCTCCACTGTATGATATGAGACTTTGTCTCAAAAAAAAGAAAGAATACAGGCTGGAGACATGGCTCAGCAGTTAATGGCACTGGCTGTTTCTCCAAAGGACCCAAGTTCAACTCCTAGAACCAACATGGCATCTAACAGTGGCCTGGAATTCCGTAAGTTCCAGGAAATATGACGCCCTCTTCTGGCCACCGGGAGCAATGCATATATGTGGTACACATACACACAGGCAAAACACCCATACATACAAAATACATTTTTAAAACCATTTCCTACATTTGTTCTCCCCAGAAGAGCAGTCATTGGTAAAAAGTAAGATGTTCTATCTGAATTTATAATGCTTCTTGTAGTTGGTGCCTATCATACTGTACAGTGTACTTTAAAATATAATCCACTAAAAAACTTTTAAAGTTCTTTAACCTCCCCTGTGCGTGTAACACATATATATGAATATCAATCTAAATATCATTCAGCAACATAATTAGCCACAGAGAGGCCCAGCACAGAACTGGCTTGCTGCTCAAGGCCCTAGCAGCAACTACTCAGTTAAGGCGAGGCTCTCTTACAAACTGCTGTGACATACCCTGCTTGAGCATCCAACAAGCCAGATCTGGATTTTCTTTTAAGTATTTCATTAAAATTCTAATGTTCAGGCATGACCACTCATGGCTTTGTTCAGGTATCAATTTTAACTTTTCTTCAAAAAGAGAAACATGGTGGGTGTTGGCTCACACCTGCACAGTTTGGGGAAGCAGAAGCTGGAGAACTGCCTCAAGTCCCAGGACAACCTGGACTACCAACTGAGTTCCACGAAACGGTGGCCTTGCCTGTTAGAGCATGAAGTGCATTCGGTGGGGGTGGGGGGGTTGGACGGTTGGGGGGGGTAAATACTGGGTGGGAGGGAGAACAGGGGTGGGGAAGAGCTATACTAGGATTGACTCCAATCTTAGCTCTACCCTTGGCCCAGGTAAAAGAAAATAATTTCACTTTTGATCTGTCATTATTATAGAATTTCAAAATATTTCATTATTTTATGGTTGTTTAAAACAACCAAATCTTAGTTAAAAATCACTCTCTTGCCACTCATGGTGGTGCATGCCTTCCATCCCAGCAGAGAGGCAGAGACAAGTGGACCTCTCTAAGTCTGAGACCACCCTGGTCTCTACACAGTGAGCTCCAGGACAGCCAAGACTACAATACCAGACCTTGTCTCAAAAGAAAAAAAAGAAAGTCACCCTCTTTATACTCTGCTCCAAGAAAATTTCTATATACAGTGTTCTTTGCTTTATTATATAAGGATTTAAAGGGTACTCATTTCAAAAAATCATTTTTAAAAAATCTTTAGTCCCTTGATTTTTTTCCAGTTAGGAAAAGGTTAATTTGTAGAGAAAACTAATGTTAACTTTGACACTATTAAGGATTATGATGAAATTCTTAGTTAAAACTTGGGGCTGGAGAGATGGCTCAGTGGTTAAGTTAGTAGTGTTCTTCCAGAAACCCCATGGATGTCAGCACCTTCGTCCAGTGGCTCACAACCACCTATAAACTTAGCTGCAGGGATCCCAGCATCTATAGTCTCCATGGGCACATGCCCTCATGTGCATGCGCACACACACCATCATACAGTTTTTAAAATAAGAGACTGGAGAGTTGGCTTAGCAGTTAACAGCACATTTCTTCTCTTCCAGAGAATCCGAGTTTGGTCCCCACAGCTCACAACCATCATTCCAGGGGATCCAACACCTTCTGACACATAAAAATGTGCAGGCAAAACACTCGTATATAGATGAAACAAATATCTAACAAAATAACAAAATAAAAATTTTTTAAAACTTGTCATTATAACTTCACTACTGAATTATCCTCTTTTTCTTGAGGGCAGAGTTGAATGAATGAGGAAAAATGTGAATGAGCAGATTAATGGAAAAAAAGAACAGGATACAAAAACAGACAAATACCTGTGTTAACTACACCTCACTCAGAGTGATTGCCTGACACCAACAGAAACAGAGACCATGCCTGTCTGAGTTGTTCTGTTCTGTTTTTAGTTATCTCCCATTTCATCATGTCAAAGAAGCGCGTGTCACACTTTCTGGATGTCCCAAATATAACCAGGGAAATGTGTGCTGGAGTGAACACTTCATTCAGATCATCCTGCAGCCTCCGATCTGACAACACTGCAGTAAAACTGCACAGGCAAGCTGATCTGTGTTTAGGGGAATGTTCAAGGAGGTTTAGGATCAAGGGATAATTAGTGACATCACTGACATAAACAAGCTGATTATCCAGTGATTCACACTATGTCCACAAGAACTTGAAAGCCCCGATTAAGACTGTTTAAGTGATTTCAAGACTAATGAAGCAAGAGGCATCTAAGCTGCCCCTTCATAACCCTTGTACTGCTAAAAGGCAAGCATACGAGCAGATGATCCAGAGAACAACAGTGATGGAGACAATGAGGTGATATTGTACATTAACTGTCAATGGGCACCAGGGCAAGGGGAATATACATACACTCGTGTGTGTGTGTGTGTGTGTGTGTGTGTGTGTGTGTATTGTGTGTGTATGTGTGTGTGTATGTGTATGTATGTGTGTGTATATGTGTGTGTACGTGTGTGTATGTGTGTGTGTATGTGTGTGTATGTGTGTGTATGTGTGTATGTGTGTGTGTGTATGTGTGTGTATGTGTGTGTGTGTATATGTGTGTGTACGTGTGTGTATGTGTGTGAATGTGTGTGTATGTGTGTATGTGTATGTGTGTGTATGTATTCTATTTTCAATTTAAGCTAACAGTATCTTCAATTACTAAAAATAAAAGTAACTAAACAAATTAGGTTTCAATCAACTTTCTACTAGCAACTGCTTCAAAAACAGATTTTCAGCTGGACATGGCAGCAGACACCTTTAAATCTAGCACTCAAAGAGGCAGAGGCAAGCAGACTCTTGTGAGGTTGAAACTAGCCAAGGCTGCATGGTAAGACCCTGCCTCAAAAATAAGTAAATGAAAGAACAGAATTTATTTTCAGATTATTTCAATCTGAATATCTGCCTAACTTCACTTAAAATACATTCACAATCTATCACATCTAGCTCATACATAACTCTTCAACAAAACTATCACAAAAATTAAATACAAATGAAGTCTGCTCCCTTTTTAAAATTACCTACGGAGAGGACAGAAGAAACTGGAAAGGAAGCACAGCTCCTTACATACGTAAGACCTGCAGGACCAAAGGAGGTCAAGGTGGAGGGCAGGGGCGAGGTCCGTCCACACACACCAGAACCCCAGGAACATGAGGCTTGGGCAACTACTAGCTCTCAACGCTTAGCCACACAGTACCACGTGAAACCTGCTAAATCCAGAGGGTGCCAAGCTGTCACCTTTTAAAACTCAGCCCAGCTACACCAGCAATTCCCTCTCCAGGTACTCCTCTTAGTTCTTGTCTCCTGTCATCTAATTTCCAGCCTTGCACATGCGTCTTGAGATGGCTCTGCTTTTATTCCTTCACTGCTCAGGTTTTAGGACTCTTCTGTCTACCAGTTACTCAAAGGCATTGCTGACTGTTCTCACAGCCACACCTCACATGCTCTCCCCTCATTCCCAAGTGTCTCCTTCTCCTCCTCCTTAACCCCTCTCCCTTTGACTTCATTATAACCTTTCTCGCCTCTAACCAATCTCTAAATTCTGTGGACCTAACATTATCCCATCTTTTTCCTCCTAACTCTACCATCTTGATTTTTTTTTCTGTCAAAGTTGATCTAATAGTAATCTTAATCCTTAGCCACCCTATTTCCCTCCCATTTCTAATCTTATTAACTAAAATCCAAGTGCACTCCATACGGAATTTTCCATGGCCCTTTAGTGTCAAACCGGCCATTGGTATTAACTGGACAGCAGACATCTGCATAGCGTTAATATCAAGCAGTCAGGAAATAACTTGGGAGTTTGTACCTGGTACCTACAGCTCCTACCCCGAGGAACTATTTTCTTACGTATACAGTCAACTCTGCCACACACAAACTCTTCAGAAACACTCCAAAATAAAAGAACACTGCTGCTAAATAGTAATAATAAACCATGTAAAGAAATAACACCAGATGTGTAAATCCCAACATAGACCATAATAAAGAAAAAAAACAAAACAATATAATGCCTTCAAAAACTACTAATCTCCCTGTAATGGCATCTAGTCAAGAGTGAATTAAATGAAATCCTAGACAGAGAATTCAAAGAATGATTTTAAGTATGCTCTAGATTGAGAATGCCAACAGCTGAATGAAATAAGGAAGATGATGCAATATTTGACAGAGAAATTCGACAGACAGAAACACTTAAGAACCGATCTGAAAAGCTGGAGATAAAAATTAAAAAACAGTAAGTCCAAAAGTTCTATGCAATTTCCAACAGAATGGCTCAAGGAGAGGAAAGAATTCCTGAGCCTGAAGAAAAGGTAGAGAAACTAGATCAAACAAGGACAAAGTAATGAGGTTCTAGTGGGAATTCCAAGATATACATGACACTCTGAAAAAACCAAATCTAAGGATGATAGGCACAAAGGAATCCAGTTCTAAAGACAGAGGAAGCTCTGGAAGGATGTCTCCACAGTTCAGAGCAATGGCTCTTCCAGAGGACCTGAGTTCAGTTACCAAAACTCAGGGCTGGCAGCTCATTGTAACTCTGGCTCCAGGGATTTCTGGC
This sequence comes from Cricetomys ansorgei, assembly GCA_026225945.1. Lineage (NCBI taxonomy): Eukaryota > Metazoa > Chordata > Mammalia > Rodentia > Nesomyidae > Cricetomys > Cricetomys ansorgei. The sequence goes on along the minus strand of JAMJFZ010002048.1, from coordinate 901,280 downwards.
CTTAAAGAGCACACAACAAATATTCACACACACAAACACACAGTAATAAATATTTTTAAAAGTATAGAAAATGTTTGTAAAAAGCCTTAACAGAATACTTCCCCTACTTTGGGAAGATTCAAGAGACATTAGGGCACTAAGCAGACAAAGCCCGAAAAGTGCCCTCCATACTATAATTAAAACACTAACTATAAAATAAAATATATTGAAAGCAGCAAGAGAGAAACACCAAGTCACAAATAAGGTACCCATCAGAATAACAGATTATTCAACAGAAACTTGAAATCAAGGAGAATCTGGACAGATACTTCAAGTTCTGAAAGACAACAGCTGCCAACACAGACTATACCCAACAAAGGTACCTGTCATAACATAAAAAAAAATAACAGCTGTCCATGACAAATGCAGACTAAAGAATTTATAATTACTAAGCCAGTTCTACAAAAGAAAAACTTGAAGAAAAATGAAGGCATCATTCAGAATGAAAAGAAAAACAAATCCATCGGGTAAAGAATAAACCACACTAGATTTAGGAGATGAAGAGGAGCCGGGCAGTGGTGGCACACGCCTTTAATCCCAGCACTAAGGAGGCAGAGGCAGGAGGATCCCTTCGAGTTCGAGGCCAGCCTGGTCTACAGAGTGAGTTCCAAAAGAGCCAGAGTTACAACAGAGAAACCCTGTCTCAAAAAAATAAAAATAAGAAATAGAAATGAAGAGAAAAAAATCAAACAGTACAAATCAACAAAATTACAGGAATCAATACACACTTTTCAATAATGACTCTAAATATTTCCAATTGTGCTGGTACACATCTTTAATCCCAACAACTGGGAAGCAAAGGAAGGAGGCACTCTGTGAATTCAAGGCCAGCATGGTCTACATAGTGGATTCCAGGACAGACAGGGCTGCACAGTGAGTCCCTGTCAAAAAATAAAAATAAAAACAGAGGTGGGGAGCCTGGCCTCAATTCCCCAAACAAAAGGCACAGACTAGTACACTCCATCAAAATACAGAAACCATGAGTGATGATTCAACAGTTAAGAGCACTGGCTCTTCCAAAGGACCTGGGTTTGATCCTCAGCACCCAGTCAGCCGCTCACAACCATCTGTAACTTCAGCCTCTACAAGGGCACTGCATGCACATGGTACAGATATACATGCAAAGAAAACACTCATACATACAAAATAAGAATAGTATTTTTTTAAAAGCAGACACCGTTTATATGCTGCCTTAATAACCACAGCTCACCACAAGACAGACACTCCCTGAGGGTGAAAGAATGGAAAAAAGATGCTCCAATAGACCTAGGAAGCATGCAGGTGTCACTATCTTACTATCTAATGTGGGGTCTAACTACCTTCTAAATAACGGGTTTACACCCATAAGCTTCAGAAGCCTCTCTCTGCCGTGGGCAGCAGTTAATACAAAGACTCAGGACTAGTCAAAGTGACTGTTCCATCCTACATGGAACGTGTGTATTACCATCTCTCTCACACTCACACACACACACACACACACACACACACACACACACCCCTAAGTTTAGGGAACAGGACAGAAGAGGGGGACAGAAAGAAAGTAAGAACTGTAAAATAGGGAGGAGCTGGCTTGGTGGTGGTGGTGCACTCCTTTGATCCCCAGCAATCAGGAGGCAGAGGCAGATGGATCTCTGTGAGTTCGAGGCCAGCCTGATCTACAGAGTGAGTTCCAGGACAGCCAGGGTTACAATGGAGAAAACCTGTCTCAGGGAAAAAAAAAAAAAAAAAGACAGGGAGGAGTCCTGAGATGCCATGACAGGGCCATTACATTCATGAACTCACTGCAGTTATGGTTAAATGCATCAAAATGAAGCCAACAAGGCCAGTCAACACTCCAGTGAGCAGCAATAACTGGATTCAGTAGATTATCAAAAAAAAAGAGGACACAATGGTGGGGAACAGGCCTGCATAGAGGGGCAGAGTGTCCCGGGGGAGTAGACGGAGACAACTGGGTATATGATCAACAAATACTGTGCATGTGGATGAAACTGTCAAAGAATAAATAAAAGATATTTTAAATCTGCCCACATGCTTTATGATTTCTTTAAAGTTTTCTATATTTATTTGTGTGTGTATGACATGCATGTCATGACACACGTGTGGAAGTCAGAAGACAACTTCTCTGGGAGTTGGCTCTCTCCCTCACGGGGGTCCCAGGGATTGAACTCAGGTCACTTGACAGCAAGTGCCTTTATATGGTAAGCCATCTCATCAACCTGAGCTTCTTTTTTCTAATCTTCAAAATAATCAATACTTTACCTAGCAAACCTCTTACTTAAATACTTTATTCCAAAAATATCAGACTGAAGTTTTATGGCTGCTACCCTGCAGTGTTTATTTACTGAATGGACAGTACCTCTCAGAGTTTCTGTAATATTTCACTGTGACAGAGACTATATCCAATTGTGAGAACAAAATAGCAGTAACTGGATTTTTATACTTACAGTAAAATCAGGAGAGAAAGAGACTCTGATCTTCCATCCTAATTAGCCTATTGTCCCAGAATATACACAGCATATTCTTGTTTTATATATATTTGTACATATGTGTATGTATTTTATTTATGTAAGTGTGTGTGTGTATATAATTTAAAAAAAAAAAAAAAAAAAAACTCTGGCTGGCCTTTAACTCACTATGTAGACCAGGCTGGCCTTGAACTCAAGAGATCTGCCTACCTTGCCTCCCAAGTGCTGGGATTAAAGCATGTGCCAGCATCCAGAACTGTTCAACTTTCCAAAATATTTATAAAAAACTGTGCCTCAGTAAATTTTAAGTATATGGTCAATTTTAAGTATATTAAAATAATTGTACTTGTATCTGAATAGTTTAAAAGTACTTTCAAACTAAGCATAGTGGTAAACACCTATAATCACAGCACCTAGAGAGTGGAAGCAGTCTAGACCAGCCTGAGCAACAGTGACGTCCAAGCTAGCCTGGGCTACATAATAAAACCCTGGCTCAAAAGAAGAGAAAAGGAAAAAGGAGGAGAGGAGAAGAGGGAAAGGAGGGAAGGGAGGACAAAGAGGGGAAGGAGAAAGAGAGGCAAGAACTTGAGTGTATCACATAGTAAACAAAAATACTGACAATTTCATTTCAAATATGGCCATTATCAATAAGTGCTTTTTTTTACCTGATTACAGAACATCTAAATGAACCAAGATAATGTTCATATTTTACTAAAAGTTTTAAGTCCAAGTTACAGGGAACAAACTTTTTAATCCTAAAAGGCACAGTATCTACTATATAAAGAACTTTCAGGCTCCATAAACAGATTAGTCTTCAACAATCTCCAAGGTAGCAAGTTTCCCAGCGAGGAGACATCTCTATAAATTACCCCAATTACCTACCCCAACGACACATGAGCCAGCAGAGGCAGAGATGGAAACTGCCTGCTCTAAGCACTAACACATGTGAACTGTGTGCTCCTCTTGGCATTCTCCTTTCTATTGTGTGCCCACAAGAAAGAGCTCAAAGCTCTACTTGCCAAGCCCTTGTGATTGGTGTCCTGACTAGACAATGCTCGGCAGCAAATGCCGAAGCCTGAGTCACTGGAGAAAGCAGCAATTCTAAAGGAACTCCCTTTACTCTCGTGGTGCCAGAATAATTCTGCTGAGAGGCTCCTCTGCAAATGCCTGGGTGTGGGCCCTGGCTAGCTGATCTTAAAGACCTGCAGCTTCAGAGTCCTTTGCTGAACAAATTTCTTAAGAAAATATTTTTTTATTTTTATGATGAGAAAGATTCTCCTAGAGACTTTTAGTCAGTCCATGGCTCTGTAGCCTTCCCAGCCATGATGAGTTCAGGCCATGCCATGGCTAGCCCAGATTACTACTTGTGACAGGTGTTCGGTATCTCCAGATCTGGCAACGCTCCATAAACACACATACCACATTCATCCAAACGCAGTCACACCCACACTCCAAGCCAGTCTCAAGACCGACCAATAACCTTTCATATCAAAGGTCACCATGTCAGCCCATGCTCAGAGTTCTTTATTAACTCCCCCCACCCCCGCTCACTCAGGATAAAAGTCCAAAGGCCTGAGCACTGCCTATGGAGCCCTCATCAGCACTCCCTCACCTCCCCAGCCTCATCTCCAGCTGATTCCTCTTCACAATCCACATGTGGGCCATTCTGAATGTTCCTCAACCTCTCTCTTGCTTCCTGGCCTCTATCCACCCCATTCCCTCCACCTGGAAGGCTCTTCCCTCTTCTACCTTTCACCCTTACAGATCCTTGCTCAGTGTCACTGTCTCCAGGACACCTTCATGCACCCTCCACCTTACTAGGGCAACTGCCCCTCTCTCAGAGCACCCTGACAAGCATTCTACCGTATCACTTTACTTCTGCCTCACACCCCTGAGGATGTGAGAAGACTCTCACCCACCACTGTATCAGAGGCACTCAAATGTCTGTTGAATATGTTCTAAGTTTCCCTGGTAAATATAGCGCAAATATAGCCCATGCAAGAGAGGAAAATGATTAAAATCAGCTATGACACCATGAAGTCAACACTACTACACAGGTGTCTACAATCACCCTTAGGAAAGGTTTTAAGAGGTTGTGTTAAAAACGTGTTACCAATAATTGCTAGCTTTGTGCTCACTACTTCTGTTTGGCAAACCAAAGTTCATAAAGGGGCCAGACTGAAAGTAGCAATAAAGGAACCCTGGATATTTTAGGTCAAGACTTCTGTCTGCTACTGCCAAAGTGACTTAGCCTGACTCAAAATGGCTAAAGGCAAACAGCGATTCCACTGGTTTCTAAGCCTTGATGAGCATCAGGATTCCCAAGGACATAAAAGCATGTTGCTAGGAAGCAGACCTCGGCTACATTCTGAACATCACAGGGGTTGTCACTGGAGCTACTTTCTTCAGATCGCAAGCCCCACACTAAGTTACAATCTAGGGCTGTGACACTAGATTCTTCCAAAATGATGTCATCAAAGTGATGGCACTAAGCACTCTGAAGCACTTACCCACCACACCCTGTGCTCCCTACATGAAGGGGCAAGTTATCCATCTCTGCATGCCCCAATTGCCCCATCCAGTATAATGGTTCCTCCCCTGAAAGATTCCTATGAGAGTTGGGACTGTCCAAGCAAACACATCAGCAATTCACAAACAACCCAATAATTCTTGTGACGCTAACTGTATAGAGTTCACTGAGCTGTAAAGTCTTTGGATTTGGTTAATGTGTGTGTGTATGTGTGTGTGTGTAATTTTTTTGCAATATTTTTATAATAAAGCTGAAATTTTTTAATGTTTTAAACCAAATTAAAATGAAAAGACAACCCTATAGCTAAAGTGTTTTCACATTTTCGAGTTTCTGGGTAATGCTAATACTTATTCCTGATTAATGCTAGTCTACCACTGAGAATTTTTTGAAAAGGAGGATTCACTTCATAACCTCTGAACTGGAAAACTTCCACAGAAATCTACAACAAAATCCACTTTCTCCTCATCCTCATCGCTCTCAAACACAGCCTTCATTTCTGTATTAACCATTCCTAGAGTATCCAATAGCCATTTCCCACGGTATCTTCACCACAAGCAGCCTTTAGCTTCATATATGTCCCAAATACAACCCTTAGAAAAACTAAAAAGCCTGAATCTCAGGAGTTGCTCTTCAAATTCTCTAGTTTCCTCACACAGAACTAGTCATGGGGTATGATGACAACACTTGTTAGATGACAATCTATAAAATCCAAAGTGCTCCAAGGACAACTCGCACTAAAACTGGGGGGGTAGGAGGGGGGTCCCTTATCTATCTCTGTCTGTCTCTATCTCTGTCTCTCCCTACCCACCCTCATGCGGTATGGAATTGTACACTCTGTGCTGGGAATTTTTTTTTTTTTTTTTTAATAGGGAAAGAGGAATTTGGGAGCCAATGAGGAAAGCGGCTCTCACATTCCACAAGCCAGGCTGGCTTGAGGTTCTGTTGGGAAGTTTCTGTTTTCGGTTCGGTCTAGTTGGGGGTTACCTGTTTGTTTTGGATTTGTTGGGGTTTTTTTTGGGGGGGTGTTGTTTTGGGAGATTGGGGTTTTTTTGTTGTTTTGCTTTTTAGTTTGTTTTTCTTTTGACAAGTTAATTTTTTTAAGACTCCCTGATTCATGTTTTAGATGAAGCCCTCAAGAATCCTTATATCAACTTTACTCTCCAAGCCAAAATTCTGGACTGTGGATTTGTAAAAACGTTATGACTTGCAAACAGCTTCCTTACAAGCAAATGGGGACTGAGATATAATTTAGGAAGTGATGATGCAAATCTCCCGGGGAGCAGCAGGGAGGAGGGGAGGTGAAAAAGTCAGAGGAAATACCCTCCTGATGGCTGGGCACCAACTCCTATCCCGAGGCGGGGGAGGCGGGCTGGCCTCCGCGGGCCAAGAGGACAGGGGGCAGCCCTGCCCCGCCGCGGGGTGCCAGCGCCGCCGCCCCATCCCTCCCCCTCGGCCGTGGCCCCTCACCCAAAGCCGGCCTCGGGCCAGCGAGTTCCACGGAGGGCAGCGCGGCCGGGGCAGGCCTCCCCTCCTCCCCCTCCTCAGCCCACCCTCAGCGTCCCCTGCCCGCAGCCCTCCTCAGGCCGAGGCCGCTCCCCGCCCGCTCTCCCGGGGCCCGGCTTCCGCGGCCCAGCTCCCCGGGGCCCCGGCCTCCCTCGGGTGCCTCCACCCTAAGGCCCGCGCCCCTGCCCCCACACTTACCCCCAGAAGCCGCAGGGACAGCGAGGCGGCAGGCTAGGCGCTTTGCTACGCTCGCTCCCGGCGTCTCCCATGGTGCTCGGCGGCGGCGGAGCTCGGAGGCGGCGGCGGCGGCGGCGGCTGGGCCTGGGCCCCGCTCGAAGGAAGCGTCGGCTGCGGCGGCGGCGGCGGCGGGGGGCGCGGGGCGGGGGGAGGGGGAGGGAGCGGGCGCGCAGGCGGGCGCGAGTCCGGGGCTCCGAGCCGGGATTCCAGGCCGGTCAGCTGGAGGCGGGCGGCACCACTCGGCCCGAGGAGGGGGGAGGCCGCGGCGAGCAGAGGGAGGGGAGCTGCGGAGGAGGGGCAGGGCCGTGCGGGTGAGGGAGACCCGGCGCCCTCCGCGGCTCTCTCCGCCGCTCCCCAGCCACAGCGCTGTCCCGTGCGGCGGCGCCGGCGGGCTCGGGGCTGGGTGGGCGAAGAAGCCGAGGCCCCCGCCGGCTGTGGAGTCGCAGCACCCGGCTGTGACGCCCCTGGCCCCCGCTCGCTCCGTAATGCCGTCCCCTCCCCCCCTCAGGCTGCGCTGACCGGACAATGGCCGCTCCGCCCCCTCCCCTCAGCGGACACCCCTCCCGAGGCGGCGCGATGGTCTCGCCCGGGGGAGCCGCCGCCGCCGCCGGAGCCGGGCGGATCAGCTGCGATCGGGGCGTGCCACTTTGTTCAGCGCCTCGGAGGCGCTGGGCTGGGCGGTGCGCGCCTCGAGCGAGCGGCTGCCCGGCCCTTGGTCCTCCTAGAACTTTTAAAACCGGCAGCTAGCTCTCAGTCTCCCGGCTGAGGGAAGGGGAGCGGGTTTCGGAGTCCTGTGGGGTGCGTCGCCCCCCCCCAGTGAAATAAATGGTACGCCCCAAGCGGGCGAGGGAGCGGATTAGTTGTTTGGGGGGAGTTGGGTCGGTCCCCGCTGCGGCGGCGCATGCGCCTGGAGAGCTCGCAGTGGCGTCCAGAAGAGGGCGGAGCCTCTCCGAACCCGGAAGCTGTCTGGGTGCCCGAAGCTGGCTCACTGGGTTTTCAAGGCCCCGGCTCGCGCTGCTGATCGATGCTTGGCAGCGTTTGTCCGTGTCCCCCCCCCAAACTGCCAGCCGCCGGGGACCCTCACTTTCCATTCCTTCCCCCCAACACACACTCCCAACTCTTCCGGTTCCACTCCGAAAACTGGCCCCCTCCTGGCGTTAATGAGTTTCTGGGAAAATGTATACCACCTCTCTCGGTCGCAAGTCGGGGGCCAGAGGGAAATTGGCCAAGTGTTGGGCCCTGCTGATGGCCTCGGTCTCAGAGTCCTAAATCCACTCTCGATGTCTTGTTTTGGAAACCCTTCCTTCTCCCTGAGGTGGATATGGTTGACTTGAGGAAGAGATTTGACTCCATCCATGATGGATAAGTGACCAAAGAAACTTGAGCCATTGGGGAAAAAAAATCCTTTAATGTTCCTTATCCACGATCCTGAATTCTTTCTGTTCTCCAGTCAGGGGTGACCAGAATAGCCCACTGCCGGTCAGTAATTTTAATACGAAGGAAACTTCCACCAGAACTCTTGGAGAAGTGACCTGAAAATCCAAAACTTTCCGGGAAGGCTTCCATTGTATCCTCTCAGCCCCAAGAGGATCCAGCCCCAGAGAATATTACTTAGATTAACTTTAGTATCTGTGCTTTATATCAGCTTGTGCATTCTCTGGATTTGTTAACACAAACATCCATTCTCTTGGCCTCTATAACCAGGAATCTAAAACTCTAAACTCTAAAAACCAGGAATCCCACGGAGTTGAGAATCCTTACACTGATGCTACTGAAAACGAAGACGACAATGATTGCAAAAATTAAGACATTTAACGCCCCAGTGTTTGATTCTGATTTTGTGAGCTTTCCCATGCCTTCAGTAACTACTTCTGTCAAGAAGGGCATGGGAGCCGGGGATAGTGGTGCATGCCTTTTGTCCCAGCATTTTGGAGACAGATGCGGGAGAAGCTCTGAGTTTAAGGCCAGCCTGGTTTGTATAGGGAGGGAGTCTCAAGCCAGCCAAGGCTACATAGTGAGACCCTGTCTACAATTTTTTTTAAAAAATTGCAAAAATAAAAGGATCAGTGGTCTTGTCAAAAATTCCAAAAGGTGTCCAAAACACTGAAAAAAGGAATAAACTGCAGCATGGCATTCAAAACATAAAAAGCAATGGACAGGATCAAGAATTTTCAGAGACTGGCTCCAATTTAAACTACTTTAGGCCTTCATTTAAGTCACTGTCCCTCCAAGAAACCATCATTGGCACACCCCCATGTTATATAATCTTACCTAGCATTCATTGCCCTGGTAACAGCTGTCGCAGTATACAAGAAAGCATGAGTCTTCTCTACAAACACCACGTATGTTTTGCCCACCACGATTTACCTAAGGCCAAAGGCACATTTGGTTTTACATCCAGTAAATACCCGCCGAAGGCCTTCTGAGTGGCTCAGTGGGTAAGGGCACTTGCTGCCAAGCCTGACCATCTGAGTTCAATCCCTGAGACCCACATGTTAAAAAGAGGAAAGCTGACTCCCACAAGCCCTCCTCTGACCTCCACATGCATGAAGTGGTGTGCACACACACACACACGTGATACAGATTTTTTTTTTTAATGAGTACTTGTTGAGTAAAACTAAAGGCACAAAAGGCTGTTAGTCTATGTGAGATTCCCCCCTAGACCTGATGGTTGCACAGCTCTAAGTCCAGCTACTCTGGAAGCTGGACAGGATGATCACAAGCTCAAAGACAACCTGAGCTACAGAGTGAGCTCAAGGCCAGTCCAGACAATTTCGTCTCAAAACCGTCAGGGGAAGGGCTGGAGAGAAGGCTCGGCGGTTAAGAATGAGCAGTCCTCTTATAGAAGGCCCAGGTCTGTTTTCTAGCTGGCGTCTGCGGACAGTGGCTCACAACCACCTGTAACTCCAGCTTGGGGTATCTGACACCCTCTTCTGCCCTTCTCGCACACACACGCCTGCACTCAAGTGTCCATACAGAGAGAGACAGACAGACAGTTTAAAATTATATTTTTTCAAAAGAAGTAAAAAGGGGGCAGAAAGACTGTTTCTCAGTGTTTCCACACTTGCCTAAAACCCATCAAAATGAGGGATGGGGTGTGGCTCAGTGGCAGACATCCTGCCTAGCATGCAAAGTGAGGTGCTAGAGGTGTGTGTGCTCCGTGGCATTGTGCAAGGCCACTCTGGTACTGCAAAATAAATGCATCAATCAACCAAAAATAAACAAAAAACAAAACAAAACCATGAGATCCATATACAGATTAGCATCTTAATTGTTCTACAATGGAGGTCTGACTCAGTCACTACCTAACCTACCTAGAAGATGGCAAAAATGACTGCTAGCTTTTTGTTTTTGACCACACCACAGTTAGATGAAAAGAGACATTCCTAGCCAGCTTACCTCTTCATCCTTAGTTCCCAAGGTCTGGATCTGATCCCATTCCCACAGACTGCCCACCTCATTGGATGAAAGCTCAGAGAGGATATAACATTTCAGGGTATCCTCAAATTAGGGGCAGGGCGGTGACAAAGCGTGAGATAATTGGCAGGTGTTTCTGTCATAGTTGTCCTGACTGTTTTCTCCTGTGGATTACTTTCCAGACAAACCTGGGATGTGGCTCTTGGGAGTATTTCTCCTTCTCCATTGGCCCAAAAGGAGCCATCAAAAACATGCTCAGTAGGAGCTAGGGAAGGAGAACACTGCCTCCACAGCCAGAGCTCCTGAAGTCGCATTCGAGGTTGTAAGGGAACAGGCTTTGTGGGTCTCAAAGCAGAGCTGCACAAGAGTACAAAAGACCTTACTTAACCCTGAAAAGCAACCACAAAAGGGCTTTAGGGACCTAAGAGAGAGCAGATAATCTCTAATCCTTACCCTTGCAACTCTCTCTAACCCAGCTTTAAAGCCTTTCACAGCTGTAATTCATTCTAACCTGGTATTAGCCTCCGTGTCCAAACTCTGGCCAGGATCTTAATCATAATCCTGATATTATCTGCCAAATGGAATCCCAGATTTCAGACCTGACTCCTGGTTCCAGGATCTTAACGGAGGCTCCTAGCCTTGCTACTGACTAATGTGCCCCCAGGTCCTGTCAGCTCTGACCACCACTCACTGGAACAGGGGAGCCTATAATATCCTAGCTCCTTGAAGACATGAGAAGTCAGTTGTGGTCATCAGAGAAGAGAAAAAGGTCTTGGCCTTCCAGGGAAAAGGACAAGGAGCAACTCCCTTCTGACCTGGCTACTATATGTCCTGTGCTCTAATTCAGGGGCTGCAGATCCCTGCCAGTCCAGGAAAAACACTACCGAGTCACACGGAGCCTTGGGTCCCAGGGGTACAGGTGGCAGAGGGCAAAAGATCTGAGGTCCTTCTATAAAACAATAGGATGTGCAGAGGTAGACAGATCTCTGAGTTTGAGGCCAGCCTGATCTGTTTCAGGCTACCCAGGGACAGACACAAGGATGTTATGAAACCCTTCTTCCAAACACACCTGAGAACATTTTTTTTTTAATGCATTGAACAAAACTCTGTGTAAGGATCCTTCCAGCCTTCGAGTTTTCTGATGTGCAGATGGATTTTTGAGTCACTTACGGTCCAGTTGGCGTGGATAAACTCTCAGAACCAAGGGGAAAGAACGGGCAACCAAGCATGCCGTCTCCAGCCCTTCTCGGGAAACTAAAAATAAATGAACTAAAATGAAAGCTTGGACAGGGAAAGAAGGGAGGAGAGCGGGAGGGACTGCCATTTCACATTCTGTGTTCCTGATGGCGGTGACTTCACCACCGATCTCCCTGCTGCTCGCACCCAGTCTCAGTGTGACATTCGATTTTAGTGACTTTTCTTTTTCTTTACGAGAATAGAAATAATCGTTTCTCTCAGAAATTCTTGACCTTTGTAAGAAGAAAAGTCCTCCCAAACGCCACCCTCCTGGTGCCAACAGCCTAGTGTATATCATGCAGGCTGGGTATTTTGTTTGTATACAGTCATGTAAATTAGGCTATGCAGGACATACTGTGCTCAAACTGATGTTATGGCATCTTCCATATCTCTGTGAATGGGTTTACAGTCTAGTCTTTCCATTTTCAGTTATGTGTACGTGTGTGCATCTGTGTGTGGGTATGTGCACATGAGTGCAACTGCCCTGGTAGTCCAGAGGAGGCTGTCAGATGCCCCTGCAGCTGGGGTTAAAGGTAATTGTGGAGGCTGAGAACTGAACTCGGGTCCTCTGCAAGAGCAGAGCATGCCCTTGACCACTGAGTCATCTCTCCAGTCCTAAAAGGTAAAGGCTGGTGTTCCAGAGAGACGGGAATCATTGGGGGTGAGAGGACGACGGGGGACAGGGAAGAAACCGAAGAACTTCAAGAGCTACCGTCTACAGGACTTCCGTCAGCAGAATCCAGCGTAAAGTTGTAATCTGGGTCTAAAGACAAAGAGCCATGTCCCGACTCAAATACCATCAGTCAGAGAGAGAATTCTGTCTTATTTCATTTTGGTTCTATTCAGGCCTTCGATGGGTTAGAGGAAGCCTACACACCTTGGGGAGGGCATTTTTCTTTATTCAGCCTACCAATTTGCTTTGGAACACTTAGGCTACTGTAAAAAAACAAACAAACAAACAAACCACAAACTGGGTAACTTATAAACAATAGAAATGTATTCCTCATGGTTCTCTCTTTGTGAGTGTGAGAATGTGTGTGTGTGTGTGTGTGTGTAGGTGCCTTTGGAGTCCAGGAGAGGGCACCATCAGCTTTCCTAGACCTGCTGTTAGGTAGGTCTAAGCAGATTTGAGCCACCAGATGTGGGTGCTGGGAACTGATCTCAGGTCCTTCTGCAAGAACAGTGTTTGCTCTTAACCCCTGAGCCGTCTCTGCAGCCCTGCTCCCTCCCAAGCTTTAAGACAGGGCCTTGTTATGGAAGCCCATCTGGACTGGTATTCTTCAACATGTAGACCAGGCTGGCCTGAAACATTCAAAGTGACCTTCCTCTACCCGGGCTTCCTAGGTGTTGGGATTATAGGTGTATACCAATGAGCCTAGCTTCTTCTTTTCTTTCTTTTTTTCTTAAAGATCATGTCTCTCATCACGTCGCTTAGGTTGGAATCAAACCTTTGCACAAGTGATTCCCTGCCTCTACCTCCCAAATAGTGGAAACTGCAGATAAGTACCACCGTCCCCAACTTTTGGACATACTTCTTAGGAAAATAATTGCAATATAAAAATAACTGTTTCGCATTAGTTTGATGTGGCCAAACATCCCATCAGAAACTGTGTAGCAATTTGCACTCCCTCCAGCAGTGAGTGAGAGGTCTCTCCGTGCCTCAGAAGCTTGTGATACCATCACTCTGTTACCAAGGTTATGGATAAAAGACGGCACTTTGTGGCTATTTTAATTTGCTTTAGGAGGTCGTGTATGTGCACTTCGTTGTTACGGCTGTTTAACTCACTTCGTGTAGAATTGTCTATTACAGTCTTTCGTCTACTCTTCTACAGGGGTAAATTTTCTTTCCCTTAAAGCTTCAGTATTAATATAATATAATATAATATAATATAATATAATGTAATATATATATAATATAATACCCATCCCAAGTTATTTCTCTGTTGTTCCCCCCTTTCTCTTTCCATCTTGGGATTTGAAACCAGAGCTTCATGTATTCCATGCGATGAGTTACGTTCCCGGCCTCCATCATATTTTATTTTTAAAACGGATCTCACTAAGTGAATTGTGATCCTCCTGCCTCAGCCTTGTGAGTCACCGTGACTCTGCAAACCGGGACCACTGGGCCTGGCTTTGTCATTTCTCTCCCCCACCTTTTATTTGTTTGTTTGTTTGTTTGTTTTTTGAGATAGGGTTTCCCTGTTGTAGCTCTGGCTGTCCCGGAACTCACTCTGTAGACCAGGCTGGCCTCGAACTCGGAGATCCTCCTGCCTCTGTCTCCCGAGTGCTGGGATTAAAGGTGTGCGCCACCACCACCCCATGTCATTTGTTTCTTAATTTTATCCAGGCTTTGGTTTTTGAGTGTCTTAAATGCAGGGGAATATGTGTTTTGACCTTGGCTAATTTCCAGTTGCTGATGTGGCCACTGTTTTCTAAAGACTTCTTGTTTGTTGCCTAAAGACTCAAAACAGGAATGGGAGAGTGAGAAGACAGGAAATGGTGAGAAGTAGAGGCAGGGTGCAGAACAGATTCTGCCTTAGGCTGTCCTTCCCTGCTTCACGTCAAACAGGCTAAGGCAAATGGCCACGTCATCCATGGTCAGGCCAGTCCCCAAGCTCCCCAGGGCCTGCGGCCCAGAACCTGTGCCGCAGTCTTCCCGATTTGCTGTCTAGGAGTGTTCAAAAGCAGTCAAAAGCCACCACCTTATAGTTGTGTGGGTCCCTTAGAGACCCGGGGTTTCCTATCAAGTTCCCTGCTAAAACTGACAAAGATCATTTCCAGGGCCAAACGGCATCACAGATACTAGGCTGGGGATGCCAAACAGAACAAGGGAGCCAGGAAAATGGTGCAGGGAGACTAAGGTATCCAAGGTGGGGCTGCACAGATAGAGCCAGAGTCTTAGTTGGGGTTCTCCAGAGGTTGACTGAAGGCAAGGACTGAGAGATGCAGAAAACATAGCTACAGATAGCGAGGTGGTCAGGGGAGGGGGTGTTACAGAGCCACCTGTCACTGGGCACAGCCGGGGCTCAGTCCTATGGGGGCTGCACAAAACCAGAGCGTAAAGTCATTCTATTCGAAGAGCAGGACCAGTGACAGACTCAATATACACTGCTGACATAAATCAGAGCACTTCAGCCTGGTTTGCTACAGAATCTAGAGTCTCCCAGGAGATGGGCCTCAGCATGCCTGTAGAAATCTTGACTAAATTAATTAGGGTGGGAAGACCCATCTTAACTGTGAACAGGACGTGTGAACAGTACATGTGTATGTGTGTGTGTGTGTGTGTGTGTGTGTGTGTGTGTGTGTGTGTGTGTGTATGTGGTATTAGCAGAGGTTTCTTCCCAAGGCCGTGAGTCATTTCCAAGTAATATGCATAGGAGCTGGGAACCTGAGTCAAAGTTACAGTGGGGACAACAGAAATTAGGTTTCTAAATGTTCAAGGCACCCAGAGAGATAAATCTTTCCTGCCTCAGCTTACACAGAGGTCTGTGTCACTCCAAGGAGGACTGAAAAGGACACAGGGCCTTCGTGCCCATGGAGGAAATGTGCTTTCTGCAAGATCTCCTCGCCAGTACCTTCTTCCACCAGCCAGGGAGCCGGGCTGGGTGGAGAATACACAGCTGCCATCTGTTCTGTCTTGGCTTCAGTGCCTGGCAACTGGCTGCCTGTGTCTGTTCTCTGCTCTGGAGGAGGAGGCAGCGTGGACCATCAGGCGGGAGAGGCCTCGCCAGGGCCTGGCCACATGATGGATTCACTGATTATGACTTTCTGATGTGGGGACTGCTCAGTCCGTGTAGCAGACCCGATCCATCTGCTGCGTGCTTCTTCAAAGAGCTGAGAGAAGGGAAAACTCCACACGCTGGCTGCTCGTGCCGGGGAGGTGTGTCTTTGTGCATGAAGGCGTGGATGGACATGCACAGGTACGGTTATATACACTGGTGGGAACCCACACAGGTGAAAACCTATGCGTGCGGTGTGATTGCCTGCACTCATGGAGGTGTGGACATAAACACTAGTTTATATGATGTTTGCGTCAACACCACTGGGATCCCATTCCCTTTTCAGAGACCACTCAGCAAATAGAGTATCAATAAATAATAATCCTACCATCTTCTTGTGCTGTCCTCTGACGGCAGTTGCAGCTTTGAGCACACTGGTATCGTGTTTGTTGTTATGTTTTTCAAGATAGGGTATCGTAACACAGGCTGGCCTCACACTGGCTTATGTAGCCAAGGGTGAACCTTGAATGCTTGAGCATCCTGCCCGCCCCCCTTCCAAGTGATGGAATTACAGGTGTCACTCACATTGGCCGCTGTAGTCTGCAAGAGAAATCTTATCTTCTCTACCCTGCAAATGAGGCTACTAAATTCCTGAAAACCGAATGAACTGCCCAAAGATTCAATTTGTAAGCAACAGAGTCAGAATCCTAGATGCTGTTTCTCATTCCACAACGAATGGTATTTCATTTCCATCCTCTTCCTAAATCTCATCGAATGGGAACAAACAACAAACCACACTGTACACAATAGGAATAATTCATGGAAAATAATGCCAAGCAAAAAGAAGTCAGGCCCCACACAAAAATAGCTACAGTACCGTTCCGTTTACACGAAGGTCGGATATGGGCAGGACTCATCTATGGTGTCGGAGAATGAGCTGGGGTGTGATGGGTTATGCCTGGAAACCCAGCACTCTTCCTGAAGGACACTTTCAGTCAACTTCGGTTCAGTTCATTCCCTCTTAATGAGTCTGGGATGTAAACAGAATTAAGTTAATGCTGCTGTGTTTGTCTCTAGCTGGGGTGGTAATGGATTATAGAGATGCTGCCCTCAAGAATGGTGGGCAGCTTGAGGGTTTTTCAACCCCTCCCATACCACTTTCAGACTCCTATCAGCATTGCCTGGAGAGTGGGGGGACGACACCAAGTACCAGACAAGTCCAACCTGCCACCATGCGCCCAGGATATCTAGGAATATGAACCAATACACAACATCTTCTTCCTCCCCCCCCCCCTCCTCCTCCTCCTCCTCCTCCTCCTCCTCCTCCTCCTCCTCCTCTTCTTTTGGTTTTTCTAGACAGGGTTTCCAGACTGTCCTGGAACCCAAGAGATCCACCTACCTCTGCCTCTGCCTCTGCCTCTTAAGTGCTGAGATTAAACACCACTGTCACCCAGCTTCAACACAGAATCTCAAGCTTATTTTAAAACATCATCAGATTATTTTAAATAACTTAAAATATTTTGTAACTCAGTTTTGTGTGTGTGTGTGTGTGTGTGTGTGTGTGTGTGTATGGGTGTGTTTGTGGTTGGTTGTTTTGTTGGTGGTGGTGGTAGTTTGTTTTTTGTTTTTGTTTCTTTGAGACAGGCTCTCTCTTGCTCTCTCTACATAGCCACAGCTGTCCTAGAACTCACTATGTAGACCAGTACAGCATTGAACTCACAGAGATCCGCCTGCCTCTGCTTCCCATGTGCTGGGGATTGGTGTGTGGGTTGTGAGGATCTACTTTGGGATGACAGTGTCTGTCACCATGTAAAAACGTTGGACTTGCCTGGAAGCTGTCAGTCTCGGGGGCTGGGAGGTTGAATCAATAGCAATCTCCCTCTATCTCAGAGGCACCCTGTATGGATGGCTTAATTGCTCTCCACAGACACCCCAAGACTACTGCTCCTTATCTCTCTCAACTCCCAAGTGCTAAGAACTCTATAACAGGGCTGAATACCATTTTTCTTTCCTTTTTTGCTTAGCATATCGAAAGCACTCATCAGGGAGGGAGGCCTGTGTATAGAGAGCCACGCCCCATGGCTCCTCGACCGGATATGATCTGTAATTTACTTACCTCCCATCCCTCTTTCCTCTCCCGCAGACATCATCCTCCTGGCTTAACTTCCACATTACTAAACACACACATATCTGTTATGAGGGGTTGCTCCAAGCATCGCCAAAGGCTTACTAGTGCCTTGGTCCCTAGTCACCAGATGCAGTACTACTACCCCAGCTCCCACTAATGATGACATCATTGTCTCCAGGCATCACCAGGGGACACAAGAAATGCTTGAGGAAGGAGGACTGCACCTGGGAAAGGAGGGAGTGTGTGTGTGTTGCGGGGAGGGGGCGAGAGACAGAATCCTATAATATAACCTCTGCTCACCTCCTGTCCCTCGGTTCAGAACAGTGCCGAGTTTGTTTGCTATTTGTTTTTTGTTTTAGATGAGGTCTCATTGTGTAGCCCTTGGATGGCCTGAAACTGTCACAGAGTTTTCTACTCTGCCTCCCGAGCACTGGGATTACAGGCCTACACCACCAGGTTGGGTCCAATATAGTATCGTAAAGTCTGTAGACATTATTGTGCCTTAAATGATAAATGAGCGCCCAAGTTTTAGGCTAGACATCCACAATCCTCGGCTTCGTCAACCCAGCAATCTTGTCCATTCTACCCCATTCTCATCCCTCAGTTTACCCACCCCCAGAAAACTACCCCAAGAAACCAAGTTGTTGCGGTTTACATATAAAAAGTACCCCCCATACACACACACACAAATAAGCAAGCTCGTGTGCTTCAACACTCAATGGTGATGTTTTCAGGAGATTGCATAACCTTCAGGTGGCGGGCCTAGTTGGAAGAACTGGGTCTCTAGAGGGCCAGCTTCTACGGTTACAGCATACTACTTCTGGCCTTGGGCCCTTTGCCTCCTGGTCCATGGAGATGTGAAGAAGCATCCTCAAGCCCTCGCCAGCAGTTTCCACACCATGCCTTTCCACTGTGATGGGCTTTACCCTCTAAAACCAAGAGCCAAAAGAAACCCTTCTGCCCTTAAACCACTTCTTTTAGGTTTTCACTTTTATTACATGTCTCTGCGTGTACCACATGCGTAGTGTCCACAGAGGTCAGAATAGGGCGGCACGGAGTTACAAGAAGTTGTGAGCCACCCAATCTCGGTGCCGGGTCCAAACTCAGGAAGTCGGGAAGAGCAGCCAGTGCTCTCTGCTGCCATCTCTCTAGTTCCTTTACGTGCACATACACAGAGAGAGAGAGAGAGAGAGAGAGAGAGAGAGAGAGAGCTCTTCCCCCAGCCTGCTTTGATGTGACTGCATCAGGCAGAAGTCTCAATAGATTGGGATTCTCTCTCCCCAGGAGGCACTGGCCTCTCACCCTGTCTCTCTAAACCCAGGGTCCAGAGAGAGAGAACGGAAGAAGGCAAGAAGGAAAGAAGGAAGAAAGGAAGGAAGTCCTTAGGATTTTCCCCAGGCAGAGCTGCCTCAGGTAAAGATCTGCCTCAGCAGATCGTGATTCTCCAGTTAGGAAGACATGTTTGTCCAAGGAGAGATTCCATAAAGAAAGACATTCCAGAGAAGAGTCAATTTTGCAACAGAAACAGCCTCCACTTCCGGAATTTGCCCCGAGAGAGGAGAGGGAGAGAGGAGAGGGCTAAGGCCCTGACTCTCTGGACCCTTTCACCTCTGGCTTCAGCCATCTCCATTTACAGAGCAAACTGTGGGAAAATAATCCTGTGATTTTTAACTCTATTTATAAATCTCTTCAAGCTTTCATGTGGTCCAGAAGGCAGCCCGGCCAGAACATTCCAGATCACAGAGGAAATCAAAGAACATGTTTATAATCACAGGGCAGAGCCTGAGCACAGAAGTCTCCCAGGACCCTGGGGCTGGAGGTGGTGACTTGAGATCACACAAAACCTTACACCCTACCTCCCACCATTGCTGTCCCTCCTAATCTGATTTGTGTGCATGCCTAAATCTATTCCTGGCAGGATTTCTGATTTTTTTTTTTTTTTGAGTCAGTTAAAAACCATGATCTTTTTTGTTGTTTTTGTTTTTGTTTTTTGAGACAGGGTTTCTCTGCTGTAACTCTGGCTGTCCTGGAACTCACTCTGTAGACCAAGTTGGCCTCAACTCAGAGATCCTCCTGCCTTTGTCTCCCAGGTGCTGGGATCAAAGGCGTGCGCCACTGCCACCTGGCAAAAACCATAATCTTAAAGTACATCTGGACCCTGGAGAATGTCCCTGGACAGTGTCCTGTCTGCAGAGTGTTGATGTGACACCTGGCTGCTGGGTTCTTAGCTTAGTGGATCCAGACTGCTGCTCTGATGCAAAGACCTTGGACTGACTCATTCCTTCCCCACCCCACCACACCTACAAATTCCGCCACACTAGGGCATCCCTGTGCAGACCCTAAGTCATTGACAGAGACAGATGGTTGAGGGCTTCCTGCATTTTCACACTGTTCTTCCCTTAACATGGCAGTGATTTCCCAGTGCAGCCTTCTGGGTCCGGGTATGTGGAGGGGCTACTTAGCTAGCCCACACTGTGTCACCCTGATGGGGTGGATCTCTTCTCTGCAGAACCCCTCTGTGTCAGATTCAGGGTGGCCCCAGCAGATGCTTGCTTGTTCTCCCTGCTGCAGCCCTGTGCTCAGGGCTGGGCTTGGCACACAGGGATGCTCCCTGGGCTCTGGGCTTCCCTCCCACATTCCAGCAGTTCCAGGAAGTGACTGGGAATGAGAGCTGGAGAGTAAGAGACCAGATGGTTGTCCGGATCCTTTGTAGGACTAAGGTTTACGTCTTTCATTTCAAAAGTCATCCGGGACAAAGAGGATGAAATATGATTCTCTCGTCCACGGGGCTCTACACTCTCACCCTGTCTCTCCAAACCTAGGGTCCAGGTCCTTCCCTCCAGCATGCAGCATCTACACTGTACTGATGACACTGAGCCTGACTGCTGAGCTAGCATCCCTTCTTTTGCTCTGGTAGAAGATAAATGACTGGACAGGGTGTGTGCCCATGCACGCGAATACCCGTGTATGTACTGAGGCAGACAGAAACAGGTTGGAAACAGGAGGCAGAATGAGAGGCGCAGATACAAAAGCTCACTGAGGGGGCCGGAGATGTGGATCAGAAGGTAAGAGCACTGGCTGCTCTTCCAGAAGATCAGGGTTCAGTTCCTTGCACCCACATCATGGCTCACAACTGACGCCTTTTCTAGCCTCTGAAGGCACCATGGCGCATATACATGCAAGCAAAATACCCATACACATAAAACCAACAAACAGTAACAAGAAAGCCAAAGGTCCACCGAGACAGGAAGTTTGGAGGGGATCAGAACAAAATGAGAATATCACCAAGACAGGGGAGAGCCAGAAGGGCCTCACAGACTGAGTTTTATCATCTCTCCACGCCTCCATTTCCTCATCTATAATATAGGGACAAAGGTGAGGCCTACCTTACGGGGTATTGTGAGGATCAAACAAGTTAATATACCTGAAACTATTTAAAGCCATGCCTGGCTGTTTTAGTTCATTGAACTAAAACATAGATACTAGCTATTATCACCCGTATATATTTGCATGTGTTCATGTATTTTGTGCACACGTGTGTACTGTTGTATGTATTTTTTGAGAAAAAGGTCTTGTACTGAACATACTTGGCTAGTCTGGCTGGCCATCAATCCTCCAGTCCTTCCCTCCCCAGTTCTGGAATTATAGACGCACACTGGGGAGCCAGCTTTTTATCTGACATCCAAATGCAGGGTCTCACGGTTTGCAAGCATTCGCTGAAGGAGCCATCTCTCCAACGCCTATCATCAATACTTTAGGATCTCCATCATCTCTACTTCTCGGGTGTAGTCACCTGATTAAAATAACTTTCCCAGAAAAGATTCACCTTGGCTCATGGTTTCAGTCAGTCTGCAGCCACAGGAAGGCCTGTGGCTGGGAACGTTGGCTTGGCAGAAAACAAGGAAACAGACAGCACAGCAGCAACCGGGGCAGGATGTAACCTTTCAAGTCCCGCCCCCTGGGACCTACTTCCTCTAGCCTGGCTCCGCCTTCCAAATAGCGCCACCTGCTGGAGACCAGCCGTTCACACTAGGAGCCCTCTGGGGGACATTTCAGATCGAAAGGGGAACACTAACCTTTGGGAGACCGGACACAGTGGGAAGACAAGCTTCTTTCTCATCCTCTGAGTCTTTTGTGTCAGCCACACCCTTTGCTGACACTCTGTAAAGTGTATGGAGACACTTTATCTCTAAAAACTCCCCAAACCCTTCTCTGCCCCACATATACGTCACCCAGATAGACATGGCTCTGAAAGACAGTCTAAAGTAACTAATGGGCCCGGGGACGGAGGCTAGTGGGGGAGTGAGAGAGAAGTTTGGAGAGAGTTTGACTGTACTGATAAGAGGGCCTTGAATTAAGACCCAAGGATGTTGTATGGGCTTTGTTCTGAAATATATAGAAGCCATGGATGGTGTTAGAGAAAGAGAACCGTATAGTCTGAGCTAAGCACCATAAACTGACTCTCTTTTAAACTCTTCTCCGTCATTTACATGCCGGTGAGAAAAAGTCTCAAGTGCTTCCCCAGGAGCAGGTTTGATGGCAGAGGGGTGGAGTTAAGGCACAGGGTTTGAGAGGATTTAGCCTGAGGACGACTGGTTTTGATGTCAGGGAGGCCCTCTAGCAGCTGACCAAACATTTCATGCTTCAGGCACTTTTCTGCAATTCCACCCAGGGCTGGAAGCCAACTGGAGAGCAGCGCACACCCAAGTTGTACCGTGTGTGTGTGTGTGTGTGTGTGTGTGTGTGTGTGTGTGTTCTGTGTACATATGAGTTGGGGCCAAGACTCAAACACATGCTTTGGGACACACGGCAGAAGTATCAGGTGATGACGTGGAATGCGGCCACAGGAGTGCGGTCTGATGTCCTGAGGCCTGAATTCAAATCCTGGTTTCTAAATGCAGAACCTGAGTCAGAAGGGACTCCCTTCTGCCAAGCTAATGGGATGCTGGGAAGAGAAGGCGAGGGGTTTCACTTAAGAAACTTGGAACAACAGCCTGGGTCCTTAACACCAGCCACATGGGTCTTCCCGTCACTTAAATAGGACACTTCGGTCACTTTCCATCAATCCAATAGGACACTGGATTAAAGAATAAGGGCTTTGTTGGTCCACCTTGGTGGCCTAGTAGCCCTCTTCTTATTGCCCACATCCCTAGAGGCAGGTAATCCTCCATTTTCCCCAAGCCCTCCCCATATGCCACGTTTTGTTATACTGTGGCAAGGGAAGTGTATTAGGGAGGCAGCTGCCCTGAGCTATGACAATCAAGGTTCTAGCTAGGAGTTTGATGTTGAGAGAGAAGCTGAGAAGGGCAGAGAGGGAGAAGGGAGGGGAGGGGAGCATAGATAAACACAAAACTGCAAGGAGTTTGAGTCAGCGTTAACCCTTAACGGGTCCTACCCATAATCCAAACTCACTCAAGGCGGAAGACTTTATCAGCTGGGGCCCAGCTGTGTTGGCAGCTGTGTAAACCACAAGCCAAAATTGTCCTCTGTCTTAACTGTAATAAAGTTCTCGCTGAGGGCGCAGCTCAGAGTTGTAGACCTTGCCCAGCATGCACAAGCACAGGTGCAGTCCCCAGCACTGCAAATAATGAATGAACACATGACTAAGCAAACAACGGCCAGGTGTGGAGCCTCTCTCCTTTAATCTCAGCACTCCAGAGGCAGAGGCCAGTAGAGCTCTGAGTCTGGGGCCAGCCTGGACTGCACAGCAAGTTTCAGGCCAGCCAGGGATACATAGTGAGACCTTGTCTCAAATAGATAAATACATGAAGTTCACCTCTTTCTCTCTTGAGTTAGTTTCTGTGGCTGGAAAGCAGGGTACTCACACACACATTGTTCTGGTTCATATCCCACTCCAATACACACACACACACACACGTACACACACAGAGATAAATACACACAGAGACACAGGCTCACACACATATACCCACACAGAGACACACGCCTCTTACTTTAGTCATTCAGAAAGGTCAGAAAGCAAGCCAAGCCTTCACCTCTGCAGTGCAATCCTCCTACTGGGCCTCAGCCGGGTTGGCCTCCTGAAGTTACACACCTGACCCGCATGCCTGTGGGCCTTACCCTGTATCTTCTAGGCCACCTTTCCTTTGGGCTAACTCTGTCTGCAGTTCCCAGAGGCAGCTCCAGTGCTCACTGCACCATCTAGTCTCACTGGGTCCTCCCTCTCTGCCTAAGTCAGGATGGCAACCTCCCCTCTGTGCTTGGTGACACTTCCTTCTCCTTGTCGCTCCACCCAGCTGGCCCTCAGGGTAGCAGTCAGGCTGGGCACACAGTTCAGGATCAGAAGAGCACTGGAGGCAGGGAGCTTTACTTGTATTGGCTGAGCTGAACTCTTCTGTGTCTCTCTTGGTCCTCTACCTACCTACTTACCTATCTATCTACCTACTTACCTATCTATCTACCTATCTACCTACTTACCTACCTACTTACCTACCTATCTCTCTCTCTCTCTCTCTATATATATATATATATATACACACACACACACACATATACATATCTTGTATATAATATATGAATATATATACATTTTTGCAGTAGACATTATTATCCACACTTCACCCATCAGGACAAGGAGACTTGGGGTGTGTATTAGAATAGGTTAGGCCCCACCCCGACCTCCGAGAGGAAAGTTTATTTCTCGATTCCGTGAAAGTCCAGAGAGGAGTAGTCTAGGACAGTTCTTCTGTGTTAAATCCTCAGGACTATCTGCTGCACACTCGCTACGGCATGTCCTTGTTCTGTGTCCACAATAACAGCTAGGGTCCCACCATCACATACTTGTTTTGGGTGGATGAATAAAGGCAGAATCAAAACAGAGGCACAGGGCTGAGGAGTCAGCTGGGGAGGGGGTGTATAATCCATACTGTTGTGAGCATGAAACCGGAGTTCAGATCCCTAAATGCCACAGAAAAACCAGGCAGGACCATGTGCACCTGTAACCCCAGAGCCAGCCAGTCTGGCAAGTTAAGGAAAAACCAAGTTTCAGAACTAACACGGAACCCAGCATGGTGGTGCATGCCTTTAATGCCAGCACTTGGGAGACAAAGAAAGGCGTGTCTCTGTGAGTCTGAGGCCAACCTGGTCTACATAGAGAGTTGTAGGACAGCCAGGGTTATATAGAGAAACCCTGCCTCAAAACAAACAGAAAACAAAAAGTATCCCCCCAAACAAGGTGGACAACAATAGGGAAAAATACCAGAAGTAGACCAGAAGTAGACCTCTGGCCTCCAGACATATGTATACTGGAAAGCATACTCACAGGCAGACATGTACACATAAGCATACAACACACACACACACACACACACACACACACACACACACACACTCCAGGTGGCCATGAACATCAGAGGTCCTATTATTGTAGAAGAGCTTCAACAAGCAAGGCGTGGTAGCCCATACCTGCAATCCAACACTTGGGATGCTGAGGCAGGAAGGTTGCTACAAGTTGGAGCTCAGCCTGGGCTGCATAGTCTTTCTGTCTCAAAAATAAATGAAATTAAATGAAGACAGGCAACAGCAGCAGCCTTTGTCACAGAGAATCCCAGGAAGCCACCGAAGCCACATCAGGGTAGACATCAGAGGCAGGACTTCCTTCTGCAGAACCAAGCAACTCCTTAAAACCACGGGGACAAGATGCAACAGGTGAGGCAGAACACCCTAGTTGCTGCAGGCAAGGGGAGTCCTGAGGTCTAGTCCAACACAATCAGGATCAGGCCCCACAGGAATGGAGACCTCCAGAGGATCTGAGAGGTTGTCAAATCCCAAGACGTCATTGCAGCTTCTAGGACTGGGGTTCCTTCTTCTGAGATAGTCTCGGGATGGGGGTGGGGGGAAGGATATTGCAGACTAAACCCAGAAAGGGACGATGTGGGTGGTGGTACAGTCATCAAAAGGGAAGGAAGAGAGGGCCTGGGGCGAGAAGTTTACCCATGGCCCTGGGCTTCACTCCAGGTGGCCTGGCTGGGCCAGGCAGAGGGATTAGCAGATACTACAGGAAATTGCTGGACTTGGCTCCTGGAATTAAGCCTCAAGCACTTTCAAGCAAAGGCTTGTAGGCTAAGCTTTTGCAATTGGGCATGAGTCTGTTCTCTCCTGGGGGTCCCCCAGTCAGAAGGAGGGGTGGGGGCAGAGGTAAAGGTGCTTGCAGCCAGCAGCTGACTGTGTTGGGGAAGTGGGAGCTGGGGTCTTTCTGGTTTGGGGGAGCAGGCTGGTAGGTGCTAACAGAGAAGCCAGGTTCCCTGGAGTATACACACATCGAACTATTGTAGCTGTGTGGCTTTGGGTGCACCGGTCAACATCTCTGAGCCTCAGCATCATCTGTGTATGGCAAAAAATATTTTTTTGAGGTGGGACAGAGACTATTGGCAGGAGTTATTGACGAGGGTGAAGCTCCGGGGGCTGTGTAAATCCTCTGTGTTTACTTCTGACCTCACGCGTGTGCATGTACGTACGATTCGCCGGGCTCCGACGGCTCTTTACCACAATACAGGTGAGGGACTGGCTCAAGCAAAGGCTCTGCTGCTAGAGCACACCTAGAACACCTCAGCACCCATGAGATCAGATGCGGTGGCACACACCTCTAATCTCAGCACTGGGGAGGTAAAAAGCAGGAGGATCCGAAGTTCAAAACCACCCACAGCCACGAAGCAAAAGGAGGCTAGCCTGGACAACATGGAACCATCTAAACAAACAAAACAAAGCCTGAATGAGCAAATAAATAAAAATACAGCCCCGGCTCACCCAAGCACACCCAAGTACTAGGGTCCGCGACGTGTACCCATCCCACCCAGCTTAGAGAGAGCTTGGGCTGGACCCCTGGACTTTGTGCACGCTAGGCAAACACTCAACCAACTGAGCTACAGTCCCCAGCCCGCGGACAATCTAATCATAAGGAAAGAAGCTGACCTAAGGCTTTCAGGAGATCAATAGCAGATAGATGCAGAAAGAACGCCTCCCTGATTTAGGAACGCGGAAACACATCCCTCAAAGAGATTTCAGTCCTGATTTTAGGCGGGACCCCCATTTCTGGTCTAGTGGAGGCACGAGGCTCCTTGGGAGGCCCAGGAAGCATCAACACCCCCACTCCCACCCCCACCCCCACCCCCAGTACACACACACCCCGCGGAGACTCTCAGTCCAGTGCTCTTCCCAGCTCAGGTTCCTCCACATGGCCAGGCCGCCGCGTCTGGCTCCCTCTCGCCCCCCTGTGGTCACAGTTGGAACAGTCCAGAGACCTTGCAGCCTGCACAGGCTGTGAGCAGATGGATGGGCCCAGGCGGCCCCTCTTCTCTGGAACCTTCTGCTTGGAGGACACCACAGCTGATGAGTCACCCACCAGGCAGGGGAGAGCTGCAGAAGAAACTCTGTCGCCAAGAGGCGGGTAGAATCTCCAAACTGCTTCCTGGCCTGGCTGCCACACATTTCCCCCCGAAACCTGGACTTTCCCAGGAACAGAGGGAGGGAGGAGGCAGGGGCCTGAGCCCTCTCCCAGGCGTTCTGTCTAGTTTGGTACATCGGGGGATCACCCCACCTCCACCCCAGATCTCTGTTAGGTGCCTGCCACTAAGACCGGTTTGTGCTCAAGGCAACCACTTTCTCCCTGCCCCCGATGCCATTCTGTGACCCTGTCTCATCATTTATGGGGCAAAGAACACCTTTTCTGGCAGGCGTAACAACTTGCCAGTGGCTCACTCAGGTGTTATGGGCATGACCTCTGCTTCCCAGAGTACTGCACCCCGGTGTCAATTGGAAATGAGTTTGGGGTGTTTCTGTTTTTGTTTGTTAGTTTGTTTTGCATTTATTTGCATGTGAGCTTGTGTGTGTGTGTATGTGTGTGCGTGTGTATGTGTGTGTGTGTGTGTATGTGTGTGTGTGTATGTGTGTGTATGTGTGTGAGTGTGTGTATGTGTGTGTGTATGTGTGTGTATGTGTGTGTGTATGTGTGTGTGTATGTGTGTGTGTATGTGTGTGTATGTGTGTGTGTGTTTGTGTGTGTGTATGTGTGTGTGTGTATGTGTGTATGTGTATGTGTATGTGTATGTGTGTATGTGTATATGTGTATGTGTGTGTGTGTGTATGTGTGTGTATGTGTGTGTGTATGTGTGTATGTGTATGTGTGTATGTGTGTATGTGTGTGTATATGTGTGTGTGTGTATGTGTGTGTATGTGTGTGTGTGTGTATGTGTGTGTGTGTATGTGTGTGTATGTGTGTATGTGTGTGTGTATGTGTGTATGTGTGTGTGTATGTGTGTGTGTATGTGTGTGTGTATGTGTGTGTGTGTGTGTATGTGTATGTGTGTATGTGTATGTGTGTGTGTATGTGTGTATGTGTGTGTGTATGTGTGTGTGTGTATGTGTTTATGTGTATGTGTGTATGTGTATGTGTGTGTGTATGTGTGTATGTGTATGTGTGTATGTGTGTGTGTATGTGTGTATGTGTGTGTGTGTGTGTATGTGTTTATGTGTATGTGTGTATGTGTATGTGTGTGTGTATGTGTATGTGTGTATGTGTGTGTGTATGTGTGTATGTGTATGTGTGTGTGTGTATGTGTGTGTGTGTATGTGTATGTGTGTATGTGTGTATGTGTATGTGTGTATGTGTGTGTGTATGTGTGTATGTGTATGTGTGTATGTGTATGTGTGTATGTGTGTGTGTATGTGTGTATGTGTATGTGTGTATGTGTGTGTGTGTGTGTGTATGTGTATGTGTGTATGTGTGTATGTGTATGTGTATGTGTGTATGTGTGTGTGTGTATGTGTGTGTGTGTATGTGTGTATGTGTATGTGTGTATGTGTGTGTGTGTATGTGTGTATGTGTATGTGTGTATGTGTATGTGTGTGTGTGTGTGTACTCTACGCAAAGCATGAGGCAGTCAGACGACAACTTGTGGGAGCTGGCTCTCTCCTTCCACCAGGTCGTGAGCACCGTTACCCACTGAGTCCTCTCACTGGCCCCTGGAATAAGGTTCCTGAAGGCAGTTTGGTGGGAGCCTCTGTACTATCTGTTCCCCTCTTGCAGTCATTCATCGAATACACATCTATTGTTGGCCAACTGTATGTCAAGGACTGGGCTGAAGCATGGGTATGCAGAGACACAGAGTCATTGTCACAGACTCTAATTTGGCACTGGGAAATGTGCCTTTTCCCTGCCTGCCTTCCTTCCAGAAGCATCTCTGCTTGCTAGCTGTGTGATCTTGAGCAGAAAGCAAACAAGGAAAAACCAACATAGATACAGGTGTGGCACGCAGTACCGAGTGATTAATGTCTGTCTCGAGATCTCGGCGGTGCCTGGAGGTAAATCTTACTCTTCCCAGTATTCCAGGGAAGGAAGGAAATGAGAAGCCTCAGAGAACTTGAACCGTCGAAGCACACAGAACTGGCAGGCAGAAGAACTATAATTTGAATGCAGAGCCACCAACCTTCCCAAGCCTGTGTCTTCCGTCTGCAGGATAAATGGCTTCGTGTATAAAATCCCTGCTCCTTTGTGTCTTCTCCTATGATAGAAATGCCTCGGCAAATGCAACTTGAGGGAGAAAGGGTTTATCGTAGCTCACAGTACCTAGCTACGGCCCATCATGGCGGATAAGTCCAGGCATCAAGAGCTGGAAGCAGCTGATCACAATGCATCTGCAGCTAGAAGAGAGTGGTGAATGCGTGTGAGCAGCCCAGGATCCCCTGCTGGGGGGGGATGGACCCACTCACAATTAAGATGAGTTTCCCCACATCAATTCATGAAATCAAGATAATGTCCCTCAGGCATGCCCAGAGGCCCCTCTCCCAGATGCCTCCAGATCGCCAGGTTGACCATGAATACTAACCCTTGCTACAGCCACATGGTTTTTAAAACCTCTTTCACATTCCCTGCTCCAGCTTCAAGGTAGAGACTGCCTGAAGGCTGTGCTGAGTGGCACGGAGACCCAAGACTGTGGTTGGAGGCTTATGAGATCTGGGGGGAGGGGGGGAGACCCAGGGCTGCTTTCTTCTCCCACAAACAGACCCATGCTATGGAGTACTCTCAGCCCAGCATGGAGCAGTCCAGCGGGAAGAGGTAGAAAGTGGTCTGTCGCTGCGTTTAAAAGTCAAGTACGTGTCTGAAAATAATGTTAATGGATTCCTCGGACGACAGACACATAGATATTCTCAGCGGCTTCGCTAACAACGGGGAACGCTGGCTGTGGCGCTGCATGCCCCGAATCCCAGCACTTGGGAGCTGGAGGATGGATAGCCTGGGCTAAATGAGGCCCTACCCTCCAAAAAAAGTGGAGGAGGGGGCTGAGGATGTACTCAGTGTCGGGGTACACGCAAAGGCCCTCAGTGCAATTCTCGGCACTGAAAAAAATAGCAGAGATTTCAAGCAATACAAACGTCCCACGAGAAGTGGAGCCATCCACCTGTGATATTCGTTATTGGTTCCCTCTCTTTCTTTTTTCTTTTCTTTGTTTTGTTTTTTTTTTTTTTTTTTTTTTTTGTGGGGCTAGAGATCAAACACGCTAAGCAAGTCATTTACTGTTAGGTTACACCCTCAACTTGCGATATACACTTATATTCCTACAGTGAAATTCCACTCAGTAATGAAAAAGAATTGTTCTAAGTGTCTGCCACAGGGGGACACAGCTCACAGATACAACGCAGAGTCCCAGGTAGCAGGCAAAGCAGAAACTGCACCCTGTAGGGTTCTGCTTACGTGAGGTTCAAGGACAGATAAAAGCATTTTGTAAGGGCAGATTTTATAACTGTGACTACTAAGGGCAGTGTGTGTGTGTGTGTGTGTGTGTGTGTGTGTGTTTGTGTGTGGTGGTGGTGGCCACCGGGGAGAGGACATCCCTGTTTTGAGGTATTGGGATGTGCAAATGTTTTCTATCCTTTTTTGTTGTTGTTCGAGACAATCTCATTATGTAGCCCTAGCTGGTCTGGAACTCACTCTGTAGACCAGGCTGGCCTCAAACTCAGAGATCCACCTGCCTCTGTCTGCTGAGTGCTGGGATTAAAGGCATGCGCCACCATGCCAGGTGAATTCTTTATATCTTGATCTTGCCTGTGTGAGGGTTTGGCATGTGAAAATTCTCTGGGCTGTACACTTAAGCTTATGCACATCGGCACATATATCTTGTATCTTGGTAAAAACACAATTGGAAATGTCCCCAGGGGTGTCAGAAAAGTCTCACTATCCCCCCACCCCCCATGGTCCTAAGCATTTCCCAAGCCACAGGTTTTTCCTAAGGGAAAGTCTGATCTACATAGTGAGCTCCGGGCCAGCCGGCTCTACATAGTGAGACAGTCTCAAAAATAAAATAAGATGAATAAATCTAAAAACAGTTTGTTTTGTTTTTTTAAGATTTTTGTCTTCAAGGGTGTGTACACATAGAGGCAGTGTCCATGGAAGGGAGAGAAACATTGGATCCCCTAGCGCCGGTATGGCCGACAGTTTGTAAACCACTCTTTGTGGGTGCTCGGAACCGAACTAGGCTCCTCCTGACCACTGAGCCAACTCTCCAGCTGTAGGAAGCTATTTTACATGTGTTGTTTTTTGGTTTTATGAGACAGGGTCTCGTGTAGCTCAGACTAGCCTCAGACTCACTCTATAGTAGAGGCTGGCCTTGAACTCCTTCTAATCCTCCTGCCTCCGCCTCCAGAATGCTGCGATTACAGGCATGGACCACTGCACACAGCTTGGGAGGGAAGTGTTTTGAGTGAAGGGACTAGCATACATCAGAGGCTGGCAGCAGACCTTTGGGGTACTTGGTGATTCAGTGTGGGGGCCTGGTGGGGCGCCGATGGGGCTGGCCCTGTCAGCCGTGAAGGACTTTCGCGGTGATCTGTACAGTAGGGAACATCCAAGAGACTCAAGCGTGACTGACAGGATCCGGCTTCTGTTTTGCAAAGATCCCGGTGGCTGCTGTGCGGAGGAAGATGGATGGGATGAGGAGCCCGCAGGAGCAGCAGGGAGGCCAGCTGGGTGCTCCATCCGCCAAGCTTGGTGCTCTCTGGCTTAGCAGCCCTGCTCGCCCCAGGCTAATCACAGCCTTTTCCTCTGCACTCGAAGAGGGCAGACTTGGGCATCAGGAGACCCTGGAACCGCCACAGCCTCCTGCCAGTCATTGACTCGTGATCTCTCTCCTCCTGAGTCTCTCCTTCCTCCGACCCAGGTGCAGGCTATCTGACCGCGGACCCACACCCAGCCTCTCGCTCGCCAATACTTGGTCGGGAGTTTTTCTATCATCCAGATTCAAGGACCCCCATTTGGTAGCCCCTCCCCGAAAAACAATTCTCCGTCAGAGAGGAATTCAGTTCCAAGAGTGGGGTTCTCTCTTCCCTCTAAAGTCCCCAGAGTCTTGGACCCACTTGACCTTCTGCAAAGCCCCTTGGGTGAGCTTCTCTCTGCTAATTCTTCCTCTCCTCTTCTGTCTACTTCTGACTCTTTGCTTGGGGTCCCCGGCAGACACCCGGTCTGTGCCTCAGCCTTGGATGTACTTGCTTTATGGCTTAGGCTTCCGTGTTGGAGACGCTGGCGGCTGCGAGGGAAGGAGGAGGAAAAGAGAGACATCTCATCCCTCTCTCACTCTCTGCAGGTCACCCTCCTGAGGCCTGTCCTCAGCCGTTGCTTTTACAGCCAGAGCTCTTCCTAGGCTCTGGGCTTTTCTGCTTACATCTGCCCTGGGATGCAGTCCCAGGCTCTTCATCACCCCTCACCTCTGCCTCTCATCTCTTCCTTTACACCCCTTCCATGAAGCCTGGGAGTGAACCTTGGTTTCCTGTGGTGACAGACACGCCTCAGCGGAGCTCTGTCTGCCTCTGTCACTGGTAGTCCCCCACCCAGACAGGCTTTAGCCTTAGGTTGCTGACATGATACACTCAATTACACGGGCTCTGCTGGCTGACTTCATTCCAGCCAATTTCCAGAATCACACGTGCACCAGAGTCAGAGTACAGCACAGTGCGTGGCAGACCGCAGAGCCAAGGTCAGTGTAAGATACTCTCCCATTGCCCAGTGGTGATGGTGCAATGCCTTTAATCCCAGGACTCAGGAGGCAGAGGCAGGTGGGTCTCTGTGAGTGCGAGGCCAGCCTGGTCTACAGAGTGAGTTCCAGGACAGCCAGAGTTACAACAGAGAAACCCTTGTCTCGAAAAACCAAGAAAGAAATAAGAATCTTT
Source organism: Cricetomys ansorgei (assembly GCA_026225945.1). Classification (NCBI taxonomy): domain Eukaryota; kingdom Metazoa; phylum Chordata; class Mammalia; order Rodentia; family Nesomyidae; genus Cricetomys; species Cricetomys ansorgei. The sequence continues at coordinate 868,829 of JAMJFZ010002048.1, read as the reverse complement.
CCCCTTTCAGGAGTAAGGGGTTGGGGCCTGGTCTCCACAGCTGTCCCATGATGAGCTTGAGGACGGTACTCCTTCTTTCCAATTCAAGCATAGAAGCCATATTCCTAGTGACAGATTCTGTCTCAAACTGTACTTGTTTGCAACTGTGTTAACCCAGAGAGTGGCTCTCCACGCGTCATTCGCCCTTTAAGCAGATGGGGGAGGGATGTTCTGCACACTACTGAAGCATCCACTTGTCCCCCCTAAGCCAGCACCGCCAGTGCTGCCTGGTCAAAGGCTGCACTCACTCCATTAGCCTCCAGGAATCCAAAGAATGATTTCTTTAGTCAAGAATAATTATTTCAACCAGCTTTTCTCCTTAGCTCGCTGCGGCACCGGCTGGGCTGCGTGTGCCGGCTGACAAATTAATTTCTATTATTTATATTGGGTTGGCCCAGGGAATGGGGGGTTGGGAGGAGGAGGCAGCAGGAGAAACGAGGGGAGATGGAGATGGAGAGATAGCAACAGGGGAAGCGGAGAGAGAGAAAGGCAGAGCTCAGGGAGGGGTGGAGACGAGCAGAAATACAAACAGGATGTTGGATGCTGGATATTGGATGGAGGGAACAGGGGAGGCCGAGGGAGGGATGCAGGTTGATCTCCAGGCGTGGGAGGGCTGGGCTGAAGCCTGGCAACTGTGGGCTGGCTGGGCCTGGATACCCAGCCAGCGGAGTTTGCATCCCAGCGCAGATCCTCTGGCAAGCCGGCCTCTGGGTCCTCTCCAGCAGAGACATGCTCTGGCATCTCATTGAGCTCTCAAGGCAGCAGTTCTTCATGACCCATCAAAATGCATAGAAATGACTCCGTCTCCCCCAGCCTCCCCGGCGCCCGTCAGTCCAGTGCTGCCTCCCCACGGGCCCAGGAAGGTCTCATTAAACGTATCCCATCCAATTCAGGACCACTGGAGGCTCAGAGCAAATGAGTTCCTGCCCACCCGCTGCCCGCCTCTCTCTCCTCTTGCATATCCCCTAACCCTCCCTTTGCCTCCTTGACCAGCACCTTCACTTGAGGAAAGGCACGGGGAACGCAGGGTGCTGACCTTGTCACAAGGTGTGCAGACTCAGGGACCTGTCTTTCCTAAGAAGACTGAGGAGACTGAGTCTACCTTCAGCCCACGCCCTGCCAGGTTGCAAAGTCTGCTAACCTGCTGGCTGCCATCTTGACTGTACATCTTACATTGTTTACATTGATTTGTGTGTGTGTGTGTGTGTGTGTGTGTGTGTGTGTGTGTGTGTAGGACATGTGTGGAAACCAGAGGACAATTTCCTCTCCTTCCATCATGTGTGTTCCACTGACCTAACTCAGGTACCTGCTGACACACCTTGCTGGCTTTTCAACTGTGCATCTTTAAAGATGATATATATATATATATATATATTGCATATTATCTGCAATTATCTGCTCTATTTTATTTTACGTTTTGTGTGTGTGTGTGTGTGTGTGTGTGTGTGTAGGTCAAAGGACAATTTACAGGGGTTGATTTTTTTTTCCTTCTATCCTTTGGGTCTCAGAGAGCAAACTCAAGACATCAACCTTGATGGCAAATGCCTTTACGCAGTGAACCGCCTCACCGACCCTCTTTGCTTGTCTTTTTGAGAGGGAACAGCTAAGGGTCCCCTTGGGAGATGTATCGCACATACGCATACACCTAACCATGAAACGCTGAGGTGGCGGTTGAAAACACCCCAGGACCCCAAGGAATTCACTCATATCAGAATGACTGCCTGTGCTCCCCAGACCCCAACTAACACACAGACTGCTCGTCACAGGGCCTCACAGAAACCCTCAGACAGTGCGGCACCGCCTGGGTCCTTTGTTTGCCATGATCTCTGTTTGCTGGCGCATGCCTTTAATCCCAGCACTCGGGAGGCAGAGGCAGGCAGATCCCTATGAGTTCGAGGCCAGCCTGGTCTACAGAGTGAGTTCCAGGACAGCCAGGGCTACAACAGAGAAACCTTGTCTCGAAAAAACAAACAAAACAAAACAAAAAATAAAGTTCTCTGTTAAACTACAAAACAGCAATTCATTAAGGTGCTCTCCTGGTGGTGAATAGCTGGGCTCTTTTTTTTTTTTTTTTTTTTTTTTGCTTCTATAAATATAGCTTCACGAACATTCTTGTACTTGGCGCATCAGGGGCAGTGTGACCTTAGACAAAGTACTTAGCTTCTCTGAGCTCCAAGTTCATCATTCGTAAAGTGGGAAAGAGGGAGATAAAACTACTGCATCTGGGAATCATGAGGCGTAAATGAGCTAATACATGAAAAGTATCTAACAGGATGGCTGGCAAACAGTAGGTGCTTAATAAATGCATTCCCAATAGGGAGACAGGGAAAAAAGGTAACTGTATAAAATTTACAGGCAGGGACCGTAGGTCAGCAGGTTGTCTAAATAGCAGAATTTTATCCTTATTTCTGTCAGCCATCCACAGTTGTTTTCTGAGGCTCAATTCTCTGTCACCTTTCCAGTTTTGTAGGGTGTCAAGTCAGACAGCCATGGTATAGATGGGAAAATGAGCCTCAGAATCATCTATGAGATTTGCCCTGGCGCTAGAAGACAATTTAAGGGGTAAAAGCATTTGCTGTGTAATCTGTGTCCAGGTCCTGGGTACCACATAAAAAGCCAGGTATAGCCACACATCTGTGACCCCAGCGTTAGGGATGGGAGTGGGGACAGGAGGGTTACTGGGGCTGTGGGTGCCAGTCTAGCCAAAATACAGTGTCGGGGTTCAGTGACCCCATCCCAAGAGAATGAGGTAGAAAGCACACGTGTAGTAGGTACATGTGTACTCACATGCATGTAACACTAGCACATACACACCCACCCACACACACACACACACACAGATTTTCCTCAAGTCATTCATACATGTCTGTTGTTAAGACAGGGTTTCACTATGCAGCCCAGGTTGACCTAGAACTATAGATCCTGACTTGATTCTCTCTGAAATGCAAAGATTACCAGCCTGCACCACTACATCTGGCTTGCTCGTGCATTTTAAAATTAATTTAAATTTAAATTTTAATCTGTTTTTATTGTATGTGTATGGGTGGGTGTTTGCCTAAATGTATGTCTGCACCACATGTGTGTAGTGCCTGAAGAGACCAGAAGAGGGCACCAAGTCCTCTAGAACTGGAGGTACAGATGGTGTGAGCTGCCTTGGGGGTGCTGGGAATTGAACCTGAGTCCTCTGGAAGAGCAGCCAGTGCTCTTAACCGCTGAGCCATCCTTCCAGCACCCACTTATGCATTGTGATGGGTCATTACTGAGCACAAAAACATGTTTCTTACATCTTTGTGCCTTTGGGCGGGTTGCAGAGGATCGGGTTCAGGGCCCAAGCTCCTGTTTGTGGAACAGGAAACAACTGCAGTCCTCTCTGTGTCCAATACTGCCCCCTGGACAGCCTTTGTGCCCACTATCCCCATCCATCACCCTCCCTCAGCCACTCCTCCCACGCCTTCTCTCCAGAAAAGGAAACTTCTTTGCTTTAAACTCCCAGACAACAGCCATGGTGAGCTTTATAGCCAGTCATGAAGTCAATGGGTCTGGCTCAGGACACTGAAGGGTTCCAGCATCCTGGCTTGATGGGGAACTTCCAGGGGGCTGTCACTTACGACCTCTGGCCTTAGGGACTGTCAGTCCTAACTAGGTCAGTGGCCTGCCTGTCATCTAAAATCTCTTGGAGAAATGATTGCCTTCCCCAGTGCTGTGGGAACAGAGAGGAGACTTGAGGCTAGGAGTCTAGCTTGCCTCTCTGAGGCCTGGCCTCCCACAAGTCCTGGGCTGGGCCCTGCTCTCCTATTATAACCAGACTCAAGGAAGAAAGGCAGCCACGGTTTCATTCCAAGTCCTGGGGTTTGGCAAGGGTGTGGGGTAGGTGGGTGCAGGCTGCAGGAGTTCTGTTCAGAGCCTTGGGCCCTACCCTCCTCCGGCCTCTCGCCTCTCACCCCCTTCATTGCCATTTAGAGGAGGGGCCCTTAATTGCAAGGTGTAAGACCACTAATGAGTCCGTTAAGGACCTCAGAGACAGTGCTGATGGCCCTAAAGGGCTTCCCTGAGTTTCCTTAAAAGCCCTGGTGGCGGAGAAGCCTCCATTAGCAGGAGGATTAATCACCAGGCAGATCTCAGCCACCTCCTTGCAAGGTGGCCTCGGATCCCTCAGCTCCCTGCTGAGCCCTCGAGTCAAAGAGGATAAGGTCTCCAGGCACCCCATCCCCGACCTTTTCCACCTGATTGGGAGGAGGGAGATGGGGGTCTGTGGGGCAAGGAGAGGAGGGATACTCAGAGCAGAGGGACAGAGCCTTGAGAGACAGGGGAGGGGCCTCTAGGGAGTGATTGCAGAGAGCCCGGCGAGAATGCAAATGATATGCAAAATATGCAAACCATTAGTGATTAGTTGTGGGTCAACAGCTCCAGGGCCCTCTGAGTAATAAGTTGGCAACTCAGAGTGCTAAGCGTCTGATTGGGCCCAGGGGAAGGACCTGAGGGCTGGCCTTGGAGGGCCTGGACTAGGATCTCTGGCCCTTCAGGTCACCAGCCCTCCTGGGTACCTTCATAGTCCTTTGCTCACCAGTGAGGGGTTTGGGAAGCCAGAAGCTCCCAGAAACCCCTGTTCCTTTGCGAACTGTCCCTCCATGCTTCTGCATTGCTAGGATGGTCCTCAGCCCCAAGGTAACTATAACCTCAGCTTGCTCTGCAGGTGTTGGATAGAATCTCGTCTTCTCTCCTCTTCATCATCATGTGAGTTTCCTTTCATCCTCCCTCAGCTCTAGCCTCACGCCCCTTGCAGAAGCATCTGGATAGTCCCTCCTCTCTCCTTCCTCCACCTGTTAGGGAGACCCAGCCTTCGTGTCCTTATGACTCTGATCAACCAGCTTTGGAGTGTAGGCGGAGCACCTGCTCCAGCAGTTCGGATTCTGGAGACAGCCTGATACAGGAACTGCCAATCATGCTGGTCTCTGGTGTCATGGAGGAAGGGAGCAGCTTGCTAGCCCCCTGTCGTCTAGGCGGCAAGGTCTTCGATGCGGGCAGGACCCCGAAGTCGCTGTCTTCTGACTGCCCCGGCTGGCTCCCAGGACTTCTGTGGAAGAAATTTTTTTCCTTGGGGCTCTGCCACAGCAGGGGTTGAGAGGAGTAAATTCAATCAATATCTGCCAAGTCCCCGCCTGCTGCCCTGCAGCGTTGGAAGGTACCTGAGAGTGCAGAATACAGGTTGGGGGTGGGGGTGTGGGGGGCAGGATGGATTCCCAGAAGCCATCTGGACTGAAATCCCTCCCTTATCCATTGCAAACCAGCTCCCCTCTGCCCGTGGGGATCACCCTCTCCTCCGGAATAGTCCCTCATAAATGACAGGTTCTTGAAAACAGTGCAGGGGGAGACCTAGAGGTGGGGGTGGTCAGGAGGCCACTGTCTCAGTCTTTGCCCAGGGGAGAGACTATAGGGACCTGAAATCAGTGACTGGACACCATGTTCTGAACCCCAGTCACGTGATGTGGGTAACGGGGGCTTTGGTTCTGAGCCGTGCCCAGGGACGCTCATACTGACTTCTTCAATGCAGGCAGTACGAATGAAGTCTTCCCTAGACTTCAGCCAGCATTCTGGGAGGAGAGCTGGTCTTGGCACACACCCTGACCCACGTAATATGTGTAGTCAGACAGGCAAGGGTAGCAACCCCCAAGCTTGCTCCATACTCCTCCTGTTCCTCCTTGAGAGGGATACCAAGAGTCAAAAGACAGGAAGTGGAGAGCCTGGGGGCTTGTCTGACCTAGGTGGTAGCCGGAAATCTCAGAATGCAGTTCCCTTACCTGTAAAATAGGAATTACCTCACCTGCCTCGGGGGCTGAGGACAATGAGTTAGGAGAATGGTTTTCAGTGCACAGGCTCTGAGAATTGCCACGCAGGCGCAGGCTTGTGGAGATGTACAGGTTTGGTCAGCCTGCCCAGTTCCATCTAACTTCCATTCTGAGAACTATGGCTGACCCTGCCTCCACCTTAAACTGAGTCAGCCCTCCCCTCCCCCAGCCTCTGGGTAGGAGACAACCCCCCCCCTTTTTCATCCCCCAGCAGTCTCCTTGGTGACACTGTCAGAGTGGCTGGAATCAGGCCCTTGCTTCCTGGGGCCTCTCTGAAGGGAGAGTAGCAACCTCTTTCTAAGTGTCCCTCCCTCCTCTCTGCTGTGACTCGACCCCCACCGGCTGCCCGTGACCTTCAAGCTGTACCAGGATCCCCTTTCAGTTGCCCCAGCCTTCCCCATGTTCTGTCAGTCTATAAGGCTGCTAACTCTGCAGCCCTCAGGGGAGGATCAGGTGTATATGTGGGGGGGGCTGGCCGCTCTCTGGGTGCCTGAGGAACGGAATCGAACCCAAATAGCTTTTCTTCCTGTCATTGACTCAGTAGCCTGATCCCCTGCCTCTCAAACTGGAGCAGAATGCATGGCTTGGAAATAGCCTGCAGAACTGGACAGGATTCTGGGTAGTATGGTCCCCTGCCCACCCCTAAAATTGGGCTAGGCTTAAGGGTGGGCCAAGGAGGAGACCGAGGCAGTCACATAAGCTTGAGGACCTGAATCTGATCTCCAGCATCCATGCTAAACAGCTAGGGCATGGTGGCATGCACCAGTAACCCCATGCCACAGAGGCAAATCCCTGGGCCTCACCTGCGAGTGCAGAGCCAGTGGGTGACCTGTCTCAAAAACCGTGGCTCCTGAGGAATGACACCTGAGGTTGATCCATGTCCTTTACACACATGTGCACCTGCACACCCATGTGCACGCGCATACACACACACACCAAACTTAATACTAAACAAAACCCATATATTAATGCATTATATATTTATATTTTATTTTATATATTATTATATAATATAATAATAAAATATAATTTAATATTATTCATATATTATATGTATATATGTGTGTATGTATGTATGTGTGTATGTGTGTGTGTGTGTATATATATATATATATATATATATACTTTTTAAGTCCTTAAAGGAGAAGAGAGAGATGGAAGAGCCAGGGCCAGGGATAAAAAATACAATATTGGCTTGATGCAGATTCAGAACAGTGGGATGCATCATGGGTGCTAAGATGGTGAGGGGGCTGCTTGTTGAGGAATGCCGGCAGCTCCTAGAAGCTGGAAAAGGACTCCCCCGGGGCCTCCAGAAAGCAACGAAGTCCTGCGGTACCTTGGTTTGAAACTCGGTCAGATTCTGACTTACAGAACTGTGAAATAATAAATTTGTGCTGCTTCAAGGCACTAAGCGAGCGACCACGTGTGACTGCGGCAATGAGTAGCAACGGTGAACGCGCATTATCTCTCGGTGCCCGTGAGGGATTGGTTCCGAGACCCCAGCATCTAACATCTACGCTCACCCCTCTTGCGTACGATGACCTAGCGTCCGTGTACAGCCTCTGCGCGCTGCCCTGTGTGGGCTAATCCTCTGCAAACAGTAGTTTTACTGTTTCGTTAAGGGAATAATGAGAAGAAAAGGTCTGTCTGTTTACTTTCATTCCGATTATTTTGTATTTGCAGATGGCTAAGTCTGTGGGTGCAGAAGCTGCAGATACAGAGGGCTGATAAATAGAGATGGATCGGGAGAGTCTAGGCCGCTGGCAGGGACTCCACATTGGCTCTCCTGCCTGCTCAGCCTGACCTTCAGGGGCGATGGAGAAGGGTAGAGGGGCCCAGCGGAACCACTGAGAAGAGCTGAGGGTACCGTGGAACTCCTGACATCAGCTGACTGACCGACAGGTGGCCTCAGAGTGGGTTGGGGGAGGGAGAGAGACCAAGAGAGGAGCAAAGAGAATTAAGATGCCAGGATCTGCCCCTCTCCACACCCCCCCCAAAAAAAAAAGAGACCAAAGGGATGAGCTAGAAACAGAAGTCCAAGGTTAGAGATACCACACCTTTCTGTGCTAAGATAGAGACAAGATCTCATGTAACCCAGGCCAGCTTTGAACTTTTGTAGAACTGAGGACGACCTTGAACTTCTGACTCTCCTGGCTCCACCTCCCAAGAGCCAGGGTCATAGGTGTGTGCCACTGCGCTGGGCTCTGCAATACTGAAGACAGAACTGGGGGCTTTGTGCATGCTAAGTAAACCCCAACTCTAAACAATAGGAATTAATGCTTCTGAATTAAAAGAATGTACGCACATAGTTAAAAAGTTAAATATCACAGGACTCAAAATAAACCAGCTATTTCCTTTCTAATGTCTCCCACCCGGTAGTCCTTCACCTGAAGCAGCTGCTTTTAGCTGTTTTTGTTTTTTCTAGAATTTATTTCAGAGATTTTTTTTAAAAAACAACAACCAAATATATTGGCCGTTGGAAATCTTTCTATTTTACAGTTGGAAGTCTTGACTATTGGCCTGTACTATGGGAGATAAAATGTTATGTCCATTAGCCCATCCTTCAGTGTTCTTCAATTACGATTTTATCAATTTAAAAATTACATTTTATGAACTGGGCGGTTAATCCCAGCACTCGGGAGGCAGAGGCAGGCAGATTTCTGTGAGTTCAAGGCCAGCCTGGTCTACAGAGAGAGTTCCAGGAGAGTCAGAGCTACAACAGAGAAAATTTGTCTCGAAAATAAAAATTTCCTTTATTTACTTGTGTGTATGTATGTGTGTGTGTCTGTGTGTATGTGTGTGTGTATGTATGTATGTGTGTGTCTGTGTGTATGTGTGTGTGTATGTGTGTGTATGTATGTGTCTGTGTGTGTGTGTCTGTGTGTGTGTGTGTGTGTGTGTGTGTGTGTATGTGTGTGTGTGTGTGTATGTGTGTGTCTGTGTGTGTGTGTCTGTGTGTGTGTGTCTGTGTGTGTGTGTATGTGTGTGTGTGTGTCTGTGTGTGTGTGTGTATGTATGTGTATGTGTGTATATGTGTGTATGTGTGTGTATGTGTGTGTGTATGTGTGTGTGTGTATGTGTGTATGTGTGTGTGTATGTGTGTGTGTGTGTATATGTGTGTATGTATATGTGTGTGTGTGTGTGTGTGTGTGTGAGAGAGAGAGAGAGAGAGAGAGAGAGAGAGTCCCAAGAAGTCAGAGAACAACCTATGTGGGTCTGTTATCTCAGTGGTCAGTCCTGGGCATAGAATCAGGTTGTTAACATAGATGGCAAGTGCCTTTGCTTAGCGACCCCTCTCACCAGCCCAATTTTATCACTTTTAAATCAATACTTGATGTTTATCATGGCTTCATAAATATTTAAGTTTGAGCAAAATAATGGGTCCTGGTTGTATTTTTAACTGTATTACTTCTCTAGTTGAGTTAATTATTAGTTCTATTTTTAAAAACAATCTGATTCATTTTCTCAGTGTTTATCAGGAACTCAATTCCAAATTTAAAAAAAAAAAATGTGTATGGGTGTTTTGCCTGCTTGTTAGTCTGTGCTTTCAGAGGGCATGGGCTCCTCTGGACAGATGGTTGTGAGCCACCATGTCAGTGCTGGAAATGGGACTTGGATCCTCTTGCAAGAACAGCCAGTGCTCTTAACCACTGACTGAGACATCTCTCCACTCCCTCAACTCAAATTTTTGATCTCTAAAGTAACCTGGTAATCCTGCCAATTTTTTTTTTCCTTAATGAACGCTCTGATCTCCTGGGAGATGGGTTCCCATGCCGGCCAGGCTACCGTGGAGCTCCTTAACGCAAATGATCCTCCCACTTCAGCATCCTACGGATCTAGGAGAATTTGTGCATGACACCTCACCTGGCTCTCTGGCTGATATTTTTTCCTAGAAGCTTCTTCCTGTGCTTTCAGCAGATGCTTCTCTGGGACTCTTGTCCAGCCCTCATCCTGAGACTCCATCTGACAAATGTCTCTGTGCATCTTCTCTGTCGAAATCCTTCTCTTGAACTATAAAATTTTCTGTCTTGATTGGGTCCCTCCTTCTGGTGGAGTGTATTTTCCACAGGTGTTTGAGGAAGCGTCTACAGGAGACATACCTTGGGAGCCTGTGTATTTGAAAACGCCTTCGTTTGCTCCTTGGTTGGTAGTTTTGCAGGGTGGGCAACTCTACTTTGGAAACTACGTTTCAAACTTTAGAATTTGCTCTGTTTTCTTCAGGCTTACGCTCTTATGACTTAAACAGTTCCGAGTCTATTTTGATTCCTTTTCCTTTGTGAGCGACCTGTTTTGTCTCTCTGAAAGCTTTCAGACCTTTTTATGACCGAATCTATGTGCGTGCACATGCACGCTATGTGAAGGTCAGAGGACAACGTGTGCTAGTCAGTTCTTTCCTCCCACTGTGTAGGTCCTGGGGGCCAGACTTAGGTCATTAAGCTTGGCAGCAAGTACCTTAGCCCAATCAGCCATCTTTGTAGCCCTATTTTTAAATTGCCTTAAAAAAATCACTAGTGTTTTTGAAATGTCACTCTGAAAGAGCTTTGTAAAAGCTCTTTTCTGGTCGTGTCAGTTGATCTGAAGCATGACTTGAAGCGCTAGGACACTTTCTTGTATTTCTTCTGTTTTTCTTTTTTTTCACGGCCATTGTCTTCTCTCCCCCCCCCCCCCCACTTTGATGCAGGATCTTACTCTAGCCGCAAACCCCTCCAGCCTCGGCCTTCCGTAAGCTAGTATTCCAGGTGTGCGGCGCCATGTCTGGCTCTAATGATTTAGGGATCCTATAGGTCATCTGTTGGACCGTCTCAGCTGATGTTTGACTTATTTTTCTCTCCCTTCCCTTTCCGTTCTTTGTTGTTTGTTTGTTTTGCTTAATGGAAAGTTCCCACAATTTACCTTTTAGCTCTCATGCTGAATGTAAGCCACCTTTTTTGTTTTCTGAAACAGGGTGTTACTGTGTGCGGAAGGCCACCCTGTAACTCAGGACTCTCCTGCCGCTGCCTCTCAAGGACTGGGTTTACAGGCCTGTGATGCCCAAGCTAGCTCCTTCTTATTTTGACTTGACTTCATAAATATAACACGCACGCTTCTCTCTGGAAATAGTTTTTAAAGATTTATTTATTTTATCTTATGTGTCCAAGGGTCTGTGTGTGTGGATGTGTACCCTGTGTGTGTGTGTTGCCTGTGGAGACCAGAATCCAACTTGGGATTCCCTGGAACTGGAGTTACAGGTGTTTGTGAGCTGACACGGGAGCACTGGGACTCAAAACTGGATCCTGTGTAAGAGCAGGAGGTGCCCTTAACTGCTGAGCCATCTCTCCAGGTTCTATTCACCTGTCCATCTATCCATGCACACATACATGCATGTGTACATGTATCCATGCATACATACATACATTCATTGGGTGTATGTGTATGTGTGTGTGCATGTGTGTGCACCACAATACACCAGGAAGTCGGAGGACACCCTGTGGGACACACATCTCCTTCCACCATGTGGGTTTCAGGCACTTAAAGTAGCTCATGGGGCTTGTGTGAACGTGCCTTTACCTGCTGAGCCACCATGGAAATTACTTTTACATTGTTTTTAAACTCTGTTTATTTTTTCTGCTTCCTTAGGAAGAAAGAGCTCTTCGAGGGAATTTCTGTCTCCTCCCATTCCTCCTCACCCCCTCTCCCGTTTGGCTGCTGTGGTCTCCATCTGCCGGGCTGGAGACTTCATATACACCTGTGGTGATCCTTGCTGTCTGTTCTTATTTGCCAGGAGACACCTGACAGCTCCACGATAAACTGTCATGCGGAAGGGCGATCAGGTGAGACGCAGCTGCTCCCTTGGTAGAAGCCTAGTGTCAGTACATGGAGACTTTCACCTGGGTCAGACAGTCTCTCTAAAGCAGTGGTTCTCAACCTTCCTAATCTTGTGACCCTTTGATAGGGTTCCTTGTGTTCTGGTAAGCCCCCAACCATAAAATTACTTTCATTGCTACTTCATAACTGTCATTTTGCTACTGTATGAATCATAATATAAATATCTGATATGCAGATGGTCTTCGGTGACCTTTGTGAAAGGGCCATTTGACCCCTAAAGGGGTCACGACCCACAGGTTGAGAGCTTCTGTTCTAAAGTGAGTCTCCCATCTCCCACCTGGGAGTATAATAAACCTGCCTGCTGGATGCTGAGGAGTGGGAAGGGGAAAAGAGGTGCAGCCCCACAGTTCAGGGTACAGACTTCACACCATCCCTTTTTGCAGTCAAGGGCCTGAAGCGGGTTAAACAGCGACACACCTCCTCTCCCCCAACAAATATGCCCGTGTTGTGTGCCTGGAGCCTGCAAGAGCTCCCCTGTGACTCAGAAAAGGAATCTTTTTCCAAGGTATCATTGGATGAGGTCATCCTGGATCCCCAGGTGGGCTCGACATCCAGTGACAAGTGCCCTCTAGCTTACAGAAAAGATGAGCTCACAGAAGACGAAGCCAGAGGCTGGAGTTATGCAGCCACCAGCCAAAGGATACGGAAGCCACCGGAAACCAGAAGGGGCAAGGAAGCATGCTTGGATTCGAGGCCCCCAGTGTGTGCTAGCTTGTTCTACCAGCTGGCAAACTTAATTCAGCACTCCTCCCCCAGCCGGACTCTGCTGTTCCTGATGGCAGAGACCCTTTGGCTCAGTCTCTCCTGGGAGGAAACTTCCTTTCTCTGGGGTAGGAGAAGGATGTCGGCTACCTGGGGTGTGATGGATATGGGGGACTGTCTGTTACTAGTAAAGAGTATTTTTTTTACTACAGTTATCTATCTATCTATTTATTTATGGGGGACGGAGAGAGAGGATATCTCAGAATTAAGGATGGGAGAGATGGAGACAAGCTAGCCAGCCTAGCCTAATCTACGAACCCCCAGTTCCAATGAAAGATCCTGACTCGAAGAACACAGTGTTGGCTCTTATGGAACCGCACCTGAGGTTGACCTCTGGTCACCCCCTGCACATAAACATGTACACGTGTGTAATCGTGTGCACACATATACAAATACTTTGAGAGAAGTAGAATAGAATCAGAGTTTGGAGAATCAGGACAGCAAAGGTAAAGAGTATAAAATATAGTTCCCTTAACTTGGTTGATATTTTGATTTATTTCTTTTTTTTAATTTTGTTTTATTATTTATTTATTTTTGGCTTTTCCAAGAACAAGGTTTCTCTGTTGTAACTCTTGCTGTCCTGGAACTCATTCTGTAGACCAGACTGGCCTCGAACTCACAGAGTTTATTTTATGTGCATACAGTGGATCTGTGTGGGTCTGATCGCCCTGGAACTGGAGTAAAGAGACAGTTGTGAGCCACCCACCTACCTATGTGGGTGCAGGGACTCCAACTCCAATGGAAGCAATACACACTCTTAACTGCTGAGTCATCTCTTCAGCCCCAAGACCCTCTGCTTTAACACTTACAAAAAAAAAAAAAAAAAAAAAAAGCGACTTGAAGTTATTTGATGTCAATCACTTGGTGTTTTTTCTTCTTGCTCTCTCTCCTCGATCCCATCGTATAAACCCGCTGCGGTAGTATTGCATGTGGGAGCTCACTCTGTGTGCAGAATGGAGGCTGCCCTGGTTCACCAATCACAAATAAAAGCCAAGCAGATCCAGAACTAAATTGGTTGTAATGCTATGTTTCAACAAACTTAAGGTCTAAGCTCTTTGCTCTTTGGCAGAGGACTTTGAAGGGGGCTTCGAGGGGGCTTCACTTGATGATTGTGTGTGGGAGGGAGGAGCCGGTGGAAATAGCTACGGTTCCTCGGAGAGGACAAACTATGAACTGGCACATCTCCTTCTGCCCCATAAGGTCCCGGGATACCAGCCATCCAGACCTGCTGATGGAGGAAGAGAGCTGTCTCCGGCTAATGGTTGGATTGAATTGAATGGGGGCACCTAATGCTATACCCAGAAAACAGTATAAGGTATTTGGGGGTCTTGTTCTCTACAAGATACCCCATATTCTCACTACCTACCAGGACTGGTACCTGAGGAGGGGGGAGCCCTAAGATCAGCCACCTCTTCTTACCCCTTCTCCCCTGCCTTTCCTTCTGCCTTCCCCTAGGAAGCAGCAGACACAATCAGCAACTTTTTTTTTTTTTTTTTTTTTTTAAATAAAAAGGCACTTTAGGGCTTTTATGCAGGAGGCTGAGGCCCATTAAGACACAAATTAAATCTTTGTGGGAACAGCCAGAGTGTAGAGGCTCTGTGTGAGGAGGGCCCCTGACTGGTGTGGCAGCTCCCGGCTCCTGCCTCCGCTGGCCTTGAGCCCCACCTTCCACCCCCTCTCCCTCCAGGATTAAAGTGCACCTTAGCGGCTGGAAGGAAATTAATCAGTGTTTGCATTGGGGAGGGGGTGGCTAGAGAGCAGGGCTGGAGTGAGGTGTGGAGAGGAGGGAGCAGATGAGGGAGTGGGGGTTGGGGGTGCTAAGGGAGGGAGTCGGAAGCAGCTCCCTGCCTGTATACTCGACGTCTGACCCAACCCTCCCACCCACCACACACAGGAGGGAAGAAGGACCGCGCCCTCGGCTATTGGACACAGAGGGAGGCAACCGAGGCTCCACCAAAGAAGTTCCGTGCCCACTCTCTCTCTCCTCTCTGTGTCCCTCCCTACCCCAAGCGTTTCTCTGAAATCTGCAGTTGAGGCACCCGAAGAGCCTAACCCCACTTCCTTGGAGTCACTTTTGAGAGCCCCAAAGAAGTGCTTTATTGAAGCTGTGGGCCCCAGAACTCGTGTATACATATGTCGAAGGGGCCATTGGCTCAGACCCACGGAGCCCGTGGCAGCACCCACAGGACCTGGGGTTCGGACAGAGTGGTGGGGCTGCAAAGTCAGGGCCGGGTCCACAGTGCAGGGGGATGGCGTGCTGCCAGGGTGCCGGCTCCCCGTGTCTTCACACTTGTGCGGTGGCCACCTGTCACTCATCTAGCTCTTGAGCGAATGTTTATTCTGCACCTGCCATGCAGCTGGCAGGGGTGGGGTGCGGTGGGGGGCTGAGTACTTCAGTTAGGGAGCAATGAGAATGCGAAGAGAGAATAATGTTGGATTTCTCCTTTCTAAGAAGCATATCACCCCCCCCCCCCTTATACCCAGCAATTTGAATATTTTAAAAATCAGCATGCATTTTTTTTTTTTTTTAACAAGCTCTGAATGAGTGACTTTCTGCAGCGTTTTTCGTCTTCTTGGACATACGGTTCACACCACGGCAGCTTAGAGATTATGAGGCTTGGTCACGGCTACATTTACCTTTAGGGTGCTTCCCTAGATGCGGGACCCTGTTCTAAGTTAAGATCGATAATTAATTAATTAACTCACGTGCACAGCATTGTGGGAACGTGGAGGTCGGGGACAACTCTTGGGACTTGATTTTCTCTTTCCACCATGTGGAACCTGGAGACCCAACTCAGGTCATCGGTCCTGGTGGCAAGTAGCTTGGCCTGCTGAGCCATCTCCCTGACCCCATAGGCCCTGATCTAGATGCTCGGTCATGTGACTTTTCCCAGGGCGATGTAAAGAAAAGTCCATTTATCCCACGTAAAAAGGCAGAGGCCGACCAGACCAAAGAGGATTCCACTCAAGCGTAGTTCCGCGAATCAGCGCGTAGGTGATTCCAAGGGCAGCTACACTGCCAGAAAGTATTGCGGCTATGCTGGAGAGCTGGAGGTATAGTCTAACATCCATGGTCACCAGCACCAAATAAACTGTGGGAGAGGTGGTACAGGTCTGAAATCCCAGTACTCAGAAGGAAGAGGCAGGAGGATCTGGAGTTCAAAGTTCACCTACACAGTGAGTTTGAGGTCAGTCTGAGCTACTTGAGAGCCTGTCTTAAAACAACAAAACCAGAGTCCCAATCCCTAGTCAGCTTTCCATCTCCTGTATAGCCTTTGGGAGAAGTGGGAGGGATCTCATGAGCCTCTACCTTCTTCCATGAAGGAATGTTCTACCCCCGATCTCTCCCGCCAGGTGGTTGTAGTTGCTCTGATTCAAGATAGCAGTGACCATGTCTAAACCAGAGGAAACAGTCACATGACAGATGTCCTACATGAATGAGACATGGTCTCATGCAGTCCTGGCTTCCTGAGCTCATGTGGTGATGGTCAGGTCTCTTAGCTGAGCAGGAGCAATCCCAAAATCAGGAATCCAAACCACCACTGTATTCTGGGTTACGTGAGCAACAGGGTTCTTGTAGCCCAGGTTGGCTTTGAACTTGCTATGTTGCCAAGGATGGCTTTAGCTTTTTGATTCTTTTGTATCTGGTCCTAATGGCTGGGATTAGACTGCGCACCACCCTTCCTGACTTTAAGGAGTTTCCCGCTGTTGTTTTTGGTGTCATGGATATCAGGCGGGTCTCAAACTCACATCCTTGGACAGATCCTCCTGCCTCTACCTCGGGAGTGCTGGGATTGAAGGAGCTTTTCTGCATGCTAGACAAGCTATCTGCCAACTGAGACCCACACCCCTAGACCCCTTCTTTAACCATGTCTGAATTGAAATTAGTACTGTCCCCATTTAAAGATGAGGCAACTGGGGTCCAGGGAGATAAATTTTCATTTGACCCTCCAAGAACATGGAGCCGCCTAAGCTGCCTTGCAAACATCGATGTCAACCTAGTAGCCACCCTTGGATTGTGGGGGGTAGGGCAACAAAATAGAGGGTGGAGGAGCGGTGGGGGAGGGAATCTGCTTGGACATGGCCACACAGAGTGGCTTTGGGGCCTGGGGACCTTTTCCTCTCTCAGAAGAGTCCCCTTCCACATCCCTTTCTCTTGGTGAGCCCTGGGTGATTAATCATACACACACACACACACACACACACACACACACACACAGAGTCACTCCTATCAGCTTGCCAGCTAGCCATTCCTTCCCGGGTCAGGGAAGGAACAGGGTGGGGTGGAGAGGGTCTTGGGGAACTGGGAGAAGCTCAGGGAAAGGCCAAGGCTGCTGCCTGGTGCTTCCCCAGCCCCTCCTGGAGCAGACACAGGAACCTTTCTTCTGATCTGTTTCAGGCTGTGATACACGGGCTAATAGGGAAGTCTTACAATAGGAGGGAAAAAATGAGGAAAGAAGTTCCCTTAACTCCCCCTCTCCTTACTAATTACCATCTAAGGCAGGCTGAAAGCCAACTTGGGGAGTTCAGATCCTGGGGCGTCACCTTTCTCTCCTCCAAACCTGGGACCCTAGAGGCAAATCTCTTGGCCTGTTTTTCAGGCAAGATGGAATGGATTCTCCACGAGGAGGCCCTGGGCAGGAACCCTCTGTTCCGCCCACCCCTGTCCTCTCTCTCCCTGACTCCCTCCCCTCCACATTAGCCTCCACCTTTGCCTAGCCCAACTCTGCCAAGTGCTGGGAAATGAAGACCTCACCTGCCAAGAGGAGCCGGGAGGGGCGCCGAGGGCCCTGCCAGCAGCCTGGAGCTGTCAGGCTGGCGGTAATTAATTAATCAATCCATCCGGGAGGCTCTCAGAGCCAGCAACAGCTTCTCCTGAACACACACAGCGGGCAGGGCGGCAGCTACTCCAAGGAGATGGAGGTCACAGAGGCCCTGCCAACCTTAGCCACATGGCCCTTGGCCTGTGACCTGCAAGGGGATTGGGAGGATAGAAAAGAGGGACTTACCCACTCAAGCCTGGTGTGTCGCTCTTTGTTCATTGATTTCACAAACACTATGCACCACCTGCTGTGTGTCTTAGACTTGCTGGAAACAGCCTGAGACAGGGTTCAGGGAGCACATGCTTGTACACACACACACACACACACACACACACACACACACACACATACACACACACATACACACTCTCACCCTTCAGGAATCCCTTGGAGGAGGCAAGAAGGATCTGGTCTCAATGAAATGCTGGTCTTGGCCAGATTCACCGGGCCTGGAGCACACACGGAGCACAAAATTGTCCTGCCCTTTGGGAGGACAGTCCTTCCTGCCCCCTCCTCAAGGGTCATTGGCTATGGGCCTCTGTGTGTGTGTGTGTGTGTGTGTGTGTGTGTGTGTGTGTGTGTGTGTAAGAAAGCACCAAGGTGCTTTCCATCAACAGAAGGTGAAACCCCAGCCGAAGGGCAGCTACGAGCTCTCAGCAGCAGACCCCACGGCAGCTGAGGGATGGCTGCCCCTGTGTGGGTTCCTGGGCCTCAGGAAGCTATCTGTTACTTCTAATCACTAGAAGCCTGCAAGCATCATGACCCTGGACCAGCAACCATCACCCCAGCATCATCCGGGAAATAACCCATTGCTAACCCCATACCACATCTCTGGAATCCCAGAGCCTGCCACAGGGCGGTCAGAGGTTTTAACAAGCCTTCCTGGTGTTGCTGCTACCCTAAGACACCGAACTCCTCGGAATGCTGGGAACAAAGCAGTCTTGGTCCCTGTGTTTATGGGATTGGGGGGGCTGCAGTAGTCAAGCTGCTGTGGTGGCTCACCAAGAGAGACAAGGAGGCATTTTCATAAATGCAAACTCTGCCAGACCTCAGCAGAGGGAATCACCATCCTGGCCAGTGCCAGACTCCATCCATAGAGGAACCCTGAATATCTAAGCTCAGGTATTTTTATTGATTAGGCACTCCTCAGGTGCAGACCATAAGCAATCAAACGTCCCCCACAGAAATCCAACACCTGCAGACAATACAAAACGCCAAGGCCTAGGCAGCCCCTCACCCAACAGTGCACAGTTATTTTATACATAACTAAAAATAAGCTTCTACATCAGGGGTCTAGTGTGGCTGGCTGGTAGAATGCGTGGGGGTCTGTACTCTTCTCACCGATGCTTAAAGGAATGGCAGCTAATACAGCTGCCCAGAAGACACCTAGGGGCATCAACACCTGTACCTTTTGTACAGCTCGCCTGTGTACACTTTTACAACACTCATACGCTGCCCTTTGGTCCCTGTTTCAGGCATTAGGATCGTGGAGCATGGGAATGAACTTGCTTGGGACCAACTTGCTGGGATCTGTTTTGTTTTGCTTAGTTTTTGGTTTGGTTTTGTGTGTGTGTGTGTGTGTGTGTGTGTGTGTGTGTTTGTTTGTTTGTTGGCTCCCTGTGTTTAAGATGTTATTTCTTCTCCACTGACTACAATTTCCAATGCCAGGTCACACAGGCAACATTCATGTGCACCGCAGACTTCCACCCTGCACCTCCGTGTCCTATTTCTTGAAGTCAGTCTCACGGGCAATAAGAATATTCCTTTTTAGTTAAAAATATTATTATTATTATTATTTTGGTCTTCTGCCTCCTGAGTGCTGGAATCTAAGGTGTGCACCACCACTCCTGGCTTCAAAAGACTTATTTGTATTATTTTAAATTACGTGTGTGTGTGTGTGTGTGTGTGTGTGTGCACATAAATGCAGGTGCCCTCAGAGTTCAGGAGAGGGCATTGGCTACCCTGGAGCTGGAGTTACAAGGGATGGGAACCTCTAGGCATGGGTGCTAGAAACCAAATTCAGGTCCTCTGAAAGAGCAGCAAGTGCTCTTAATCACTGCGCCGAGCCTATAGCCCCTGCTTAGTTATTTTTATTATACTTCTATCTACTTTGTGTGCAGGTGTAGGGAGCACACATGTGCACCTGGAGATCAGAGGCCAATGTGTAGGCCTTAGGCCCCACTCAAGTTCTCAGGAGCCTTTATCTGCTAAGCCATCTCTGCAACCTAGGAGTACCCTTGAATGTCATTCTCACCCAAGATGGTGGGTGACAACTAACGTGGGAGAGACTGAGAATCAAATATACACATCTACCAAACTCAGCCGACATGGACGTCTAATCGATTTTTCCCTGAGCTGGGTCTCCTCAATGCCCATGACCACTCCAGCACCTCCAGGCGAGCGCACGTGTGATGAAGTGGACAGCAGGCAAGGAAGAGAAATCTAAACCGATTACGGTTCGGATAGCCGTGCTTGCAGACTGTGTACAAGGTCTGAGGATCTCACAGGACGCCTCTGAGTACTGGGAGGACAAAGGAGCTTGCAGATTCGTTTTTATTTATTTTTTTTGAGACAGGGTTTCTCTGGTGTAACCCTGGCTGTCCTGGAACTCACTCTGAAGACCAGGCTGGCCTCGAACTCCCGAGTGCTGGCGTGAGCCACCAACGCCGGCCCTTTGCAGGTTCTTGGGGACACAGCCCATCCATCCGCAGCTTTGCTCCTGTCTCTAGTCTTCTCTTTTCCTGGTTACATGACTGTTGCTTTCTTAAAACAAGTCCTCCGGTCCAGGGAGGTGGCTCTGTGGTAAGGACACCTGTCGAGCTATCCTGGTGACCCAAGTTTGATCCTCCAAACTTATATGAAGATGGAAGAATAGAACACACACACACACACACACACACACACACACACGGGGGGGTTGGGGGGGGACGACAGAGACAGACAAAGACAGACAGACAAGAGATAGAATAATAAATAAAATGTGAAAACAAAATGTCCCATTTTTGCCTCACTTGGTGGCAATTTGTTCCCATCCCCGTAGTAGAAATTTATTTTTAGTTATGTATAAAATAATTGCTTTATGTACTGTTGGATGAAGGGCTCCTCAGGTCTTGGTGTTTTGTATTGTCTGCAGGTGTTGAATTTATGTGGGGGATATTTGATTACTAATAATCTGCATGTGCTATCAGTAGAACACCTGAGGAGTTCTGTATCAATAAAAACACCTGAGCTGGGATGCTCAGGGTTCCACTGCCCAGTATGGCACTGGCCATGATGGTCGGTGGTTCCCTCTGCTGAGGTCTGTCAGAGTTTGTACATATGAGAATGCCTCCTTGTCATCCTTGGTGAGCCGCCCCATAGGGGAACATCCCTTTATTTTGAGGTAGGGTTTCATGTAGTCCAGGATGTCCTCAAACTCACTATGTAGCAGAGGATGGCCTTGAATTTCTGATCCTCTTGCCTTCACCTCCTACTCCCAGTTCACACAGAGCTGGAGATCTAACCCAGGGTCTTTCTTGTGCATGCCAGGGAAGTACTCTACCAACACAGCTGTGTCCCCCATTTGTGTCCCCTTGGATGGCCTCAGGACCGAGGGACAGCCTGCTGGTCCCTCACCAGGGCAGGACATACAACTCTTTATCGAATGGCCCTGAGGCTAAGGTGTCACAGTTAGGAGCTGCCATCCTTCATGAAAGCATTAATTTGGCAGTGCATTTGGGGTATTTTGTCAGAGCCAGGCCTTGAGGTAGGCCTGGGGGAGATACACACTAGGCGGGCGGGGGTGTGTGTGTTTGGGGTGGGGTGGTCCGTGCTTTCTCCATTCAGAGACACGGCTCCACCTCATCGCCGCTGCCTGTCTTGTTCCTACAAAGCACTCTTCCAGCCTTAATCAGGGCCCTCCGCACCCCCTCCGCCCAGTTTCATCTCATTACGCTCTCTGCACTTGACCATCCTGCCAAAATCACTTTGGATCTTGCTTCTTCATGCCCCGTCCTCCCTCTCCCTCCTAGCTCTGTGTCACCAGCGAATGCGATAAGTAAGCCTGTTATGTCTTCATCGCTGTCCCTGATAGCAGCCTTCCCTTGCCCAGGCTGAGGACAGAGCCCCGGGGCACTAGAAGTTTCCCTGCAGATAGACAAGGCTTCCTTAATCAACACCC
The DNA here is from genome assembly GCA_026225945.1 of Cricetomys ansorgei. NCBI lineage: Eukaryota > Metazoa > Chordata > Mammalia > Rodentia > Nesomyidae > Cricetomys > Cricetomys ansorgei. Next base: position 847,335 of record JAMJFZ010002048.1, on the reverse strand, counting down.
TTCGGGAACCGCGGTTGAATCTACCTCATTACGTGGTCACCCGGCCGTATTGGCTATTTCTTCTCAAGGGCATCGTAAGAGGCTTTGTCACCGTGCTCGGTGAAGCCCTGATGCACTATATGATGTTGAATCTCCGTCTCATTTGAGGTAAAACAAGAAAGCAGGTTATGGGATGTAACGTTCATGCAAACGTCAGATACCTCTTGAATTTGAGAAAAACCCACACGTCTAGCTTAATGGGGTAGCCGATGGATAAATATGCATTGTTGAGCATCTAATGTATACCAAGTGGGCAATCCAGTGGTTAAAAAACTGTCTGGATTCAAAGGCCAACTGTAGCACTCACCAGGGGCAGGGTAGGCATGGTACCTGATCTATAAAGAGGTGGAACAGTACCTGGCCACACCGGGCAAATGTAGGAATCAGGGGAAGTCATTTCTGTAAAGACTGTATCCTACTTTCATTTCTGTTGCTGTGACAAAAATACCCTGATAAAAAGAAATCCATGGGAGAAAGGGGCTTATATCAGCTTACATTTCTATATTATGGTCCATCGTTTTGGCAAAGTCAAGGCAGGAACTTCTAACAGCCAGTCATACCATAGTCAAGGGCAGAGAGAAGCAAATGTGGACTTGCTCACTTGTTGCTAGCTTGTGCATAGCTAATCCAACTGGCACCAGGTTCATATATGTCCGGTCTATTTTATGAACATCAGGAAATTATGAACCCTTCTCAGATGCATTCCTAGATGTCTCAGGGGTTAGAAGGTCAAGAGAGGCACGGATCTCTAGATGTTGAGGCAGATAGAGTGGGCGTACATGGCCCAGCATAAAGGAAGGGGGCTGCTATGGGTGAGCACTGAGCTGTAGACCCATCAGGAGCCCCACACCAGAGGCTTTCTGGAGTCCCAGGGCCCACAGCCTGGGATGGCACTGGGGCTTTCTGTAATGAGCCTGCCATATGGTTGGACAGAGACTTATGACTCCTGGCTTCTGGGCAGCCTCCTCCCGCTTGTCCCCCTGGTTATTTATCACATTTGTCCCTCTAGAGAGGCAGGGCCATCGCTTACACTGTCCAGAACAGGGAATGCAATAAAACTGGTTCTACGGGAAGTCCTGAGCCCCGCCCTCCCCGCACCGGTGATTCCTCTGCTGGGGGTGGGGCAAAGCCCTGCAGCAACGTTGGCCCCTGTTCTGCTTCCCCGGGGGTCTCTAGCAGTATACCCACACCACAGTGACAAAAGTCACTCACCTTGCCAAGCTACCCTAGCACAAACAGGCTCACAGACAGCGTCCCAGCAGCCACTCATTTAATTGCCCCTTACTTCACCTCCAGTCATCAAACTGTACCGGCAGCACCCACAGGAAGTAATGTCAGACTGGATGAGTTGTCTCTAATCAGAAAATCCCAAAGTCAAGATGCTCTGAAATCTGAGACGCTTCGAATGATGATATAATGGTGTTAAGTGGAAAATTCCACACCTGACCTCATGTGACAGGTTCAAGTCAAAACACAGGTGCACTAAAGATATTGTATAAAATTATATCTTCAGCCTGAGGGCCTAAAGTGTACATGAAACCCGAATGAGTTACATGTTTAGACTTAGGTCTCATTCCCAAGACATCTCACGAATCTTTTTTAAAAAATTTTTTTACGTTTATTATTACTTTTATGTATATGAGTACTTTGCTACATGTGTGTTCATGGAGGTCAGAAGAGGGCATCAGATTCTCTGGAGCTGGAGTTATAAATGATTGTGAATTATCATGTGGGTGCTGAGACTTGAACGCCGGTCCTCTATAAAAGCAACAAGTACTCTTAACCACTGAACCATCTTTCCAGCCCCCTGTATGGTTCCTCTTAGCTTGGCTTGCAGAAACAAGAGAATGAGAATTGTCACAGCTGTTCTGCCTCTGCTCTGGCTTTGTGTCATCTCTCAGAGGCTCATGGAGAAAGCAGCGACCTTCTCCCGTGACTACCCTGGTTTCCTAGAGGCTGTTGGAATCACCTGAAGAGCTTGACTCTAGACAGACCTGACCTTGGGCTTGTCTGTACCACGGACCATATGAGAAGCCTAGAGACACTCGAATCTCCCTATCTCCTCAGTGGTTTTATCTGTGCAGGCGGGAATAGCATAGATTATCTCCTGAGCTCACAGGAGGGAAGTGTGTTGTCTTGTATGCGGTGTGCGCTTAATAAACATCACATAGAAGCGTTACCAGCAAAACTGTTTAGCCTCCTTGCCTCTGCATGGAGAACTTGCCTCCATCCATCTTGGTCCCCTCTCCCAGAACTGTAGCGTCTCTCTCTATCTCCCCCTGCCTGACCCAGTTTCTGTGAAAACCCGAGACTCTCATGGGGCGGAGATGACAGTCACATCTACGGGTCTCATCGTCCTATTAGGACAGCATCAGTGTAAACATTAGTTATTCACAAACCCAATTACATTTTGATTGCTCTGACCCAAGTGAGATTGGGGTTACCCTCAATCCACATTTATTTTTTGGCAAAGGCTTCCTAAGGTTCAGAGAGATAAAAACAACCTCCCTCCCGCCCGCTGTACCCTGGCAAGAATCTTTCCCAGGCTCCCTCATTTCTCTCCTTCCCGGTTCCCAGATGAGGCCATTCCTGGGCATGCTGCCATTCAGTGGGAAAGGATCTTGGATAGAATGAACTGAGAACTTCCATGGGGAGCCGGGAAGGTGTGGACTGGAGGAGGAGATTAGTGACTTTACCCAATTAAAGAGACTCAGAGAAGGTCCCTGCTTTTGGAGTGTAAGTTAGGGGGCTAGTCTCTCTACAACTGCAATTCTACAATGCCCCTGAGAGGCTGCTTCTCTCCAATCTTTCCCACCTCAGTAAATAATCTTTGCAGTTGCTCGGGTAAAAAAAACAAACAAACATCAACCTCTGGATTCTCCCACAATTCCTTTCTTTCACTCCAATCCATCACCACATTCAACCTTTCCACCATAGCCCTCCTCTAGCTGCTGTGACCACGGAGCTGATAAGAAGCAGTTTAAGAGGGAGGATTTAAACTAGCCGTGGTGGCACCTGCTTTTAATCCCAGTACTCAGGAGTCAGAGGTGGTGGATCTCTGAGTTTGGTGCCAGCCTGGTCTACAGAGCGAGTCCCAGGACATCCAGGGCTACACGGAGAAACCCTGTCTTGAAAAAACAAAAACGAGGGAGGTTCCATTTGGGCTCACAGCTTAAGGGATGTGGTTCATCTTGGTGGGACAGGGGCATGAGGCAGCTGTGCCACACGTCTGCAGGAAGTGAAGCTCATCTATAAAAACTCAAGGCCCATCCCCCAGGGACTCCCTTCCTCCATCAAGGCTCCAACTCCTAAGGAGTCCATTGGAGACCTACTATTTAAACGTGTGAGCCGGGAGGGGTGCATTTACATTCAAACCACGATACCACCCTGGGCCAGGCACCATCATCTTCTGCCTGCCTACATGTCTACAGACGACTCCTTGCTGATCTCTTTCCTTATAGCCCACTCTGCAGAGCCTCTGTTACCTTTTTGTAGTGTGTCCAGCCACTGCTCAGAAGCTACCCAGGTTGGTTGTGGTGGCATACACAGGAGTATCTTGAATTTGAGGCCAGCCTGGGCTACATAGTAAGACCTTGTCTCAAAAACAAAACAACAAAACAAAACTAGGGGTTAGAGAGATGGCTTAGCAGTTAAGAATACTCATTCTTGATGGGCAGTGGTGGCGCACGCCTTTAATCCCAGCACTCGGGGAGGCAGAGGCAGGCGGATCACTGTGAGTTTGAGGCCAGCCGGGTCTACAGAGTGAGTTCCAGGACAGCCAGAGTTATAACAGAGAAACCCTGTTTCGAAAGAAAAACAAAAAAACAAAAGAAGAACGTTTACTGCTCTGTAGACCTGAGCCCAGTTCCCAGCACCCATGTTTGGCAGCTCACAACTGCACGTAACCCCAGCTCTAGGGGACCCCCTTCTGGCTTCTGAGAGCATTTCATTCTTTGCACATACCCATACACAGACGTACATGCATGCATCTCATTAATAAATATTTAAAAAGAAATAAATTGGGGAGGGTATGTATGTGGAAAGGGAACCCGGGTCTGAGAACTTTGAGAACAGGTTGCAGGCAGCCTTTGTACTCTTGTCCTTGTCTCTGCTCTTCCTGAGGTCCCCACCCTCTGAATAAGCTTACAGAAGCCAGAGGTCAGGGGGTTCAGGTGATGCTATGCCTGCAAAGCAGTGCTGGGTGAAGCAGGACAGAGAGTGGGGAGACAATGTCACCCATTGCCCCTGAGGACAGTATTTAAACACCCCCATTACCACCTGACCCCACATCCATGCACCTTTCCGGCCCGTTTTCCTGTTTAGTCACGTGCCATCTTTTAAAACACTCAACATTTTGTTCTCATCCTCTACCTGAGTGTGAGTTCTGCAAGGACATGATTTTGTCTCTTTAGTCTGCAAATGCGTCCTCGGTGCCCAGCCCGGTGCCTGCATATTATATAAATATATGACAAACTGAGTGGCCATCCTAAGATGCCAGCCTAAGGGTAGTGGGGGAGGGGAGGGCTAAGCATGGCGGGCTGAGGTTGCTTCATACGGCTAAGGTCTCTGGGTTTGGCCCTGGAGATTGCCATCTGTAATGGAGAAAGAATGCATTCGTTGTTCGTGTAATTGGTAGTAACTGATGGTAATTTGGAGTAATTAAACACTAATTAATTCAATGAGTCAGTAATGTATTTATTTATGGTATCCGTGTTTGTTCCCTTATAAATATTGGTATTACTTTTGTCAGGCAATTAAAATCCACTGGTGGGGACTGGCTGAGGTCCCAGGAGATTCTGGAAGCTTGGCCTGGCCTGAGCCAAGAATGAATTGTGGAGGGCTTGAGAGAGATGGCTGAGCGGTTAAGAGCACTTGCTGCCTCTGCGGAGAACCCGGGTCTGGTTCCCGGCACTCACAGGGACGCACAACTGCCTGTAACTCCCATTAGAAGGAGATATGATGCCTTTCTCTGGCATCTGTGCGCACCTGCAAGCACGTGGTAATCACACACACACACACACACACACACACACACCTGCAAGCACGTGGTAATCACACACACACACACACACACACACATACACACACACACACACACACCTGCAAGCACGTGGTAATCACACACACACACACACACACACACCTGCAAGCACGTGGTAATCACACACACACACACACACACACACCTGCAAGCACGTGGTAATCACACACACACACACACATACACACACACACACACACCTGCAAGCACGTGGTAATCACACACACACACACACACACACCTGCAAGCACGTGGTAATCACACACACACACACACCTGCAAGCACGTGGTAATTACACACACACACACACACCTGCAAGCACGTGGTAATCACACACACACACACACCTGCAAGCACGTGGTAATCACACACACACACACACACACACACACACCTGCAAGCACGTGGTAATCACACACACACACACACACACACACACACACACCTGCAAGCACGTGGTAATCACACACACACACACACTCCTTTTCTAAAGAACAAAGAATGAGCGGTGGAGCTGAGATGACGTGGGCGGCATAGATGACATACGTACGTAAGACACTGTGGATACCAAAGGGTTCTGTGTGTGTTTAGCGGTGCAGGTTCGGGGCTGGGGTTTAAGAAGCTCATTCACAAAATCCTTCCTAACTGAGACTTTGGTTAGGGAGGTACAAGTCTCCAAATCCCCTGTTTCCTAGCCTCCTCTGGGGCCCCCCACACCAACCTCCTCTGCCTATATCCCATCAGCCCCTGGCCTCCTGCAGTCTCTCCGAGTCTCTTTGTCTCTCTCTCTCACTGCCCTTTACTCTCTTGCCTCCTCTCTCCCCCTTTGTTCTCTCCGTCTCCCTTAATTAGCCATACTCTGGGACCGAGGTGTTTTTATTATGTTTTATTTATTGAATGGCTTTAACCGTTTCCTGTTCTTAATTTAAAAGGCAGATCAATACAATGCTTTATATTCCCTGCTCAAAACAAAGCTAAGTCAAGTTGTTTTTTCTTCCCGCGGCTGCTCTTCCTTTGGTCTTTCTTCCTAGGAGGAAAAGATTCCTCATCTACATTCTTGTAGTTGACAAGAACATTTAATTCATCCATCTCACTCATCCCTTAATTATTCAGTAAACGGTGATCGTGTGTCAGGCACTGTGCTGGACCCAGGGACTCCAGCGATAACTCAAAGCGGTGTCCCTGTTCCTCCAGAGGCTCCTATCCACGGGGAATCTGGACACCAATGTGTGACGAAAATGCTCAAGGAGCCGTGTTAATGTATGTAGTGTTGCATGCAGCACAGGGAGGGGGTGGGGAAGCTTCCGGGTGGAACGCAAGTTGGGCTGGGAGTCAGAGGTGAGTCGATCGATATCTCCATGCCGGCTCACACAGAGGCAGACCAACCCCCCTAAGACAGTGGTTGGCTCAGGAGGGTCCCAGGGAAGTACGGCAGAAAGTGTCAGTTTCCTTCTCGCTGCTGTGACAGGATGGCCTGAGACAGACCGCTTATAAAGAAGGAAAGGTTTATCGCTCTCAGTTCGGAGTGTCTGTCCACAGTTGGCCTCTGCTGTGTGGCAGAATGTCATGGCGGAAGGGCGTGGTGAGAGGGGCCCACTTCACGGTGGCCAGGAAGCAGAGGGAGGAACAGGAAGGAGTCAGGACCAAGATGGACCCTTCAGAGGCACACTCTCAGCTGCGGGTCACCTAAATGAGCCTCACCTTCCACAGCTGCACCACTCATGATAGTCCTGTTTTAAAAAATGGTTTGATTAATGTATTTGTTTATTCTGTGTGTGGACCAGGTGCACATGCATGTGCGCATGTGTGGAGGTCAGAGGCCATCTTGTGGGAGATGGGTCTCTCCTTCCACCGTGTGGATCCTGGGGATCAAAGTCAGGTTATCATCTCACGGGCCAGATGTTCAACTTCAAACCAATGGATTAAACTACTGGTTAGGGCAGAGCCCTCACAGACACCCAGAGGTTGCTACATAATTTCCTACATGTCTTTCAGGTTAAGCTTAGTGACCCGGACTAACCATCATGGGGAAGGCAGAAGAAGAAGCATGGTAGGAAGAAAGTTAAGAGAGCAGGTCATGCTGGGCAGTGGTGGTGCACGCCTTTAATCCCAGCACTCAGGAGGCATCTGTGAGTTCAAGGTCAGCTTGGTCTACAGCATGAGTTCTAGGACAGCTAGGGCTACACAGAGAAATCCTGTCTCTAAAAACAAACAAACAAATAAGTGTAGCAGTACTTTGCTGTCTGTCCAGTAAGGATGACACAGGGGCATTTTCATGGGTGCAAGCCCTACCAGACCTCAGCAGAGGGAACCACTGTCACGGCAAGTGCCAACCTGGACAGTGGAACCCCAAGCGTCTCAGCTCAGGTGTTTTATTGGTTCAGAGCTCCTCAGGTGTTCTACTGATAGCACATACAGATCATTACCGATTGACATCCCCAGATAAACCCAAACTCGCAAACAATACAAAACGTCCTAGACCTAGGACAGCCCCTCTCCCAACAGTGCACACAACAATTTCAAACATAACTAAAATAAACTTCCCCAACAAATGAGAAACGGTAGGGGAGAGCCGGCGCTGTGGGAAACTGGGCTTCATCCCCTCTGGAGGTTTGGGGGAGACTGCAGAGCATGTATCAGAGTTGTTCCAGGTAGTCAGGAAGGAAGCTGGGTTTCTCATCCTCCTGTCAACTGTCACCCACCACTGGGAGTGGTGCCCAAGGGAGGGGGTTCCTCCATAGCTCTGGCCTGCCACACGGATGGCCAGAGGAGCCTTCATGCAGAGAAAGAGGCCTCTGGTGGTTTGAACTCAGGCACCAAAGCAGCCAGAATGAAGGGACCCCTGTGGTCACCAACACCTCCGCTACCATAGGTGTTGGGGGAATGGAGGGATGTTCCAGATAGACAGAACTCCCCAGAGCGCCCCCTGCAGTCTTGGGAGGTCCCAAATTTCAAGAGCAGGAGACCTCACTCGTTTATAGAAGGATGATAAAACACCTTCACCGCTCATCCGAGGTGATTTGCAGGGAGCCCCTACTCGCCCAGGGCCCTGCAGAACAGAGTCCCCCATTCAGCCCTATCGTCGAATCCCTCAACCGCACCTCCTGCCAGCCTATGCGAAGCTATTTATGATGTCCTGTCGATATCTGTCTTGGCGCGGGAGCGTGGAGGGGACGGATGGAGCCTGGGGTCCCATCCATCAGTCACTTGGCCGCAATCTCTAAAGAGATTTTAATTGTGAGCTCAGATTTACTCCCGCCATCAGCTGCGCCCGCCCGCCTCTTCACCAGCGAGAGCACGGCCTGCAGGCCCGCTGCGCAGTGCCAAACGCACGTCTTGTAGCAACTCCGAGGAAATATTTGCTGCAGCGAAACCGCGCGCCCTGCGGGAAGCAATCGCCCTAAATCGCCCCCTGACAGCCGCCCGGGCTCCTCGCTACACATATTTGCTTCCCTTTCTGCCTTCCACTCTGCGTGCTCCACCAGGGACAGTGGCCTCTAGCCTGAAATGGGGGGAAGTGGAGGCAGGGGGCCACAGCACACCCTCTCTCAGGCCATGAAGTAGGGTTAGGGTTGCAGGACATTAAGGTAGTAGAGTGGTGGGTGGTGAAGAAGACCCAGCCCTGAGCAGGGCAGACCTGTCTCAGGTAGGCCAAGAGGACAATACCCTATGGCCCATTTGGAGCTGGGGACTGGGCCCAGGGAAAGGGACACCCACTCGAGGTTGCATGGCTGGTCAGGATTTGGTGATCTGGGAGCTGGTAGGTTTGGTCTTTGGAAACGCTCCCCCTCCCCACAGCAGCCTATGTTCCGGGACCAGGGACTGTTTCACACTGCAGGACTGTCTCTGGGGATGAATTGTCTGCTTCTGTGTCCGTGTACTTTCCAGTGACTCCTCTCTTAGCCGGCATGGAGATCTTCTCTCCGTGTGTGGGAAGGGGTGTGTGTGTGTGTGTGTGTGTGTGCATGCTCGAAATACATTATATGAAGTTCTCAGAGAATTTTAGCGGTTGAGAGCACTGGCTGTTCTTCCAGAGGACCCAGGTTCAATTCCCAGCACCCCCATGGCAGCTCCAAACTGTAACTCCAGTTCCAGGGGATCTGACACCCTCACACAGACATACATGAAGGCAAAACACCAATCCACCTAAAATAAAAATAAACAAAAATTTAAAAACCTGAAAAACATTATTTTAGACAATGCTTATCTTGATAAAAGGAGAGGAGGAAGGGCGGAAGGAGGAGGGAAGAAGAAAGAGGAGAGGGAAGAAGAAGAGGAGGGAGAAGAATGAGAGAGAGGAGAGAAGAGTCAAAGGAGGAAGGGGAAGAGGAGGTAGATTTGGAAAAGGAGGAGGAGGAGGAAGAGGAGAGGGAGGGAGGAGGGGGAAAGAGAGGAAGGAGAGAATGGAAGGAGGAGAAAGAGGAAGAGAAAAAGAAGACAGGATAGGATGGGAAGAGGGAGGGAGGAGGAGGGGGAGGAGGGAGAGGAAGAGGGGAGGAAGAAGTGGAGGAGGGGAGGAAGGGGAGAAGGAGGAAGGGGAGGAGGGAGAGGGAGTAAGGGAAGAAGGGAGGGGAGGAAGGGGAAGAGGAGGAAGGGGAGGAGGGAGAGGAGGAAGGAGGGGAAGAAGGAGAGGAGAAAGGGGAGGAAGGAGGGGAAGAAGGAGAGGAGGAAGGGGAGGAAGGAGGGGAGGAAGGGGAGGAAGGGGAGGAGGAAGGGGAGGAAGGAGAGGAGGAAGGAGAGGAGGAAGGAGGGGAGGAAGGGAGGGGAGGAAAGGGAGGACTTTTCCAATCTGTGAAATAATTCAGATTAGAGCCTCCCTCCCACTCCGCCTTCAAGTCTTATAACCTGCCCAGACCCAGAGGTCCCACCTGGTCTCAGCACAGACTCCCTCAGCCCTCAGCAGGCCATTTTGTGGAACCCATCCTACTGCCGAATCTCCCTGGCTGTAAGCAAGCACTGGGTGCTGCCGCCAGCAAGGCTCTGAAAATGTGCATATCTTCTAACAGGGCACGGGTCCCTGAGTCGAACATCCCTCCTCCACCAAAGAGCAGGGGACGCCATGCACAGGAGCATTAGGGGAGGTGGGAGATTCAGGCCTGAGCATGGGGACCCTGTGTGGGTGTCCCAGGTCTCTGCTACCCTCCTGAAGGGTCAGAGAGCACCAAACCCTCCTGCCGTGGCTTTCCCAAATCAGGCCACTAAGAGAGAAGCGGCTGTCCCTCCATCTCAGTGGTCTGAGTGGGCAGTTGAGCTTGCTCCAGTTTGGGACATGCCCCGCCCCCACCCTGTCACACAGGTAAGCCATCCCAGAGGCAGGAGGTCAGGAGATGGGCACAAAAAGTTGGGGAGCACCCACTAGGCCCCCAACACTGAGATTGTGAGTGAGGAGACCACACCCCCCCCCAAAAGATCATTCTCTAGTGCTTCCATGGGGGAGGGGGATGGAGCCAGTGAGGAGCCGTCTCAGAGACCGAGGCCATCAGTCGGCCTGTAGGGTCTGTGTTCTGAAGCTCTAGCCACCACTTCTCCCTTTGATGGCCAGACCCAATTTCTGCCTGCAGCCTCCTCTGTAGATGGGCACACGCACGCCCCACTTCTCAACCCTCGCCCACCCTCCCTGCCTCCATCAGTCATGGCCTCCTGAAGGTCAGAGCCCACATAACCCACATTCTCACGCCGCCCCTGCAAAGGCTAGGAAAACACAACTCCTTGGTCACCCCACAAGCACGCAAGGGCCCTGCTTTCTTCACGTAGTCCCTGAGGCCCTGGGTATCCTGTGGCCTCAGGGACTACTTGAGGGGTGTGGGCAAGTAGGGGATGGGCAAGTAGATGCCGCTCATGTTGCTGCCCTCTGTCTCCAGCCAGATAGTCTGACTCACCCTGTTTACCTTGGCCCGCTCCCCCTGCCCTGCTCTCCCAGCCGATCTGATTGCCGTAATTAGTTAATCAGTAACTGGCATAATTTCCCCCTGATTAATGCAGGAATAATCACCCGCCAGGGCTGCCAGCAATTTGCTTATCAGAGTCACTTTGAAACAGCTTTGAAATGAACGATTGGCACCTTCCTTGGGGTTAAAATTAGAGCCGGGGAGGCCGCCCTCTGCCGTGGGCGGCTGGGAGTGGCAGGCCGGGCTGGCAGGGGAGCCTCCGCCCCAGTGTCTGGGGCAATTGCCGTGGGTGACTGTCAGGCTTCTGTGTCTGGCTGATCTCGAACGAGCGCCGAAGGGAGGGGAATGTGTGTTGGGGCTCCTCGGGACAGAGGGGACAGGCCGGGGTTTTGTGGCTGCTTCTGGAATGGAGCTGACCCACGGGAATCTGGGCAGAGGCCTCGGATTAGAGCGGGATAGAGACACGCTTTACAGAGCAGTAGTAATAACAATAACGGCATTGCCAATACCAAACCAATCACAATCAATTTGTGTATGTTTTTGTGGTTCTGGGGATGAAACCCAGGGCCTTGCATAATCCAGGCAAGCACTGCACCCCTAAGCCAGGCGCACATCCCCAGGGGAGAAACTGCTCGATTCTTTTATACATTATCTCATGTAACCCACGCGAGCTGCAACTATACACGGAATGAGCTCAGCCGACGAACCAGTGGCTGACTCTGTTTTTCATACTTTTACTTTTTTTTTTTTTTTTTCTTTTTCGAGACAGGGTTTCCCTGTTGTAACTCTGGCTGTCCTGGAACTCACTCTAGACCAGGCTGGTCTCCAACTCACAGAGATCCGCCTGCCTCTGCCTCCCAAGCGCTGGGATCAAAGGCTTACGCCACAAACGCCTGGCCATAGTGAGCTCCCGTGAGCTCAACACCCACTTTCTACACGTCACCCAAGGTCTTCCCTGCCTCGTTCCATCTGTTCCACCCCCCACTCTTGTTAGTGCCGTACCTAAGTCTTTTTAAACCAGTTCCTGATACAGTAGCATTCTCCCTGCAAAAACGAGGTCATCAGAGTCTCTACCTCTTGGGGTGGCTGGGGAGTTTAATGAAATCCTTTGTGGGGGTCTGAGGTAGACACCACGTGTCAGTACTTTCAGAGTGTAGGATAGCTTGATTGGGTGTTGAAATCTGTGGAGTCCAGACAAGGGTCAAACAGAGTTGGGGAATGAAGGAAGGCATATCCGCTGGTATGTACTCCAGTTAGCTCAGGGAGCGTGCACACACACATACATACATACACACACACACACACACACACACACACATATGTTACACCAAGTAGGTTTATTACTCACAGACAGGCAGCAGGGGTAAAAGAGCCTGGCTTTACAGGAAGCTGGTCCCCCAAGACTCAGGAAAACTATGGTGAGGTGGGGGGTGGGAGTGGGATAGAGTCTTGTCTATGCATGCCCTACCTGCAGCACAGCAGGTGGACCCTGGGAAACATTGCAGGCATAATGTCCAATGGGCTAAAGCCTTGATGGACATCTGCCCCTGGGAGGGACCGGAAAGGAGAACTCACACTGTGCTGGGAGACCATGGAGGTGAGAAAGGTCAGGGAAGCTTTGCCCAGGCTACAGGGGTTCACAGGCTGCCGGAGCTGAGCAGGCTAGACAACCATCTATAACAAGTCAAGCATTACCGCCAAGTACTGTGGGGCCTGACCCTTGGCGCTTACATGTCTACGTACGCGTGTGCGTGCACACACGTAGGCTCACTCCTGGCTTGAGAATGAGCTGTTTTGTACACTTGGGTTGTCGTCCTTACCAGGAGGGTTCAGGTACAAATGTCCCGTATATATGCCTTCCTGTGTGTGTGTGAGGATCTCCAGGTGCTGGTGCAAGCTTTGTACACCTAGGACGGGGAGGCGAGGCTGGTGTGGTTGTTTCGTCATCTTACTTGGATTGACCCCAGAGTCTCACACATTCACCACCGCTGACTGTTGCATTAACTTTGCCAAGGGAGGTGGGAACAAACGTCTACTCATCACAGACAGAGGTGACCAAACCAAAAAGACCAAAGTACCTGTTGTGCCACAGCCCAGCATGGTGAGATGATGAGCTCACTGGGCTTCCAGATCGCAGGTAACTTCCTACACCGTCAGGAAGTCCCTCCCCATAGCTGCATAGGTGGAGTGTGCCCTTCCTTCAATTAACCTAGACTCTTTCACATCCGAAGAACCCAGACCACATGCAGCTAGGGCTGAATTACAGCTGGGAGGGAGCCATAAGCACAAGGTATAGGAAGACATAGTTGTGACCTCAGATCAGGGTCTAATGATACTCCCTCCCTGGCCCTCCTTCTGAGGGAAGGCAACAGGTCAGGAAGGTGATGAGGGACCCCGAAGGAGTTCTCATTCTCTCCTAGCCTTAAGTCAGGGACCTCTGAGGTCCCTGAGGACTCTGCACTGGGAACGCTGGGGCGGCTGCATTCTCAGATTTGCTGCAGGGGGCGCTGCTGAGTGAGTCGGGAGACGAGGGAAACACTGGCGGTTTTGCACCTGACCAAAAGGTTCTCACCACATGGTGGGAACCGGATGAGTTAAACAATGATCTAGAACAAGACAAGCCTTGCCAGAAAGCGATGCGCTCATGAACAGATAAATGAGAACTCCGAACCAGCCTGCTAGGGCCTGGACCCTGGGTACGTGCACACTGATGAACGCACGTGTACGTGTGCGTGGGCATGTGTAGGCATGCATGCGCGCACGCGCGCGCGTGTCCTCGCGCTCCTGACTTGCAAATGAGCAGTCCTGTGCGCACATTGTCAAGGAACACCTGTCACAGAGAAGCCTTTGTTAGGGTGAGAAGTAATGAGAAGTTAATTTAGAAAAATGTCTCTGTCAAAGAGGTGAGACTGTGCGACTAGAGGCATTTAAAAAAAATCATTTGAACGCCACAAAAGAATTTAAAAATGGACTTTATATTAAAAGAATCAAAGTTCTTTGTGTTCAGCTGTTCCCATTGGCCAATTTGCAGGGAGAAGATGGGGATGCCCCACCCCCAACGTGGGTAGGTGTCGCTTTTGCTGTGTGCCGCTGGGCTGGCTTGCTCCCTCTGTGTGCACCATCTCTCCTCTTCCTGAAGCTCTGACTTCTTCACTTTGGGGGCTCCTTCCTCATCTCTTCCACCAGCTGCCTCTTCTGTCTTCTCTCTTAGCTTCAGCCACCCTGGGACTGAACCCACCACTCTCTTCTCCGGTGATCTCCTCCATCCTCTTGTCCACCCCCCACCCCCCACCCCATCCCCACCAAGATAGAGTCTCATGCAGCCCAGGCTGGAGCCAAACTCACTGTGTGACTGGGGTCTGGCCTCAAACGCCTGATCTACCGCCTGTGCCTCGCAAGTGCTGGGATCACAGGCATGCACAGCATTGCTGGCTTGCTTCCTAGGCCTTTACCAGCAGACAGCTTCCAAACCCTTACTGACCCCATTCGGTTCTTCTGCCAAGGACTCCCGGGCTGCAGTTCTCGGTGGGTTCCGGACACCTTCCTCAAGGTTCCCTTGCTGGAAATTCTAATTCAATTTGTCCTTTTCAATTTGTCAGAGTCTTCTTCTGCAGATTAAATTATCCTTCTCTGATCTCTCTATGCCTTCAACAGGTACTACCATTATCTTAGACCTTGAATCAAAAAATGAGCCGCCTTGTCGCCCCGCCCCCCACGTGAATCCAAGGGCTTCCGGTTCCTAATTGGCTCTGCCTCTCCTGACCCCGGATCTGGAGTCCAGACAACTCAGAAAGACGCGGGGAGCCCTTGGCTCCCTCCTTCTCTCCTCTCTTCCTGAGCTGCTCCTCAGCACTTGGGAACACACATCTCCCCACCGACCCCCGCCTTTACCGACTTTTTGTCTTTTTTTGCGAGTGCTATATACTACTGAGCCACATCCCTGCCTCTACCCGCAGCTTTAGGTGATACTAGGTTCAGCTTCAGTAACAGATTCCACACCGTCGTAACTTAAAAAAGATGCTGTTTCTTTTCCATGTGGATGTCCAGACAGAGCTCTCATGCTTAAACTCCTTAGGATCCAGGATCATTTCAGCTTGCTTATTTGTTTACTGATCCTCATGATCCAAGATGGTAGCTAGAGCTCCAGTCATTACCTCTGGGTTCTAAGGATCAAAGAGGACAGGGCACGCATAGCCACCTAAGGACATCTCTCTGGAGTTCCACAGTGCGGTTCCATTTGCCTGCCTTTGGCCGGCAGGTACAGGGAGGGAATATGACATTTAATCTTCGTTCTGAACTGTGTACCTGGTTGCAAACTCAGCTCCTATTACTATTCAAGAAGGGGAGAGGGCTTTGAAGGGGACATCTCCAAGTCTCTGATGCCGTCTGACAGTGGCTCACTCAAACGTCTCTTCCTTCAACCGGATCTACCCGGTTCTCTCTGGTAGTATTAAACAGCCAAGTCAGTGATGGAGTTGGTCCCTCCTGGACCCTAGGGCCCTGGGAGACAGGCATCACCTTCACAACCCTGAGCTGCCTTGTGCTGGTGGAACTGGCCCAGGCCTTGACCACCCAGGTCCTTCCTTCCCTCCTTGGAAACCAGGGCTTTGCAGCCTTGGCAACTCCTGGCTGCTACCACATAAGGAGAGGCCCCGTGTGTCTGACTCCTCAGTTTGGTTAAATAGTTAAATAAATTGAAGTGTAATTTATGTATCACTTTTTTTTGTTTGTTTGTTTTTCGAAACACGGTCTCACCATGTAGACCAGACTGGCTTGGAACTCATAGAGATCCACCTCTCTCTGCTTCCCAGTGCCAGGGTTAAAGGTGTGTACCATTACACATAGCCACATGTCTTCTTGAGGCTAGGTATTATATAGCTCTAGGCTTGCCTTGAACTTGTGGTAATCCTCCTGCCTCAACCTCATGGGTGTTGGGATTCCAGCTATGAGTTACCATGTCCAACTCTTACTATACCTAGCTCTTATTACATCTCTCTCTCTCTCTCTCTCTCTGTATGAGAGAGAGAGAGAGGGAGAAAGATGGGGGTCTCTTGTAACCCAAGTTGTCCTCTAGCTCCTTATACAGCTGAGGATGACCTTGAACTTCTGTCTTCCCCGCCTGTGCTAGGATAGCATCTTGCACCACCACACTGAGCTTATGTTGTGCTGGGGATTGAACTCGAGGCTTCAGCACACCCGGCCCTACTTACATATCTTAAGTTTTGCTAACATGCATAAGCACAATGGCTTTTTACTAAATGTCCTCTGAGCAAGAGAGAACTGTACCCTTTCCTAGCAACAGCCCTGCGGAGGGAACTATTGTCATCCTTCACTTCCTGGGCTTTGCTGGTGCTCGTTGAGATAACTGAGGCTGGTGTGTGTGTGTGTGTGTGTGTAGGGAGGGGACTGCTGGTCTGTTTCCTTATACTACAGAGGCAGAGACAGGAAGTACTCCATACCCCAAAGTGATCACAACAACAGTCAAGACTATCAGGAAGCTAGCCGCCATAGAATCTGATAAACACAGCTTGAGGGGACATCTCTACTGAGGAGAGAGGGCAAAGGTCAGAAAGGGGCCTGAAATCAAACCAGTCCTTGAGAAGGCTTGAAGGACCTGGCTATGGCGCAGAGGCTAGGCAGGGGAAGGCCACCTCCTCTAGACCCTTCTTGCCTGGCTGAGGGCCATGTGGGGCCTCACTGGGGCCATGTGGGTATTACTCTGAGAAGCGCTGGCTTGTCCTTGAATGGGGATGGGGGTGACACCCTGTGTGCTCCTGGACACCAGAAAGACTCTTTGCAACTGGTGATGAGACGAGGCTGGAGGCTCGAGGCACAGAGCTCTGGGACAGGGCTGCTGTCAACTGGACGCATGACCTCAAGTCACTCGCCCACTTTGAGTTCTGGTCTTCACATGCAAAGCAAAGCATTAACAGGACACCCACATGCATTCCTCTGACCTTGACCACCCTCCAATGCACCCACTAAACCAAACGCTGGGCCTGGGCTATGGGGCTCGGTTGGTAGAGGGCTTGTCTGGCATGCCCAAAGCCTTGGGTTCAATCTTCAGCACTGTATAATCTGGGCATGGTGGTGTGTGCCTGTAATATGAGCAACCACGAGGTGGAGGAAAAGGGTCAGAAGTTCAAGGTCATCCTTTGGTATTCAGCAAATTCAAGGCCAGCCTGGCGAGCTACATGAGAGCCTGCGTAAAAGCAAAGCAAAACAAAACAAAACATCTCAAGAAAAAAAAAATCTAAATGCTTAAACAGGCCACAAGAGTACCTACCACAAGGGGTAGGCAGGAGAGTGGGACCTCAGGGTTAAGGCTCAGCAGCTAAGAGCACTAGTCGCTCCAGCAGAGAACCTGGGTTCAGATCCCAGCACCCACAGGTCAGCTCACCACTGTCTCTAACTCTAGTTCTGGGGATACAGTACCTTTTTCTGAGCTCTGTAGGAACCAGGTACACACATGGTACACATACATACCTGCAGGTGCACACGCATCTGTGAAATATAGACATAATAAATACTTTAAAAAAGAAAAAGATGCTGCCAAAACCCATCTACTCGAGTCTGTAGGCACCTGCCAATCGTCTTATTTGTGTGTGTGTGCATGTGTATTGTATGTGGCTATAGCCCCTCAGCCTGAAAGCCTCCTTTAGGTCACTTCAAGAAAAATGACTAATGAGAGCTGCTCTGGTGAGAGCAGCCGGACCAGAGAGCTTTCCTATTGACACCCAGATCTAAAGAACACACTCATGGTCGGGCGGTGGTGGCACACGCCTTTAACCCCAGCACTCGGGAGGCAGAGGCAGGTGGATCTCTGTGAGTTCAAGGCCAGCCTGGTCTACAGAGGGAGTTCCAGGACGGCCAGGGCTACAACAGAGAGACTCTATCTGGAAAAACAAAACAAAAAAGAAACAATAACAACTAAACAAAACAAACACACACACGTTCATGTGTCCAGACAGCAGGTTCTCAACACGGAGACATCCTTGATTCGTCTGCACCTGTGGTTTTTCCTTCCCCTTAACGGACAAGACACTTTACTTACTAAATCAATTTACACAAGCAAACAGAGAGAGCTTGTTCCAGCATAACGGGTCACTTTGGCTGTGTGTGGCCTCGGGATAGTGGTTGCCCTTCTCTGTTCTGTAGTGAAGGCAAGGTCATGACCCCTGCCCTATGACCTCACGTAAGACACCCAGCATGCGCATCCTCTAGGAATGGCCACAGGAGGCTGGATGGGTGAGGCGGTGAAGGCGACAGTGGTAACTATCAGGTCAGGAGTGGATACATGGGGTGTGTACGGTGCATCTCGTGCATGGGGTGGACGCCGCACTGGTGTGTGATGGAGGTGGGGCAGAGAGCGCAGCCCGTGAGGCTCCGGGGTTTCACACCGGCGAGCTGATCTGCTTCCCTTGTGCCTCCTTCCCACCGGCTGCCCACGTCTCATACATACCAAGTTCTTCCCACATCAAGAATTCATAATCATCCCAAAATATTCAATGGGGATATGAAATATTTACACACAAGGCACCAGACGATGAAAGAGCATGTCCCCAGCCCTGGCAGAAACCTCTCTCTTGCAGGGACTCCGGGATAGTGCTGGGGGGTGGGGGGGAAGGGCAGGATGGTCTCCATGGGTCCCCCCCCCCAGCTCTGGGCTCCCAGAGCATATTTTGGGTGTGAGGTGTGGGGAGATCAACAGCTCTCAGTCTCCTCTGTGATGTCTGTGTGGGAGCCTGAGGGCAGGTTGGCCTTAGATTGACATCTGAAGGGATGAAGTGACAGGAACCCAGGGGCTTCTTATCCATCACCTGAACCTCAGATCCTATTTCTGTCCCCAGAAGTGTTTCAGGGAAACTCATCTGCTGCTGGCTTATACCTCAATCACAGGGGCCATTACTGCCCTGGCTTAAGGCAGGCATGGTAGCGAGTGCCAGCAATCCCAACATACGAGAGGTTGAGATAAGAAGATCCCAAGTTTGTAGCCACCGGTTGTGAGTTCAAGACCAGTCTAAGCTACATAGAAAGACCCTGTCAACAACCCTCTCTCCTGAAAAATGAAGGAAGGGTGAGAAAGAAAGCAGACCTTGGCTTTGAAATGGCTCCGAGTTCCACTCACCAGCCCTGCTCGGCCTGGTGTCCCTGCAGCTTGCTCAGAGGTCACCTTGCTCATCCCCCTGGCAGCCTGGGTCTCCAGCGCCAGCAGACCCCAGCTCTGTCAGCACACGGGGACACTCCAGAGCACAGATGGGCCCCCAAGCAGCCCAAATGGCCTCTGTCTTAATTAGCATGCAATTAGCCTAATGCATATTTTAACATCACATCAGAGTTGCTCATCAATCAGCTAGGCATAGGCAGACAGACAGACAGACAGTTGGCTGTAGAGTCAGCAGGGAAAAGATCTTGCTGGTGACTTTTCAGGGGTCTGTTCCCACTCTCAGGGAGCTACTGGGCTGCCTGGGAGCCCTGCCAAGTCAAAAGACCAAAAGTCTGTCTTGTTAGTTCCCGTGGCATGAAAGAGATGCCCAGGCCTCAGTTTCCCCACTGCAGCTTAACTGCCACTTGGGTCAGCAGAACTGGCTGCACTTGTAATACAAGCCCCCCGCCTCACGACGTCACCTCCCCCCACCAGTCTCCGAATCCTTTGAGGATAGACCTCTGCTCTCTTGTCTCCGCCTTCCCAGAATTCCCAGCTCAGGATGGAAGGAGCACTGGTCTAGAGGTCCTTGAATGTGTGTGTCACACAGAGTAGCAACGATGGAGGCCTAAAAGCTAAAGATGGGATGGAGTGCGGGCCCGCTATGGGCGAGCTGAGTGACCTTGAGAAGCCAGTCTCAACCTCTCTGAGCCTCCATTTTCCCAAGTGCAGAGGGGTTCTCATCCTGTCTCCTTTGTGGAGTTGGGAGAGGATGCGTTTGTTGCGTTACACGTAGTCTGCCTTCAGATCACAGGCTCCTTCTTGGACCCTGGCCACTTGGCTGCTGATGACAGGAGAACTCTTGACACCGGTGCTGGGGGTGGGGGTGGGGCTTTGTGTGGGGAGGCAGGGTGCAGTCGTGAGCGGGAGAGGGAGAGCCTTCCTCCTCCATGGGGATAAAGAGGAATGTGACATTGTTCCCGCCAGACCCTGAGCGGCAGAACACAGAGGCGCCTAAATATTTCATGGTCAAATTCATCAATAATGGAGACCGAGACTAAATTACATAACTGTCACCTTTCTGTTAAATAATATTTTCTGCAGGGGGCTGGGAGGGGGCCAGGGAGGCCTTTATTGCAAGTCATGAATGATTTAGGATGGCAAATAAAGGGGATCTGGAAGAGAAGACCGGGACTTCTAGAATTGTCTAACACATTGCACTGCCATGGGGGACAGCTGGACAGACTCGGAGTATGGGCAGAGAGGGTCCTGGCATCGCTACAGGGTGTGTTAGACAGACTTGCGTTACTATAACAAAACACTGGAGATAAGTCAATAGAGAGAGGGGAAAGCGGGGACCTGGAGATAGAGCTTGGTTGGTCGAGTGTCTGCCTCAGCATGAAGCCCTGGGCTGCATGTCCCCTCTGCAGAGACTGGGTCTGGTGACACATGCCCCACCCCAGCCCTTGAGAGATCAGAACTTCAAGATCACCTTTTACTACATAGGGAGTTTGGGGCCATCCTGGGCTACATGAAATCTTGTCTTCAGCTCCCATGGTCAACTTCTTCGTTTTACATGGAGAGAAAGATACCCAGAGGCAGATAGAGACCCAGCCACCAGCTTCCTGTCGAAAAGAGGGGTGTTATATGTGGGAAGCTCTGCCCAAAGAGCTCCTTGGGCAGGCTGGTCTCACTGAACCTGGGACCGTCGTGGCCAGGACCCATCAGCAAGCTCCCCCAGGACTCCCGCACTCCTCCCTCATACCCACAGCTCCAGAGCAGGGGCTGTGTCTCCTACAGATCTGGGAGTCTGGAAGAATGGTATGATCAGATTAGGTGCTCCTGGGAGGCTGGTGTCTGTTCCTCCATCACAGTAGAGTCCCCGTGGGTCGGAACCATATCTCCTCTGTTAGACTGGGGGGCGGGGGTTTCGAGGTCTAGACTGAATTTTCTCCTTCATCCTTGAAGTCCAGATCGCCTGAGGGAGGCACCCAAGACCTACTGCACCCAGGTCTCCTTTATGGGTGGATGGAAGGGAGCTTGACCAGGCTCTGCTATGGCTCCCAGGTTTCACAGCAGGCGAGCCCTCCCCTCGGGGGAAAGGAGCCTCCGTGGGTGTGTGTGCAAACTCACCCTGCACCGTGAGCCCACGTGGGAAGGGTAAAGGACTGGGAGTGCTGTGCCCGCTAAGTGCATAATTACACGGTACTTGGGGTAATTTCCCTGTTCCTCAAGAAGTGCAGTTGGCCCTGATTTTTCTATCTGCAGATTGTAAGCTCGTAATTAGTAGCAAATTACCCACACAAGTGACAAATTTTTGTGCTTTCAAGTAAACAGACAAAATACCCACAGTTCATAAATTGCCTCTCGGGTGCAGCAGGCACCAGGGCACCGAGCGAGCAGAACATGGCTGTGGACAGAGGGACGAAGGGGGCCGGGCTCATCTCTATACTTTCACCCTTCCAGCTTTGCAGACCAACGCAACACCAGCAGGTCAGGAGCGCTGGGAAAACATCGTCTCTGGCATGGGTGGGGTACACCGGTGTAGTTCGCCTCAGCTTCCATGTTAAGAAGTGGGTGCCTGTACCCCATCTGTAACCCAGAACATCACTGGTGTTCTCCCAGTTTATACTGCCTCTCTGGGTATTCCATGCTGACAGCACGCTCACCCTCTCCTAGGCCTCTGTTTTGAGATGTTGTTGGGGTTACAGGTGTTTGCCATCACACCAGCTGTAGGGCATATCTTTGAATAGTACTCTTAACCCCTCCTGGGCCATGGGCCTTTGGCAGTCTGTCAGAGCCTCGGGTTGAACTTTAGTTGATAGAGTCTTTGCCTGGCATGCACAGGGTCCAGAACTGCACAATCCAAACACGATGGTGCCTGTCATCCCAGCACTTGCGGGGCGGGGGGGGGGGGTTGGAGGCAGGAGGAACAGAAGTTCAAAGTCATCCTCGGCAATATGTGGGAGGCCAGCCTGAATTAAATGAGACCCAGTCTCAAAAATATACAGATAGTTTAAAAAAAAAGAATATACAGGAAGAGAAACAAACAAACAAACACCCCTGAACTTCAACCTCAGGCAGTTTTGAGTTCAATTCTTGGCTCTACTCTGTTTTAGCTGTGTGACCCTGAGAGTCTGGTAACTTCTCTGTGCCTGTTCCCTTGTAGGTTAGTGTCTTACACAGAGTTGTAAGGATTAGCTGGCATGATGAGTGCAAAATTGTTACCAGCCTCTCGCACACAGCAAATGTACAACCAATGTGACGTGTTTATCACCGTTAACCCTCGGAATCGGTTCTTAATCCCCGCTCAGCTTCTGCTGCCCCAGCAGCCATTGCTCCTGTTCCCACGGCCCGCGTTTGATGAGCTCTCATTCAACAAGCACTGAAGTGTCCACCGTTGTGTACAGAGCCCCCCTCCCCCCCCGGCTCACGTGTGCTCTGCCACCCTAACTGACTCCAGGGTCATTATTTCTAAAATGGGAGTTCTCACTCCCGCCGGCTGACAGTACCACCAGATGCCTAGCAGACATAGCCACAGAGCTTGTCAGGAGCTCTGTTGTGAGCAGGGACGGCTACACTGAGGGCTCCTGCAGAAGCACCCTAGTCACGGATCTCTGTGCTCCCGTCTCCTGTGACCCCAGCTGGCACTTATGTCCTGCCTTAACCAGTAGACTGGGCCAGGAGTCTTGTGCCAGTTCCTGCCCGGGTCTTAGGAAGACCTGGGGGCCTGATGAGCTGGGGCTGGCTGGTACCAACTGGCCAGAGCTGAGTGGTAAGTCTGAAGGAATTTCATGAGCTGACCGATAATGAGTTGCTAGCTCACAAGAGCCTTTTGTTGTTTTCAAGGTTTCGAGGTCTCACGTAGCATAGGCTTGCCTTCAACTTACTGTGTAGCCAAGGCTGGCCTTGAACTCCTGATCCTCTGAAACTCTGCCTTTGGAATGAGTCTTGATAAGAGAATTTATACCACAGAAACTGGCAAATTCTCTAAACCAGAGGCTCTTCCTTCCTTCCTTGTTTGTTTGTGACTCAGTCTCGCTCTAGCCCCGCCGACCTGGGTCACACTCTAAATAACCACGCAGACTTCAAATTCACACAGACCCTTCTCTCTGGGTCTCCCAGGTGTGGGCATTACAAGAGTAAACTGCCTCACCTGGCTCCCCTTTATTTTCCTGAGGGCCTGTTACCAGCCTACCCCTCTCTGGAAGCTTCCACTCTGAGCTCTAGTGAGGCCAACCATTGAGGTGGTTCTGTGCTAGCCTCCTTCCCTCCTCTGCTGTTTCAGCAAAGACCCTGGCACGCATGTGCGCGTGCGCACACACACACACACACCACCCTGTGGAGACCCCAAAGGATGGAGAGGCCCTGACATTCCCAAGGTTGTCAAGGAGGAATTCAAATACTGACTTGAGCCTTTCCAGCTGGCTGGAACCCAGTGGTCCTCCTACCTGGACATCACGTGGGAAAGAAGCAGCCGTAGACACTGCACCCCAGGAAGCGGCTTACCCCTGCTGTAATCCCGTGGGGTTATGTTCAAATGAAACACTCTTGTTTCAAGACAGGTACTTTGGGGTACGTTGTATCACAGCAATGGATAAGTGAACCATCATGTATTCCCAAAGAACCAGACAGCCCCACCACCCCAGTTTCTTCATTGCGACCTCCCATACCTTTCTTCATACCTTTCTGTAGTTTCGAGGGATCCAGGAAGGGCAGAGAAATGGTGCTCTGGGCTGGACAGTGTCTCTCGCCCCAAAGCCATACCTGTCTCGCAGAGATCCCAGGCAGCATCCAGCCCATCCTCCTCCACAGGACGTCCAAGGTGACAGTATGTGGAGCGTGGGCTTCCACTGGGGACTGAGACAGGCGCAGAACCCCTCCCTTCCCTGTTGACATTTGCGAAGGACTAAATTAGGAGACAGGTAAATGCTATTCTTTTCCTCTCCTGGGGACCAGGGAAGAGGGAAGCAGACTCTCTGGATTCTGACTGCTTCAAGCTCAGCAAGAGCACTAGGTCCAACAGGAGGCCAGCATTGCCGAGTGTCTGGCCGTTACCCTAAGTTAACATCGCTGGGACCCTCAGCCGAAACCAGCTCCCCAGTGCCTGGGTAAACTCGAGGGTCCCTGCCTCGGGTGTCCTTACCCCTCAGTGACTGTATCTAACTCCTGACAGAGCCTAATGTGGGGATGGGGAATGAATTCCTGAGAATTCTTGGATTTCTGAAATCATACATTATTTTCTTTCCATTGCACTATTTTAAATAACGGTTCGTGACTAATAAACAGTCCATCACTTTTCAAAGTAATGTTCAAAATCTCAGAGGTAATTTTTTTTAAAAGACGTAATATAAAATGCACGGACTCTTTTTTACTAAGAACCACACTATTTTTTTTTTACAAGATTATATATTTTAATAAAATATAAAATAGTTCCCTACCTGGTGTAGATGTTGGACAAGCAAAACCATTGAAATTAGGAAATATAAAATCACAACTGATGCCCAATATATCACTGGGTGAGAGCTAACACAAATATTTAATATTCAAATTTGTGTTTGTTTTACTTTTTAAAACATGGTCTCTCTACAGAGCCCTGGCTACTCTGAATCTCCCAATGTCGACCATGCTGACTTCGAACTCACGGAAATCCAGCTGCCTCTGCCTCCCGAGTTCTGGGATTATCAAGTGTGCCATCGCACCAGGCCAGCTATTTTTTTTTTTCTTTAAGAAAAAATTTAAAGCCCAGATAGCACTCATTAGCTAGTGCGAGCAGCGTGATCTCCATTTTGAAACAAACATTCCAAATAGAGAAAGCAAAAATTTTGCTGGACCGTGGTGGCACACGCCTTTAATCCCAGCACGAGGGAGGCAGAGGCAGGCGGATCTCTGTGAGTTTGAGGCCAGCCTGGTCTACAGAGTGAGTTCCGGGACGGCCAGAGTTACGACAGAGAAACCCTGTCTTGAAAAAAACAAAAACCAAACAAAACAAAAGAGCAAGCGTTTGGTTGTTGGGAGGGGACTGACATTGCTGAAATGATCAAGCCTGTGTCCAGGCACTGCTTTAATGTGAGGATTTGGACACTCAAGACTCTTCACAGTGAAGCACTTTGTCCGCTGGCCCTGGTTCCATTTCTGTCTCTAAAATCAGTGCTGCCATTGCTCATTTGTATATCGAATCCGTGCCTGGGTTAGCAGCTGAAAATTCCACAACAGTTTTAGGTCTTTTTTTTTTTTTTCCTCTTTACATTTTGTCCATAGTTAATATTCAACCACCGGAAAAAGGCAGCGCCCGTGACAGGATGGTATTTGAAGAATAGTTACCATTTGGGTCTCCCAGCAAGGTTAGCAGTACTATGCATACAAAAATTGCCAATTTAGGGGCTTATTCTGCTTCTGAAACTTATTTCTTGAAATATTGCCCACAGGATCTGCATAATGTATGCTATGCAAATAAACTTATTAATATTTATTTTATTTGGAAGATTGACTCGCCGTCGGCAGTCGGCGGTAGACAGGACCACAAACGTGCACTGATGTAATAGCAAGGGTGGTAAGGAAGACCCCCCCCCCACCCCCCATGAGAAGGCCACTCCCTCCCACCATGGACTCCTGTCCCTGCTTCTGGGGAATACCGTTGTTAACCTTCAACTCCAGGTATCCAGGATTCTGACTCTTGTTTTCAATTTAACAGAAAAGGGTTCCTTTGAAGTGTAAACATTCCTGTGTGGATTATGAGGCTCCAGTTCTCAAGAAGGACTTTTAATACCTCTCCCCGTTTTTTAGGAATTTTGGAGGTGTGGGATTTGGGAAAAGATAATTTCCTGAGAAATGTCAGAGAGATATTGCTGCATTGTGACATTGAGATAATTAGGATGACTGGGCTAATTAGGAGAGCCATGAAGCCAGGAAATGGTCAGGGTACCGCCTCGCCCTACAGTGGCTTCAGGATGTGGGCATGCCTGGCTTTGGACAGGAAGGGTGGCTGTTGTCCAGGACTAGGAAAAGTAGCAAAGAGAGGGCTGGACTCAGGCAGAAAGACCCCCTGACTTCTCTGGTGCCCTTGTTCCCACCTAGACTACTGGGCACCCCAAAAATGACAGTGTTGCTCAAGGGCCTGTTTAAACCTGTTTACCTTCATCTCCGTGACCTCTGGGGCAACCATGGTCTTGGCTTCACTGTATTGGAGAACCCAGGGTTGAGTGTCAGTCTAGACCTGTGATGATCAATCTTCATTGTCGAATTGACTGCATTCAGAGTCGCTTAGGAGACACACTTTGGGAGTGTCTGTTCTGTTCTCTGTTTCCAGAGAGGTTTAACTAAGTTGGAAAGACCTGCCCTAAGTGTTAGTGGCTCCTTGCCACGGGCTAGGGTGCTGAGCGGAATAAAGAGGAGGAACCAGCTTGGCACCAGCATGAATCTCTGCTTCCTGATGGCAGATGCAGCAAAGCCAGTCAACTGACACTCTTTGCTGCCCTGATTGACTGTATCCTCTCAAACTGTGAGCCTGCTGCCATGATTGACTGTATCCTCTCAAACTGTGAGCCTGCTGCCATGATTGACTGTATCCTCTCAAACTGTGAGCCTGCTGCCATGTTTGACTGTATCCTCTCAAACTGTGAGCCTGCTGCCATGATTGACTGTATCCTCTCAAACTGTGAGCCTGCTGCCATGATTGACTGTATCCTCTCAAACTGTGAGCCTGCTGCCATGGTTGACTGTATCCTCTCAAACTGTGAGCCTGCTGCCATGTTTGACTGTATCCTCTCAAACTGTGAGCCTGCTGCCATGATTGACTGTATCCTCTCAAACTGTGAGCCTGCTGCCATGATTGACTGTATCCCCTCAAACTGTGAGCCAAAATCCATCCATCCTTCCTTCTTTCCTTCCTTCCTTCATTCTTTCTTTCTTTCTTTCCTTCCAAGTTACCTTTGCCAAGTATTTTGCCACAGCAATGAGAAAAGCGCCATGGTAACGCGTATGGTAAAAGTTAGCAGAAGACTTTAGTAGTTCCAAACAGGCGGCGCCATCAAAGGCTCAGCCTGCCCCATACAAAAGGTTAAAATTACCCTGCCGGAGGAAGAACTGATGAGCTGAGGTACTTATGAAGATAAATGGGGCAGAGGATGAAATGACAAATAAATGCCAATTACCGACCTGCAGGCTGCTGCGGAAATAAGAACTATTGCGTGCACCCACATCGCACTCCTGGCTTCCTTGCGAATATTTATCTGTTTTAATGAAGTTTCCTTTGCTCTCCTGTCCTCACCGCCTATTGTGCTCATCCGAAGGTGTTTTTTAATGGCGATATTTAGAGCCTACTACATAGATTACAGAATGAGAGATGGGAATCATGATGGATTAAGGAGAGAATGAGCTTCCTTTGTTATCCCGGGGCAGTGGCTGACAGGAATTTGGATGGCTTCCTTTGGGGAAAGGAAGAGGAAGTTTTCTCGGGAAGGAAAATTGTATTATGTCAGGTAGCACAGGTGTCGGCGTTGGTGTTCATGACGGGCAAGTTTAAGAAAGGACCAGGGGCTGGAGAGGTGGCCCCGGTGTTAGACGCATTTGCTGCTCTCTCAAAGACCTGGCTCAGTTCCCAGCTACAATATGGCAGCCCACTCCAGTTCCAAGGGACTCAGTGCCTTCTTCTTGCCTCCATGGGAACTACAGGCATGTAGTACACATATATCCATTCAGGCATGCGCACATGGGCGTGCGCGCATGTACACACACACACACACACACACACACACACACAAAGTAGGTAAGTAAATCTTTAAGAAAAAGAAACCAGGCACGGTGGCGCACACCTTAATTCCCAGCACTCAGGAGGCAGAGGCAGGTGCATCTCTGAGAGTTTGAGGCCAGCCTGGTCTACAGAGTGAGTTCTAAGATAGCCAGGGTTACAACAGAGAAACCCTGTCTTGAAAAAACAAAAACAAAAGAAAAAGAATGTACTATTGTAGACATTTGTCATTCTTGATTGCCTAGGGCCGTGTGTGTGTGTGTGTGTGTGTGTGTGTGTGTGTGTGAGTGTTTACGTGCGTACAAGGTGAGTGACGGGATCTCACTGTGTATCCCCGGCTGTCCTTAAACTTGTGGACCTCCTTTCTCTGCTTCTCAGATGTCGAGGTTACAGGTGTGCGCTACCATCGCTGGCCTCTGTCTAGGGCTTCTAAAAATAGTTATTTGTTTTTATTTTATGTGGCGTGTTGCCACACATCTGGTTACGTTTCCAGCATCTCTCCAAACAGCGCCCCCTGCTGGGGTGCAGGGCCAGGATACATAGTCTGTGAGGGACATTTCATTAAAGCCATAACAAAGTCTACTGGTCAACACATTAACAACACATTTGCAGTGAGGTTATAGCTCCAGTCGGTTCTCTGTGAGGATCACCTTTGTCTCATTCTGCTGAGTTCTGTTACAACTTGCTGTTCAGGCATAGTCATCAGAGCAGATTTCAATACATTTTATTTAACAGACTGCTGGCTCTAGAACCATAAACTTTGAATCTCTGGCATGTGGGATTCCTTGCCCTGGAATCCTGGAAAATTTTTCTTGCCTTGGGTCCTGCAATGTCAGGGACTTCCCACAGTGTGTGGAACCCAGTGCATTCGAGTCTGTCTAGTGGCAAGTATGAAGGCTGGCTGGTCAAGTTCGCATTTGGACACACTCCTACCCGTGGGGTTTCCAGGCTTTCTCCTCTGGTTTTCCCAGAGATCCCATGAGTCATCTAACCCCCTTTGTGAATTCCTCTATTGTTCCTGTGTGCTTGTTAGTGGGTAGTGGTGTGAAATACACACTCGTGTGCATTTGTGCATGCAGGTACACGTGGAGGTCAGAGGTCAATGTCTGGTATCTTCCTCAAGTATGGCTTTCCCTCTTACTGTTTCCATCTTATTATCGATGGGGTCTCTGTCTGAACCTGGCTAGACTGGCTGGAACCAGGCTAGACTGGTTGGAACCAGGCTAGACTGGCTGGCCAGTGAGTTCCAGGCGTCTGTCTGTCTGTCTGTCTGTCTCAGCCAGAGCTGAGGGATTACAGGCCCATGTTGCCATGCCTGGGTTTTTATGTGGGTCCTGGGATTCAAACTCAGGTCCTCATGCTTGTGGGGCAGGCATGTGACCGACTGAGCCATCTCCCCAGCTCCCGCAAATGCCTCTTCTGCAGAAAGCAGCGGCAATGATCTCTGTTGCTTGCAACTTGGAAAGCTTGATCAGATGCAACTCGCTCCGGGTTATTTCGTGTGAGCTGGCTTAACGCACACTGAGCGCCTGCCCCTTGGCTGGCTCGATTACAGGCAGCGGTGAGACAGCTGTACGAGATAGCTTCGTAGTATTTGGTAATAATAGCTGACACCGCCGGGCACGGTAGCCCATGCCTGTCACCCCAGCACTTGGGAAGTAGAGGCAGTGAGAACAGGAGTTCAAGGTCTTGCTTGGCTACATAGGGAGTCTGAGGCCAATCTGGCCTACACAAGACAAACAGAGCAACATGATAGGGCTGGAGAGATGGCTCCATTACAAGATTTGCCTCCTGTGTGTGAGGACCAGAATTTGGAGCTGCAGAACCCATGTAAGTACCAGGTGGTGGCCCACCTGTGACTCCAGCCTTAGCAATGGAGTCCAGCAGATCTCCAGAGCGAGCTGACGAAGGGCGCTGCGGGCATTCACTGTGTGAGCTAGCGCTGGGTTTGATTGAGAGACCCTGATTCAGTGAACGAAGTGGAAGAGTGATCAGATGACTCCCAGTATCAACCTTGGGCCTCCACATACACGCGCACATACACGCCCCCGCCCCCCCCCCCCCCAGTATGTGCCCGCACACGTGGAAGCATACATATATACATACATGAATGCCGTAGATATGTGAAAATTTAAAAATAAGTAACTCTGGGCCTGGAGAGATGGCTCAGAGGTTAAGAGCACTTGTTGCTCTTGCAGAGGACCCGGGTTCAGTTCCCAGCACCCGCAGGATGGCGCACGGCCTTCTGTAACTCCAGTTCCAGGGGACTCAGTACCCTCTTCTGGCTTCCTCAGACACCACCTACGCACAAGGTGCACATACATACATACATGTAGGCAAAACCCTCATACACACGAGAGAAAATAAACGAATAAATCTTTTAAAAACTAAGCACCCCAAAGGTTAAAAAAAAAAAAGGGAAAACCATTAGCTGACATTTAATGAGCACGTGTACTGAGACAGACGCTACGCCCAGCACCTTTTTTTTGTTTCCTTCTTTCATTGCTATTGTTGACCTCATGAAAGAAAACTAAGTCTCGGAGGGGTCAAGTAACTTGACTGACACACACAGCATCTCGCTACAATGAGCCTGTTTCTTAAACCATCTGCTTCCGGGCGACCTGTCCATCAGAGAGGAGTTGACCCTGTGCACTGTGGAACTGGTTTTGGCCGGAGACAGATGGGTGGGGCTCTCCAGACTGTGGAAAATGTGTTCACAGAGGACCAAAAGGCACTAGGTTACAGGGCTGGAGTGGCCTGTGGCAGTGGAGAGGGTGGGGAGTGGGGGTGGGGTGGGGCAGGGGTCAGGGCCCAGCCCTCCCCCTCCCTTTCACCAAGCGTGTGCTGCTGAGCCTAAGAAGCCGAACTTGATCCTGGAGGTTGTAGAGCCATGAAGGGATTTTTGGTGGATTTGCAATTTGGAAATCTCTTGCAGGTTTGCAGGGTGTGTGGGCTGGAAGGAGGAAGCCACTGGGAGGCCTTTGTGTAATCCAGGTGAGAAATGAGCTGGGCTGGGCTGAAACCCCGATGATGGGAAGCGGACAGAAGATGGGGATGGGAGAGGGAGGCGGAAAGCTGAAGGCCTGGACCATGCATACTAAGAGGGACCGGGAGCACTCAGGGTGAGGTCCCCTGGGTCTGCCTGGGAGATGGGGGTTGCTGCTGAGCCTACACTGAGATGAGAGGAAGAATGCGGCTGTGTTCCAAAAAGAGAGGTGGCCGCCCTGGGGAGGTAGCTGATGATGGCCCACAATTACGAAGGCGTGCAGCAGAAAGGCTTACCTCCCAGGGATGCGGGAAGATTAAATGAGTTAATACACACAGTGGGCTGAGAACCCCGCAGCACAAAGCAAGAATGCTAGAGGAATCTGCTATTAATTTTACTATTGTTAGCCTTGTTCCGCAGTCCAGGAAACTGGGGCAGAGTGCTCGAGGAGCTGGCCAGGGTCACCAGGCCTGTCTCAGGGCACCATCCTGGCCCCGCTGCAGTAAAGGGAGTGTGGAGGTTGAGGTGGCGGGGGAACAGGAAAGGGTTAAAGGCAGAGGCCAAGAAGAGAGACCCTCTTTTGGCTAAAGTGTGTCTCTCCTAGGGCTCTCTGGAGCCCAAATTTCAGATACATACAGTGCTCGTCCCTGGAGAACCTTTAAAAGATATACTTGCCATTTACTGCCTCCTACCCATGAGCCCCTGCTTCAGTCGTTCTGGAAGGGTCGAAGTCATGACCCAAGTTTGAGAAACCCTGGAGGTAGGAAGGAGGCTGAGTGTCCAGGACTGGGATGGTTCCTGTTTGCTTGTTTGTTTCTTTGGTTTCCTTGAGACAACTCAACACACAGCAGAAAGTGACCTTCAGCTTCTGGTCTTCCTGTGCTCAGCTCCTGGCATGCTGGCATGTACCACCATGCCCAGTTTATCCGGTGCCAGGCATGGAGCTAGAACTCCAGAACGCTAGGTGTTGCATTGACAGTCCCCCAGCACGATCCCTGTTAAAGGGTAGAATGGAGAACTTACTGAGAACACTGGCAGGCGATGGGGGTGCACGGCGTGTGGGTGTGGCTGGGCGGTGGGGATGGTGTCAATCCAGTGCCGTGGCCCTGTGGGGTGGGTGGCTGAAGTCGGGGCAAGTCTACACAGACTTGTACAAACGGGGTGCTCTGTCACACTCCCACTGCTTCCATCCCTGGAGGTGGCTGGCGACAGTCTGGTGATGGCTTGGCAGACAAGCAAGGCAAGGTCACTGTGGCTGGGCTTAAGAGGAGCAGGGGGTGGTGGTGGGGTGGGGGTGGTGGGGGTGGTGTTGGCTCATCAGGCCCAGGAGGGGACTGTGGAGGCTGATGGACTGTGATCTCCTCCATACCTATCCTGGAGCATGTCTGCTGGTTCCTTGCTCAGAAGTGCTGCATGGGAAGAGGCATGTCTGAGTGCAAGCGTGTGCCTGTGCCTGTGCCTGTGTGTGTGTGTGCTCGTGCATTCGTGCATGCATGTGTGTATGTGTATGCATATGTACGCTCGAAGGACCCCCCCCAGCTTGGTTGACCCACTCTCAAAAGGACACCCGGAGAGAAGGGTGGGCAGGATGTCTTCTCTGAGAAGCAAGCCTCTCCACTGGTGACTTTTCTGCTGACCTCTTTGGAGCCGTGGGGATAATTGGAGCCCTTGCAGCGTTTGGTTTGTTTGGGCGTCGATGCACTGTCTTGAAGCCAAACATGCACACGTGTCTAGTGCCAGCCAGCCAGCCAGCCAGCCAGCCACGGAGCAGCCACAGGTAGTGGAAAGGGCGGTTGTTTACCAAGGTGCACCCTGGTGGTGTTGAGAGTGGCTGGATGGTGACCTTTTGACTGCCCTTTCTGCATGTGACAGACCCCCAGGCCCACCCCACCGTGGGACAGAACTTTCTCTGAAAAGGAAGGGTGATGGGTGAGGGACTGGAGAAGAAGAGGAGCGGCATCGCGCTGTCTCAGCACCCCAGCTCGATAAACAACCTCCTGAGAGTCCCATTCCTGTTATTTCAGTGTCTTCCTCCAAAAGCCAGCTTCCGGGTGCACTGCGCCCGCAGAGCTGTGCACTGTGACCCTGGCGGGTGAGCACGTGCTGTGCGTGACTGTCCTCTGATCTCAGTGTGGGGAGTTCAGCTGTGCCCCTTTGCAACAAGCTGGGCTTGTTGACTGTTTACCTCCTCTCGTGGAGGGGTGGGGAGGACCACAAGCCCTCACCTGGGTATCTAGTGCTCCCGTGTCACCTGGTGTATGCATCTCTGCCCAGTTGCACCCGGCCTGAGGAGGAGCTAGAGTAAACAGACCAGGGAAGACTAGGGGGGGTCATCATTCAATTCCCCATTTTTGGTGTACTTCTAGATTGCAGACACCGGACATCCGTCCTGTTGACATTTGACATGATGTGGTCATATAGTCATCCACAGAGTTTATACTAGAGAACTACTCAATAGTTACATACACACACACACACACACACACACCTCATTTTAAATACATTTCTGTGTTGTGGTAGTTTATTTTTAGTTATGCATAAAATAATTGTTTTATGTACTGTTGGGGTGAGGGGCTACCCTAGGTCTTGGTGTTTTGTATTGTCTGCAGGTGTTGGATTTCTGTGGGGGGGGGGGATGTTTGATTGCTCATGATCTGCACCTGCTATCAGTAGACCACCTGAGGAGTTCTGTATCTGTAAAAGCACCTGAGCTCAGATGCTCAGGATTCCACTGTGCAGTATGGTGCCTGCCATGACAGTGGTTCCCTCTGCTGAGGTCTGGCAGGGTTTGCACCTGTGAATATGCCTCCATCTCTTCCTTGGTGAGCCACCCTGTAGGCGTTCTACTACAGTTATGATTTCATGTTAGGTCACATTCTTAGCTATCCCACGGGTTGGACGTGTCTGGAAGTCTCTCAGGCCTCTGCGTAGGTCAAAGATAGGGTCAATGTAATCTCTATTTATACTGAGTTCCTCTTGTGGGGCCGGCACCTGGGACCCGTACAGGAATGTGGGGGTAAGTTTAACAGCAGGCTCTCTGGGGTAAGGGCCCCCATGATACCCCGGGTGTTGGGCTGTGCCAAGAAGCCCGCCAATTTGGGAGTGGGGTGTGTTGGTTTGAGGACACAATTGCAGTACACCATCTCTGTAAGCTTTAAAGCCGGTGTCAGCTAGTACCTGGTGCACAGCAGGCCTTCAATCAATACCTGTTTGAATGAATAAGCAAATAGACACAGGAATGAATCAACGCATGAGCAAATGAAGAAATGAATGAACGAACGAATGAATGAATGAAGAGCTCCTGGCTGGGAGCTGAGTCCAGGATGTAGCAGGTTGGGTTGGTTTTGCTCAGAGGCAGAAAAAAGGAGCCAGAGGCCTCAGGAATCAGGACCAGGCCCACCCAAGGGGTCCCAGCCCCCCAGCCCCACCCCCAGCTTCCCCGGCTCCAGCCGCTGCTTAGCATCCTCTCGTAAATAACCCGGGTGCTGTAGAATGCAGGTTTCTTATTGGGCCTTTTGTTTCTTCAAGCCGTATTAATGAGTTATTGGAAAAAGCAGGCCCTGCTCCAGGCCAGAGAAACTGCAGACAGGGAGGGGAGGTGCTAGGGGGCAGAGGGGTTCTCTGAGGAGCGTGAAAGGGAATTCAAACGTTCCCATAGTTCCCATAGCTCTTGGAGTGCGGCAGTTCACACAGGCCGGCTAAGGAGTCCCTTACGGCCTGAACGGTCTGTAGCTACAGGGCAGCTACCGCTGGACCTCTGCCCTTGCGACTGTCACTTCTGTCAGACCTTCACTTTACCACTGAGGGATGCTACTTCCTCTTTGATACTTTCCCTGGTGACCTTGACGTCACCTCTTGTTCTCCACCCCACCCTCTTTCCCTCACTTTAATTTTGGTTTCATAGTATATAGAAATTTCTAGATTTTTCTAGAAGCAGATCCAGATGACGATTTGAGAGTAAACAGCATTTGGTGGCTCTAGGAAATAGCTGAGAAGAGAAACTGATGGAGGCTCAGACAATAGAGTCGCCACTGTGTGTGTGTTGGGGGGGGTGGCGCCCCACATCACCAGGGAACGGCAAGACATTCAGACATTCGCTCGCGGAGAGACCTCTCAGAGTGGAGAGGGAGCTGGGTAGGCCCTAGGTTCTGGGAGTCAAAGGGTAGAGGCCATTTATGAGAAATATTTTTTGGATGAAAATTGAGTAGCTTGGGCTGGTGAGACAGCTCAGTGGGTAAAGGAGCGTGACGCTGAGTCTGATGAACTGGGTTTGATCCCTGTGACGACAGGGCGAAGGAGAGAACTGACTCCTGGAGGTTGTCCTCTGACTTACAGACACACACACACACACACACACACACACACACACACACAAAATAAAATATAATAAAAAATTATAAAGAATGGTGTAGTTTGAGATTGGATCCAGTCACACAGGAAGTAAGTCTACTTTGGGTACAGCATTTCCTGTCTCTGACTCCTCCCCCTGGGTTCCCTCCAATCACTAGCCTGAGGTAGGGCGTTCTGTACCCTGGAAGTCTGGCTCGTGCCTGGTCGGACTAGCCCGTAGGGGCTTGGGAAGCCTCCTTTGAGGACGGGCTGGCTGTTCTCCCTGGACCTGTGTCGGTGTACTGTGCTTTCCTGTTGGAATAACCAGGACTTTAGATGTTGTCTGAGCAATGAAAAGCCCCATGGTAGGATAGGGGTGATGGGGTCCTCTTGATGGTGTGTGATGATCCACAGATAGGATGGGGTGACTGGGGGGTCCTCTGATGCTTGTGGAGAGGAGGTGAGGCATGCTGACCCGAGAAGGGGTGGAGGCTAACCTCAGCTATCTGCACTGCTACGCGGAGACAGAGGTTGAGGCTGGCACTAAATACCCAGGCCCCTCTGTGGGGCTGCAGGCCACCTGAGGTCGTCAGGGTGCTATGGTGGGTGCTTCTCAGAGTGTGTCGAGGGCGGTGCAGCCCGGCACAACCTTCAGGAGCCACAGCCGCAAGAGTCAGTGACATGGCAACGCAAGGTCTCTTTCCCTGGACCCTGGAGGATCAAACATAACGAAGGTGGTTTCTCGGCACTGCGGCAATTGGAGACTTGGGATCCGAATTTATTTGACTTGGAAAAATAAAACAGGATGACATTTATTGCAGGAGGATGTAGCAGTGTAAATTCAAGCCCACTCCAGTGCAGGAGGCCCTGGGGGCCTCTAGGCGGAGGGGTCTGGGTTGGAAAGCCTGCCCTGGCCGAGTGGGAGGTAGGGGGTGGGGGACAGAGGTGAGGGGCAAGAAGGCCACTAGGGAGACAGCAGAGGGATATAACGGCTTTTTAAAAAAATGTACTTAAAAAATAACATTTCTTTATTTCTGATTGTAAAAACAGCATAGGCTGCTTGTGGAAAACTGGGGAGAAACCGTAATATATGAAGTCAGAGATGCAAATCACCCCAAATTCCATTACCCACGACGGTCATAAAACAGTATCATCCAACCTTCTCGTCCTTCTTCCGAACCCAGCTCTTCCCATAATCGAGGCCGTATGAACATTATTTATATAATTTGTATTCTACCTACGGAGGACAGCAGATCCCTGCGCTCCGTACGGTAAACAGACAGAAACCTGCACACAGTCCCTCGCCCATTCACACCCAATGACAGGTGCGAACCCTGCGGGCAAACAGGATTCTGACTGGCTCCTGACCCCTGACCCCTGACCCCTGACCTGACGCTCTCTGTGCCTGTTTCATAATCTGTACATCACGTCATTTTTGAGGGGATCGTATAAAAACGTCCTTTAATAACCGTCGCGGTGTCATCCGGCCACGGTGGTGGGAGACGAAAGGTCTGCAGAGCTTTGGCATTTGGTCCGTTATACGGCTTTGAGCTCTTTCTTTCTTTCCTTCTTTTTTTTTTTTTTTTTTTTTTTTTTAAGGATTGGGGCTGGAGAGATGGCTTAGAGGTTAGGGCACTGGCTGCTCCTCCAGAGGACCGGGGTTCAGTTTCCAATGGCTTATCAACCTTCTGTAACTCTAGTTTCAGGGGATCAAATGTCTTCTTTTGGCTTCGCTGGGCACCGGGCATGCATGTGGTGCAGTTACATGCAGGCAAAGCACTCACACACATAAAATAAAAAATAAATAAAGCATCTAAAAATAAATAATTTCACTGAAAGAAAAGGCACCCAGCAGTCTCCCGTCGGAATGCTAACGTTGCTGTGTGGTGCTGGGGCCGTGACTAACCCTCTCCGCTCCTCGGTACCCTCATTTTCCGAGTACTAGGTACAGGTGGTCTGTGAAGGCAAGTGGTTTTTAATCTGGGCTGTGAAATTTTAACCCACAGCCCTCCACCCCCACCCCAGGAAGCCCTGGAGTAGGGGAACAAAAGGGGCGTGCAGTAAACAGGCTGGGTTATCTTCATGGATAACCACTTGAGTGGTTGGTTGCGTACATTCCGGCAGCCATGTCTCCTTACCCCTCTGGTAGGCGCCTGGAGGTGGGGTGGGGGCAAAGAACCAGAGCCGACCAATGAGATGAGTTAATCAAAAGGACAGGAAGTCCCCTGGGCTCTGAGCTTTCTGGACTGCTTGTGCCTGATGCGTTTCCGACCTTCCCTGGACACTCAGAGCAGTGGGAGCACTTCCTGTGGAGTCCGGAGACAGGCCAGGGTGACCCGAGGGGGAGGGGCCAGGCCCAAGTGACCCCCGGGGTTGATGGAGGTTGAAGAGAGGAGGAAGGTATGAGGCCCTGGGTAGGGTGGTACCAGCCTGGGGTCACATGAGTGCAGAGGGAGTGGCCTGCACTCTCAATGCTTCCTGGGGACAGGAACAGCTCTGGTCCTGTGGAATCTGTGTGAATGGCGCCCCCTGCAGGAAATGACATGCCTTCCCCCTCACCGTGTGTGTGTTTGTGTGTGTGTGTGTGTGTGTGTGTGTCTGTTTATGCATACAAGCTGCCCCTCCAAATCTGCTCCAAATTTCCAGTTCCCCCTCAATCCCATACTCAGATCACAAATGAGTCATAGCCTGCCTGGGCTACAGAGATAGTTCAAGGCTAGCCTGTACTACTTTGCAAGACCCTGTCCTGAAATAAAGAAAAAACAGCCTGGGTGTAGCTCAGTAGAAGAGTGCATGCCTAGGGTGAATGAGACCCTGGGGTTCAGTCCCGGGAGGGGGGAGGGAGGGCTTGGTGACTAAGAGAAAACAATTGGGTGCAAGGTTAGACAGAAAGGAGCCAGTAGAACTTGGGGGCCCTGTCCTTGAGCCCCCCAGGCGATGACCTCAGCTTTGCCCTTCCTGGGCTAGCTCTTCAGGCTGGGGAACATTTGATCCTGTTTCTGGCAGAGCCTGCTGGGAGAGTGAGAAAAGCCAGCTCAGCAGAACAGGATACTTCCCTGGGGCCCCAGACGCCAGAGGACCAGGCTCTCTCAGCCCACCCTTGCAGGAGGAGCACCTGGCCTGACCTCCTGCCCAGCCACACCCAGAAGCAGGAGGCTATGAGGACACTGTCTCTGCAACCTGCTTATACAGAGACCTCCTGTGGCTACCTGCCCCTCACCCAGTTGCTTCATTTCTCCAAGAATCAGCTCCCCATCCCCACCACCTCAAACCCCCGGGGCTGCTTGTGACTCAGATATAATAACCAGGGCATCTGCATCTACCCCTAATCCAAATATCGACTGGGTGATTCAGGCGTCATCCAAAGCCGATTCTCATTGGTCAGCGTGGTCGGCTCGGTTCTGGCGCACACAGGTGACTTCTGGGTGTTCAGCCCTGTCCTGGGTACTGTGAGTGGCTCCCACACGGGCAGGACACTGATACATGTCCTAGGCCTGGGACATGGGTGACACTCAAGACCGAGCGGCAGCTGGGGTCCCAGAAAGTAGCTGACCCGCAGATGCCGGCAGGCAGTCCGTCCGCAGAGATGGCGAGTGGGTGGGGACAGGCACCGCAGAGAGATCGGTTCTCCTCCCTGTGCCTGTTGCCAGCTGCCAGCGTCAAACAGGCCCAGCTCCCAGGAGCCCAGAGAGACATTTGCATTGAGAGAAAATACCCAAATAACACATCAGGCTGCTTCCCTGGGGTGCTGAAACTGGGAAGCTGCGGCCAGCAGACAGAGGGCGAGGAGCGATTAAGAGCCTAGAGCGAGTCACCAGCCCAGGGCCTTTCTCCTCTCTGTCAGGGTTCATGTCTACTCCAGGATGGGAACCATCTCCCCTCTCGGCTGGAGATGGAGGTGGGGAGGTAGGGGGCGCTTCTTCCCTCAGACCAAGGCTCCCTGTGGACAGGCTGCGTCTCCCTCAGATGTGGCTCCCTGAGGACAAGCTTTATTTGCCTTAGACTGGGCCTCCCTGAGGACTGGCCAGGCCTTCACTTGCTGGCGTCTTTTAACACAATGGGATGTCCAGTATAATGTAGATATGAAATTCGGCTACATAAATTAGACAATTCTTCTCTCTGCTGTCTTCCCCGATCCATCCAGTGGGGACACCGAGTCTGGTAGCTCTCAGTCCCTTACGCCTGCCTGCTCAGAGTACAGAGACCGTCTTTTTTTTTTTTTTTTTTTAAGTCGGTGTTAAAATTACTTCTGATCTACTGAACCATCAGTTCAAAAAAGGTTAAATAAAACCTCCCCAGTTCCAACAAGAACTTGAGCAAATGGAGGCTGGGAGAAGCCAGGTGATTCTCAAGTGGGAACTGGTGTTTTTTAGATGTCAGGCCTGGGTCACAGCTCACAGGCCTTGCAGTCTGATGCTGTGTGAGGAATTTCAAGACATGGACCAGCAACACTGATATAGAACATAAATTCTGGAACCCATCACACGGTGAGGCAGGGTACAATCAGGACACAGTATGCAAGCCAGTTGGGAAGTAGCTCAAGGCCTCGTTCTACACATCTGTAAAATGGGTAGACTACTTGCCTGACCTTACAAGAACAAGGTGAGGATAAAATAGTCTTGTCTGTGTGGAATTCACTGGAAAGTTCAAATATGAGGGAACTGCCTTAGGGCTTCTATTGCTGAGATAAAATACCATGGCCAAAAACACCTTGGGGAAGAAAGGGTTTATTTCATCTGATTTCTTCCATGTCATAGTTCATCACTGAAGGAAGTCGGGCAGGAACTCAAAGCATGAACCTGGAGGCAGGAACTGAAGCAGAAGCCATGGAGGAGGGCTGCTCCTGGCTTACATTTCATGGCTTGCTCAGCCTGCTTTCTTTTACCATCCAGGACCGCCTGCCCAGGGTGGTACCACCCACAGTGGGCTGTGCCCTTCCCACATCAATTATTAATCAATAAAAAAAAATGCCTCACGGTCTTGCCTACAGACCGATCTGATGGGAACATTTTCTCAAGATTCCCTCTTTCATGCTGGGCGGTGGTGGCACACGCTTTTAATCTCAGCACTGAGGAGGCAAAGGCAGGTAGGTCTCTGTGAGTTCAAGGCCAGCCTGGTCTACAGAGTGAGTTCCAGGACATCCAGAGTTACAACAACAACAAAAAATTCCCTCTTTCCAGATATATCTAAGTTTGTGTCAAGCTGACAAAAACAACCAGCACAGGAACCTCTGGTGATGGTTGAAAAGTAGTTACCAGAGACTCCAAATCAACCAGCCTTCTGAGCGGAGGCAGAGATCCCAGCCTCCCAACCAAGCCCCACACCCATTGCCACTCATCGGTCCTCGTGGTGTTTATTGAGCACCTACTAAATGCCAGAAGCCCTGCAAGGTGCTAGGAACATTGCATCATCCCTTCCCTGCTCTGCTCCAGTTCCCACCTCATGCAGAGTAAACTTAGTGTCCCTGTATCAACTCCAGGGCACAAAGGGCTTGCTCTTTGGCTTGTATCAGTTACTTCTCCGTTGCTGTGATGAAATCACCACAACAAAAAGCACCTTATGGAAGAAAGAGTTGATTTTGGCTTACGGGTCCAGAGGGATAAGAGTCCATCATGGTAGAGAGGTGTGGCGACGGGGGCCAGAGTGGAGCGTGGACAGCTCTGAGTGAACTGGAAGTGGCTGCAGCTTTTGGTCCCAAAGCCCACCTCCACTGATGCACCTCCTCAAGCAAGGCCATACCTCCTAAACCTCCCTAATCTGTAAAGGAATAGCCCTGTGTGAAAGCTAGGGCCTACATTCCAGAGCTACATTCAGAGGCCTGTGTGGTCTGGATGGAATGTAGACACACCTTCAATCCCAGTATTCAGAAGGCAATGGTAGTCCATGCCTTTAATCCCTAGGGAAAAAAAAACAGTGGACGCAGACACAGGAAGCAGAAGGAGTCAGTGTCACATATAAAGTGGACATCTGAGATGAGTCAAAGTGAATGGCAGACAAAGTGACTAATCAGAGGAAGCGTTCGCAGAGTAAGGACATGCCCAACTCTTGTGAGAAGAGGCGGGCTCTTGATTCAGTTAGCAGAGTCAGATGAGAAGCAGGCTGAAGAGTCAGTCGAAGCAGTCAGTTTAAGAGCAGTTACAGAGTAAGTTGAAGAGTCAGTTACAGAGGCAGGATGGGGCAGTGAGAGCTCAGGGACAGACACAGACACAGCAGAGCTCAGCAGAAGAATCCAGAACGGAGAGTGAGTTGAACCAGAAGAGCCAGAGTTCAGAAGGAGCTAGTCAGAGTGGCTCAGTCAGCAGCAGGTTTCAGAGGCTAAGGCTGAAGCCTTCTAGGTCAGGGCTAGCACTTTAGATGTTCTAGGTTGTACGAAGGCTGATGTCTTC
The DNA here is from genome assembly GCA_026225945.1 of Cricetomys ansorgei. Classification (NCBI taxonomy): domain Eukaryota; kingdom Metazoa; phylum Chordata; class Mammalia; order Rodentia; family Nesomyidae; genus Cricetomys; species Cricetomys ansorgei. The sequence goes on along the minus strand of JAMJFZ010002048.1, from coordinate 805,770 downwards.
CAGTTCGAGGATTAAGACTAGATTGCAAAGAGGCTGAAACGCTCAGGGCTCTGGGCTAGAACCAGTGATTTAATTAGGCCAAAGAACAAACTGTCCTCTGCCCTGAACCAAGGGCTACATCTGGGTGAATCTAGATCCACATTGACATCTACTCCTATACCGAACAGCTCAGGTCCGTAGGGGACGTTCCCATTCAAACCACGACTCTGTTCGATCTTAACAGCTCCTACTCCTGGGGCAACAGCTGCAGCGATGGTTCCCTCACCACAGGGCCTTTGCACCTGCACCTGCTCTGCTCTTCTCCCCGGAAAGTAATATGGTTTAGTCCCTCTCCTCCAGTGGGAGTCCAGATGCTTTCTCTGATATTCCAGTCCCCATACCTCCTACTCTCCTCCCTGGCTTTAATGTTCTCCTTCCTATCCAGACACCGGATATTGTCTTTATTTGCCTGGCCTATCATGTGTCTCTTCACACCTCCATAAAGAAAATGTTTTGTCTTTTTTTTTTTTTTAAAGGCTTACTGGGGATTTGAACTCAGGTCATCGTGCTTACATGTTGCCTGCCTGTGGTCAGAGGGCAACTTTGGGGAGTCAGTATTCTCCCTCCACCATGTGAGCCCTGGGGGTCACACTTTGGTCTTCAGGCTTGGTGGCCCGATGAACCATCGTTTACCTGATGAACCATCTCGCTGGCCCCGGAAGGAATCTCTCTTATATGGAGTCCACAGCACCTAGGGTGCACACTGAATGGTTTACATACAGATGAGTGAGCATATATGAAGCCTGCATTCTATCAGCAGGACCTACCTGGGCGTGAAGGAAAGAGGGCGTGGCAGGGGCTACAGGGTGACAACAAGCAGTAGGTTCCCCCTCGCCAAGAGCGTCATGGAAAGATTGCATTGTCCCTAGTCTTGAGCCGTACGATTTATAACGGAAGTTAACTGCTTACTAATTAGCAGCTGGATCCATTAATCGCCTATTTGCTAGAGCTCGAATTAATAAACTGGTCTTTCAGTGGGGTCGTAATTCTCACCGTTCCTCACCCCCTCCCAGCCAGCCTCCTCCCCTTGACCAGAACTCAGCCCGCTGCGCGACTCAATCGATACCTGCCACCGTATGATTTTCAGATGCAATCTACCCCGCAAGGTGATGGCACCGTCGGGGCCAGGCCGCGTCTCTCTCCACTCCCTCTCTTCCTTGCAGGCTCTGACTCACAAGGAGAGAGCAAGCAGCTGGACAAGATGGAAAGCTTTCTAGTGATGTCATCAGAGCCTGCAGCTAGCTGCCCTGGCTGGGCCCCCCACCCCCCACCCCCACTCTGGGACCCTACTCCCCTGGTCCATCTTAGTCACACAACCAGAGTTAGCTAGTTCTGTCTACTTCCTGGGGCCCAAGTGTTGGGTTCGCTCCGAGACCAAGAAAGACGGGCTTTCTTCAATGAGGAGAGATGATGGCCTGCCTCAGTCTGATCCTGGGCCCCATGGTTTCCCTCATGGGGTTCCCACAGGTCCTGGGTTCTAACTGCTGTGACCTCATACTCTTACGGCCCTTTGTGGGGTCCAGGGCGCTGTTCTGGTGTGTATTAGGAGAAGCTTCTTATAAAAATGTGACTAGATATGTCTGGCCTTGCATACCTGTAGCGGGGTAGCTTAGCAGGCAAAGGCAAGGCCATTCAGCCTGGCCACATATGTTAGAGCATCTGACCATTTAGCAGCTCTGTGAGACATGAGCAGCACTCACGGTCGCTAAGATGCTTGACAGTACCCAACACGAAGCTTCTGCCCCTGTGGCGGGTACCCAGTTCTCTCGAGCACTCTGTTAGAAATCTCATCTAGTTGACATCTGGGGGAAGTGAGGCCCAGACAGACTAGGGCTGGAACGCAAGACTGGTGGCATTTTTTTTTTTCCTCTGGGGTTGTCTGCCGCTGTCAGTTCTGGGGCTCTGTCCCAGGCAGCAGGCCTGGCACGCGGCGGGAGGAAATGACTGAGCTGACAGGCACACACGAACAGGCTGTCGGGTGTTTACACTACACACGGCGAGTCTTCACAAGTGGATTAGCACAGCAAATGTTCAATCCCAGTCCGCCAGGCTCTGGACTTCTGTTCCCTTCCTCCCCAACCCTCCTTCACCACAAGGCCTCTTTCTTTTCCTGGCCGGTTTGTGTTCAGACAATGCATCCATACTGTCTGCTATGCCAAAGAGGAGCGATTTGATGCTGTTTGGGCTTGGAAAAGAAGACAACAGTTTCCCAGAATAGGCAACGCCAGGGAGAGCCTGAGTCACCAGGATGACTCCCTGGGAGCTTCCTGGGGGACTCTGGAAGCTTTCCAATAATGGCAACTCGACAATAAATGAGCTACTCACTGTCACCCCTCAGTGGGTACCACTTCCCTTTCGGACTGGGTGGGAGGACATTGAATATCTATGAAACAGATCATCTTAACCCTTTGGGCTAACGGGAGACTATGGTTAGAGAGGATAGCAGGTTGAAGGTAGCCTTGGACTTCAGGATCTGGATCACGAGGGGCATCATTCATTCATTCATTCATTCATTCAACAGATCTCCACTTGGCATCTGCTGAGTTGGGCTTGGAACCCCTCCCCCCCACAGTAAAAGGAGGGAAGAAACAAGGAGGCCAGGAGCAAGTGTGGAGACCTGGATGAGTCAGGAGGAAGCTGAGACTGAGGGGCTGGTGGCGCCCCTCCCCACCTACTGGCCGTCTCCTCCTTAGCAGGTCAGGTCTACCCCGGAGGCCAGAGAAGGAAGATCCTGGTGGGAAATGGGTTTGGGGAAGGAGGGGTTTATTGTTGCTATTTTAATGCATGCGTTAATTTACACGCAAGAGAACCAACTCTTTGGGTGAACAGGTCTTTGAGTCTGGACAGATGCCTGGAGTCATGGGATCCACCATCACAGCCGATCCTTCAGGATCCCATCTCCGAGCTTGTTAGCTGCTGCGGCTGTCCGCGCTCCCACCGGCCGCTTCTAATACAGTCGTTGCGCTCTTGCCGAGATAAATAACGGCGACAGGTGGAGCAGGTGAGATTAGCAGGACCCGGGTGGGGTGGGGGTGGGGGACGCGATCGGAGGCGCCGGGGAGCTAGCGCGTCTGGCTCCCCACCCCGCGCCCCTCCCCAAGGGCGTCTAGAAGGAACTACGCTTCGGTCGCGGCTTCGGGGAGGGCCGGGTGGAGGTGAAGGAGACCCGGAGTGCTGGGCCCAGGCTCCGGCTTGGCCGCGAGAAGGGCGTGCACCCCTAGGGCACTTGGCGGTGCCTGAGATCCCACGGGGAGGCAGGCGGGGAGAGAAGCTGCCTCAAGGGGACACTGGATGTCCCCGTGGAGATCTGGCACTGGGGGCTTGCTGGCAAACCTGTTGGCAACCTGTAGGGCTGGGGCTGGGGCGCGAGCTGCAAGCGCGTCCTCCTCAGCGGCTCCGGCAGTGGCCTGGCGCCCGACTCGGGGAGAGGCCGAGGCGGCTTGGAAAGGGGCCGGAGCTCTGCCAGGGGCGGATGGTGGTGGAGGTGGCGGGATTCCCAAGCCGAGTCAACGTCCCCGCAGAGCGACAGGAGGCAGCCGGCTCTCACGCCAGCACTGGTCTTGGAGAGAAGAAGCAGACGCCCGGGCCTTTCCCTCCGATCCTGGGCTCCAGTCCCGCCTTCTCCAAAGTGCAAAACATTCCTAAGTGTCCAATGCCCTGCAGGCTTGGGTCCCCACAACCAGCCTCCGGCGCCTGTCCGGCCAGCGCGCGGCGACCATTTGCACCCGGCCCGGGCTCTGCCAGCCTGGGCTGTGCAAGGGCGGGCGGAGAGCGTGTGCGAGTGCGCGGCTGCAGAGCCCGCGCCGAACCCACGTTCCCGCTACTGTCCTCGGGATAGATGGATCGGTGGCTGCTTTCTGACATTTTTCTGCCAGGGGGCTGGTGGGGGAGGCGGAGATAGGGAAAGAGAGGGATGGGGAGCGGAGGAGATAGAGGGAGAGAGAGAAAGAGAGAAAGAGAGAAAGAGAAAGAGAGAGAGAAAGAGAGAGAGAGAGAGAGGAGAGAGAGAGGAGAGAGAGAGAGAGAGATTGCGACTGCTTCCCCCAGCCCTGTTGTGTTTTCCCTAATTGGTCCTGGGGGAAGCAAGGAAATTGGACAGAGGCTGGGCCGGGCGAGCCGGGCTGCCTTTAATTGGCTCCTTTTTTTTTAACTGGAGGGGAATCAAACAGGAGAGAGAGCGACAAAGGGTGGGAGAGCGAGAGACCGATCGCGGAGATGGGAGGAGGGAGGAGAGAGGGAGGGAGGAGAGCGGGAGGCGGGGTGGTGGTGGTGGTGGGGAGGTGGAGGAAGCGCGGAATGAAAAGCTTGGGGGGACCAGAAAGCAGCACAGCGGAGCCCAAGTTGCCGAGCGAGCGGAGCGCTCCCGCGGCCCCGGAGCCCGAGTGGCCGCCGTGCCCGGGAGCCCGGCCCGGCCCCGCCCGCTGGGGCCCCTCCGGTCCAGGCCGCCTGGAGGGGGGCGGGGACGCCCAACTTGGGGCGCGGCGCAGCCCCGCTCTCCCGAGATCGCGGAGCCCGGGAGCGCCACGGCCGCGGCCAGACGGCGGGAGCGGAGCGCGGAGAGAGGAGGCGGCCGGCGGCTCCTGAGCCGCAGCCCGGGCCTCGGTAAGAGCGCCAATTATCTTCAAAGGACTCAAACTTTCCTCCTTCCCCTGCCGGCTGCGGCCCCTCTCGGCTTTGGAATCGTTCGCCGGATCCCGCGGGGACGCCGGGACGCGATCTCCTCCCCCGGATTCCTCGGCGGCGGCTCGGATAACTTCAAGGACCCGGGGACCCGGAGCCCTCGCCTTGCCGAACCCAGTCCTCGCTGCTGCTCCCGAGCTGGAGAAGACCGGGACCCGGGGCGCCTCCGGAAAGGGCGCCCAGCCCGGCTCCCTAGGGTCGGGCTGCTGAGCCCTCTGCACCCACTGCAGGACTGGAGCCCGCGGGTTAACCGAAGCGGAGCCCCGGCCTCCACGGAGGGGCGTCCCCTGGGCGGGGAGACGACAAGTTTGTCGGTGGCCCGTTGGATCTGAGGACCGCAGAGAGGAACCCCGCGCTCAGCACCCTCGGCGGACAGCCCTGGGGACCCGGGGCTGCTCGGTGGCCGAGCTTTCTGGGCCAGAGAGCTGGCTGCTGCGCCCTGTGCGCAGAGGCACCCGGGTCTGGGCCAGCGCCCCCTGCGTCCCCACCCGGGCAGCCGCCCTGTGGGAAGAGGACCGAGCCGGGTCGCCGCCTGCTCAGACTCCGGGTCCGGGTCGCCGCCCTCTCTGCCGCTTGCAGGGAAAAGGAGGGAACGCAGAGGGCATCGCGGTGCCCGGCGGATGCGCCCCCCGCCGCCTCTCAGGCTGCGCCGCCTCGCGGGGATGAAGCATTGGCCGTGAAGATGGAGGTGACCTGCCTTCTACTTCTGGCTCTGATCCCCTTCTACTGTCGGGGACAAGGAGTCTACGGTAAGAGCCCGCGTGCCGCTCCACCCTGGCGGAACCGCGCGGAAACTTTGCAAAATCTTGCTTAAAGTGCGCGCTGCCCGGGCTTGGTGGAGCCCTGGGGTTGCACTCTGGAGTGGATGACCGCGTCCCCGCCCTCGCCCGGGCTCGGGGTGACCGAGCGGGCTGCTCCCGAGCCCAGGAGCCGGTCCTAGGGTATGGCGTGAAGCTGGGGGTGCCGGGGTGAGGTCCAAGGCTTTCCAAAACCTTGCCAGGGGCTGGAATGATCTGGAAGTCTTGGAAGAATCCAGTGGGCTCAGGGGACCCCGGCAAGAGTCCAGGCTCCGGGCTGGGGCAGCGGTCTCCACCGAATCCTCTTCCTCCCCAGGCTCAGCCTCCCGGGTGGAAGCGAGCGATGCGCGATCCGGAGTTGTGCGCGGTTGGCGGGCAAGATGCTCGCCGGCTCCGCGGCCAGGAGGTTGGTTCGCCTTCCCGGCGGTGGCCGCGGCTCGGCAGCCTCCTTCTCAGCAGTCTGAGCCGACGTTGGGCATCCCCAAGCCCGGGTGGCTACCGTCCTCGGCATCCCTTTTCAGACCTCTCCTGAGCCAGCCCTTCCTGGCCGTGGTTCCCGACCACAGAAGCCCAGCCCCAGCTCCCTTCTTTCTGCCTGCTTGCACACACAGACACGTTCAGGCACCGTCCTCAGGAAACACACACGCCGCTCGCACCCATCCGGCTACGTACCTAAACTCTGCCTCTTGCCACGCAGCTCTGTACTCCCTCAGCCCCAAGCCACGCTCCATCGCGCCAAGGAGTATCGTGGCCACATTTTTCTCCACTTCGTGCGGTGGGGTTTTCCCAGTGAAGACTCCTTGGTTCGGTACTACCCAGGCTCATCCTCCCGACGATCTGTGAGTCCACAGTACAGAGTCAGTCCCCGGAGCCCATGGCTCTCTGACTTTGCCTTCTCCTGACCGCAGGGTGGGCTTTGTAGTTACTTTCTAATGATGACTGGGGTGACTGGGGTGGGTAGGATTCTCCCTCTCTCTCTGGGGCCAAGAATATAATTATTCTCTTTGAGAATGGAGGGAGCTGGACCTGAATTGTGTGGGTGACAGAGGCCGTGTCTCCTGACCACTACCTTCAGGTGCTGGGTCTCTGCCCGTGCCTGGGAAGAGAAAGGAGAATCCTAGGGAAGGAGGTATCTGGAAAGTATATACCTCTGGGTTCCAACAGCTAGCTGGCTTGGGCTTAATTCCCTGGTGAGGCCAGCCCAGGCATCCAGCCAAACTCCGCTTCTTAATTAGTTTGTGTGTCTCTTACTGCCTGGCCCCTGGCATAGGCCAGAAAAGGCAGGCAGGAGGGGTGCTGCAATAGGCTGGGTTGTGTGTACTGGGTTGGGGGGGGTATGAAACAGGTCCTCCCACTGTAGGACAAAGGAAGACATCAGAGGCCTCAGATCAGAGTCCCTCTTTCTCCACATCACCAAAGATACCAACAGCTATTGCCACCTGCTCATGACCCCCCTGCAGTGTCAGTCCTCCCATGCCCTTGGGCCGGCCTGATGACCCCATCTCATGGCTGTCTAGCTTGGGCTTCTCCAGTCTTTCTTCACCAGGGTGGCCCAATGTGTATTTAAGGAAGCCTCTCTGGGCCTACTTTGAGCCCCAACAATGAGGGCAGAGGTTGGGGGACATGAGCCATGTCTCTGCAGACCCTCACTGCAACCTTCTCCGTCCCCTTTGATCTTCTACCATCTCCCACACGCCCAGCTGCTCTTGTTACCAATCAAAGAAGGGCAGGTGCTCTGGGTCCACCCCTGGTCCTTCAGTGGAATCCTTTGCACCTGCACTTGAGAGTGTGGCTCCAGGGAAGGCTGGGCTTCAGGGGGATTGACAAGTGGGAAACATTCCAGGTGATGTGTGTGGATAGGGAGCAAGAGAAACAGCCGGGGGCAGTCCCCCCTGCAATGTCACAAGGCCGGTGGCTCCTCTGCAGGGCTAGGACTGGCCTAAGAAGTAGGGTGGAGAGCTGGGATTTGTTTTGCCCCACCAATTTCTCTGCACCCCAAAGCAGATGAAGCAAATGAGCGGGAGTGGGGTAGTACACAGTAACAGAGACGTCCACCCTGGCCACCGGCGGGCGCAGCATTCAGCCTTAGCCAGCATGGTACCTGGTGCCCTGTAGGAACTGCGATGAGGCTTGTTGAGTAGGTGAGGAGCTGTGGTTGGGAGCAGGTTGGAGATGCTCCATGAATTCTCAGGTGTCTCCAGAGCTAGGCACTCAGTGAGACAGAGGGCTTCAGTTGAAGCCTTCTGCTCAGAAAACACGAGGCCCCAGGCTTGCAGCCCCGAAAGAGAGGAGAGGCTGAAGCTCTGGGTTTGCCTACCATCAAGAAGGGAGAAAGTATGTTAGTATGTGATGGGGATAGACTTCAGCTGCTGCTGAAGGGATAGTCTGTCTCATGAGGAGGGTGAAGCCAGGGGAGGAAGGAAGGACAGGAACGGAGACCATCTCTGAAGACTTCAGTGTGGGCAAGGGTCAGCCATCCTAGTGGGAGACAGCTACTCAGAGAGCCCTAGGCCCTGCACCCTGCTGGGTCCACCCTCCAGCTCTCTATCACCATCAGCAGGGCTGGGGAGGCCCCCTCAGTCTGGCCAGGTGGCTTTGCTCTTCTCTGAGGCCACAGATGCTACAGCAGCCGCATGTGGGACCAGATGGTCCATTTGGAACCGGGCCTCCTCCTTCCCGGCTTCTCAGTCTCTGGCCCAGTTTGTTGTTTTCAGGGTGAATCCTGTAATCTGCTTTCTGCCAGTCCTGTGTGTGTGTGTGTGTGTGTGTGTGTGTGTGTGTGTGTGTAGGGCTGAGGTTGGCCCCAGAGATCTAGTTCTGTGACAAAGAGAGCAGGCAGGTGAAGGAGGGGAAGCGTGCTCCATGAAGGCAGTTAGAGACTCCCCATCCTCTGTCCCGGCTTCTTGGCCCCTCTCAAAGCAACCAGATTTCCAGGCAGGGGCCAGTGCAAGGAGCAGGATTCGGGTCCTTGCAAAAACCAAAAACACAACAAACCCCTGGATTATTTAACATGCAGGAGTGGGAAGTGACATTATCCCTAAGACAGGTTGTTTGCAACTTACTGGGGGAAGTCAAAATATTTCACCAAAGGTGTCATCAGAAACTACTATCCTATGCTAATTTTTGTGGGAACATGAAGACAGATGTTGAATAATTTGACAAGAGCAACATCGCTTACAGAATTATCACCAAGTCAGGTCCTACCCCGCCTTCCTCTGGGGAGCGTGGGGAAGGAATTTCGGGAAGTGAATTTCCCAGTGTGGGGCTTCTGAGTGTTGATGTGGGAGTGGGTACTCGGGACTTTCCCTTCTGAGTTCCACACCCCTGCCTTGAAAGTGGCTGTCTGTATAGGATCTTCCCTGGAGAAAGCCTCGCCTTTGAAAACAGATTGTCCCCAGGGTCAACAGCAGGCTTGGGTTTCTCTAACTCCCCAGGAAGGTCCCCACCTTCTTCGGTCCTCTTTCCCTTTTTTATCCTCCGTTTATAGATGTTGCCTGAGGGAAAGATTGTCTCTGGTCCAGAAATGTAGGCTGTTTTGCCTGTGCTGCCTTTGACAACCCCACCCCCCAAGCCTGCCTGGGGCTCCCCACAGGGTCATTCTATAGTGCTCTTCTGGTCCATCCATCCCCCCCTCCCCTGCTACTTCAGGCAGATATCCTTCCTACCCTGCAGGCTGGGTATCCGATTAGCATACACAGTTTGTGTTCTGGGGTCTGGAAGCTGGATTGGAGGAGATTGCATGAGTCAGGAAAGCACCCTTGAGGGGCAAGCTGGGACTATCTGAGGGGCCTACGTGTAATTGGCCAGGTCTGGCTCTGAGCTGCTAAGGCCGAGTGGCAAAGCCTCATTTAGAGCCGGGTATTAGCTCTGCTTTGCTGGAACATGGAGGGATGGGCGGGGGGCTCCATGGGGAGGTGGAGAGAGCTAATCACAGCTGACAAGGCCTGGCAAATGAATGATGTGGGCAATCGATATCTGGGGTGAGAGTGGAAATCCGTCCGTGGTATCAGGGCTGGCTTCTCCTGGCTGCCCGGGAGGCACGGAAGGGTCTAGGAGTAGTAAGGCCCAGGTAGGAATATGGAGGCTCCCTTCCTCCCTTTCAACCTGTTCCCCCCAGCAACTCTGATGACTCTTCCTGGGTTCAGAAGGATTGGACAAGAAGGTACCACACCCAGGAAAGTTGGGGAGACTGGGGATGAAATCTCTGGTCTCTAAGTCTAGCAGAAGCCCTACCTTACCTTCTCCCTGGCCAGACATCCCAGTCTGACTAGGTCTCTGATGCCTGTGTGTTGAGAGGTCAGGGTGGATGTAGTCCCTCGGGGCTCTGCGTTTTAATGCTAGAGCTGCTGTTCCAGATATTGCCAGCAGGGGGCGGGCTTGGCCACCACATCGCTGCTTTCCTTTGCTGGACTATCCCAGAATAGGGGACTCATCCTGATTACCCAGCCTGGGGTGTAAGGTGTGTGTGGGGGTGTCTCTCCAACTCCCATATATCTGCCTAAGAATCTAAGTGCACCCACTATGGATAAAGCCACGCTTCTTACAGTTTCAAGATGGCTCAATTCTCTAGGCCGGGGCTCTGGTTCTGGGAAGCTGTTTGGAGGGAGAGGTCAGACACCTTCTACACAGTTGCCTAGGTAGTGTCCCTGGCCAGCATCTCCTTTTCCACTGTCAGAAGACTAGGGTTCCAACGAGGCATTCAGTAGCCGATACAGAAGGCAGGCAAGAGCCACACTGAACTCAGTGGGATACATCTTTCTAAAACCAAAACCAAAACCACGGATTCTTCCTTTTCTCTAAGGCCGGATAGCACATCTGCTTTGCAAAACAATCAAAGAATATGTGAAAGTATAAGAAAGTTAAACTCAGCCGGGCGGTGGTATAGAAGGCCCTGTGAGTTCGAGGCCAGCCTAGTCTACAGAGTGAGTTCCAGGAAAGCCAGGGTTACAACAGAGAAACCCTGTCTCAAAAAGTAAAAATTCAGCTTCGCATTGGGTATGGCTCTTCCCAGCATCTTTCGGTATATAGGAGAGGGGCCCCTTTTAGGAAGGATCCTTGAAGGGAGTGGTCCCTCACAGGCATGTTGGTACCCCAGGTCCTGTCAAGTCTAGCTTTTATTTCCCCTGACATTCTGAGAAGGCAGCCCACAGGTCCCTGTCTTTGTCATTGAACCGAGGTTCCAAGGATGTGGGTGACCCGCTCAGGGTGGCACAGATAGTAAGAAGGGGCCCCAGAGTTGGTCCCATGGGCCTTCTGGGTCAGGAGTAAGGAAAACCAGAGGTGGTTTCCTTTGGTATCTGCCGAGCCTCTACCTCTGGTAAAGCTGGTTCTGGGCACCACGGCTAATTGACGTGAGTCATTGGAAGGGGAGGACGCGGTTCCACAAAGACTTGGCACAGACTATATCATGCACTGAGGGGGATGGAAAAGTCACCTCCCAGGGCGTGTGGAGGATGCAGACTGGACCAGCCTTGGCCACCAGCAGCCAGACCTGGGAAGGCTGTCCCAGCAGAGGGCACGTAGAGCTGAAGACCTCAGGCCTGGGGAGGGTTGATCCGTTGGTCAGGCATTGATTGAAAGGAAGTCAAGGCAGTGAGGATTATTACTGCAAAGGATTAATAATAACAATAATAAAATAATAATAATAATAAAATAAATAATGGCAGCAGTCATGAATATGCATTAATGTCTCCAGCCTGCACCAAGCCCCCTGGAAAGATAGACTCCTCAGCCCATCTCACCCTTGAGAAGGCTCAGAGAGATGAAATTGCAGCCCTGGGATGGGGCCCAGAGTTGTGGACCGCAGAGCCCGTGATGGAGGCCATGCTGGAATGACAGCTTGGGAGACGGGGCAGGAGGGTCTCGACTGGGGAAGCGGCGATGTTCGGTGTGTTCGAGGTGGTGGTGTGGAGAGACTTTTTGGAGCCCTTGCAGGGTGCAGAGCTGTCATGGGGCTTCGGCCTGGCTCAGTGGCTGGGAGAAGGGACTGGAAAGGCTGGGTATGTAGCATGGGGAGGTAGGGTGGAGGAGGGGAGTTAGCTATTGTCCTCCTGGAGTTCACACACCTGTGGAGGGAGGGACCGGCTGCGTACAACATGAGAGCGTGCATACGGTGCATCTTGCAGAGAGGAATGTTGTGCAGACAAGGGGACTGAGTAGGGAAACTGAGTCAAGTCCATACGTGGTGGCTGGGATTGGAGGCTTTGGTGGAGTTGCCACCAAAGCAGAGACCTGAGGAGGCCGGGGTTAGGGACACATCTCATGGATACCTAAAGGAAGTCTTCCAGGCAGGGGAACAGCCAGTGCAAAGGTCCTGGGGTAAGGCTGCACCTGGCTGTTAGAACAAAATCAGGGACTCCATTGTGGGGAACAGGAGGGGGGTAGCAGACAGGGTCTGAGAATTAGTCAGGACAGATGTTTGTTTTCTTTTGTTGTTTTTTCCCGACAGGGTTTCTCTGTTGTAGCTCTGGCTGTCCTGGAACTCACTCTGTAGACCAGGCTGGCCTCAGACTCACAGAGATCTGCCTGCCTCTGCCTCCTGAGTGCTGGGATTAAAAGCATGCGCCACCACCGCCTGGCAAATGTCTGAAGTCTTGAAGGCAGTGTAAGGACTTCTGAGTTTTAAGCAGAATGGAGGCAGAATAGAGGGGTTTTGAGTATTTGAGGAATACGAATGGGCAGCTTTCTATCAGAGTCCCTTGGAGGAGGGAAGGGGCTGAGTTAGTGACACTGCAGAACACCATCATGAGCCCTGGAGCCAGGCAGGGAAAGAGATCCCTTGGGAACCGGAACTGAGGATGGCCCCGAGGTTTGCAGTTGGGGACCAGGATCACAGTAGGAAGAGGTAGAATAAAAAGCTATTGATTAGACAGATTTGGGGCAGGGGGGTGAAGAGGGTAAGAACTGGGGCTCCTGAATCACTGCTTGATCCTGTCCCAGCGTGAGGCCTGGGAAGAGAAGCTGCCCTGGGCCAGCCTTCCGTCTGCTGCAGACAAAGGCCTGGACAAAGAGCTCTGATGACTGGGGGTTTTGTTGTGGGATGGGCTGGCTGTGTGGCTGAGAACGACCTTCAACTTCTGTTCTTCCTGACTTCACCTTCCCAAGCCCTGGGATTGTACCCAGAGCTTCGAACATGCTAGACAAGGACTCCACCGGACTGAGCTACTAAGCTGCTACGTCACCAGCCAGTGAGTGTGGTGTGCAAGGTCGGCTCTGTGCGCAGGCTGTGTGGCAGGGAGGCTGGTGTGAGGGGTTACAGCATGCCTTAGTGTATGTCTCAAAACAATATGGACAGCACCACCAGGGAAGGTTTGTGTCTGTGGGGGCGCTGGGCTGAGGGAGGAGAGAGAGAAGAGACAAAGTAGATGTCGTCGGGCAAGGGCTGTCAGGGGCAGCCTTGAGAAGGGTCAGAAACCTGGAAGGCAGGGACAGGGGTGAGGGGGAGGGACATGGGGGGGGGCAACTGTGTGAGGCAGAGGAGGAAGCACTTCAGGGACCACTGAGGGCTGGGGGCTCCCGAACTCTCCCCGGGAGGCTCTTGGGGAAATGCAGATGCTGGCTGTGTTTCTTGCAAAGAGACACTGGTGGCACACGGATCATTCTTTACACGACAAGGGAGATAGGGAGGTGGGCAGGGTCCAGCGGGCAGCTAGCTGCCTCTGCAAGGAGAGCCTCAGTTTCCCCACCTGGAAGGTGGGTTCTGCCACACCCACCTCCTGGGGTCATGGGGGAGTCTCCATGTAATACCAGTACTTTGGCAGCTCTGAGGCGACTTAGGGAGACTCAAAGGAGCAGAGGTGGTGGCAGCAGATTGAGGGAAGCCTCCCGTGTGGGTGCCTTGGGGAAGCGGGGTGTTGAAACAGGAAGTGGCGATGCACATTTGAGGATTGCGGAGGACCTCGGAACAATGACGGTGGCTCTAACCTGAGCCCAGCTTATCTGTTGCCGGTAGAAGCTGGGGCTGCCGGATGGGTGACCTTGTGGCTTGGCAGAGGCTACCCCAAGCTCTCTTTGGTTCCCTTCCAGCACCAGAGCCAGCCAAGATGCTGGAATTGTCTGGTGGGTTGGAAGCCCTGAGGTGGCGTATTAAAGCCTTATCCACGTCCGCCGCAGGCCTCGCTCTGCCTGGATCCTGTTCTGCAGGAGCCCCGCTGACGGGAGCTATGGCTGGAAGCCCTGGAATTATTGGTGCTTTGACTTAGAGGCTATCTGGATAGATACAGTGGGTGTAGACACCTTAGAATGAGTCAGGCCTAACTGAGTCTTCTCCCTGGGATGTCTCCAGGGCATGTCTAGGCCTCCAGGCCACCGCCCAAGCTGAGTTTCAGCCAAGCGCCACTGGACCCTAGAGGCCTTAACTCAGCTCGCTTATTATTCCAGAATCCACCAGTTGGAGCCTTTCTGCTTGCATGATTCTCACTGGAAGGCTCAGGAGATAGGACATTTCATCCTGCTTTTAACCACAGGGCTTCCTGGTCCTAAACCAGCTAAGGGCTGAAAGGTCAATGGGTGCCAGATGTCCATAAGGAATGCCCCCACAGTCCTCCTTGCCCAAGTGGAAAGGTTGAGGGGTCAGGCTACAGTTGGCAGGTAGGTGGTAGAGTAGGATTTGAACTCAAAGCTTCCCAATGCCAAACTTCGTGCCAGCCTGTACTATCCCAAGCGGGAGACCCCTGTGGGTGGTGACTGGCTGGTTTGTTCCCTAGTCTTTTTCGCGGGGATGGGTTGGTTCTTGAGAGCAGCCTGAGGACACCATCAGCCTTTCAGGAGCCATGTTTGGCTATGAGACACTGACACTTCAGTCTCTGGCTCCTCAGGTCCTGAGGGCCTCTGGGCTCCTGCCACCTTGGTCCCCTGTTTAAGCAATGGTCCTGGAATTTGGCTGCATATAAGATAACCCAGGATACTTAGCACAACCCAGTGCCCGTGTTGCGTCACGCACAGTTAAATCAGCACGTCTGATATTTTGACCTCCTTCCTTTAAGGGGCCTTCCCAGAATCCCCTGGGTGGTTTCTCGTTTACATGGGCAGCCTCGAGTTCCTTGGCCATTTTAACTGTAAGGTGGCTGAGGTGGGCACATTCTTGCCTACAGAAGTACAGGAATCCCGTAGAAAGACAACCACGGGGTCAATGAGAAGGCTCAGCGGGTAAAGGGTCTTGCCACCAAGCCCGAGGACTTGAGTTCAATCCCCAGGTCCCACGTGACGTAAGGAGAAAACCAATTACTGAAAATCATCCTTTGGCCTCCACAAGCTTACACTGGAATGAGTACACACACACACATACACACACACACACACACACACACACACACACACACACACAGGAATGGGGGTAGTTAGGTGATGAGCTAGACACCATCTCCACTCAGCTGCCTGTTGTTTTTGGGTTTCTGTATGTTAGAAGTCAGAGGTCAGTGTCAGATGCCCTTCTCGGTTGCTCTCCTCCTTAACTTTCGATTCAGGATCTCTCCTGGACCGAGGGCTCACTGATGGGCTAGACTGGCTGGCCAGCAAGCCCGAGGATCTGGCTGTCTCTGCCGCTCCAGAACTGTGAGTACAGGCATGTCTGTCTGACTTTATCTTTTTCTTTGCGAAAGATTTATTTTAGCTTTAATTGTGTGTCTGTGTGTGTATACACACAAGTACAGGTGCCTCTGGAAGCCAGAAGAGGCCATCAGATCCCCTGGAGCTGGAGTCGCAGGTGGTCGTGAGTTGCCCGATGTGGGTGCTGGGAACTGAACTTGGATCCTCTGCCAGGGCAGCACATCCTCTTGACCCTTGACCCCTCTTTCCAATCCCAGCCTGTTTTTTTTTCTGTTTTTTTTTTTTTTTTTTTCTAGTAGTACTAGGGTTTCCAACACCGCGTGGCAGACTGGACTTAGTGACTCCCCACACACGACTGTGACCCAGATGGGGGTCTCTGAGATTCAGTGCAGGGGGAGACTTGAGACCATCTTCTTTCCTATCTCTTGAATGGCCTCACTGGGTCCCCTGTCACCCAACTCTGCCAACCTTGCTCAGGTGGGTGGGGCTCTGGCCTTAGAGAAGACAGAGACCAGATTGGGGAGGGCAAGTGGATTTTTCTGGAGTCACCCAGACATTCCTATAAGAGTCTCACCTGGTCTCCGGCCAGCCTGTGGCTCTGTCCCCTCCCCATTGCTGCCCCACCCCCGCCCCACGCACTCTGAGGCTCTCCAGAGAGTCTATGTCCACTAGCCGGTGTCTCATTTCAGCCGGACTCTGTGGCCTGCGAAGGAGCAGCTCCTGACTTTTGGGACCAGACGCTGCGGGCTATGGGCTGGGAAGTCCTTCTCACTGTCTGACCTTATTTCAACTTGCCGGACGTAGCCTGACGTCAGAAAGACTCTGAGTGGAACTTGAGTCTGCCCTTGGTCTTGAGCCTCTGAGCCTCTTCCCGTCTTCCCGTCTTCACGGAGGCTCGTTTCTCTGTCTCCGAGTGGAATCCTGGGAAGGCAGAGCTGGGAGGGAACTGAAGTCCAGTGTCCTGATCCCTTGGTTCTAATGCACCAGTGAAATGTAAGAGACCTTGGGGACGTGGAGGTCTGTGTGCAGCGAAGTCTGGCTCCCCACAGCAGGAAACAGTAGAGGGTGTGGCGGGCAGGACTCAGCTGCCCCACTGCGGCCCCATGTGGCCTGGCAGATCGGGATCTCTGAGATTCAGTGTAGGAAGAGACTTGAGACCAGAGAGGGCAAGTAGTTTGTAAAGGCTGCACAGCGGTCATGTGCCCGGGCTGAAGACAAAAGCCATGTAGAGGGACTCCACATCTCTTCCAATGTCCACGTCACCTCTTAGGCCTGTCGCTATGGAACTGATAAGCTCCTGTTCCCCCCACCCCACCCCTTGAACCCCAATCCTTAATCTCTCACAGCCTCAGTGTCCCCCAGGCAGGGGAGGTGCTTGCTCCTGTGAGTCTGGATAGTGGCTGGATGTCAGGGCCCACAAGGAAGTGTCAGGGAGACACCACCTCCTTGTGGGTAGGAAGGGGACGCGTGCTGTCAGTGTGTAAGCTGGTGGGTGGCCGTGCTCTGTCTCCTCAGTGAGACCCAGGCTCACATCGACTGAGATGTGATAGGTGTGTGTGTGTGTGTGTGTGTGTGCATGCATGCATGCATGTATGCGTGTGCATGCATGTGTGTGTGTATGCATGCATGTGTGTGCATGCGTGTGTGTGTGTGCATGCATGCGTGTGTGCATGCGTGTGTGTGTGTGCATGCGTGTGTGTGCATGCATGCGCACGTGTGTGTGTGTGTGTGTGTGTGCGCCTAATTGACATGATAGACTAGCAGGTGTGAGTAGCTTTTCAAACCACCCCACTCCTGGGGCTTTCAGAGGCTATGGCAAGCTACAGAAAGCTACCTTGCCAGACGATGTGATCTCTGACATTGGCCTCATGGGGTGGCAGTAGGTGCTGGCTCCTGAGTCCCCTAATCAGAACACCTATGTGGCTTGGGAGGAGCCGAGGGAGCAGATGGAGAGCTCTCTGGGGACCTAGGAACCTGGACAGGAGCTGGCCATGTCCCTCCCCTGTTCTGTTGGAGGCGAACATGAGCTTGGCAAGGGCGCTCTCTCACTGTGGACGCTGACAGCTCTGGCTACCTCACGCCGGAGCCTCTTCTCTGTCTCTCATGCACATGGAAATCAGGTGAGGATGTGTGAGTAGGTTCACGAACACACACTGGTACTACACACGGATGAATGCCTGTGTGTACCGGGTGCACCCTGGGGACCTCCTCAGGGATTCTGAGCAGCTACCTTTGTCCCCAGCCCACCAACAGACTGTGGTTCCTGGCAGCCACTAGGCTCAGCCCGGGCACCCCCAGTTCAATCTGTCTGTTTCTGGCTCTGGTCCCTGCTGGGCACAGGCCCCCTCCTCTCCCACCTCCTGGTGGCCTGGGGTGGGGGGGCAGGGGCAGGCCAAGGCTGGCCTGGAGCTCATGGCTAATTTTCCTGACCACAATCGATCCAGCAGCTTCTCTCGAGTCTATTAGCAGTCGGCAAGTGAAAATATCCCCCATCGAGAGCCCTGACCTGAGACAGGGAGGGGTCCGTAGCAATTTGTTCAAACAGAGGAGAGCGATTCCTTCTCATTTCTATTCCAATTTATTCCAGCGAGAAGGGAGTCAGACTGGGAGGCCAGGGCTGGACCCAGGCCTTGTCCTCTGGGTCTTCTGTGCCAGCCAGGGTGGCAGCTGGTGCCACCCATAGTTCCTGGGGGGGGGGATCTGTTGGGGGATGGGAGGAGGGAGCCTGCCAGACTTCCCGGCGTGCTTTGCTTGGCTGCCGGGCTTGGTTATGGGGTTTGGTTTTCACGAAATACAAAGCCACCTGCCAGAGCCTCATTCCCAGGCACCGGGCCCTGTGCCAGGCATGCACTCACCCAGGGGACCCTTGCCAGGGAAGAGTCTGGGCTGGTGCAGGACCGCAGTGCCCCCAGCCGGGCCCAGCAGTAGGCAAGCTAGGGAGTGGGTTGCCTTCTGAAACCCCTTAACCAACTGCCTGGGGACAGGCATGGCTCAAAGGGGAGCCGAGCACCTTAGGGCTTCTGTGCACCTATTTCCTGTCTCAGCTTCCTACTTTAGGCCTGGCCAGAGCCAGCATTTTGCTAGTGGCCTAGCCAGGGAGTCGCTTTCAAGGCCCTGCAATAACGGCTGCTTCCAGTGCAGTTGGTAGGGTGCTTGCCTAGTTTGCAGGAGGTGCTGGTTAGACCCCTGGTGCTGTGTACACTGGGGTGAGCACACCTGTGATTTCACCACTTGGGAGGCAGAAGCAGGGTGCCCAGGAGCGAGGTCAGTGTCACCCTTGATTCATATGGCGGGTTCAGGGCTGGCTGGGATTCCTGAGCCCCTGTCTCGAGAAGGAAAAAGCCTCCTTTCCAGACATTTGTTAAGTGCCTCTTGTTTTCTGGTCACTGGGCCAGAGAAGCCGAATTCCCACTTTGGCCGAATTTCCCACCTCAGTTTCTTTCTGCCCGTTGTTCCTTTTGCTCTTGTACGCACCTCGTCCTCTCAGCCGTCTGCCAGGTCTTTCTCCTGTCCCCCACCACCCCAGAGAGTAGCTTCTTTCATCTGACTGAGGGGATTCTGATGCTTGAAGCCCCAGGACCAGGGCCACTGCAGCCCGGGGGCTCTCAGGAGTGGTGCCATGGCAACCAGAGAGGAGGCTTCTGGGAAGAGTTGACCAAGTGGCCCCACATGCATAGAGGCCCCCTCCCTCTGTCAGAGCCCCAGGGAGGGCATGATGGGAGAAGATCTTCACACTGAGGTGTCAGCGGCTAGCAGCTCTGAGGTCAGCTGTTGCACATGACTTGCCAGGCTGAGGTGACACCACCAGGGTCTAATTTCAGCACCACATAACTAAATATACCACAGTAGGTAAATGATGTCTCCCTTGCTCAGGGGGTGGGGGGTGGGGGTGGGGCAGCGTGGGCTGAAAGGAAGCAGTAGAATCTTCTGGAACGGATCCCGGGTTCCAGTCCTGCCTCAGCCATGTGAAAACTTGGGCGGGATTTTATTCCCTCTCCCCGTACCTCAGTTTCCCCGCCTATGAGGAGAATCGGCGTTGTGCTAAGCTGTTCCTTGCCCAGTGCCTGGTCTGGGGGTGAGGCTTGATGACAGAGATGTTGAGAGAGGGCACAGAAAGGAGTCACAGTCCCCGCTGCGTCACAAACGATGCCTGGCATGGCATGCTCTGTGTACAGGCAGGTGACAGAATTAGGGAGAGAGAGGAGGAGGCTAAGGCTGCGGCCCTGGAAGGCTGCCGCCCTGGAAGGGAGAGGGCCTCCTTAGCTGCCATTGCCACCTCCGAACACCACTGCTGGATTTCTGTCCCCCTGCCCGAGAGAGCCAGGGGACAGTGTGCCTTACCCAGACCCGCCAGCCTCCTCTGCCTCCCTGCAAATGCCACTCTTCACCCTTCTCTCCTGAAAGTGCACCCCCTTCCATGTCATACCCATGGAGCCCTCAGCCCTCAGGAGCAAGTCCTTCCCCCCCTCGCACACCCAGTTATTTACAGGCCATTCAGAGACATAGCGCTATAATCAGATCCCATGGTGTGTGCCATTTGCAGCCAAAAGAAGGAAGAGAAACCTTTTGGTAATGGAAGGGGAAAAAAATATGCTTAAGGAGGAGGGCAGGTTCTGCAATTCCCGATTTATAAATAATCTGGGTGCTAACAAGAACGCATTCCCAAAGTTTGGTGCCTCAAACTGATTCTTGGAAGAAGATGTGTCCTTTGAGATGTTTAACATCTTTTGCTTCCCAGGAATGTTTGCTTTGAAGGAACACGAGAGAGAACAAAAAAAAGGCTTGGTGTATTTTTTTTTTCTTTTTAAAAAATTATGTATATGTGCTTGTGCACATGAGTGCAGGTATCCATGGAGGCCAGAAGAGGGCGTCAGATACCCTGAAACTGGAGCTACAGGCAGTTTTGAGCCTCCTGATGTGGGTGCTGGGAACTGAACTGGGGTCCTCTGTGTGAACATCAAGTGTTCTTAACTGTTGAGCCCTCTCTCCAACCCCTTGTGAGCTTTATAAAGAACCCAAGAAGTAGGGGCAGATATGTGGTTGTAAGTGGGGTGCCCAGGGAAGGCCTCTTGGAAGGAAATGCTAGAGAGAGCTCTGGAGAGAGTTGGGGTACCTACCCAAGAGGGGGTGGGTGATGCCATTTCAGAGGTTGTGAGACAAGAACGGACTTTGCCTGCTTGTGGAACTGTGATCTTCAAGTCAGCTGACATTGATTCACCTAGGAGACACATCTCTGGCTGTATCGGTGAAGAAGTTTCCAGAAAGGTTTAACCGAGGAGGGAAGACCCAGCCCTAATATAGGCAGTGCTCGTTTATGGGCTGGAGTCCCAGGGCGAATGAAAAGGGGAAAGCCTGCATCTCTCTCTGCTCTGACTGGGTTCAGCGTGACCAGCTGCCTCGTGCTCCCATCGCCATGGCTTCCCCACCAGGATGGACTGTGAACCAGAAAAAACCCTCCCTCTTATAAGTAAGTCGCTTGTCCCGTAATTGCTCACAGCGGTCAGAGAAGTACAACTGGTTGTTGAAAGCGTTGGTTAGGTTTAGGTGAGATGGGAATGGGATTTTGAGTGAAGAAAAGCAGGCTTTGTTAAAGGTCACTGCTGCTGCTGCTCTGCAGGCTGGTGGGTGACAGGGAGGCCACTTTAACCATCCAGGCAGGAGCTGGTAGCAGGGACCAAGAGCAGGGTGCCTCTGATGAACAGGTGGTCATCAGGAGACAGTTTGTTCCAGTGGCTGGAGAGGTGCAAGCAGTTAGTGTAACCTTGGAGCAAACCCTCCCAGGGTCCAGGGTGATGTCCCAGCCTGGAGGAACACAGGGGGTGACTCCACATTGCAGGCAGTCTTAGGAAGGTTCTGGAAGTATGGCTGTGGTTCCTCCCTGAAGCTGGCTCCGAGAATCCTGAGAGTGGGAGCTCCACTGGGGGACTCAAAGCAACCTGGGATGGGGGGAGGGGACCCCCCAGACCTGCATCCTTCATTCTTTTTCAATCCTCTTTCTTCTCTCATCCTAGGAGTTGGGGCCCTGCCAGCTCCCAGGCTGCAAGATTGATTTTGCTTTCAGTGTTGTTACTGTTATTATCAGCCACTTAAACAACTTCACAGGAAGCAGCCGGTCCCGTGCCCATCAAACATTAACCATTCATCGGAGCACTCTGCCCATACCTGTCGATACATTTTTACATAGCTGTAAACAGTCTTTCTTCCTGCTCTCTCTGCTGACATTATCTCCCCCACATGCCTCTTGCTATTGACAGAGCCCTCAGACCTGCCATTTTAATGGGCAGGAGCACCCTCTGCATCGACGGGCTGGGTTTGGGTCACCATTTCATCAGTAGTGGGCACCCGGGGCCGGTGCCAAATTGCCTTTATGCGAGTGATTTTTTCCCCCTTTGATAAATCATTTCTTCAGAGGCCTCTTCCCCCAAAGTGAGGTCACCTGTAGCTTCTGGCATGGAGACAGCTGGGTGGGCTCGTGCGCGGCTTAGCCAGGCGGATCCAATCGTTTTCTCGTGTTCGTGTCTCCCGACTGCGTAGGGGCATGGTCTCATGCTTTTTAATTCCTGCTTTTCACATCCCGAGGCTGTGTTTGGGCCTCTCGGCGCCTGATGATCATAACAGGAGTGGATCCGCACCAGGCTTTGCAGTTTACACGGTGCCGAGCGTGGGGGTTTAGTAAGGTTAAGAACTGGCATGGAGCCTCTCTTCCGCGTCCTCTGTCCCCATTCCAGCAAATTCGACGAAAGGATGCCCATCACCATCACATCCTGTCTGAGGATGATCCCAGGTACCCTCTGGAAGCCCAAGACAAGCCCTATCCTTTGGGGTTGGGTATTGGATCCATGGGCCCAGATGGCACCCCATTTAGCCCTCTGTATTGCTGGGCTTTGGGGTCAGGAGTCTTCAGGACCCCTGGCTTCAGCACGGCACCACTTTGCCTGTTCCTGGTCGGGGCCTGACCCAGGTTCTGCCTTCTGGGATGGAGGTCTGGATGTGGTTCAATAGGAGATGGCTGATTCCCAGGACCTGTGTCGCAGGCGTATAGGGACTGCAGCACTCAGGGGGCTGTGAAGGTCCACACTGGAATAGCTAGGCCCTGAAGCGTGAGTCTGGTTTATTCTGCCCCCTCCTCCTGTCTATCCTTCCCGAGTGTCTGTCAGGTGTCCTATACCATCCTTACCCGTTTAACATTCGTTATTTATAGACAGCTCATTTTATAGTCAGAAAACTGAGGCTCCAAGTTAGAGTACTCAAAGATTTGCCTCAAATCACACAGCAATTATTGTCACAATTGGGACAGGAAGCCATACCCAGGCCTGTGTCTGCTCCCAGCATGAACCTCCCCTGGGCAGATCTGTGTATGTATAAGAACTGGGGCCTGGATTATAATCATATTATAATCTGGCTGAAACGGGGGCTGAGGGGACCAGGAGAGTGGGAGAGCATGTTGGGGTCAGGTGATGGAGACCCAATCACCTAGGATGTTGAATGATGGCCCCAAATCCCTGAGCCAGGCCAATAGACAGCAGCCTTAGTCCCCCACCACCAGGGGGCGCTGTTTCACTGGTGACCAGACTCAGACTCCCTTGCTGCTCTCTTTGTGGCATCCAGCTAAAGTAGCCCCCATTCAGCTTTATTGATTCCACTTGTGGAACTTCAGGGCAGGTTCCCAAAGGGCGCTGGGCTCTATTACCTCCTGGGAATGGAGCAAAAATGAGTGCCTACCAGGCACCAATGTGAGGAGCAGTGTTTCTCCATCTTGCAGGTAAAGAAACTGAGGCTCAGAGGTTTATTAACTTGTCCAAGGTCATGTGCCTGTGAAGTCTAAGGTGGAGTCCTGCCTCTGTCCCTCAGGCTGTCCTTATGCAGCCTAGGTCTCAGAGCCTCAATCTAACAGGCTCCTGCCTGAGGTTGGGGCCTTCCTTTCTCTTACCCGTGTGACTGCCCTGTGCTGGCTACTAATGCCCTTTGTCCACCTCAGGCCTGGACTGGAGTCCCTGCACCCACAGGAAGACCTCATTTAGAGGTCTTCCCCGGTGGCCTGGGAGCATGTGTGTGTGTGGTCTTCCCAGAGCCTCATGAACGGACGAGCAGCCTAGATGGCTGCTGATTGACAGCTGACAAATGCAAGCTTCTCCAGGCTCACCTCCTGCTTGCATGCACAAGGAGACCCAGATGTGGTAAGAGGTGCCAAACATTCCCAGAGACTAGGGCACAGACGAGCTGGCCAGCGCTTTCAGAAGGATGGGGTCGATAGAGAGAGGACCAACCTCTTCCAGAAGCTTCTGGCTCTGCAAGCAGGCTGTGCTTTTGGTGATGTAAAACCAGCTTATTTCTGGGCTCAGTGGTGGTGATGGGACCTGTGCCTTGCTCGGTGATGGTGGTCCATTTCACTTAGAGGTGAGGGATCCTTGTAGCGGAACAGGGAGGTTGGCTGGATGTGTGACTGGTCTTTGATTTTCTTTTATTATGTACTTGGTGTGTGCATGTGACTGCCTATGCAGATGCATGTGTGTGTGTGCGCGCGTGTGTGTATAGGTCAGAGGTCGACTTTGGGTGTTGTTCCTCAGGAGTCCTCCATCTTTTCCTTTTGGAGCCAGAGTCTCTCACTGGGTGGGTGGTGGCTCACTGCCTGCCTCTCCCTCTTCAGCACTCACGTGGTGCTCTGGCTTTTTGCGTGCTCTTGCACGCTGGGGCAGAACTCAGGTCATTGTGCTTGCAAGGCCAGTGCTTTCCGGCTGAGCTGTTCCTTCCATCCTGTGGGTTTGGTTTTGATCAGTGCAAACGGCCTTGGAGCGGAGGACAAATTTTCCCGTGGTCTGAGCCGAGAAGCCCCGGGGCTCCTCACAGAAGTGGTTCCTATCGATGAGCGCCCCTCTCCCCTCATCCTGGTTCTGAGGGCAGGGTCGTTCATTGCAGAGGGTCAAGATATGTTAGAGACGCAATCAACACATAAGTGGGAAATCCAAAGGAGACCCTAGGGAGCACAGGAGGGGAGAAGGAGGGGAGACAGCAATGGATGTGGCCTTGAGGTCCTCGGCCTGGGATGACCCGGGGTGGATGAGCGGAAAGTCTGCTGGGGTTTCTCTGAAGATAGCTTGCACCAGAATGAGACTAGAGGAGATGGGCAGAGAGAGGTGAAATTGTTTCAACTTGGTTTTCCCAGCACAGAACTGGAAGTGTCTCTAGTCTCAAAGGACTCCCAGAAAGTGTCCCAAGTCACCCCTGGCCAGCAGCACACAGAGGACAGACTTCAGGCAGCTGTGTAGACATCCGGGCTGCACGGAGGTTAGACCAGCACTGTTTCAGAGAGCACGGAGGACAAGGCTCATTTCCCCAGGAGGCGCATGTCCATTGACCCGTGGGCCGTGGAGGGGAGGGGCTCAGAGCATCAATCCCTGCGAAAGATGGTTCGGGAGGGCTGGCTATCACCTGGCCCAGAAAGCCTTCTCCGAAGCCCTCAGCTGCCATTCTCTGATCAGCTAATTAAGAAAGAAAAGCTTGTTAATATTTCAGCACTGTTAACTCCACCAAGTTATTAAGTGTCCGTTTACATTACATGCATAAAAGGATCAATAGACATGCTGGTACCCAGAGATGGGAGGGCAAGAGGGGTCCTGGTGAGGGAGGGATGGCGGCAAAGGATGCTGCCCATATGACCCGGCCAGAGACCGTGTTCTGAGCCCAGTCTGCAGCACTGAGCTGGGCACCCAGCAAATGAAATTCAGGAAGTACAGTGGCTTCCAGAGAGAGCAGCTTTAGGGGGCTTAGGTAACCTTGCTGAGTCTCATCTTTCTTATCTGAAAAATGGGGACGACAGACTCATTAAGGTGACAAATAGGATCACATCTGAGATAATGCTCTGTAGAACACTGCGTCACAAACGCGCTTCCTGGTATGCTGTTGTGGGGAGGGCATGGGGTCACCTGAGGTATGACCCAGGTCCCCAGCTCCCAGAAGTCCCTCTCTGACTCTAGGTAGCCCTTCGGCCACAGCGGGTGGCTTCCTGGGCAAATAGTAGCAGGGATTCCAGAGGACAGGGGACAGAGGTACAAGGTAGCAGAGAGAAAGCCTGGGTTTGAGTCCCGGCTCTGGTATGGTCCCAGTGAGCAACCCAATCAAGGTGTTTGCTTCTCCGTGCCTCAGTTTCCCTCTTTGTGAAGGAGGCTAAATACTGACTTGACCTCTCCATCACAGAACAGAGAGATAAGGAGCTTGACCATGCACAGGGCACATGGGGGCCGTGCCACTGCTCAGCTGTGTGGCAGGGGCCGAGGGGTCTTCATTCATGTCTGCCACCTCACGGAGAGGCGAACGCTTCTTTGGCTCACGTTTGCCTTAGCCTCAGAGTGGTGGCCCACAGTTTAGGTGGCTTGCTGTGTGCTGGACACTGTCTAATTGTATTTATTTACTTAGTGTGTGCATGCATGTTTATATACATGTGTATGAGCATGGTATATATGTGTGACATAGGCACATGTGTTTGTGCGTGTTCCTGTGTTCCCGTGAGCATACCTGTGGGAGCCAGAGGAGGATGCTATGCATCCTGTTCTGCTATTCTCTGCCTTATCAACCGAGAAAGAATCTCTGAGCTTGGAGCTAGGCTGGCGGCCAGCAAGCCCCAGCAGCCCTCTTGTTCCCTGCCCCAATACCGTGGTCAGGCCCTAGGCCTCTACATGGGTGCTGGGGATTTGAACTCTGGTCCTCATGCTTACACAGCAAGCATTCTTGTCCTCTGAGCCATCTCCCCAGACACCGCTTTGAACACTCATGTGGGTTTTCTTACGCATTCCTCACGGTCTCTCGCTGCATGTTTTAAGTAAGAAGATTAAGGCTCCGGAGGCTTCAGGGGCGCCGTACTGTAAGGGAGGGCATGCTCTGAACCCCCGGCCCCCCAGCGTGAATTTCTGGTATATTCATGAGACATCCCTTCCAGTTCCCCGTCTGCTTCTGTGTGTTTCCATGCCGGGGATGATAGAGGACCACAGTGGGCGGGGCCTCTCCTTGCTCCGATTCACTGTCTCGAGAGCTGTCATTCATCATGAGAGCGCCTGCTCTCTGGGCCAGTGTTTTACATGCAGTGCTTCACAGGCTCATGGCGGCTCTGAGAGAGGCCACTGCTCTTATTTACAAGCCAAGAGGCTCCCTAAGGCTCAGGAAAGAAGGTTAAGGAACTTGAGTGGTGTCACCCAGCAGGTGGGTGACAGACCTGGACGTTGGTCCTAGATCTAGTGACTTCAGAAGTCTGCTCCTCCCTCCAGTCCGTCTCTGTCCTTGGTCACACTCCCCTCCTTTGGAGCTGTCACCGCACATCCTGGAGCCACTTTGGTCCTCTTCACTTTGGTCCTCCTGCTCTTCGAGAGCAAATCCTGTTTGCTTTTGGTGACAATCTCTCCAGCACCCGGCGTGGCTCTACCCCTGGGTATGTGTGGTCGGGCAGATGGAAGCAGGGATGAAGACAGGCCCTGGCTCGGTGGCCTTTGCAGCAGATGCTGCTGCGGGAGGCTTCCCAGGACGAGCAGAGCTGGGGGCTGAGGACAGGTAGAGTCAGGGACAGAAATGCGGAGCAGAGTGGAGGGATGCTGTCTGTGGTGGCGACCTGCGGAGGCCACTGCACAAATGGATGTGCCAAGGCGGGGGAGGGGGCACTGGGTCTGTGATGCCAGCAGGAAAATGTGAAGCTGGAACCAAATCAGCTCTGACCAGGTGACTTTTCCTGGGGCGATATGAATGAATGTCTGTTCACCCACCTAAGGCACCCAGGGAATCTGAGTTTATGGCAGTTACTTACAGGAGACTGGGTGACTCAAAGACACCAAATTCCTGGAGCCAGCTCCCTGTACAATGTGCAGGCGGCTCCACCGAAGAGTCTTGGCTCTCTAGCCGTTGTTCCTGCTGTATAACCTCGCCCAGGGGCACTGTGCACCCTGAAACCCCCTGAATTGCCTGGTAGTCTCTTGGAGTCTCTTTCCTCCCTCAGGGAAGGGCTATTCCAGTTCCCAGGAGATGGCTAAGCAACCATCTCCAGTGTGGGATTGTTGTGATGGCTCTGGGTTCTCTGGCATAATTGCAATGATTATTGCCAGCAGAGACAGGTAAATAGATGACTTTTATTATTTCTTAGATTGAAGTATAACCTAGTATTAGTCACTGTGATAAAATGCCAGAGAGAATCAACCCAAAGAGTGGAAAGAAAGGTTTGATTTTGGCTCACGGTTGTCACGAATACATGCCGACGTGACCAGCTTAAACAAACAACCAAAAAACACCAAATATGTGCATCCTAGGGATTAACCTCAAATCCTCACATGTGCAAGGCATATGGTTTACTGACTGAGTTCTGTACCTGGCCATCTCCAGTCCCCTTCTGAGACAGGATCCCACGCGGTTCAGGCCAGCCTCAAACGCTATGTAGCCAAGAATGACCTTGAAGTGGTCCTCTCACTCTGCCTCCTAAATACCGGGATTCCAGGTGTGTGCATCACACCTGGTTTTATTCAGGGTTTCATGTACACTGAGCAAGCATTCTACAAATCGAGCTACAGCCTGAGCCCTCTTCATCAAAGGCCTTTGGTTGATTAAATTAGTACCCTCACGATCCAGTCACCTCTTAGCACAGCCGGGGCCTAAGCTACCAACACAGGAGCCTTTTGGGGAGGGGTGTGTCATATCTGAACTGTGACCGACAGGGCGACGGCCCGAGCAGACACCTAGACACGTGGACCTCGTGATCACTGAACCGGCACGCTGATTGTGGTGTCTTCCGTCTCACCCTCCCCCGCCACCCGGACATTCTGGTGTTCCCTTCCCAGTTAATAATACCCTGTCTACCCAAGGCAATCACTGCCAGGCCTCTGTCAGTACAAGGTTAGCTTCTGCCGTTTTGAATTTTGAACAAATGAAATCATGCATTATAGACACTTCCGTGTCTGGGTTCTGTCAAACCGTGCCTGGGAGGTTCGGCGGTGCCGGCCTGGCTATCGTTCATTTCCTTCACTTAGTCTGATGTTGCGCCGCTTAAAGACGTCAGCGCAGGCTGGGGAGATGTCTCAGTGGGTAACACACTTGTCGAGCAAGCTTGACAACTTGAACCCTTAGGACCCGTGTAAAGTTCGGGCACAGTAACAGAAAAGTCTGTGATCCCAACATGCTCTTACTGGGAGATGGGAAGCAGAGGCAGGGGGATTGCTAGAAGCTCCGTGGCCAACAAGTGTGGAGACTGTAGCTGAGACACCCTGTCTTTTCCTTTGTTTTCGTTTTGAGACAGACTCTCATTGTGTAGCCCCGGCTGGCATAGAACTCGCTATGCAGACCAGGCTGGCCTCGAGCTCATGAAGCTCTGCCTCCCACTGCTGTATACAAGCACCACGCGCCACCACGCTGGATTCTCCTTTCCACTCTTGACAGACACGCGGGTTGCTTCTGAATTTTACTTATTAGAAGGAAAGCCACTCGGAAGATTATTTCTCTTTGTTGTTGTTTATTTGTAATTATGTGTAAGTGTGTATAGGGGGCGGGTACGGGCATATGGGCGCCGGGAACTGGGCTCGGGTCCTCTGCAGGAGTAGTGCGTGCTCTTAACCACCAAGCCATCTCTCCAGCCCTTGGGAGATTCTTGGACCTGTACTCAGCCATGTTAGAGTCAGATTTTATTTATTTATTTATTTTTGAGGCAGGGTTTCTCTGTTGTAACCCTGGCTGTCCTGGAACTCACTCTGTAGACCAGGCTGGCCTCGAACTCACAAAGATCTGCCTGCTTCTGCCTCCCGGGTGCTGGGATCAAAGGCATTGGCCACCTCTGCCCAGCCGAGTCAGCTGGCATTGATAGCTAATGTCACCAAAGGGAAATGGGTAATCTTAACAATGTCATCCGTGATGGATGCTCCCTGCCCACCTCCAGTGAGGAAGCTACAGGCCCTGCCTGAGTCGGCTGGCCGGGCCCCCGCACCCTGGCGCGGGCTTGCTGTGCCCTGAGCGTGTGCAGCTTGTAACTCTTTTCCATAATTCCTTATCAGTCACCAAAGCTCCTGTCGTTACAACACTGCCTTGCTGTGGGCAAGCCACGGCATCCAAGATTATAGCTTATCTCCCACGGAAGCCTGTTCAAGAGATGTCTTCCCTGTCAAGAGGCACCCCGGGCCTCCTGCAGACATTCACGCAGCCTCCTGGTCTTATCAACAACCAGCATGCATAGCATCTCTTGGTAGCTTGTTGCCTGATGAGGCTTCCTGGGCACCTGGGCCAAAGATACCTATCTCTTCTGTGTATGGTGACGTCCGTGCATTTTTATGGCACGGTGACAGCGATGGGCACAGTTCCCAGAGTGCGGTGTGCGTTTTATACAGACACCGTGTGTTGACTACAAAATCAACAGCAAGTTGAAAAGGCCTCAGAAGTCATGGGTCCACTTCCCTCCTATGAGTCGGGTAACAGGCTCAGAGAGGTGACTTGAGTCGCCCAAAGACACGCAGCTTATCTTTTAACGGCTCAGCCCGGGTTTACTCCTCTGTGACAACCATGCAGTCAGGATGGTCACCTGGACCCCGTTTGCAGAAGTTTGCCTCATTATGCATGGCTGGTGTCATGCCCAGTGGCTGCACCACAGGCTTATCAGCCTATCTGGGATCGATGGCTCATGCCTGTAATCCCAGCACTTAGAAGGTAGATGAGGCAAGAGGATTGGGAGTTCAAGCTCACCCTTGCTGCAGAGTGTACCGGAAGCCAGCCTGAGCTTGGTGAGGCTCTGTTTCAGTTTCTTGACTTGCTGGCTGGTGGCCTTTTGGGACAGAGCTCTGGTTAAATCATGTTCGTCCCATAGGTGTTGATGGCGGGCACTCCTTTCGGACACGGGCAATTCTACTTTTTATTCATCATGTTCACACCCCCACCATGTAAGTTCTAGGAGTTGGCTGCACACCCAATCCAGAGACGGATAAAATAAGGCCCAGGCATATCCGTCGTTCTTCCTTGAGTGGCATGTGTTGCAGGACTCAGCCCCGCCCACTGGCATGGGCCCCAAGGGTGCCCCGTGACCAGACACTGTGGCACCCTGGGGCAAATGCTGTTCTCTGGAGCTCGCTAGGGTCCTCCTGTAGCGGCTACTGCGTTCTCCTCCCAGGACCACCCTTAGGAACCACAAGCATCCTTGTGGATTTCTCCTCAACATGGGACCCAGCAGGCACAGTCTGATGTGTGCACACTGTGGATACAGGATACTGGAAGGCTTCTAGAGGGGATGCCCCCCCCCCACTCCAGGACCTTGGTATCTGTATCAACTCCCCTAATCCCTGTTCTCAGTCATGGTCCACCAGGTGTGAAGCTGGGGCCTTCCCTCCTTCCCAGAGCCCAGGCACTGGTGGGTTCGTTGGATGGGACTAGATTTTAGTCCATGCTCCCCTGTGCCCCTAGGGCCACACCCTTGGCTTATACCTCTGGTCACTGGGTAGAAGGGAGTCACCGTCTTTCGAGAGCTCCTAGCCTCCCGTGAAAACATCTGCGCCTTGGAGGAGGAGCTAAGCCCAGGAGGACAGTGTGAACAGATGATCTGGCCCTGGGAGAGAGGCTGGGAGGGAGCTGTGCCAAATTACCTTGTCTACAAGAGGGACTGAGGGGGCTGGGAGATGGCATTGTAAGCGGAGCTCTCGCTTTATGTGTAGGACTGGAACTCGGACCCCCAGAACCCATGTGAATACCGGGCGGCATGCCAGCCTGCCATTCATCCCAGTGGCTGCTTGAGAGGTAGAAGGGAGATTCCTGGATCAAGCAGGAGAGGTAGATTAGCTGAGAAAGATCTGGGTTCTCTTGAGAGTGACTGAGAAAGACTCCTTCAGGCCTCCACGCACGTGCATGTGTCCACGTTCACACACACAACTCACACATGCCCCCCTTCTAAACATTTGCTAAGAAAAATTGAAAAAGCAGAAGCTGAGAGTGTTTTCGTGGGTGGTGTGTAGGCGCGTGGCTTGCTGGGTACCTGGTCCTGAGAGGAACTGAGATAGGCAGCTAACAAAGATGAGGTTTAGGCCAGGCGGTGGCGCACACCTTTGATCCCGGCACTCGGGAGGCAGAGGCGGGAGGATCTCTGTGAGTTCTGGTCTACAGAGTGAGTTCCAGGGCAGCCAGAGGTACAACAGAGAAACCCTGTCTGGAAAAACAAAACAAAAAAAGAACAAAGATCAGGTTTAGGAAGCTTAGCCTTAGCCTGTCCCTAGGGGGCGCCCGAGAGCCTGAGCAGCTACAGTCGCCTCTGTGTGTGTGTGTGTGTGTACGTGTACGTACACGTACACGTGTGCGCGTACGCACATGAATGAATGCTGGGGAATGGGTGGCCTGAGCACCCTGAACCGTGAGTAGCGGAGGGGGATGGGCACACCCGTCATGTTGCAGAGCTGGACATACCGCTGGAGCACCCAAATCTTAGAGCTGCCACCACAAGGAAGCCAAGCTAACAGAGCAACTGGCTACCCAGCCTGCAGTGTTATTAAATATGTGACCCAAATCATGTCTGGCCACCGTCCTTTGTAAACCAATTAAAAGGGACAAATTACAGTAGGATGCAGAAAAAAATGTACTCAATGTGTCCACATTGGGAAGAGGGCCAGAGAGCCAATAAACCCACTAAGTTCATCGATGAGGGTCTTGAATTGAGATTAGAGTTTTAATGGACAGCCAAGGATATGCGTTTCTAAGCGGTCCCTCCCGAGGTGTGGTCCTGCCAGTCACTGGCCCATCACTGTCTGGGCCTAGGTCTCTTCCTGTAAGGCGGTCGGTTACCTTGTTGGAACTGTGTGGAACCTCTTTCCGAGAGACAGTTCCTCTTTGAGTTAGTGCCTTTCCTCCCCCCCCCCCCGTGGTATTCCTGGGGGAAATTCCCATTCTTTGGGCGCCTTTGCTTTAATAGTCTGACAGGATCGATTGAGAGACAGTGTCTCTTTAGAATGTCTTCATTTCTGCCATGCCTGTGAAAGCCTGGGTGCCCCCATGGGTGTCCCCACGCCATCCCATTGTGCTGGTCCCTTACTGAAGAGCACGTATGGTACCAACTCTTTCCCAAGCCCTGAGATCTCCTCGTTCTGGCCTGGGCGCTGGGAAGAGTCGACGCTGACCCAGTGGGGGTGAAGTCTGGGACTTCCGGCTGGACTCTCCCTAGACATACCGAGAGGCAGCCCTAGCCCCTGAGCTCTGCGAGTCTTCCCTAGCCCTCCTCTGTCCTCTCTCCGCAGCTCCAGCCCAGGCCCAGATCGTTCACGCAGGACAGGCCTGCGTGGTGAAAGAAGATAACATCAGCGAACGTGTCTACACCATCCGGGAGAGCGACACCCTGGTGCTGCAGTGTCTGGTCACTGGGCACCCTCGGCCCCAGGTAAGCTGGGCCTTGGCCTTGCTGGGCTCCCATCCTGCCCACACTCCACTGCCTGAGATCAGAGTCTGGGAGGGAGCAGGAGCTGGGGGATTACACTGCCCAGGGCAAGCCACGTGACAGGACAGGAAAGACTAAGGCCGGAGGACTAGCCTGGAAATGAACTCTTTATGGAAATGTCGGGTGCCATGGGCGCCATCACCTGAAAACACTGACAGCCGAGAGGAAAACGGAATGCCAGTTGTTCCGTTCCACTCCATCTCTGACCTCTGTGGAGCAGACACGTCTTTACACACACCCTCAAGGCACACCGGAGGCCAGACCGTATATGCCGGGGAGGCCCCGTGCCCTGTGTCTTCTCTCTCTGGCTCCTCCAAAGACCCCATTTTACGGCTGAGAGACGCTGAGGCCCTGGGAAGGTGGGCAGGCTCCCAAGCTCCCACAGCGCTTACGAAAACAGAAGCAGAATTTGAATCTGGAAGCCGTACCCTCTGCAGCTTGGTGCACAGCCCTCCAAAGCATCCATCTTGGCGTGAGGAATGACTGGGGCAACCCTTCAGCCCTTTTGGCAGGCCAGAAGCGTACTCTGGAGGTCCAGAGACACGAAGCAATTAGAAGGGGACAGAAGACAAGTGTCTGGAAATGCCAGATGAGTTTTGCCATAGATCAAGTGCTCAGGTTCAGGCAGGGGGTTGTAGCGGGCTGTTGCTGAAGGCTGGTGGAGCAGGCAGGTGGGGAGAAGGGCTGCAGGAACTGGCTGCCTGGCGAGCCGCGCTGACCTTTAATACTTGAATAGCAGCAACAAAGGCGGCAATTGGATTCTGGGAAGGACATTGAAGTAACAGTCCTTTTTTTTTTTCCCCCTCCCTGATAATTTGGGGGAACGGAGACAGCTTTCATAGCTTTGGGCTTTGAGATAAGCAGATGTGCAAGGGAACCCCTAAAGATTCCATCCAAAGCCACGCTCACGGCTCGGCCCTGCCCAGAGGTCTGTTTGGCATTGACGACAGCATCGTGGCATTTCTGTGGATCTTTGGCTCGCGTGGGGTGACTGCAGCGGGGATGTGGCTGGGGAGGCCGGCAAGGAAGTTGTCAGGCTGCACTGACCCTCTGTGCACGTGTCCCATGCGTGACCACCAGTGGCCGTGGCTGGGTGACAGGGTCTCGTGTGACCCGGGTGGGCCTCAGGTTTGCCACATAGCCAAGGATAACCTTGGATTTCACCCTCTGTCGTCATCGCCAGTGGCTTCATTGCTCGCCCTGTCAGACAAGCTCACATGGTTGGCTCTGCCCTGTCTCCTCCACAGACTCTGGCTTTTGTGTCTTAGATGGGTCCCCTCTCCATCACCTCTAGAGGATGAGCTAGAGCTCAGATCTTCAGTCTCGTCCCTGCACCACTGCAGTAGCTTGGAGTCGATCTCCCAGGGGCTTTTCTTGCCTCCTCCCTTCATTGCACTGGAACAAACACCCCCCAAATTGCTCCATTACCTTACTCCCAACACCTAGCAAAAACCGGTGGCTCCCCTTTGTTTACCATCCTTGTCCAAAGCCCCTGGGGTGAAACTGGAGACTTTCTATATCCTGGCCCCACTTGCCTCTGCACTGCGCCCCCCAACACCTGTGTCCCACATTTGTCCCAGGCACATGGGCCTCCCAGCACCACCCCCAGCACTCCTCAGCATCCATAGTACCCCCAGCACCTCCCAGCACCCCCCCAGCATCCCCCAGCACTCCCCAGCATCCTCAGCACCCTGTAGCACCCCCAGCACCCCCCAGCACTCCCCAACATCCCCCAGCACCCCGCAGCACCCCCAGCACCCTCAGCACCCCCCAGCATCCCCCAGGTATGCTCTGTTCATCTGGCTTCCTGCCACTGCAGCCCTCTCTCCCAAGGGCTCCCTTTCCTGATAGTGTCCTTGTAGCGATATTGAGCGTCTGTCACGCTCCAAACCCAGGATGGCTGTAGAGGCTGCAGCTGGGCCACCTATCCATCAGGAAAGCAAGAGGTGGGCCTCAAGGTCCACGCCCAGGTCAGGATGAGGCCGAATGGACACAGAGTTCATGGTTGCTCCAAACGAGGAGCTAGAGCATAGGCATGCGAGGGCCTGTAATGAGGCGGAAGCCACGCAGCCAAATTTCTTGCTGCCACTTAAGCAAACCAGGACAAGTTGTTGGGCAGGGAGGAGGAGTGGTTTCGAGAGCTAGCAAGCTGTGGAAGACGGAGGGCTAGAGACGTAACTCAACAGACGGCTTGCTGAGCTCTGGGTTCCACCTGGGCACAAAATAAGGTGCGGTGGGACACACCTGTAATCCCAACACTTCGGAGATGGAGCCTCGAGGATCTGGAGTTCAAAGTCAAGTTCAAATATCAAGTTCAAGGCCAGCCTGGGCTATATGAGTCCCTGTTTCAAAAATTAAAAGAGGCTCTCACCAGGTGGTGGGTGTCAGGATAGTGCGGGGCGCTGTGGGGGAGGGGCAGAACAGACAGCTGAGCACCAAGTAGCTGGAGTCCTCAGGGTGGTCACAGACTTTGGGTGCTCTGCCTCTCTGAAACACAGGCGCTGTTCTCTATGCCCCCCCACCCCCGGAATGTTCTGGGTTCTTTAAAGAAAAGTTACGGATGAGAAAGATGCATGCTCTCTGTGCCTTCGGTTTGCCTTCTTAGGAATAATTAATTCTGTGGCTAATTACTAGGATACAAAAGGCTCCTCTGAGAACAAGGAGAGCGTGAAAAGCTGCTTTTCCCTGGAGTGTGGGAGAAACAGAAGCGACTGTCCCCTGCAGGACGGAGAACATTTGCTGGGAGGGCAGCTTTAAAACTATTAGGTGTCGTCCACTACCAAGCAAGCGGGAGTCCTTGTATGTGGCCCAAATTAGTGGGCTTTTTAAGGGAACTAAGAGCAAATGAATGGAGAGCTTTTTTGTTTTGTTTTAAGGATTTTTTCCCCCTGGGTGCCAGCAGCTGTGGGCAGAAGCTGAGGAGCCTTGGGGTTGCACCCACCCCAAGAGGAAATGTATCCACATGCACAGGGCAGGTCAGACAGGGCTCACAGGAGGCAGTGTCCATCCACTGTTGGGACAAAGCACCCAGGAAAGTAAACTGTGATCTCAGGTTTTCACAGGTCTCCAAAAGCATGTGACAAACTTCTTTCAACTAGTTCTTGCTTCCTGGTTTCCACCGCACCCCCACCCCGTGCTATCAAATCTGAACCCATCAGTAATGGGTTGCCTAGCAACAAAGCCTTAGACACACAAACCTTCTGGGGACACTGCACATCCAAACCACAGCAGGGCTGCAGGTCCATCCAGGACTGAGAGCTCAAGTGGGTACATAAGAGCTTTTGCCCATGAAGGGAACCAGGAGCCTGTCCCCAGAGCCACAGCAAGGTGCCAACCTATGAGAAAGCAGAACCCTGCTCTATGCGATCAGTGTGATATAAGAAAAAGCAAACAGAAATCACAGAAATCAAAGCAGTAAAATCAGCCCAGCCGTGGTGGCACGTACCTTTAATCCCAGCACTAGGGAGGCAGAGGCAGAGGCAGAGGCAGAGGCAGAGGCAGAGGCAGAGGCAGAGGCAGAGGCAGAGGCAGGCAGATCTCCAGAGTGAGTTCCAGGACAGCCAGAGTTACAACAGAGAAACCCTGTCTCGAAAAACAAAAGCTAAACAAACAAACAAAAGCCCAAAAAACAAAATCTCGTTTGTTATTTTAATGGCCTTAACACCTCAGAGGTAGCCAAAGAGAAAATTAGTAAATTGGGTGATAGACCTGAGAACATTCACCCCAAGTCTGGAGCAGCAATACAGATTTTGAAAGAGAGGTTTAGGGGTGTAGCTCAGGTAGGTAGGGTACTTCAGCACGCTTGAAGCCCTGGGTTTGGTGCGTACACTCACGTGATACTAGCCACTGTGGCATTCAAGGTTATCTGTCAGCTACATAGCATTCGAAGCCAACCTGGGATAAGAAAAGAATACACATAGATACAATAAAAGAACGACCATTTGGAACCCCAGTTCCAGCGGATCCGACACCCTCTCCTGGCCCCCAAAGTCACCAGACATGCACACGGTACACAGAAATACATGACACGTTAAGAGAAAATCCAAGTTTTGAATAGTCTGTTAAAAATCCACATCGACAAAATAGGCACCAACAATCACCGAGAGCACTATTAATAATAGAAAACGTTGAATGACTAATGCACCCGAGCCACCATGCCTAAGTGCTTCGCTTCCTGAACTTCATAACTTGCAACGTAGGCATTATGCTATATTAGTTATTGTTGACTGGCAAATACTTCAGAAAAGCAGGGGCTTGAATCCTGGAACACTCCCTGTCTCTCAGCGCCCGCCCCGCCCGCCCGCGGCGGCAGGAGTCCAGCAGCGGCTGATTCTCACACAGGGTCTCTCACAAGGCTGCAGTTTGGGTGTCAGTCATCTGAGGAAGGTTGGGCCTGAGAACTGTCTTCAGAGGGGAGTGGCGGCCGACCGCCTGAGGCTGTAGTTCCTCTCCACAGGACTGCTCAGGGCAGAAGAGCTGGCTTTCTCCAGATCGAGGCCGGGGTGGAAATCAGTTTCATAGCCTATCCTACCCTCTCTCTGTTGCGGAATTCTTTTGGCTCCCTGGAACAGTGGGCTGGGCCTACAGAGGCGTGAAGCCAAGAAGGCCATCTTTGAGACTGGCTTCCAGTAGAGCTCTTTCACAACCAGGCGTGTGAGACTGAGGGTTAGAGGAACCTAGTAGATCACTAAGCTAGCAAGTGGGTTAACACACCTAGTCACAGTCTTCCCAGCTCTAAGTATATCCTTGTCCAATCCTCCATTAACCCTAGGCAACTTAGTTGGGAAAGGAAGGCAGGAGAGGCCGGCTCAAGCCAACCATACACGTCCTGACAGACCCACAGCCCTGCCCGGGCTCCTGACTTACAGAGAGCCTCTTCCCTCTGACCTTAACCTCCCCGCTGCGGCTCCTCTCACTGCCGTGTCCTGAGGGGTCATCTGTGCCTCCCTGATACCTGCTTGGGCCAGGCCTGGGTCCACCCTCTCCTGTGCCCTGGAGAGCGTGGGGCAGGCCAGGGACGCCGTGCGGGGCCGTCGGTCATCTACCCCAACCTCAGTGTGGTGACTAACCCGCCCAGGTGCGGTGGACCAAGACCGCGGGCAGCGCATCGGACAAGTTCCAGGAGACGTCGGTGTTCAACGCGACGCTGCGGATCGAGCGCATCGCCCGCACCCAGGGCGGCCGCTACTACTGCAAGGCGGAGAACGGAGTGGGCGTGCCGGCCATCAAGTCCATCCGCGTGGACGTGCAGTGTGAGTCGAGGCCCCACGAGGCCCTGTACCCTGACAGCCCACGCCCCTGCAGGGGACAGTTCCCGAACCCTCGAACCCTCGGGGTGGGCTGCGGGGGGGGGGGGCGGGGGACGGGGCAAACTGCGGAGGGGGGGCGGAGAAGTGACATCGTGGTGGAAGACCAAAAAAACCTCTCTTTGGGAGTGGACCGTTGTGTGCTGTCCCTCTGCCCTGAATCTCCCTAAACCTTCTCCGCATTCCCGTGTCTCCGCATTCCCGTGTCTCCCCCGTCCCCGGGACCTTGACATAGGCCTTTAAAGTGGACGAGGCATGTTGGATTCTTCTTCTTCTACAGATGAGGAAAAGTGAGGTACCCGAGTTCTGTTCCCAGCACAGAGCAGGGAAGCCTCCCGCCCTACTCTTGAGGACACAGGGGCGGATCTGGAATTTTCGTCCCACTGCCCTGTGGAACTGTAGACCCCACCCCCACCCGGGTCACAGCCCAGACTGTACAGACTCTCTGAGGAACGTTTAAGATTGTATTTATTTATATAGTGGTTGTGTAGGTCACAGAATAACTGGCAAGAGTTTGTTTTCTTGAGGCTCAAACTTTGGTCTTCAGGCTTGCTGGAAGGTGCTCTTCCCCACTGAGCCATCTCTCCTGTTCTCAGGAATCATTTTAAAAATGCTGATACCCGGATGGTGGTGGCGCACGGTTTTAATCCCAGCACTCGGGAGGCAGAGGCAGGTGGGGTCTCTGTCAGTTTGAGGCCAGCCTGGTCTAGAGAGTCAGTTCCAGGACAGCCAGAGTTACAACAGAGAAACCCTGTCTCAGGAAAAAAATAGAGGGAGAGGGAGAGAGAGAAAACGCCAATCCCTGGGCTCAACTTCCAGAAGTTCTTATGTGAGCGACAGGGGATGTGCCCTGACGTCAGGGTTCCCTTAAGCCGCCAGCTCAATACCCGTTTACATTTGCACACGTGAGCAAGCACCATTGGTTTCGAGATGTAGTGTGTTTTCTAAGGCCGGTCCAACCTGTGGTCTGGAGACCAGACGCACCCTACCTACAATGACAACATCGTGTCCACTGTCAAAATGTCGGACACACCGCTAGGCAATCCCCTTAAGCCCTCTCCCAGCCAAGAACACCCCAGATGATCACCACCCATGAGGGAGTCTAGGGATCAGTGTTAAAAAGAAATTTCAGGTTAAGATATTCCTCAGTTGGTAGATTGCTTGCTCAGCATGCAAGAAGCCCTGGGTGCGACTCTCCAACACTGCATACATCGTGTGGTGCGTACACCTGTAAGATCCAAGCTTGGGCGGTGGAGGCAGGAGACTCAGAAATTCAAGGTCAGCCTCAGCTGCATAGTGAGTCCCAGGCCAGCCTGGGGATACGCAAGACCCTGTTTCAAAAACAAGGGAAAAAAACTCAAAAAAGTTGCAACAAAGAGAAAATCTTCATATCATTTAAACACAGCCCAACACTACCCATCTAGTCTGATTGGCCAATGAGGAAACCGAGGCCCAGAAAGAAATGAAAGGCATAGAGCGAGAGGCCCATACAGGACGATCAGCTGGTAGGGAGTCTGGGAAGCCATCAGCTCCAGTCCCCTGCCTCTAACCAGCTTGGTCAAGCTTGTAGAACCAAAGGCAGGCATCAACTTCCTGTGTCC
Source organism: Cricetomys ansorgei (assembly GCA_026225945.1). NCBI lineage: Eukaryota > Metazoa > Chordata > Mammalia > Rodentia > Nesomyidae > Cricetomys > Cricetomys ansorgei. Next base: position 766,385 of record JAMJFZ010002048.1, on the reverse strand, counting down.
TTTGTGAGTGGCTCTGCTCTCTCCAAGGGCTTCAGGGAGACTGAGCCTTCTCTGGCCTGGGATCACCTCATCTTGACTCAGGCTGATGTCCTTGCAGACTTGGACGAGCCTGTGCTCACGGTGCACCAGACGGTGAGTGACGTCCGTGGCAATTTCTACCAGGAGAAGACTGTGTTTCTGCGATGCACCGTTAACTCCAACCCACCCGCCCGCTTCATCTGGAAACGGGGCTCCGACACCCTGTCTCACAGCCAGGACAATGGGGTTGACATCTATGAGCCCCTCTACACCCAGGTCAGGATGGGCAGCTGGCTCCCCACATTCTTCCTTTTGTACCCTACAAGGGATCCTAGGGGCTGAGGCCCGGTGACCTGGAGTTCTGGAGACTGGCCCGACCTCAACAATTCAGTGCCTGGCTGGGAGGCACCTGTTCTAGAGTTCACACACAGCCTGGGGTGAAAAATCAGAGCAGAGAGATCAGAGGGCAGAGTGAGTCCCAGACAGGAGAGTCCCAAAGGTAACATGCTCCCCAGAGAATGGCAGGATGAGAAAAAAAATCTGGAAGGACAAGCAGACCAAGTGCCTGCTAGGAGCCACCTGAGATGGGGACCCACGAGCAGATACTACAGGAGTTGGGGTGGAAAGGTCTCTCTCAGCACGTGCTCCCCCCAAAGTTCAGCCCTTCTGCCAGGGAGAGCTTTCAGAAGTGACTGTCGGCCCTGTGTGACCCGTGGGCCAGTCCCATGCATGTGTGGGTTATGAGCCACAAAAGTATTCCGTCTTACTCCTCCTCTTCTAGGGGAGACTGAGGCCTAACCCTGGAGTGTGCACCACCAGCCTCTGCCCCAGAGAAGCCTATGGAAGCTCTGCCGGGGGCATGGAGGTTTCCCAGGGGAAGATGGTGTGGGCAGGGCTTGAGGAGATGAAAACAGGAGTAGGAGCTGCCTGTTATCTGGGGTAGATGAATGTGAGGGACCCCGGGAGACCCAAGCAGGTCCCTCACTCCAGCAATCCACTCCCAACCAGGGGGAGACGAAGGTCTTGAAACTGAAGAACCTGCGGCCCCAAGACTACGCCAGCTACACCTGCCAGGTGTCCGTGCGCAACGTGTGTGGTATCCCAGATAAGGCTATCACCTTCCGGCTCACCAACACCACGGGTACAGGCGCCCCCCCCCACCTCCCCGGCCATATCTACTTGGACCCACTTCCCAGCTCCTCCTCCCAACATTGTTCCTGGGGGTTCCTCAGCCCTGCCAGGGTTTCCCTGCCCCCTACTCCCCCTCCCGCTCCACCAGGTTTCTCTGTCCGTCGTCTCCCTCTCATCTAGCCCTGGAAGGTTCCTGAGACCCCCCACCTCCTTCTCCTCTCAGCACCGCCAGCCTTGAAGCTGTCCGTGAACGAAACTCTGGTGGTGAACCCTGGGGAGAATGTGACAGTGCGGTGTCTGCTGACAGGCGGCGATCCCCTCCCGCAGCTCCACTGGTCCCACGGACCTGGCCCACTGCCCCTGGGCACTGTGGCTCAGGGTGGTACCCTCAGCATCCCTTCGGTGCAGGCCCGGGACTCTGGCTACTACAACTGCACAGCCACCAACAATGTAGGCAACCCAGCCAAGAAGACGGTCAACCTGCTGGTGCGATGTACGTGACCTGGAAGGGTTGGTGGGGAGTTGTGCCTCAAACAGGGTCTCTGTCCTGTTTGATGTCCTGTTTGAGGCGGGGGATGGGGGGGAGAAAGAACTGGGAGAAAGAACTATCTATTTCAAACTCCCAGGGGATGAGGTATGTCAGGGAGACATGTTCCAGGCACTTTATTTCCCTACAATTCATCAGTCTGCCATCAGGGGGCAGAAGAGCTGCAATTTGCAATCTATAAGATGAAGGGCTGGTATTGGTGACTTATTTCTTTTAGACTGATAAATTGAGGCTGCAAAAAAACTACATGTGGGTATTGTAGGCTTCAAGGGAAACTTCCTGGCCTTCTTGCTAGCTGCAGACTGACCAAATTTAAACGACAATGACGTTTCTATAGACCATAGATGCATTTTCCCCTTTGAAAAAAAATTAATTCAATTTAGTTTTGGAGAAAGGAACCTACTATAGACCCCTGGCTGGCCTGAAATTCACTATACAGAGAAGGCTTTCCTTCAACGCACACAGATCTGCCTGCCTCCGCCTCCTAAGTACTGTGATTAAAACTGTTCTGTATATGTGCAAATCCTTCGTAACGTAGAGTGTCAATGAATCTGAAGATAATGACTAAGTGTAAAGCAAAACACAAACTTGGACTAGGCCTAAAGAAGTGCATACCTTTCCCTTACTAACCCTCAGCCTTGGTTGCTGTCATTAGCTGCTTGTTATATCTGTAGTTTGCCTCTCTGATTCAATGAGAAAACTAATTTTTCTATCATCTATCTATCTATCTATCTATCTATCGTGCAGTGTTAAGTGGTGTTTTTTTTTAAGACCCAGACTTTCAGGCCCTTCATCCCAGGACTTGGGAGGTGGAGGCAGAAAGATCAGGAGTCAAGGTCATCCTTGGCTACATAGCAAGTCCAGGGCTAGCCTGGACTGCCTGAGACCAAGTCTCAAAAACAGAAACAGGGCCTGGAAAAATGGCTCCAGCCATTAGGGGCTCTGCTCTTGCAGAGGACCTGAATTCAGTTCCGAACACGCACACGGTGGCTCGCAACCACCTGTAATTCCAGTTCCAGGGGATTTGACCCTCTTCTAGTCCCCATGGGCACCATGCACTCATGTGCTGCCATAAATACACGCAGGCGAACACTCATACACGTTTAAGATGATTTTTTTAAAGCAACAAATAAGTAAATAAAAAAGACACAGGCTCCTTCCCGGCTCTTCAGCCTTGAAAGTGAAGTACAGGTGCTAACAAATGTAATTGAGCCTCTGATGACCGGGGCTGGCTTCTGGATGCATCTCTGATTGACCAGCAAGAAGCCAACTCTCTCTGACTTGACTTAGATTGAGAAATAAAGTAACAAGCTCGGAGCGGTCTGCTCATGGTTTTCTCTTCCACTGCACATTTCCCATCGAGGTTGAGCTGTCTCCATCCGATCTCACTTGACCTTTAAAACCACGGCTGGTGCCATCTTTCTGGACTTGAGTAGTTACGGCCGCCTCTCAGGGTGACTCTGCGGCCTGCCTTGTCCTGATCTCCGAGTAAATATACCAGCGTTCTGTCAAGTTAGCACCTAGCCTATTAAGGGCTCTGGCTGACTTCAAACAAGACCCACATTTTAAAAAAACACCCAGACCCTTCGTTTTCTGAACCCTGTGATGTCATGCTGTTGCACGCAAGACCATCATGTTGGTTTTTTATCATTAAAAACAAAACAAAAACACGGGCTTGTTGTAAAGAGTCAGACCTTACAAGAAGGGGAAGAAAAGTTCAATTAATTGCTCTTCAGTTTCCTTTGGATCCACGCTAGATAGAACTGCTTATCGAGGTTCATGTTCCTTACTAAATTGGTACTTGCAGACACGGGTCTTAAACGCAAATAAAAAACAAAGTGGTGTTGTGACCAAGAGGCTTTGAGGGTACAAATTAGTTTGATTGGCTGAGCTCCAGTTCTCTCCTTCGTAAGAGGGGATAGTGACGGCCTCCCTCAGAGACAGTGACGGGGTAGATGCACTTATCCACGTATTCCGTGTGGGCCAGCGCCTCTCACTGATAGTGTGTGCTCATTAACAATGCCTGGGGCCAACACCAACCTCACTTTTCTGCATTGAGCTTTTCAAAGCTGTTAAAATACATCTGAACCACTGGAACCATTTCTAGGCTGAGAGACGTGTGTGTGTGTGTGTGTGTGTGTGTGTGTGTGTGTGTGTGTGTGTGCAGGGGTGGAGTTTGAGGGGCGGAGCTGGGGTGGGACCTGGATACATGTCTTTGGGTCAGTCCTAGCCCTTCTTTGCCCCGCACCCCGTTTCCTTGCAGCCTTGAAGAATGCCACGTTCCAGATCACCCCCGACGTGATCAAAGAGAGCGAGAACATCCAACTGGGGCAGGACCTGAAGCTGTCATGCCATGTGGACGCAGTGCCCCAGGAGAAGGTGACCTACCAGTGGTTCAAAAACGGCAAGCCAGCACGCATGTCCAAGCGGCTGCTGGTGACCCGAAATGACCCCGAGTTGCCCGCCGTCACCAGCAGCCTGGAGCTCATTGACCTGCATTTTAGCGACTATGGCACTTACCTGTGCATGGCTTCCTTCCCGGGATCACCTGTGCCTGACCTCAGCGTGGAGGTCAACATCTCCTCTGAGACAGGTGGGGGACATCGGGAGCCGTGGGGAAGCTGGAGAGGCCCAGAGTGGAGGGTTGCGGTCGGGGGAGGGGAGCAATTTGCAAATGGGTGTCTAGTGGGAGAGGAATGCCATTTGTTCATGCCGCACTCACGTGTTGAGTCTCTCTGACAGCCTTGGGGTAAAGCGATAGGGGAAACAGACGCTGTGTTCACTGAACTTGGTAGGGAGATAAACCCATTTCCAATAGTTCACAAATCAACCCGTCACCTCAAGCTGTAGTGTTAGCGAGATCTGAAGGAGGAGCAAGATTTTGCTAAGCAAAAAAAAGAGCAAGGGAGGCCATGGGATCAGTACGGGCAAGATCACCGAGGCAGGAGTGCATGCTGGCCGTTTGGAGGGGGTTAGAGAGACAGTGGCTCTCCCAGCCACTGGTCCAGGCTAAGAAAGGTCACCCCGGGGACCTCTCGTCCATGGAGGTCTGAGGCCTGAGGCTGGCAGGGTTGGGCTCCCGGGCTGGCTGGCGGCATCTTTTCCCTGTATCATCACCAAGGTCTTTCTCCTGCGCGTGTCTACGTCCTAGACAGGATTAGGGGCAATCCCACTGGCTTCAGCCTTCAAAGGCCCGCCTCCGCTATAGTCACATTCTCCAGACACTGGCGTTAGGGTGCCGGGAGATGGATTCTGAGGGGACGGACCGCATCCCTGAGAGGCCATGGTGAAGACTCAGGTCTTCTTTCTAACAATAAGTATTGTAATACAATGAGTTGATAATGAGAAATTGAGTGTTTACCGTGCATTCTTCGGAGTGTGTACCTTCTTCACCCACCTCTGCGATTCATGTTATGGGATGGCAGGTTTAAAAAAGTGTTTTTCATTATTTTAGTCATTGATTCTGTGTGGGTATGCGTGTGCACACATGTCCATGGTGCATGTGTAGAAGCCAGGGGACAATTTGCTGGAGCTGGTTCTCTGCTTCTACCCTGTGGGTTCCAGGGATCAAGCCCAGCAAGCGCCTTAACCATGGAGTTCTCTCCCCAGCCGGGGGGGGTGGCATTAGGAAGGTTGAGAACCCCTGCCTTAGAAACTTGAGCTTGAGAAACCTAGCAAGCAGTGGAGCTGGGGGGACGAGGTGAGAGCCAAGGTTGGGGGTGGGGGTGGGGCTTCTGGAGCCCGAGCTCAGCCGCGCTGTGGGAGAATAGCATGAGACTGGAGCGGGGTCTCCAGAAGAGGGTCCACTGAGAAGTCGGCTGACCTCGGCTGGTAAGCCACGTGACCAAACAGTACAAGGACAACTCTAACCGTTATGAGTATTTCCTTCCTTTGGCTCTTAAGCTCTGGCCTCAGTTTCTCTTGGTGGGCAGTTAGACCCATCGAGCTCAGAGGACCTTCCTACCCTGAAGTCTACACAAGGGAAACTTAAATGAGGCTGGAGAGAGCAGAAGAGGCTTCTAAAGGGGGACGGACTTGAATAAGACCTCAGAGCGGATCGGGACTCCCCAGAGTGCAGATTCATTTTGCAGAGTGCTTTGTGCTAAGCCCTAGGAGGCTAAGGACTGAGACTCTAGCACCGCCAGCCCCTTCCTCAGAACTCACTGTCTGGGCAGGGGAGCTAGGGCTGTTAGGAGAAGAGAGAAGGCAAGGAAAACTCTGGAACTCTGACGTAGGAGGCAAAGGAGGGGTCTGTAAAGAGAACGCTTGCTCGTGAAGGAAAGCCAGGCTGCCTAAGAGTGTCAGAGAAGGCTTCTCAGAGGAGGGTGTGTTCTGTGTGGGTCTTGGAGGGTGCTGTAGGCTCTGCTAGGTGAGGAGATGAAGCCAGGAAGGGGTACAGCAAGCAGAAAGAACACAGGAGCCCACAATGCAGGAGACTAGGTGTGTCTCGGTGGGAGAATTCCTCACCTGTCGTGCAGCTGGGACACCAGGGCCCAGATGGGAGCTGAGGCTGGGGTGAGGGAGACCCTAGTCTAGGGTCTTCTCCCCAGAGCCCAAGTATAGAGCTTTAACCCAAGGCCACACGGTTAGAGATGGAGGGGGCATCTCTTCATCCTGGAGGGCCTGGAGGGCTCAGGAGCTCTGGAGTTTCTGATTGAGGGAAGAGCCTGCCTAGGGCTGCTTCTGTATTTGACTCCCGGGTCTGATGCCTGGCGCCTAGAAGGCTTGTCAAAACCTCTGGAAACAATTTAAATCCAGAGGCAGGGAGAAACATGAATGAACTGGGTCCAAGATACAAAGAGAAAAGCCGTGAGAGGAAAGCCAACAGATGCACAAATGTTGGCAGGGTGCGATTTATAGAAACTAGATAACTGGACCTTCGCCTGGTTTGTGTAGTTATTTCCAAATAACCCTTTTATATCTAATTATATTTAATGTTCAATGCTTGACATTTTAACGGTAAAATGTTTGGTGTGGGCTGAGGCCCAGGGAGGTCTTCTGAAAACCCTCCATGTGGCAGCGCGCTTGGGGTACAGTGGGTTCTGCTGTGGATAACAGAACTTGAATTAACGGTGATTTAGCCGCTGGGGTGTGTGGCTCAGCAGCAGAGCCTCCGGCTTAGCATGCAGAAGGCCCTGGGCTCCGCCCTGAGCACCACACACAACCACATGTGTAGTGATTCCTCATGTGGATTTGGCTGGTTAGGATAACGGCTGGGCTCCGTAGGTACTCAGTACTCAGTTCTCAGTGCTACCTGCTTGCTGTCACCTTCTCCTTGATGGCAGTTCCACCTGCAGTCCAGTTAGTCTGCGCTACGACCTGCAGGAAGACCTTTATTTTCTATAATATTCCATTGGTCAGCATTTATTCAGAGGCATGCTGGGAAATGTAGTCTTTATTCTGCTTGACACATGCCCTACTGAAAATAAATATCCTTATTGCTTTAGAAGAAGCCATACGAGTCTCCCAACAGGGTGTTGGGAGATAGACTAACAGGCTGTGCTGATTCCTCAGGCAAGAAAAGCTGAAAAGAAGCTAGAGAGATGGCTCAGTGCTTAAGGGCACTTGCTGCCCCTGTAGAGGACTGGGAATTTGGTTCCCAGAATCCAGGTGGGGAATCCAGGTTGGCTCAGGATCCTCTGTAACTCCAGTTCTGGGGGATCCGGTGCCCTCTTCTGGCCTCCTTGGGCAATGCATGCATGTGTGCATATACAAATATGCAAACCCACACAAACAAATATAAAAACAAATCTCTAAGAAAAGCTGAAGGGCCAGGAGTAGAGGGACTGGAATGAGAGAGGTTAAAAATAAGTTCAAAGCTAGCCTAGGCTACATAGCAAGTTCAAGATCAGCCTGAGTAGGTTACAGAAGCCCCTCCCTTACCTCCCCAACCCCTGTGCAAAAACCAAACTAAACCAACCAAACAAAAAGAAGGAAACAAGCAAACAAACAACAACAAACCAGCAGGACAGCCCTGTGTGAAAGCTAGGAGTTGGGGTGGTTCTGCTGACTTCAGAGCCTGGGGTGCAGACGCAGGAGGGAGAGAGGATTGGAGAAGGCCACTTGGGCATTCCGAGGGACCCACGGGCTGGACAAGGGAGGAAAGGCAGAGCCCTAGGTCAGAGGCTAGGGGCTCCCTAACTCTCTGCACCCTTCTCCACCCTCTCTCTTCCAGTACCACCCACCATCAGCGTGCCCAAGGGCCGCGCGGTGGTGACGGTGCGCGAGGGCTCTCCTGCCGAGCTGCAGTGCGAAGTGCGCGGCAAGCCCCGGCCGCCGGTGCTGTGGTCTCGCGTGGACAAGGAGGCCGCCCTGCTGCCGTCTGGGCTGGCCCTGGAAGAGACTCCGGACGGGAAGCTGCGGCTGGAGCGCGTGAGCCGCGACATGAGCGGCTCCTACCGCTGTCAGACGGCTCGCTACAACGGCTTCAACGTGCGGCCCCGGGAGGCTCAGGTGCAGCTGACGGTGCACTGTGAGTCCCCCACCCCCACCCCCCAGACACCGGCCAGCCCCACCCCTCCACCTACTGCTTGCACACCTAAAAACTCCTTGACAGAGAAGTTAAGCCATTTGCCTCGATTTGCACAGCAAAGGCTGGATTTGATCTCGGTCTGGAGACATAGCTCCAAGCTCCTTGGCTATGCCGTCTCTCCTTACGTGTTGGTTGGTCGAGGGACCCACTGAGGCACAACCAGAGTCCCAGTCTGGGGAAGCATGGCTGGAGGGCATGGCCTGCAGTCCGAGCGTGGCTGTTGTGTGAGTGAGTCGCGAGTGCGTATCGGCCCTGAGATGTCACGGGACTGGGGGTGGGGGGGACGAGCGAGCCGCCTCCGCCTCCTCCACGGTCCCACTGACGGCAGCCCCGGTCCCCAGTCCCGCCAGAGGTGGAGCCCACATCCCAGGACGTGCGCCAGGCGCTGGGCCGGCCCGTGCTCCTGCGCTGCTCGCTCCTGCGCGGCAGCCCCCAGCGCATCGCCTCGGCCGTGTGGCGCTTCAAAGGACAGCTGCTGCCCCCGCCGCCCGTGGTCCCCGCCGCCGCCGCCGAGGCCCCCGACCACGCCGAGCTGCGCCTCGACGCCCTGACCCGAGACAGCAGCGGCAGCTACGAGTGCAGCGTTTCCAACGACGTGGGCTCAGCCACCTGCCTCTTCCAGGTCTCCGGTGAGCGTCCCGTCGGCCCCGCCCCCACCTGCCCGCCCACGGACACGCCCACCCGGGCAGGCCCCGCCCCTGCCACGCCTGACTGGGCATCTCTTTCCATCCTGCCCAAGCAGTCTTTGTCCTCGGAAGACCTGCCTGCCGGTGTCAGGCGTAGATCCTGACGCTCGGTGGATTCCCAGTTCCAATCTGTGACCTCCTCTTGAGAAGCCCCGCCCCCTCAAGACCACGCCCTCCACCCCTGTACTGACTGGGGTTTCTCCTTAAGACTCAGCCGCTTACCCTTTCAAATCCAGGCTCTGCGAGGGACCCCCAGAGGGTTTAGAATCACATGATGCAAAGCACAGGCTCCACCCTTCAAGCCTCATCCAATCCCAGCCCTGTGCTTCTGTTCCCTCCAGTCCTGCCCACATTCAAAACTTCAAAATTTGGGCTCAGTCCGGATCTCAGCCTTAACTCCAGCCCTTCCTGCATGGTCTTGGCCTCATGGCCCTTGGCCTCAGAGACCACGGATGGGGAAAACCATTGGGTACCCCACGTGTAGCTTAGAGGGGAGATGATGCCCTCTAAACAGCGGTGGGGGGGGGCATGGATGTCTGGGTGAGCCTGGGCTAGCCAGAAGGCAATCCTCCCCAACCCTCCCCGCCTCGCCAGCTGAGCACACAGGGCTGTAGACAGGCCAGGACTGGAGCAGAAAGGCATGATGGGGGTTGCTGACAGGGCCAAGGGCAGTAGACTGCCGGGATTGCCAGTGGTTTCTCATTTCCCTTTTCCTATTTAAGAGCTACCTTCCTGCCATATCTGGTGGCCATGCACTTGAGGGCAGGAGGCTGTTTCCCTATTGCCTGGGCACCCCAGCTTTCTACATAGCTCCCCCAAAGCACTGGGTACCCCCTTCAACTCTTGTACCTCTTGGTCCCTCCACAGCAAGAGCTAGGGCTGCAGGTGAGTGGCCATCTCCCAGGCCTCTCTCCACCCGATCCACTCTGCCAGCCGGAGGCCCCTGTGACATTTCCCGCCTCCCTCCCTGTCTCCCCGCTTCTGGCCCCCACACGCCATCTCCTCTTTCCTCTCTGTATGCCTGATCCTTGCCTTTACCAATCTTTCTCTGTTTCTTCCCTGGCCTTTCCTCTCTATTCTTACCAACCCTCTCGGGACTTACAATCTCCCCCTCTCCACCACCACCACCACCCCCCTGCCCGCCCCACCTGCGCCCTCCCCAACCCCCTCTCCTCCCTACGCCAACTCTCCTCACGGACGCTCCTTTCTCTTTGTTGCCCCCCCACCTCTGCCCCACTTTTCCCACGGCCCCTCTCTCCGTGTCTCTCCCACCCCCACCCTCCACGGCCCCACGGCCCCCTCCCTGCCCTCTCAGCCAAAGCCTACAGCCCGGAGTTTTACTTCGACACCCCCAACCCCACCCGCAGCCACAAGCTGTCCAAGAACTACTCCTACGTGCTACAGTGGACGCAGAGGGAGCCGGATGCCGTGGACCCCGTGCTCAACTACAGACTCAGCATCCGCCAGGTGGGCCAGCGGGGGCCGGGAACCTGACGCATGGTACGGCGGTCCCGGAAACAGGAAGGACGGGGAAGGAGTTCCCTCAGACAGGAAAAGTCCAGATGTAGCAGCCAGAGCTGGGAGCCTCTGAGCACCTGTGCCTTCCTGGGCGCAGCTGGGAACCAGACACGGGACAGCCGGGTTCAGGCCGAGGCCGAGTGAACATCTGGGCCGGCGTCCAGGGCTGAGGGCAGGGGACGTGTGGTGCTGCTGTGACTGCCTGGTCCAGTTCCAGGAGGCCCTGCTCTGCCTAAGAGGCAGTGTGGGAGGGGGAAGGCTGCGGCGCTCGGGGGCCACGCTCAGGGGGACATAGCCAGCTACGCAGCCAGCTTCTAAAGAGTTTGAGCAAGCTCCCAGCTCTTAACTGCATTTGCTCATCTGTGAATTTTTTTTGGGGTGGGGGTGTTCCTTTTCTCAGAAGCTCATTGTTTTGAGTATTAGGCGAGCTGACGATGCCCAAGACTTTATACCGCGCAGGACACACGCATCGTGCCGTACCCGCCGCTGTCATTGTTAGTGTAGTGACACCCCCCAGAGGGGACCCGCAGAAGCAAATGGTTCCATCTGGAAGATGGAGAAACTGAGGGCCCGCTGTCCCAGACCTTTCTCTCCTCTGACGCATACTGGGGCCCGGGCTGCCTCTATGGAGGAGGCTCTGGCCTGCCTGGCATCTGGGAACTCCCCTGTATTCACAGTTGAACCAGCACGATGCCGTGGTCAAGGCCATCCCTGTGCGGCGTGTGGAGAAGGGGCAGCTGCTGGAGTACATCCTGACTGACCTCCGTGTGCCCCACAGCTATGAGATCCGCCTCACGCCGTACACCACCTTCGGGGCCGGTGACATGGCTTCCCGAATCATCCATTACACAGAGCGTAGGTGATGGCGGTGGTGGCGGCTCTGGCGGTGGTGGGAGGGGCAGGCCCATCCCATGTACCCATCCCTCCTGGCCCTTGGATTTGGAGCACCACACTGTGCGTGCTTACCCTTCATTGCAGGCCAGGCCTACTGGTCCCCAGTCCTGGCTCTGAAGACCCCGGGACCTAACCCTAACCCTAACCCTAACCCTAACCCTAACCCTAACCCCAATTCTGACTCGGTTTCCTTGCTTGCTTTTTCAGCCATCAACTTGCCCAGCCTGTCAGGTGAGACCCCAGCCCTTTACTTCCCCTACCCTTTAGGAACACAGAAGTTCTCCTGAGGGGACACAGGGACCCTGAGAGACACCCAGAGAACCAGGACTCCTTCCTGTGTTTCCATGGAGTTTGTTCCGGGCCTGCACATTGGTGGGGAGCATTGTCCGCTGAAGTAAAGGAGAAGTCAGGCTGTCCTGATGTCATCTGCTTCTGCCATAAAATTTCCCAAACGAAAAGCAACCTAGGGAAGAAAAGAAGCAGAGATGCTGATCTGAGATCCCGGGCCCCCCGAGAGGTTCCTCCGTACAGAACGCAAAGGGGTGCCAGGACCTGAGGAGGCACACTGTCAATTCTTTATTTCCTCTAGCTCCTGACAGAGATCTAACACAACAAGCCACTGTAGAATAATCGGTACCTGTTACTTTGTCATCTGCAGATATCTGGTGTCTCCGCGCAACCGTGCGGTTGTTGCAGGCATCTGTAAATGTCACTTTTATTCAGAGCCACAGTAGTTATTAGACCTCACGCTAGATCTTGTGATTTAATTATATAATAAAGAAGCCCCATTATTATATCACAGATTACAAGGATATTTTGACAACTGTATTTCAATATAATTGATTTCCTTTGAAGTCCCTGTGCGTTTTATTGTATGTGTCTAGAGTCATTATTCTGGAAGTTTTAAACCAGAAGGCAGCCGCGCGAAGTCCTGGTCTGGAATAAATTTGTCCCGGACCCCACTGCCTGGTCTCTCTAACCCTGCACCCATTGTTTAGATTGTTTACAGTTGGCTTAGGGATGTTGAGGGGGAAGGCAAGGCTAGACCAGGGGGACTAAGGCCGAGCCGCACCCCCAACCCCTCTGTGCTCTCCACACAGACAACACCTGTCACTTTGAGGACGAGAAGATCTGTGGTTACACCCAGGATCTGACAGACAACTTCGACTGGACGCGGCAGAATGCTCTTACCCAGAATCCCAAGCGCTCCCCGAATACTGGTCCCCCTACTGACATCAGTGGCACCCCTGAAGGTGAGGGCAGAGGACAGCCTCTGCGAGGAGTCTCATGGAGCCCCCGCGTGAGAGCGGAGGGAGACACAGACCGTCCTCGGGGACCCTTTGAGGGAGGCATGACCTGTCCTCAGGGATTCCCAGTCTGAGGGAGGCGTGGCCTTATCCAAAGGAAGCTCTGGTTGGAAGCGAGACAGACCTCTGCCCTGACTTGAAGATCAGGAAGGAGCAAGTAGTCCCTAGGCGCTCCTGAACTCTGTGAGCGGAGCCTCACAAGGTTGGGGGAGGAGCCTCATGGAGGAAGGGTCTCGGCTTTGGCAGCTTGTGCTAGGCCTGGAGACCATACAGGGAGGAGATCTCTGTACAGAGGCTGAATGGGTGAAGAGAGGTTCCTAGTACAGCCCCCCCACACCTCCTCTGCAGGCTATTACATGTTCATCGAGACATCCAGACCCCGTGAGCTGGGGGACCGCGCGAGGCTGGTCAGTCCCCTGTACAACGCCAGCGCCAAGTTCTACTGCGTGTCTTTCTTCTACCACATGTATGGGAAACACATCGGTGAGTGTGCAGTCATGACCCCTGACCGTGTGAGCTGGCCGGGGAGCATGAGGGGGCCATAGAAGGCTCGGGACTTCCCAAGAAGGCCTAGGCTTCTCAAGTTGGCAAACCTGGAGGTAGGGGTCGGGGACTGTGGGCAGGGTGGTCCCGAGGCCGGAGAACACAACTTAGCCGTTTCGGTCCTGTATAGACTGCTTACCAAGTCCTGGGGTCCGTATAGTTCAGAGAGGCTGGGCATTTCCTTAGGAGTGTGCAGCAGGGCAACCCAGGTCTGATCTCCCTGAGTCCCAGACACAGCACTGGAAGGGCGTGTCTTCCTGAGCCTGGAGAGGAGGCGCTGTTTCCTATCCCCAACTCGCCAGTACAGCTACCTCAACTACGTGCCAGTTCCAAGTCAGCCAGTGCTACATAGTGAGAGCCTGTCTTTAAAAAAAAAAAAAAAAAAAAAAAAAAAAAGACCAGCAGGAAAGCCAGTGTATTTTATAGGGACTGAAAGTTATGAGTGCACAGTAAAACCTCCCACAGTTCCCGCTGCCACTACAGGAGCCAGTCCTCTCTCTCTCTCCCCGCTGTTTTACACTGTTTTAACACTCACCTTTTCCCTTGGGACCATCCATCATCTTGGTGTTCCTTCCTTATCAGTCCACGGAAGCTGCTCCATTGCCCTTGCACGCCCTCCCCTCCCCCACGGCAGAGGGAGCGACTTAAGGCATGCGCAGTCCTCGGGTTCACCCTGGAAACCTTTCCACGTTGAGGGAAGAGGGCTATGCTGAAGGGACGCACCAGGATGGGGTGGGGTAGGAGACTCTGCACTCACGGAGTCCTCCACCAACCACCTACACAGAGACGCGCTGGGTAGATAGTGCTGGGCCAGTCAGGCAGGCTGCTGGTGGGTCATTGTCGGCTTGGAGGTATCGGTGTATGTGGTGTCAGGAGGAGCACAGTGGGCGTAGGAGCCTGAGGAATGCAGGAGTCAGAAAGGCTGAGGGGGCCATCTCTGTGACACACAGACCTTGCTCTGAGCGTCCCAGGGTGGGACGAACACCGAGCAGTGAAGCTTGCGACAGGCAGCTTTGAGGGCACCCAAGGGGGACTCTCATCGTCAGATCTGTGGGTCAGAGGTGGGCTATTCTGGAGACAGGAGGATCCTCCCCCAACCCAGGACAGAACTATCCAGATGTGGAGAGACTCTATCCCTCCTCTGCCCAGGACGCTCTAGCACTGTCTCAGGGTTTCCTGTGCTGGTGTGACTGTCTTGGGGTCTCCCGTGCTGAGCACAGTTCTACCCGGTCTCTGACCTTGTTTGCTGCCACCTGACACTGGTACCCCGTTCCTGCTTTCCTTTCAGGAACATTCCAAGCTCACTCTGAGGGCTTTGCTCAGACCGATCCTGGCCTGGAATGCTTATCTCTCCTGCACCCAGGTCTCCTGGGGGTGATCCTTCACCACCTGTGAACAACTGCCTTTCCCTTTCCTGTATTGCTTTCGGCTCATGTGTGTGTGCATGTGTGTGTGCATGTGTGTGTGTATGTGTGTGTACATGTGTGTATATGAGTGCATGCTGTGTGAGTGTGCATGTGTGTATGTGTGTCTCTGTGTGTGTGTAGTGTATGAGTCGATGTGTGTGCACTTGCGTGTGGAGTTCAAAGGTCAACTTCGGACATTGTTCCTCTATCAAGCTCCGCCTTATTTAGTTTTTGTTTTGAGGCGAGGTCTTTCTGTGCAGCCCTGGCTGTCCTGGAGCTCACTGTGGACCAGGCTGACCTGGAGCTCACAGAGATCCGCCTGCCTCTGCCTTCTTTGTGCTGGCATCCGCCACCTCACACAGCCAACCTTACTTTTTGTGGAAAGGTCCCTCGCTATGACTGGAGCACACTGATTCCACTAAAGAGATGGCTCAGCAGTTAAAAAATACTTGCTGTTCTTGAAGAGGACCTGGGTTTGACTCTTGGCACCTACGTGGCACTTAAGATGGTCTGTAACTACAGTTTGGGGGGCATCTGATCCCCCCTTCTGACCTCTGTTGGCATCAGACACACATGTGGTACACATACATACATGCAGGCCGAAACTCATACATATAAAATAAAAATACATAAATCCTTTTTAAAAAATTGTTTTTGAGACAGGGTTTCATGTAACCCAAGCTAAACTCAAAATTGTTTTGTAGTTAAGGCTTGTATGGACCCCTGGGAAACATTAGGTGTGGGCCCTGCTGGAGTCAGGGTGGCCATTTCTGTTCTGCTGGGACAAGAAGCTGCCCTCTTAGGGGCCCATTCCTGACTGATGAGGCCCTGCCCACCTTGAGCCTCTAGTGTGTCCCCCAGGCCTGGCTCTGCTGTATCCCCCTCTCCCACTGTGCCTGGCAGCTTTGAGCACCAGCTGTCCCTAAACTTTGTGTCTCGACAGCTCTCCTTGGTCCCAGCCAACTCCTTTCATCCAGGGCAGGTAGCATTTGGTGACTCTCCCCCCAGTGTGTACGTGGGGAGCCTGTCTATCTAGAGTCGCAGATGGTACAGCTTTGTCTGTGGGCAATGCCATGGAAATGCCAGGCATCAGGCACCTCTGAAGATGAATTTCCCTTTCCTGCAGAGCCAGGTCTCTTGTGCCCTGGGAGTGGTCGAGACAGACTGAAAGAGACAGCCAGAGGACTCTGATAGCACCCGGGTGTGCCTTCACTAAGCTGTGAGCCACGCCTCTCCTAGTGCCCCTCAGGACTCCTGGGAATCCAGATCCCGGAGTCCACAACAGCCAGGTTCAGCACCCCTAGGCTAGTGCCCTCCAAAACTCACCTAATCGTTCTTACCATAGCCGAGCATCCCCGGGATTTGTCTCTAAGTAAACTCACTCTGTGTTTCAGTGCTGTTGATTCTTTCAGCTTTGTCCTAGCATCAGCACTGGGGAAAGCGTGGCTTGGAAGGCTAGCTTTACCCAGTGCATAAGACATCCAGAGACATCCAGGGAGATGGCTCAGCGGGTGAAGTGTCCGCCGCTCACGCATGAGGGCCCGAGTTCAGATCCTCAGCACCCATGTAAACGCTGAGTGGCGGTGCACACCTGTAACCTCATGGGGGTTGGGAGGTGGGGACCAAGTCAGCTGTCAATCAGTGAGCTCCAGGTTCAGTGTCTCAAGAAGAAGCTAGGAAGATACGTGATGTTGACCTCTGACCTACACACACACAACGTACCACCTCCACATGCGTGCGTACAGCGCACACACAACAACCACACTAGTAAATACAATTTTAAAACAAACGGTGGTGGCGCACGCTTTTAATCCCAGCGCTCGGGAGGCAGAGGCAGGTGGATCTCTGTGAGTTCGAGACCAGCCTGGTCTACAGAGTGAGTTCCAGGACAGCCAGGGTTACAACAGAGAAGCCCTGTCTCGATAAAACAGAAGCAAAAAACCTAAAGAACACATGGGACAGCAGAATGGCCCAGCGATAGAGCAGCAGCTGCCCGAGTTCAGGCCTCAGATTCCACGTGGTGGAAGAGACCGACTCCCACCCACAGGTTACCTGTGACCTCCACACATGGTCAAGAGCGCTTGCTGTTCTTGCAGAGGACCCGAGTTTGGGTCCCAGCACCCGTGTCAGGCAGTTTATAACGGCCAGTTCCGGGGGATCCGGTGCCCTGTCTTGCCCTCTGTAGGTGTGTGAGCATACACACGCACATAAAAATAAAGCAAATCTTCCTTACGCATAACTTTTAAAAGCATACAAATAAACTAAAAACGGTAAGTCCCTTTCTGTACCCCAGTAACTATGTGCCGTCCAAGCGTACACGTATGCTCTTGAGAATCCTGTCCGAGCTGGAGGTGAGGGGTGCCTTGTTCGGGGCGGGGGGGGGGGGGTGTGTTCCACGCCTGGCTGGGGATGGCGGTATGTATGTTTGTGCCGGGCGTGATTCATTGATCACACAGAAAAGAAAGGGATAGTGGAAGGAACTCTCTGGAACATGTCCCACCCAGCAGGGTAGCGCTGTGGACAGCGGTGAGGGAGGGAGAAACCGGTTTGGGGAAGACAGGGAGGCAAAGCTGTCCCTGCCAATCCCCCTACCAACACCACTCTCTTTTCTCCCGCTGCAGGCTCCCTCAACCTCCTGGTGCGGTCCAGGAACAAAGGCACGCTAGACACACATGCCTGGTCCCTCAGTGGCAATAAGGGCAATGTGTGGCAGCAGGCCCACGTGCCCATCAACCCCAGTGGGCCCTTCCAGGTGAGTAGCAGGGGGAAGGCTGTTCCCAAAGGCAGGTGGCCACAGGCAGAACCCTGTGCAGGTCCCTGGGGAAGGAAGGGGGTGGGGGTTAAGGCAGGGGATGGGGGGCTTCCAGGTAGCCTGAGGTGAATGGGGAGGCTCTGGTGCCGGGCCCAACTTCCCCAACCCCTCCCCCTGCTCTCTGACCCCAACCCAGATTATTTTTGAGGGGGTTCGAGGCTCGGGCTACCTGGGGGATATTGCCATAGATGATGTCACACTGAAGAAGGGAGAGTGTCCCCGGAGGCAGATGGATCCCAATAAAGGTATGCGGCTTGGCTCGCAGTGGGGAGGGCGGGCTGGGGGGACGGGGGGGGGCAGGGCTTAGGATGCCTGGATGATAAGAACCCTGTGTATGACTGAATGAGTGCCCCCTTGGGCGCCATCCTGGGTCAGGCTGTGAGGACTTTGGAGGCCTGGAAGAGGCCACCGGCCCCGCCCGTCCCCTGAGTTACCGAGTTGTCTGTAGTATATACTCGTGGCCCAGGCGTTTGCGGTACCGGTACCGACAGCACCAGCTTACTGGGCGAGGACCAAGCACAGGACAGAAAACCACGCAGCCCTTCACCCCGTGTCTTAGCGGGCATGAACCGCAGCACACTGAGTTAGCCCTCGTGAATGTGCCTGTGGGGGCAAAGCTCCCTCCTTCAGAGCTCCCCATGAAGAGAAGAAGCAGAGTCACAGGGCCTCCCGTGGCCTACCTGTCTGTCCCCCACCCCCACCCCCCGCCCCCAATGGAGCTAACTGGTGCTTCCTTCTGTCTTGTCACAGTGGTGGTGATGCCAGGCAGCGGAGCCCCCCGCCCGTCCAGCCTGCAGCTTTGGGGCTCTGTGACCATCTTCCTCTTGGCGCTACAGAGATGATGAGAGCCGTGTGGGCCCCCCGCCCCGCCCCCCCAGGCACACCAAAGTGTCCACATCGTACCAAAGACTGACCCCTGCCAGGTGGGGTGCCCAGGGGCGGGGCCGGCCCACCAGGAAGGGGGACTTCGTTGACTGCAAGGATGAGCGGAGAACACGGACAGAGGCCAGGCCAGGTTCTGATGGTTGTTCAACACATACTCACACGCACACTCACACTCACAGATATATTAAAGCACAAGTTTCTATCCGACCTGCCAGCACCCTCTTTACTGTGGAGACAGGGGACTTACCTGAATGGCGCCTGCCGCCCCCAAGGACCTCGGTGGGACCCAGGCCTCATCTCTGCACTGCACTGTTTCTGTGACTCAAGGGCGGATTCCAGCCCAGAGGCTTTCCAGAGGGGAGCCAGATTTGGGCGAACACACCAGACTCGGGCCGCCTGGACGGAGATCATGGGGTTCAGAGGTGGGCCAGGCGGGACTCTGTGAGCTCTCCGACTGTCCTTTGATGGGAGGCTGACGTAGACAGGGCACCTGCTGCAGGTAACTGTCCCCAAGAGTGTAGGCTGGATCCTGGAGGCACCATCCCTCGGGTCCTCTGACCTGTTCCTGGGACGTAATAGTTCCCTTCCCACTGCGCCTGCTCCGAAGGGACCCAGCACAGGGCTTAGGGTGTGTGCAACGTGAAGACTGCCCCTTCGTCCCACTCCACTCCGCCAGCACTCTAGATATTCAAGAAACTACTCTGACCTGAGTAGTGCTCTGACCTAGCTTGGCAAGGCTTCTGAATAAGCTACTGGTGTGGGGAGGGGGTGTCCCTGCCATTTTTCCCCGGTGAGGCTTGGCTTTGAGAAGAGCACAGAGTCCTGCCTCTGTGATTCCATGTCCCCCACAGAGGAGAACAATGAGCTCATGAGTGGGGGGACCCCCCCAATTTCTTAGGAATTTAGTCTGACAGGGAGTTCTGGAAGGAGCAGGCTGTGGAGGAGAGGATACTATCTAGTCGGCCCATGGAGCGCTAGGGTCATGGGTGGAGGTGGATGTGTTCCCTTCTTCCCTGGGAGCTGGGAGGAGCTCTTTGTCCTTGGAGCTTGACATTGCTGGCATAAGATCTAGAACTTTCTTCTTTGGTCCCCTTTACCCCCTACCCAGCTTCCACAGGAGAGCGGAATCCCAGGCCCTGTCTAGGATGAGTCTGTGTACACGTGCACGGCGTGTGTCTGTATGTGTGTCTCTGCGTGGGTAAGAGTGTGCGCACGCGCCTGTGTCTGTGTTCCACTGCCCACGTCTCTGTATGGGGGCGTGTGGGGATGCGAGGCTGGGTGTGAGCCGGTCTCTGCGGGTGAGCGTCAGAGTGCAGTCTTCATCTTAATGACGTCATGTCTGTGGGACTCTGGCCCTATTCTGTAGTCTCAGACTGCCTGCCGCAGCCTGAATCTTTCATCCTCCAGTGAATGACAAAGAACTTACAGATGACCCTATTGAAGGCAGCTCAGTAGCACCAGGAGGCACATTGAGGATCAAGACCCTTGCCACCCAGCTTCCAACTTCACCTGGCCTGTGTCACCACCACCACCACCACCACCACCATCACCACCATCACCATCATCACCACCATCACCACCATCACCACCATCACCACCATCACCACCATCACCACCATCACCACCATCACCATCATCACCATCACCATCGGCTGCTGCTGTGCGATCAGGGCCCCGGTACCCAAGCAGTGTGGCTGCCTTCCTGGCCCCTTCAAGGCTTCTGTCTGAAGTGAGTTGCTCTGGTTTCCAGAGCACACTTCCACGGCATCTGCCAGGAACTACTCCTTCACTGTCCCATCTGTGCAGAGCTTCTTGTCCCACTGGGCCATGAGCCCCTCCCCCCTTCTTGCTGCCATAAGGGAGACTAGAGTGGAAACTGGGTGAAATAGATTCCATAACCAGTGGTCCTGGCCCTGGCTACAGAACCGACCCACCAGGGGTCTGAAGAACTGATGCCTGGGCCCTAGCCTGGGGGTGGAGGTGACTTAACACTATCAGAATGCAGCCTGGCTTTAGCAACACGGAGAAGGCTCTTAGGACAGCCCAAGAGGGGGAGCTGGGGGCCTTTCACCTCCAGGGTGTCCGGGCCAGCGTTTTGCTTGAGAAACAGCTCCACTACTCCTCCTTGGGGTCGTCTCCTCACCTGCTCCCCTGCATCTGTCCAACTTCCCCGACTGCTCTATTGTGGGGGACCCCTCTCTCTAGTCCAGCTCTTTATCTCAGAGCCGAACACAGGAAAAGTGCACAGTACATGTTGGCCCCACGTTCCAGAACCACCTCTGTGGTGACAGCAGCCATGACAGAGGGAATGTGGCCTGAGATTCCAAAGCCCGCCTGCTAGGGAGCCCGCCCTCATCTGCAAGTGGGTAAGGCCGGCGTGTGCGTGTCTGTGTGAGCCCGTGATGTGCAGGGGCTGTGGTGTCAATCTCTGTGTGCGTGTAGGAAGCACTTAGGTGTGTGCAGGGCTCAGAAGTATAATTTGGGGCAGGGGCCTTTTGCACGTGGGTACCTGTGAATCAGCATTCCTGCGTGTATCCTTGCGGGTCAGCGTTGGGGTAGGGATCTCATGTATCTCTTCTTGGGTAGCAGCCTCACCCTCTGTGTTGAGGGAACTGAGGAAAATTGTGGCCTTAAAACAGGGATTCCCCCAGTCAGCTCTCAGAGTTCTGGGCCCTTTCACCCCTGGCTCCTGTAGGTTAATGTCTGGGGTGGGGGGAGCAAAAGATTGTGGGACCAGGTATTGAATAGCAACCGGTAGTCCTCCCAGGGATGTGTCATTCATCCAGAGACCAAGCCTGCTCCTCTTGGCACGTCCCTCCCATACTTCTCTCTCCCCCACTCGCTGTCTTCCTCCTGTTCTCTGGAAGGACCTGTTCAGACTAGCAGAGCTGGGATGAGCTTCAGAAAGGCAGGCCTTTCATGGCTCAAATGCAGAAGCTGGAACTGAGAGGGGCAGGGCTGGCCCAAGCCCCAGAAGCCCAGTGCTACAGGCCCCGGTGTGTAGGACCACTGGCCACTGCTCCTGGGAGCCGTGGACCAGGATAGCTACAGGCAGCTGAGTGGAACTGACCTTCTCTGGGTGTTTTCTCTGCTGCTGGGCCTACTACACATGTGGCAGGTGTTACCCAGATTTTGTTGTTGTTGTTTTGTTTTTTGAGACAGGGTTTCTCTGTGTAGCTCTGGCTGTCCTGGGAGTCACTCTGTAGACCAGGCTGACCTCGAACTCATAGAGATCTGCCTGCCTCTGCCTCCCAAGTGCTGGGCTTAAAGGTGTGCGCCACCATCTCCTGGCTCCTGCCAGATGTTTTGAGAGAGGGAGAGAGACAGAGAGACAGAGACAGAGACCCCATCTCTCTGTCCTATCTGGCCTCCCATCCCAGGCCACAGACACTCCTAGCCTGTGGACAGCATGGGGCGCCACATGGAAGCTGTGGTCCGCTGTCAGCACTCGGCAGCTGCTGCGTCTCCTTTAGTCTCCAGACAGAAAAGACTTTGTTTCTCCGGTGTTCCTGCTGTCTGCACCGGAGGCTAGGACCCAAGCCCAGCAGATCCTGTGTCCTCACCCTCCTTACTTCCTCCCCAGGACCAGGAAGGGTGGACAGGGTGGTGCAGTGTCCTTGGGCTTTCCTCTGCGTGGACACAGCCCCAGCATGGGGCTGGGGAAGGATGTTTCCAGGGAATGTCCTAGGAGTGTGATGAGTGAACCTGTACTCAAGTCCCTGCAGCTATCGGCTGAGCTCGGATTCTGTTCTGTCAGTGCTGTGTGTGCGTGTGTGCGTGTGTATGTGTGTGTGTGTGTGTGTGTGTGTGTGTGTGTGTGTATGTTTGCAGAAGGACCACTCTTTTCTGGAGCTCTCTTGAGCCTTAGCACTGGAAGGGACCTTAGAGGCATCTAATCTGGTGTGCCCATTGTACAGGTGAGAAAACTAAGGTTCAGAGAGACGGCATCTGCCTGTCTCTATTCTTCTTCCATGTGTGGCCTGCGTTCATTGCCCAGGGGCCCTTATAGAAATGCTCTCCCTCCTAGCACCCTCGTGACCTCCACCCAGACACCCCATTTCCCTCCATCCCACCCTAGTTCTGCAGAAGGGGGACTGCTCCAGGGCGCCTGTAAGCACCGCCACACCCTACTCCAGGGCAGCCTGCTCATAAAGTCCTTTATTCCCCGCCCATGAGGGACAGGAAACTGGGGACTGTTCCAGCCCTGGGGCCTC
This sequence comes from Cricetomys ansorgei, assembly GCA_026225945.1. Lineage (NCBI taxonomy): Eukaryota > Metazoa > Chordata > Mammalia > Rodentia > Nesomyidae > Cricetomys > Cricetomys ansorgei. Next base: position 743,892 of record JAMJFZ010002048.1, on the reverse strand, counting down.
CTAGGAGGGAGGGAAGCTAATCCCTCCCCATACCCCCAGGCCCATATGTCCGCCTACCCACCCTGCCACTGAGGTAAAAGCACAAACAGGAGACCCTCCACTCATGGGTGACACGCGTGGGGTCGTCTTCAGTCCCACGACCCTGCCTCACCCCTTTGCCTTGCTCTCTGTCTCCACCCAGCCTCTGCTCCCCGTCACCCGTCTTTCTCTCTTCCACAAACCCCAAAATGTAACCTCTAGTTCACGGACACGGTTGTTTCAATCAATAAAAATGCAGTGTTCTAGAACTCAGGGCCAGCCTGCATGTGTTGGGCTTCTCGGGAGTCGGGGGCGCGACGTGGTGGGCTGCGTGGGGCAGGGGCAGCCGCTCTCCTCTTTGCCTCCTGTCACTGTGGCTGAGACAGGGGCGCCTGTGTCCTGTCTGCCCGCAGGGAATCCTTGTTCTCGTTCATTCCACAGAAACCAACTGAGCGCTGCCGTCAGGTGGTGGACTCTCCCGGCTAGCAAGAGAGACAGACACAGAGCTAAGACCAATACCAAGAAGTGTGTCGTGAACAGGGAGGGCTGTCGAAGAGAATTTGGGCCCCAGGCTTCAGGGAAGACATTACTTTTTAAGAGAGACGCTTACTTGAGTGTGGGGCGTGCTTGTAATCCCAGAACGTGGAAAGTTGAAGCAGGAGTGTCTTGAGTTCGAGAACAATCTGGGCTACAGCCAAGTGAGTTCGTGGCCGAGCTGGGCAATTTAGTGAGACCTTGTCTCAGAATAAAATAAAGCTGGGAGGTAAATCCTAGCACTCAGAGGCAGGCGAACGTCTGTGAGTTCAAGGCCAGTGGGGTCTACAGAGTGAGTGCCAGGACAGCCCGGGGCTTCTGTAGGCACTGTACAAATGCACGCACGCACACACCCACACGTGGACACATAGACACATAATTAAAAATAACTTTTTAATTTAACATAACCTTTTTGATGCTGGGACAGAGCTCTGTGGCAGAGCACTGCCCCAGACCATCACACATCAGCCTTTCCCAGGAGCCTCCTGTTCCCGGCTCTTCAGAGCTGCACGGTCCATCAGTCACTCATTTCAGTCTCTTCCTCGGTTCTCCTCAGAAGTGGGCTCGCTGCGGTCACAGGACGGGCCGCGGTGAGGGGAACCCACGCTCCCGTGAGTGCTCAAGGCGTAAAGTCCACGTCTGAGTCAGCGACATGGTGGGAACTGCAGGGAAGTGACACGAAAATCCTGTCTTGTTACTTGCTTTGCAGTGACTGAGATGGGGAGAGTCACCAGGCCTGTGTTTCACACAGGGAAACAGGTTTCACAAGGCAGCAAGTTGGGGACTCCCCACTTCTCTGGAGTCTTGTCAGTGTTCATCATAGATACCTTCTTGCAGACACACCTGGCTGGAGACTCAGAGCTTGGGTAGACTGGCTCACTAGGAGCTAGAAGATTCAAACTCGAGAGAGAGAGAGAAAGAGAGAGCTCACACACAAGGGACAGGCTGTGAAATGCCAGCAGGAGTTGAGTTGTGACAGAAATGGTTTTCTGTGCAAGATGGGGATTCTGGGTTCAAGGTAGAACTGAGAGCCGAGACCACCAGCTGTAGAACCTTCTAGCTCCTGATCTGAGGTAAAGATGGCTGTAAATCCCATCTTACACTTCTGTGGAGAGGCAGAGTCTGACTCCCCCTCCAATCCACACTGGTCTTAGCAATCTGTTTTGTATAACTGAATGTGACTTTCAAAGCTGCTCAGGTGTCTTGGGATATCCTGTAGGGAGTCCTGAACCAACAACTCTCCTGAGACTACTCGGAAGCAGGGAGTCATCCTCCCCACCGCACCCTGCCTCTGACCATCCCAGCTGCCCCTGCCCTTCCAACTATTTCTGCCAAAGCACCAGAAGATGTGGGGTTGGAGCCATCTTGGGTCCCAGACCAGCCATTCCTCCAGCTGCAGCACAGAACACATCCGCCTGAATTTCTAAGCAGCACAGCACGGGACACAATGCGTGAGGCCCGGAGGTTGGGGCTAATTCATCACATATTACAAGTACCATAGGTACCTGGCCTGTGTGATTCAGCATCGTCTGCAGCACGTTCAACCCACTAACAACCCCAACTGCGCACGTTCCGCCCACACGGTTTCTCTCCTGACTCATGTCCACTCCCTCGGATCTTTAGTCTACCAGGTAGCAGGACCCCAGCTCCGTTTTTCCCACACTTCCGGTGTCAGCTGCCAGCACCCACTGACTCAGCCTCTCCAGGGAAGACTGCTGGGTCTGACTGCTGTCCCGCGTCTATTATCCACATGTACACGATTCGCTGCCCGCTGTCAAGTGCCACCTCTGATCTAATCAACTGTGCTGAAGGAAGGGGTGGCAGCATGGCTAACATGGGGGCTGCCATTTTTAGAGTGTTTGTGGGTAGACCCGCTTGAAGAGGCAGGGGGAGGGGGCAGGTGGATCTCATAACTCCTTCCTTTTCCACCCTTCCCAAAGTGGCCATCCATTCTGTGGTCTGGTGCATCGTGAAAGTCCTCGGGTTGACCTTGGCCAGTGGCCAGCGGGTCTCAGTACCAGTACCCAGGTAAGTGAGATGCTACCAGAAGCAGAATCTGTTTGCTGGTGTTAACTGTTTCATGAGAGGCTTCTCCTGGGGGAGGGGCTATTCCTCTCAGAAAGGGAACCTGTGTCAGACCAAAGAAACAATTGTACTAAAGTCCAGTTTGGTGAACCAATGAGGCTTCCGTTTGTTGAATTTTTTGGTGTCAGGGGTTACCTACAGAAGCAGGGATGACTCAAAAGCAGCTGTACCTCCAGATGTTCACCCCCAAACTGGTGATGACTCAGGAAAGCTTACTGGCAGGTACAAATCCAAGAGAATCTCCTTGGTAGCTGGTCAGAGTCCCGGCACCTCCCACCCCCCAGAATGGGTACCATTTCTCTAAAGCTGGCGAGCACCGTTGAATCTTCCAAGTTTCAGCTTTCCCAGACACGCGCTTTCCTTTGCTCCTGAGCCTCACGCACCTCCCCATCTTTCCTGGAGGAAATGTTCTAGCTCTGAGGGACATGCCACACTGGGGACTGTTGTTTCAGTTCTATATTGCAGATGAGGACGCCCTGGGTCAGAAAGGATATGTGGTCACTAAAGTTCAAAAAACACCAAAGGGAATGGGTCTGGAGAAACATCCAGAAGTTTGGCTTTCTATACGGCACTCCTTCTCAGTCTGCTGCTTTGCTCCGTGTTCCTTCCTGGGGATGGTCATATTTTGGCCACCAGCTCATCCCCCAGGGGCCTGGAGAAGCAGATCCTCCTTTCCTTCCTTCCTTCCTTCCTTCCTTCCTTCCTTCCTTCCTTCCTTCCTTCCTCCCTGTGGACCTTGGGCTCCAGCCTTCTGCCTCTGACAATCATCCCCTGTGCCTGCTTTTCTTTTTCTAACAGCCTGACCTTTTTGCAATCGTCCTTTGTTGAAGGCTCCACTAACACCTTTCTAGAAAGAGGCTGGGTATAAATAAATCCAAAGAAAAAAGCTGACGGCGTCTCCTTGAAGTCACCCCAAACCCAGGCGGAGCCTCCTCCATCCTGCTTCTCACACCTCCGGCTTCCAGATCCATCTTCTCCCCGACATGCAGCCTGTCAGCACCCAGCATGACTTCCTGCTCCGAGGTCAACTTGGCGGCTACCCCAGTTGCACGTCCCGAATCCATCATCACCCAGACTCTTCAGCTGTTTGAGTCCTCTCTAAAGATGGCTCATGCGGGGAGGGGTGCTCCTGCTCCCCTCAGGCGCCCTGCTGCTGGCCAGCTGGGGCTCTGGAGCGTGGATTCTGCATTTAGGAGTCCCACCCAGCTGTGACAGCCGCACTGAGCAGGGCTCCGCTCTCAGATCCACTGTTTGTTTTGCTTTTTGTTTTGTTTTTGGAGACAGGGTGCTGGAAGTAAAGGCATGCACCACCACCACCACTGCCTGGCTTCAGATCCACTCTTACCCGCCGACGGCTGTCCGCCTCCTCACTCTCACCGGCGAGACGGGAGAAATAGAGTTGAACATGAATGGGGGGGGGGGGGCGGGGTTAGCTGAGCGTGCAGCATCAGCGCTGGGAGTGTTTACTGGGGTCAGAGGAGCCCACAGTATGTGAATGAGAGAGAATGGCCGATTGGAAAACAGCACACTGAATACTACCTCATTCGTGTGTGTGTGTGTGTGTGTGTGTGTGTGCAGGTGCACATGTGTGTAGTAGCAGCACAGCACACGGGTCGGTGGGTGGGTGTGTGAGGCCAGAGGACAACCTCAGTGTTGTTCCTCAAATACTGCCTCCCCCTTCACCCATTTGAGATAGGGTCTCTCACTGGCCTTGGAGCATGCTTTCTGCATGGCTGGAGAGCTCCAGGGAACCCCCCTGCCTCTGCCTCCCCAGTGAGAGGATTTCAAACTTCTGGTCACCATACCAGTTTTTGTTTCTCTGGGGCATGAGCTCAGGGCCTCGTGGTTGCAGAACAAGCACTTCACTGGGCTACCTCCCCAGCCCTGCATTTTATTTTTTATACAGAAACATCTGGGAATGTATGTGTGTGGCCTCCTCATTCCCCCCCCCCCAAATCTTAATGTTCTTCACTGGGGATGTGAATACTGGTTATCGAAATGGTGAAATTTCAAAGCTCTGACTCCCCTCTGGGCCTCCAGCATTATCCGAATACTCACATGAACATTTTGGTTTTTGATAACCAGGAAGAACGTTTTATTTTCTTGAGAAAAGGACAGGCAGAAGTCACCGAGGGCTACAGATTAAAAGGAAAGGTCGCCTTCTGCTGTTTCGTATCTTTTTCATAGCTTAAACATCTCAGAGGTTTGGGAAGGGGATTTGAACCTGGGATCTTTGCTTGCTGATTTATTCAAAGAGAAATACTTGTGTAATTGGGAGGGGAGACAGATTCCTGTTCCTGGGGGAAAAAAAGGGAATGGGAGAGGGATGGAGCAAGGTGGGGTCTGTCCTGGCACTCAGAGGCATGTGTGTCACGCTCGCTGCTGTGCCAGACAGCCTCCCTCCGACATTCTGCATCCTGAAGATGCGAGGGTCCAGTCTGTGGGAACAGTCAGGAGCTCTGCTCTGCCACCTCTGTGTGCCTGCAGACTCTGGGGAACCCCAGGTTGTGGCTTCTGACTCACTCTGTGGAGACCATGACTCTGCCTCGAAATCAATCTCTGATCCAATTTTGGAAACACAGCAGGACAGAGAGTCAGGATCAGAAGACACTTGCTGATGGGTAGGTAATTCGGTGGAGTAGTTATGTCCTCAAAATACTCAGGACTCATTACAGCTGAGGGGGGGTCTCCAAACTCGGTATGGGAGATTAGGGGTGTGTTCCCTCCCTCCCACAGACCTGGCTGTGCTGTGTCGCCCTCAGACTGCGGCTCTTGAGGACTGTCCATGAGGATGGACCACGTCCTCCCCAGAATGAGTCATGTCTTCCTGGGGACTCCCGAGGATCCATGCTACCCTCAGACTGGGGTCCTCTGAGTACAATAGTGCCCCCCCCTCAGACCAAGGCTCCTGCAGGAAGCGTCTCCTGTGTGCATTTCAGATGTAGAACATTCTCTGGGGCTTCTGAGTGCAATGCTGAGTAAGCCATGTTCTCCCGCCTCCCATCCCGTGTCCAGAGCAGTGTCTGGGGCGAGGACTGCAGATGGCATCTCATAATGCTCGTGGGTGTTTAAGCACCCTGGGAGTAAAGTTTAGCCTCATTACAGCTTGTTTGAGAGAAAAGCCAATTAGAGAGGCAATTTCCCTTGAGCAGTCTGAAGAATGTGTTGATACGGAGGCCAGCCGGATGGGAAGCTGGCAACCTTCTCCATCTCTGCAGGCCTAGTGGTGGCCCTGACTGCACATCTCTAGGAGGCTCCTAGCCGCTGGATTTGGGCCAATGGTAGGAGAAGAGCCCTGGGTCCCGGTCTTCCTGAGACCTCTTGCATCTCGAGGCTATCCTGATACGCCTTTCTCCCATTAACACCAGCTTCTTTCCTCCTGAAGTGTTTCTGCCTTCTTTGGGGCTAAACTTGTTTCTATTGAATTCTTTGTGACGAAGGAAATGGGAAGTATCCTTAGGAGAAAGGGGGAGCCCTCTCCCCAGCTCCTCTTTCCCATCCAGGAAGTTCTCTGTAATCAGCAGGTGGGTGGAGAATGGGGTCCTGAAGGTCAGTGTTGGCCAGGGTGTGATGGAAAGGAAATGAAAGAAACCTGACCAAGGCCACTGAGGTGACACAAAGACAAGGACTCCGGGTCTCTCAGAATCAAAGCTAGGCTGGGGCTGGGTCCCAGCGCTCCACAAGGCCCCAGAAAAAGACCCTCTTTCTCTGGTCTTTGAATCGGTATGATCTCTAGACCCCATCCCCTCCAGGGCAGTCACCTCTCCTCTCCACCCATGGCCCTTCCATGAGGAAGCAGCTGAAACTCTTTTAGAGACCAGGAAGGAATGGCTGATGGGTCCAACCTTGAACACCTGATCTCCCCCTGCCGGGATCAGAGCTGGCCTGGTGAGCCCACCCGCACCAGGAAGAGGGCAAAGACTGGAAGGACTGCTGAGAGGGGGAAGGATGGGGACAGTTGCCTTCTTTCCTCCCTCTTCGGGTCATCCTGTCATGCTACTCATCTTGAAGCAGGCACCAAAACGTCCTGTCAGCTCCGAGATTTATAAGGTGAGGAAACGGAAACCAGGGTTCAGAGAGTTGAAGAACGTTGCCCGAGAGACAGAGCCAGGACTTGAACTCTCAAACTTTGGGCGGCAGGAGTTGGGGAAAGAGGAAGATACTGTCCATCTGATGGGCTGAAGCTTGGGCATGGGACGTGGGACCCCCAAACCCAGGCAATCTCACACAGGATTTGACGCTGAGTCTGCAGAAGGCTGCTAGCGACGAGGGGGCCCCTCAGGACAAGTGGTTTAAATGTGAGACGTTCCCCCCTCCCATAGGCACGTGGCTTTTAACTCTTGTCCTCGCTGATGGCTGTGTTTGGGAAGGCTGTGGAACCTTTAGAAGGTGGATTATGGACTGGGAAAGTGGGTCACTGGGGACAGGCTCTATTTCTTGTTTGCTCTTGGCTTCCTGACTGCAGACTGTGTGACCTGCTGTGTTCTTTCTTCAACCTTGGACGGAACTCAGTCTTTTCTTCTTGAGGTCGCTTCCTGTTGAGGTTTCGGTTACAGTGATGACCAAGTCACGAATACAGCCAGCAGGCTCCCTAGGGGAGGCAGCGTCTGCAGACAGCTGGTTCTGGCTGTGCTGAAGAGAGGGTGGTTGGAAGTTGAGCTGGTGCACCACGTGGAGAAACGGGAAGGGAAGGACAGGCTTCCCCGGCAATCTGACCAGTGTAGCGGCCTGACTGGTGACCACAGTGGAAGGTTGAGCAGCTGAAGCCAGAAAGGGGGACATGGAGGACCCTTAACGGGGTTGGACTTCACGGTGCTGGCTAGCACAAGGACACTGTGGGTTTTTAAAAATTCACTTCTTAAATTTTTACCTATGTGTATGTGGGGCCAAGAGGGAAGGTGCTCACGAGTGCGGGTACCTGCAGAAGCCACAAGAGGGCGTTGGGTTCCCCTGGAACTCAAGTTACAGCCAGTTGTGAGCTGCCCTGTGGATACTGGGCCCAGAGCCCAGGTCCTCTGGAAGCGAAGCCAAGAGCCATCTCTCCAGCCCCTAGAGTAGGTGTTGTTGTTGTTTAATGGAAGTACTGACAGGAGAGAGAACACTTCTAGAAGGTGGGTCCCAAGTGCTTATTGGCACAACACTCCACAGCCCAGACTAAAAGTAGGGGCAAAGTGGTAGGGGTCAGGCTCTCTGTTGCCCCATCCAAGACAAAGCGGGGGCAGCGTGGATTGCAGAAGCAGGCACACAGTAGGTGCTCAACACAGAGAGTGCCCACTACTTTTTCTTTGTGGTGGCAAAATGCCTGGTTGAAACAACTCAAAAATAAAGGAAGAATGGTGTCTTTAGGCCCCTGGTTTCAGTTGGTCATGGTGGAAAGGTGTGGAGGAGCGTCTTGGTGTGTGGCAGAGGAAAGAGGAGGCCTGCACAGGCTGCCTCGGGGACCTGGGTTCACACTGGCGCCAGCAGCTTCCTGGGCATCTCTGAGAGGTGACTCCACAGCAGCGGACAGGCTGCTAATTAGGACACGCTCTTTATGACTTTGTATTCCGAGATGTCATTTACTAGACTTGGGGTTGGGGGGTGGGCACGGAGAAGACTCACACAGTTGTTTTTAATTACATTTGGTTTGCTAATTTTTGATAGAAAATAAATATTTACCGAGAGCCATATTTCTTCATTTCACGCCGGCTGACTCTCGGAGTTTATCGGGTGCCCAAACAGGCACTCCCGCTCACCCCCCCCAAGACCCCACCCTCTTGCTGGAGTCACACTCTGGAGCCTGGAGGAAGGAATAAGAAGGGGGAGATGGTGGGGTTAGAAAGGTGGAGGGGTAAGTTCAAGTGTGGATGGTACGAGAGTCTGAGGACATGAAGACGCGCCTTTCCTCAGTCTCACGCGTGGTGGCCCTAACAGAGGCTGGAAGGCAAGGTGTCCTTAGCCCCGACATGCCCTTTCCTGGCTCTGTCCCCACTTACCAGGTACCTCTGAGGACGTGCAGTCCACCATGTCTCGGGTCCAGTCACTCTAGCTTCAGGATGGTCTTTCTGAGGGCCAGCCTCCAAAGCTTTTTGGATGATGGGTGGACAGAGTTTAAAGGGCCGCCCCTGTCTACTTTTCTCTCTCCGACTGGCCTTTGTGAGGTGGTAGGGGCAGGAGAGGGAGCCACTTCTGTGTGGTTGTGTGTGTGTGAAGGCTTGTGCGCACGCAGGTAAATACACACACGTGGGCTTCTGTGTGTGGAGGCTCCGGAGGTCAATCTCGGGTGTGGCTCTTCCAAAATCACCCACCTTTTAAAAACAAAAAACAAAAAAAGCCAACCATGTGTATATGTGTGCGAGTATTTATGTACACTACTGAGTCCAGAAGAAGTCACTGGATCCCTTGGAGGAGGAGTTACTGGTGTCTGTCAGCCACCTTGTGGGTGATGGGAACTTAACTTGGGTCCTCGGCAAGAGCAATAAAGCAACGCCTACCCCTTCTCCTAAGATGACAAACCGAGGCACGATTCCACCCAAGTTCACTCTGAAGAACCGATGAATTGATTGGGCTTCTTTACAGAGCCTGGGGGAGGGATTATGTACGGGATGTGGGCACGCCCCTCTCAACTGGCCGCACCCGGAAAGTCCGTACCCACCAGGGATGAGGGCTTTCTTGTAGCTGCAGAAACGCCTGGTCCATTTATATAAGCTAGCCCCTCCTCCGGGCCACGCCCCCTCCAGGCTACGCTAGCCCCTCCCACAGGCCACGCCCAGGGTTGCCAGGTGGCAGAGAGCAGCTGGGTTCCCACGAGGGAATCACGTGCCCTACTCCACGCCTCTGTGCGGCGGTGGGTGTGGTAGGGTGGACGCGAACCGCCGCCCAGCCCACCTGGGACGACCTTTTAAAAAGAGGCACAGCTGAACTGCCCAAGATGGTGGTTGCTTGGGTGGGAGGACAGTCGCTGAGAACACAGCTCTTAGGCGCTGGGTGGTCTCTCCAGGCTCCCACCTCGTGTTTTGAGACAGGACCTCACACTGGGACCCAGGACCGGGGGCCTGGTCTCGGTCCCCAGCACCGAGGTTACAACCAAGCATCTCTGTCTTCCTGGCTTTTTATGTGACTTCTGGGCTTGCGCAGCAAGAACTTTACCAATTGAGCTGGCCCTCCACTCTCCTCTCCGCAGAGCACTGTGGTCTTGGGGTGATGGCTTCTTGGTGTAGTAAAGAGAAGAGGGTCTAGAGCCTGTAACTAGAGAGGGCTCCTCGAGGAACAGGGTCTGAATCTCAGCAGGACTGATCGGGACTGTCCTTGGCACGAGGGCATCTTCGCCCTGAGTCCCGATCGCCAAAGCCTCCTGCAGGACGGAGTCAGAGGTCCGAAGCCTCGCGTGCATAGCTGGCCCTCGTCTGGAAAGCCGGGCAGAAAGGGGAAAAGCAGAAGCCTGTGCGGTCACCTGAGTCTCAGTGGGGCCCACAAAGGAATGGCAAGAAATAAGGAGATCTGAGTGGAGAGGCCCCTGCCCCCACCCTGACTTCCAAATCCATGGTAAGCCAAGACTTTTTTTTTTTCCAATTACATTTCAATTTAGCTCAATTACTTTTCCATTATTGTTCAAGCGATTCGGTTTTAATTGAAGCTGGTGGTTCTTATCTTCCTCACCCCCCCCCACACACACACATACAAGAGAGGAGGGGGAGAGAGGGCAAAGGAGAAGGAGAGTTGGGGTGGAGACCTAGGAGCTGTGACACCTTCAGAGTGAAAGGTCAAGGGCCACCTGGAGCTTTGGAACACACACACACCCCCCCCCCCCAGTGGCCAAAATGAATCTGCCCAGTGACAGGGAGAGCCAAGAAGCACAGTTGTTGGCCAGCTCTGACCAGTACAGTGGTCCCCTCCTATCCCTGGCTTCACTTCCTGTAGTTTCGGTGAACTTTGGTTCAGAACTATTCATCTGAACTCCTTCAGGAGGGAGACGCTGTGCCCGCAGGGCTTTTATCATGTAGTTACAATTGTTTTATTTACGACACAGCATCCTTTCTGCGCCTCCTTCGTAAACCCCCATTTTATGGTGGTGGGCATGGGCAAGTGGGGAAACCTGTCTGGGGTTTCCGGAGCCTGGAATGGATCTTGGGTGATCTCGGGAGACAGCTAAGATCTGTTTAATCCTTAGCACAGGCCCATGAGGAGAGAACTGGGAGCCCAGAGAAGGGAGGGGATGGATTGGTCCTGAGTCTTACAAAGGAGAAATCGCAGATGTGGGGGGCAGCAGCGGTGTGGCTCCGAAGTTTGGTGATGACCCCAGAACCCTATTTTACACACCCCAGCCTTTCTGTTTAGCTCTCCTCTTCCTCTTCCTCCTCCTCCTCTCCCTCCCTCCCTCCTTCCTCCTCTCTCTCCCTCCTCCTCCTCCTGGTCGTCGTCCTCCTCCTCCTGGTCGTCGCCCTCCTCCTCATTCTCATCCTCTCTTCAAGGAGACAAAGCTTTGGGGTTGGACAAATCTGAATGAACTCACCCACAGGCTACAATTAAAGCTCTGAGAGTCTCTATGTCCTTCTTAACTAGATATGAACAACATCCCCTTCCTGGGGAAGACACAGTGGCATTTTCATAGGTGGAAGCCTTTCCAGACCCCAGCAAAGGGAACCACTGCCCTGGCCAGTGGAATAGTGGTGCTTCTGAGATCAGATGCTTTTGTTGATTCAGAGCTCCTCAGGTGCAGATCATAAGCAATCAAACGTCTCCCTCAGAAACCCAACCCCTGCAGATAATACAAAACGCCAAGGCCCAGGCAGCCCTTTTTCCAACAGTGCACAAAAACAATTATTTTAAACACAACTAAAAATAAACTTCCACAACAACATGCCTGTGTGCTCCTCTTCCTGCACCTCTGTTGTTCGGCCCAAGAGCCCAGTGGAGCTGGAGAGGACCCTGTGACTCGGAGGTGGGTGAGTGGTCAGCAAGCCTCTGGCCTTCGGGTTATGGTACATACATGGGTTTCTTAAATGAAAGATGCCTTCCACTAGAAATAATGGAATGTTAAGCCAAAAATGGCTTTAAATGTTTTTGGGTTTTTTTTTCCAAGTAGCAAAGCCTGGAGGTGCGTGGTAGTGGTGGTTAGAACGAGGACAGCCCCTATAGGTTTGCTTATGGCCTGTATAGAGGACCTAAGTTCGAATCTCAGGACCCACATGTTAGCTAATTATCACCTGTAAGTTCTAGGCTATATAGTGAGTTTAAAGCTAGCTGGAATACGTAAGACATGTCTCATAATACATACACAGGCAGATGCGGTAGCCCATACCTTTAATCCTAGCATTTGGAGGCAGAGACAGGCTGATCTCTGTGAGTTCAAGGCCAGCCTCGGCTACATGTCTAATTCTTGTAGGCCACGTAGTAATGTCTCAGTCAGTCAATCAATGGTCTGTTTACTAAAATGTATGCAAAACTAAATGAGCAACATAATCCTTTATTTATCAAGTAAATTAAAAATTCTTTTAAAAACGGAAATACTAGCCGGTGATGATGGCACACTCCTTTAATCCCAGCAGCACCCGGGAGGCAGAGGCTGGCGGATCTCTGTGAGTTCGAGGCCAGCCTGGTCTACAGAGTGAGTTCCAGGACAGCCAGAGTTGCAACAGAGAAACCCTGTCTCGATAAAACAAAACAAAAAACCAAAATGAAAACACCTATAGCATGTGGTTTCTCAGGTGAATCCTACCAAACGTTAAAAGAATATATCATACTCATCATACAGTCTTCTCCTAGAAACAGGAGAGACGGGATACGTGGCAACTGATTTGTGAGACTGACATTGCCTTTATTTTTAAACAGGAGAAATACAAGAACCCTGTTGACCGCCATTCCTCACGAATCTAACAACTAAAATATGCAAAACACTAGGCAGGTGCTGCTTCAATCCACAAAAAGAATTACACACCACGACCAAACGGGGTTCACCCCGGGAATGTCGGGCTGGTTCAATATTCGAGTGTCAGTCAAGGTAATCCATCACATTAGCAGCCCACAGTCTCCTCCCGAACGAACGGAGATAATAAGCCCGTGTTGCTGTAAGCTGCTGAGCCGTGTGTCAGTCTGATACTCAGCGCCGGATTAGGGACCCAGTACGCTGATGCTCCCCCTCCTCCTCTGCTCCCTCTATTCATTCCTCACTCCCCAGGGGTAATCGCTGGCCCAAATGTAGTGTTTGGTTCCCACCCTCCCTCCCTCCCCTTTCCTTCCTTTCTCTCTCTCCTTTCTTCCTTCTGTCCTTCCTTCTTTCTTTCCTTCCTTTTTCTCTCTCTTTTAGTTTCCTTCCTTTCCTTCTTCCTTCCTTTTCTTCCATTCTCTCCCTCTTTTCCCCCTCTCTCCTTCCTCCCTTTCCTTCCCTCTCTCTCCCTTCCTTCCTTCCTTTCCTTCCTTCTTTCCTCTCTCTCCTTCCTTCCTTCCTTCCCTCCCTTCCTCTCTCTCTCTCTCTTCTTCCTTCCTGCCTTCCTTTCTTGAGACAGAATCTCACCGTGAACTCAGAGTCTTCCTTCTTCCACCAGCCGAGCACCAGAGTTAAAGATGTACACCATCATACCTGGCTGTTCGTGTGCTTGTATTTTACATGCTATGCCTGGGATTGAACTCAGGGGTTTGTACATGCTAGGCAAGGATTTTGCCACTGAGCTATGCCCCAGCTCATAGTTTACAGGTTTTTAAACTTACATAAAGTCTACACCGTAGGCAATCCTTCTGTTTGTATTGTGCCCTGGGGCTGGGGATGTAACTCTGTTGGTAGATGGAGCCTGCAGGAAGCCCTGGAGTCTATCCCTACCGCTACATAAAGCCAGGCATGTTGGCACTGGGGTGGCAGGAGGGTCAGAAGTCCAAGGTTATCTTGAGTGATACAGTGAGTAGGGGCCAACCTGTGGTACATGTGACCTGTCAATGCTGACAGTAGTGCGTCATGAAATTTACCAGTGTCAGGCAGTGGCTCTCACTGCTGTGTAGCCCACCTTGCTGTGGGTTATCTTCCGTGGTGGAAAATGCGTTTGTCTCCAGATTTGTCATTTGTCACCAAGTTTTGGCAGGAAACTTCCCATGAATGTCTCCATGCGTGGGTGCATCGGGGTTTCTCTGGAGAGAGGGAAAGCTGCCTGGTCCTTCCCTGTTCAAAAACTTCTCTCCCCAAGCCCATGGGAAGGGGCCACAATGGAAGTCGTTGCATGTGTGTCTCTGTGTGCTTCAGAAGGTTGGGAGGCAGAGTAATAACCAGAGGCTGGGGAGACGGCTCAGTGGTGAAGAGCACTGGCTGCTCTTCCAGAGGACCCGGGTTCAATTCCCAGCACCCCCATGGTGGCTCACACTGTAATTCCAGTCCCAGGGGACCTGAAAGACACACGTGCAGGCAAAACACCAATGAACATAAGATAAAAATAAATCATTAGAAAAAATAAAAGTAACAACAAAGAGATGACCACAGGTCCTGTCGATGTTGAAAACAGCCAGTGAGCCCTCACACCACTAGGGAATGTGTTCGTTGCAAGGATTTCAGGTGTTATCCCTGCCCCTCCTACCTGCTCTGATGGTCTCATCCCCTCTCAGCTTCTGCACAGCCTTGGCAGCTCCTTTCTCCCTCCATATCCTTACCCAATCCCGGCAGCTTGTCAGGGACTCGAGAGGAGGCATTAGAAGCTAGGGGACAACACAAATCCCACCACACTCCTGCCTCTGGCTCGGGTGTGGGACTGGGGGCTGTAATTGAACCGGAAGGTGAAGAGACAGGAAAATGGAGAAGAGGCAGAAGTTAGGGGAAAGGGCCACTGGAGGGAGTGAAGCTGCCCCTCAGAGAGCTCAAAAGCACCCCTGCCTGGAACAATGTTACCTGGGATATATTTGAGCATCACAGGGGTCCCCGGGGACATTACATGCGCATGTTCTTAAGGATGCTTGCACACACCTCACACACGGACATACATAAAAGCATATACCTTGTGTACAACACTAATACATCCCATGTTCACACACACACACACACACACACACACACTGTTCACGCTCCTTCATGGCCCGATAGGAGAGCAGGAGATGGTTTATGATAAATTTTCTCCTGCAGATTCTCAGAGCTCTCCCAAGGCTTAGAAGTTCAGCCTTAACTTCATTTCCAGATGATGTGGTGGCTCATGCCTATACTGCAGTACCCAGGAAATGGAGGCAGAAGGAGAACATAGAAGGCAACATAGTGAGATGCTCCCCAATTTACTTTTTAAAAAGAAGCGGTGTATGGCACTGCACACTATAATCCCAGTACTCAGGAGGCTCTGCAAGAGAGTTACTTCAAGTTCCAGAGGCCAGCTTGGGCTCCCTAGTGAGTTCCAGGTCAGCCTGGGCTATAAGTTAAGATCCTGTCTCAAAACAGAAAAACAAAACAAAAGAATGTTTTCTTCTATTTAGGGCTCTGGGTTTCGGCCATTCCCCACCAACTGCACTGTCTGATCCTGTCTTTGTTTTTCAGCAGAGAAATAGTTGACTTTTTATTTTCAGTTAGGAAAATAATCCCAGATAGAGACCGCTCGGTGGCTGAGAGCACACACTGCTCTTACAGGACCAAGTGCAGTTCCCAGCGCCCACAGCAGGCAGCTCCAGAGTTGCCTTAACTCCAGGTCCAGGGAGCAGGCTCCACCTTCTGCTCTCTGCGGACACTGCAGTCACGTGCGCAGACCCACCCGTACCACATGTACACACATAATCAACACTAGAAACAAAATCTTATTTAAATGGAAAACAACCCATTGCTGCTCCAGAGTTGTGTAATGTAAAGTAACAAAATCAAAATACAAAGAAGCCACAGAAGAAAAACGGCTGTCATTTGAAATGGATCCTTCTAGAAGTTTTTTCTTCTAAATAGGCACAGGTATCTCCCTTTTTCTGAATGTTTCCTAATTTGTTTTTATTTGATAATAAAAAGAAATTAAAGTCTCTTTGATAATAAATTAGCCAACTAATTTTTTAAGTCTATTTAAAAGTGCATGGTATTCCATGCTCTGGGCTGGATACGCTGTATTTTTTTAATGTGGTTGTAACAGTATCCCAAAAGATCTTCTAGAACCATCTATCTCACAATAGACAGGAGACTGTATCTCCCGTTGACCCTAGGCTGACCCTTTTGATAGCTTTGACTACTAAATACTGTAACTTTGTTTTTTAAGGCAAGATCTCATGTAGCCTGGCTAGCCTCCAGTTCACTAAGCAGCCAAAGATGACCTTTGAACTTCGGATCCTCCAGCTTCCACCTCCCCAGAGAGCTGAGATTATACCAGGTTCATGTCCTCGGCATCCCATAAAGCTCTGTGGGACACGTGCACATGTATACACACATATACATAAAATAAATAAAAGGGGTGATACTTTTTAAATATAACATAAATTTAAAAATCTCTTCCTCATGGGTAGTGGGATTTTCCCACATGAACTGCAGATCGCTGGCCAGTTTGTCCCCAGGGGCATCCTCTCTATCTTGGACCCGATGGGCTTTTCTCTTGTGAAGTAATGAGAAAAATGGCAGGCGGGTCCGGTACATGGTTTTTGTTGTTTTGTTGTTGTTTTAAGGTGGCTTTTTGTTCAGCTCATGTTTGGGCAGTCATGTTGGCGAGACTTTATGGGCGCAGCTTCTGACATTCCTAGGAGACACAATCTCACAGCCAACTTCCTGAAGCTATGGCTCTTACAATCCTCCTGCTCCCTGTTGCACAATGTCCTGGGAGCCTTAGGTGTGGAAGTTGTCGATGGATCCGTTGGGACGAGGCACTACAACGCTGTGTTTTGATTGGTTGTGGGGTTCTATGGTGGCCTCTGTGGCAAAGAGAAGTCTCCTCGATAAGGGGTGAAGACGACACTCATCTGTAGGCATAAGGACAGATATTTCGAGTGTAGTCAGGGATTGATGCAGAAGTTTATTTTTAGTTGTGTTTAAAATGGTTGTATTGTGCACTGTTGGGGGAAGGGCTGCCCAGGCCTTGGCATCTGTATTGTCTGCAGGTGTTGGCTTTATGTAAAAGATGTTTGATTGCTCATGATCTGCACATGCTATCAGTAGAACACCTGAGGAGCTTAGGTATCGATAAAAACCCCTGAGATGAGACGCTCAGGGCTCCACTGTCGAGGACGGCTCCGGCCATGATGGTGGTTCCCTCTGCTGAGGTCTGGCGGGGTTTACACCTATGAAAATGCCTACATCTCTTCCTTGCTGAGCCATCCGTAGGTGTTCTACTAAGGGATTGTGTTGGTTTATGAAAAGTGTGATTATAGGTTCTTCTCTAAGATTCGTGACTTCGCTAGACCTGGGTAGTTGGCTGGGTTTTCTCGTACTGGTGCCAACCGAGGGCAATGGCAGTAGCCTGGCCCTGTCTGTGTTTTAATGCATCCGAGGCGTAAAGCAGCTTTGGCTACCAAGCCAGGCCCTAAGCTAGGATGATCTGAGCCGCGATGGCTATGACGGTAGCGTCAGTTCTGCCCTTCTCTACATAAGACCACCGCCAACAGCAAGGTGTCTGTTTGCCTGTTGCCAGAGGTGGGGGTCCCATACCTTCCTAACAGGGAGGAGAGAGACCGAGGGGGTCAGGTCGCAGCTTCGGTGGATGAGGACATGAATCCCCATGAGGTCTCCAGGGACCCTGCCGTCCTCATCTGCCCGGGACTGGCACTGCAGCCGCACACGGCTACCCGTATGCCAGGGGTCAAACTCGGGTCGCCTTGCTCACGCAGCGATCCCTTTCCTGACTCAGCCGTCGCCCTGGCTCAGGAGCTTGGGCGTGCACAGCCCTCAGCAGTTGAAGGCTCATCTTTGAGAAACTCACTGGGACCCTCTGGGCCCAGACACAAAAGGTGAGCAGCCTCAGCAGGTGGACAGAGGGACCTGTAGGGCCCATGGAGATGTGTCATCTTCTGCTCAGTCCTCCCCCAGGCCCAGGAAGCTGAGTGGTTGGCAGTCCCTTCTCCTCCCTCTGAAAAAAAGACAAAAGAAAACCAAACCCACAACTCTATTAAAATAACACCCGTCTCTGTCCCCTGACGCTCTGATCCCGCTCAGCTTCCTCCGTGAAGGCAGCTTTGATTGCTGCAGCCCAGATTTCCTGAAGTGACCTCAAACCATCAGCATCATATAGCATGTGAGAGGAGCTTGGAGGCTCTAGGGAAGGTGAGGTCTTCCTGTGGCAATCCCATCATGCAGCACTGTCCCTTTGCAACTGTGACGGTTAGCTTTATCATCTTAGGGGAACCTAGAAACACCTGGGAAGAGAATCTCATTGGAGGGTTGGCTACATCGGTTTGGCCTCTGTCATCCTAATGTCAGTTGTTGTGGGAAGGCCCAGCCTGTGGCAGTTCATTGGTGTGTCACTCACCAAGGAAGACAGGGAGGTGCTTTCACAGATGCAAGCCCTGCCAGACCTCAGAGAGGGAATCATGTCAGCATGGCCAGTGCCGTACTCACAGTGGAACCCCAGGTGTCTGAGCTCAGGTGTTTTTATTCTTTCAGAGCTCCTCAGGTATTTTACTGATAGCACGTGCAGATTTTAGCAATCAAAGATCCCCCCACAGAAACCCAACACCTGCAGAGCATGCAAAACGCCAAGGCCTAGGCATCCCTTTTTCCAACAGTGCACAAAACAATTATTTTATACATACCTATAAATAAACTTCTCCAACATTTCTCCTTTTCTGTATACAGAATTACTTTACAACACAGTTTAACACTACACTAGCAAAACTATTTACAAGAGGAACAATTACGAGGCTTCTAATGCACAGGACCAAATGATACCAAACATCTATCAAGATTTTCACAATGTCTTTGGACAGCAGAAAATATTATCACTGTCCAACTATCTGGAATTCCCTCATGAGCTTCTTCTGGGCTCCTCCAAAGGGCTTGGATCCGGCTCTGCCCTCTGCAGCACACACAGCTTGTCCTCCAGGTGCTGGCTGGTTCACACCGCTGCTGCTGCTGTTCTTAGTGGTCGTCCCACGGTACTGGCATCTCAAAACCTGCTGCAGCTGGGCTGCACTTTCACCAATAGCCTCTCCTGAACTCTTTTCATTGTGCCAAGCCTCAACTCTCTGCATGCCCCCTTAAGTCAGACATGGGGTCAGTCCTGGCTGGGCCAGGACTAGAAAGTGAGGTGAGGGGTTCACTTCCTGTGAGTCTGTCCCAAGTGTCCACAGTTTTGTGCCCTCCCTAGACCCTTGTTCTCTGCCCACCCTCAGTGGAGGGGAAATTATATGGGGTGTTGAAGGAAGTGGGCCCTAGTGAAGCGGGGGAGGCAGGAGGGGGGAGGGGTGGTGAGAAGCATAGCTTCTGCCCCTCCCTCCCACCCTCCCACCCTCAGCCCCACACAGCCAGTCTCTCAAAGGTCCCCAAAATCCAGCAGGAGCAAGGGGGGGTGCAGTTTTCATTTATGAAGGTGTGGATCTGGACACTGCTTGCTTGCCCAGCCTCCCTCCCCTCCTGCCTAAGTCAACAGCTCTGTTCATAGACCAGCCAAGACACTAAGGGACCACTCAACACATCAGCATGGCAGCCTGAGACACATAGGGAAGCTGGGCAGGGAAGATGTTCCCAGCCCCTCAACCAGAGGTCAAGCTCACTGCTACTCAGGAAGGAGGGGCAGCCGACTCCACACCCTCATCCCTCTCACCTCTCAGCCCAAACCCAGGCTGGCAGCCTCCTCCCTTGGCCCGGCTGCTGCAGAGACTTCACCAAGATTCCCCAGTTTGGGGCCCTGTGGGGGAGGACTGAGTGGGGTGTGCGGAGTAGGCAAGATTTGCCGTACCCTGTTGCCCATCTCGGGTGTGCATTGTTTCTGACTCTCCTGGGAGCTCTGGAGGCCACCCCCCACCCCCCACCGCAGGCCACTACAAGCCGCCAGACTCCACTCCAAGAATTCAGATAGCTAAGGGCCGCACCGGCTCTCCCATGCCTTTCACGTGTCCACCGGATTTTTACGTGGCACAGTAATAACCCTGTGCAATAAAATAAACTTTAATATCTCACTGGCTTATCTGAATCCTGCTAGCTAGATTCTGTAGGGCTCTGGGGTTCAGTGTACCCCTGCATGGAGAGCCCCCCACTCTCCATCCTCCATTCAAGCACCCCTTCTTTAGAAGGCCCCTCCCCTGGCCTCAGTAACTGCCCTGACACTCAGGCTCCAGGTTCTATTCCAACAAAAGGGGGATTCTGTTCCCCTGAGATCCCCTTGTTGGCGCTCTAACCCCTCTTTGGGGGTTGACCCCTTCACAGGGGTCACCTAAGACCATCTGCACATCAGATATTGTGATTACTATTGCGTTTCATAGCAGTAGTAAAACTGCAGTTATGAAGTAGCAACAAAAATAATTTTATGGTTGGGGGGGGTCACCACAGCATGAGGAGCTGTATTGGGTCTCAGGGTTAGGAAGCTTGAGAACCACTGATCTAGAACCTTTTTTTTTTTTTCCTGAGACAGGGTCACGTGTAGTCCATGCTAGCCTTGAACTTGCTATGTAGCTGAGGATAACTTGAACTTCTGATCTTTGTGCCTCTACCACCTTCCCCAGTGCTGGAATTACAGGTGTATGTGACCATATCCAGGATACATGGTGCTGGGGGTGGAACCCAGGGCTTCCCGCATGCTAAGCAAGCGCTTTTCCGACTGAGCCACATCCCAGCCCCGTGGAGACCGTGTTAACCACTTGCCTGTATGTCTCTATATTCTAATAATCAGTAGTAACTAATCATAATATCACAGAGTGACTCCAGGCTCTGGACTCTGATGACCCCCACAGCACCGTGAGAGAGAAAGACTCACTCTCCCAGCATCCTCAGGCACTGAGCCAGGGCTCCGTGTGGGACCTCCTGCCCCTGGAGAAAGACACCCCATTATAGTTCCAAGCAGATGTGCACAGCTGTTTACTGATCCAACTCTTCATGGCCTGACAGGGCTCTGGCTGGTCATTTGTACTCTATGTCCAGTGGGATCCCATGTCCTCAGTGGGGTCTCCGTAAATGCCTGTGGGAAAAGAGACCCCACGTGCGCCCAAGGCATGACGCCGCAGTCTCATAACCCCACTCATCCCAGCTCTCCCGTAGCGACAGAATCCTCGTCTCAGCCTGCTAAATGCCGGCCTCATTTTCCACTCTATTGACAGACTCCATTCGACTTAACTGGCCCCCATCGTGCAGCAATTGGAAGGCTTCTTGTTGCTCTAAATGATGGGGAGTAGGCGCCAAGCTCGAGCTTCTGCAGGCACCTTGCCTCCCGGGAACAGGGCTTTCCCCTGGGGGGCTGGGAGAGAGCCGGGGACGGGCCTGGGGCAGAAGGTATCACTCTGTCCTCACCCTCCTGTCCTGACAGGGTGAGCACGCCTTTCTCTGCTGACCCTGTGGAGGGAACGACGCTGTCGGGAGACTGCTGACTCTCCTCCCTTGCTCTTCCTCCCTCGCCTCTTCCAATCCTTCAGGCAGGGGCTGCAACTTCTTTCTGAATATTCACTCAACACCCACCTCACCCACCCTGCCCCCGCTGACCTTACATGCAGACCTCACCCTCCCTGCCCACCCCTGACCTGACCCCCTCCACCACACCCTGGCCTTGCCCTCCTGAAGTCTCTAGGATTAAATCAAATGTGGGGAACCGTATGCTGGTGTTGTAGAGCGGACAGATAGGCGGACACACAGACAGAGGAGTCTCCCCACAGGAGGAGCACTGCAATGGCTGGGGAGGAGTGCGATGACTTCAGTGACAGGATCTGGGAACACCTCGGGGGCGTGTGTGGACAGACCTCCCACATCAAGGGGGTTGTGAGCAAGCAGTGGGTAAAGATGCTGAGGCAGGAGAGGCAGGAGAGGCAGGAGAGGCAGGAGAGGCAGAAGAGGAGAGGCAGGCTCTCCCCAGCAATGGCCAAGAGCCGGTACAGCCAGAGCAGAAGAGGTGGTGCGTGGGGCAAGACTTCAGGACCTGCCTGGGATCTTCCGTTCTTAGGCTGGGCCTCATAAATGAGTTCACAGAGAGGAGCACAGACGAGTTCACTGTCAATGAGCCCTCCGGCTGCTGTGAGGACAGACAGGGCAGGGGAGGACGCACAGCAGACAGAAGCAGAAACAATGTGAGAATTCAGGCAAGCGACAGGGCAGCATGGAGCAGATGGTGACAAAGGAGCCTGTGTACACATGTGATCGCACACGAGCACACACACGCGTGCGCAACACACGTGTACACAGGCACACACACATACACACACATACAAACATGCACGCGCACACAGACACCATGTGTACACAAGCAGACACACACGTACACACACAAAGATACACTTGCACACATATACACCCACATATGAACACACACTTGTACACATACAGCACACATACACACACATACACAAACACACACACACACACACAAACAACATGCACACACATGCACACAGACATGCACACACATACACGTGCACACACATAAAGCACATGCACGCACACATGCACGCAGTAGCAGTCATTCCAGATTTTTGTTCGTTTGTTTCAGGCAGCCCAGGCTGCCCTGAAGTTTTACCACGTAGCCTAGGCTGGCCTAGAACTCATCACAACCCTCCTGCTTCTGTCTGCCAAGTTCTAGAATGGAAGGCTCCGTCTTGAAGCTAGGGCCGACAGCATTGTCAGTCTACAGAGAATTTGGGAGCCTGTTTTGCAGATGCCCACACAGGCCCACGGAAGGGAGGGAACCCATCTGAGCCTCACAGAACATCAGGCCAGAAACCCCCAGCCTCAGCCTCTCTACAGCTGGCTTCTGTCCCAACATGGCTCTCTACCCTTCATCTGTTGTGTTGTGTTACACCCCCCTCATCTCTGTCCCCAGAGCCCCTCTCTGTCTCTCCCGGCCCCCACTCTGCAGGTGCCTTGTTTCCCTTTTGCCTGGCCCAGTTTGGAACAGTTTGGAATGTAATTTCTGATGAATTAGCAGCATGAATCCCAGCAGTTCCCACCCAGCGTCCACAGGTTCCTGGAAGGGACTTTGCAATCTGATCTTCGCGCCTCTCCCAGGACTACCACCACGGCTCCATCACTCCTCACTTGTCGGAGGAGGCTGTGGCTGCCTCCCCCCTCTCCCCCAGCCTCAGCCCCAGCCCGGCAGAGGACAAGTTCATCTCTGTCAATTAATTATTGAATGGTTTATTTCTCACCAGGAGGTGCTAAAAGGAAGAGCCGCCTGTTGTTAAGTTGACACCTTAATTACACACACACACACACACACACACACACACACACACACACGGCAGCGGGTGGCATCACGTGCCCCTGAGAGGGAGCCAGGCTGAGACCTGGCTGTGGGGCCCTGACCCGGGTCCCTCTGACTGGGCTCCATGGACACATACAGAGGCTCATACATGGCTCATACAGAGTTCTCGGAGTCTGTCTACAAACAGGGGAGGGGACAGAGGACTAAATGGGGTCATAGGAGTCCTTGGGTGCAGGCTTCTCTCTTCAGCTAGGGCAGACAGACCATGGGGAGACTGTAGGGAGACTGTTCGCAATCCTCCTAAGCTCAGAAACCTCTGAGCATACGCAAGACAAGACAGACTCCCACCCTCTAGTAAAAGCTTTGCAGATGTCCATCCACCCACACACCCCACTGCCTTTCATCTCCTGCCTGTCTTCTCTCTTTTCTGCGTATTCTAGTCACACTGGTCCCCCTGCGCCCCTTTATGATGCCGGGCACCCCTTGGTCCCAGGGCCTTTGCACCGGGCTCTTTTCTTTCCCTGTGGTACAAGCTCCATCCTCACTCCATTGCCCCCTGCAGGTGGAGGACACCACCGCCTTTCCAGAAGGTACTCTGGAGAACCTTATAAAAATTTTAACTGTCATCAAATTCTCATTCTCTCTGTCTCTCCTCCCTCCTCCCCCCCTCCCTCCTCCCTCTCTCTTTCTTTCTCTCTCTTTCCCCCTCCTTCCCTCCCTCTCCTCTCTCCTCTGTCTCTCTTCTCTCTCCTCTCCTCTTTCCCCTTTTCCCCCTCTCCCCCCTCTTTCTCCTCTCTTCTCTTTCCTCTCTCCTCGCTCCCTCTCTCATCTTTCTCTTGCCTCTTGCACTTCTCTCTCTCTCTGCCTCCCTCTCTCTCTCCCTCTCTCTCCCTCTCTTCTCTCTCCCTCTCTCTCCCTCTCTCCCTCTCTCTCTCTCTCCCTTCTTCCCTCCGACCCTCCCCTCTCCAGCACATTTCATTATATCCAAAACTGTGTTTCACTAACTGGCTATTGCCAGCGTCTCTTGCTGGCCCGTAAGGTCTGGGAATTTTTGTGTGTGTCGCTACCACCCAGTTCTCCCTCCACTCCCTGGTGGCTGCGTCACCAGCAATGAGACCTGTGCCTGGCACAAAATAAACTCCCTTAATCATTGTCGAATGAATGAATGGACGAATGAATGAATGAGGAGCTGTTTGTGTGCAACCCTCTATGTGCGGGAAGATCAGGGCTGGCTCTTCCCCCCCCCCAGAGCCGGGCTCACAGTAGTACCAGGAATTTGGGGATGACTCTTGGTAGAAATAGGGGTGCTCCCCACCCCCACCCACCCCTGTCCAGAGGGGAAACTGCTGGAAAAGTCATTTTAAAAAGCAAAAGCTCCTGTTGATTTCATGTCTGCGCATGCCCTCGGGCCAGCGGGTCTGGCGCGCCTGTCCATCAGCCTCAGGCAGATCAGTCCCCACCCCCCTCCCGACTCTCCCCAGGGAGAGGACAGGAGCAGGAGAAGTTGCAGACACTTTGATTAACTCCCCAGCAAGAGTCCCCACGCCTGTGTCTCCCTCTCACCCCCCCATCCCCGGGAGGGGACTGTGTGCTGGGACTGGAGGATGGGCAGGACTGGGGTGGGGGGGGGCGCCCGCGAGTGATGGAGAGGAAGGACTAGTCCTCCCCTGAGCTGGGGTTCCCAGCCCTCACTCGGGCCTGAGGGGTCGGGGACCTGACAGCTGCAGCCTGGCTGCCCCTCCAGGTCGCCTCACCCTCTCCT
This sequence comes from Cricetomys ansorgei, assembly GCA_026225945.1. Classification (NCBI taxonomy): domain Eukaryota; kingdom Metazoa; phylum Chordata; class Mammalia; order Rodentia; family Nesomyidae; genus Cricetomys; species Cricetomys ansorgei. The sequence continues at coordinate 719,262 of JAMJFZ010002048.1, read as the reverse complement.
CCGAGCCTGGGCCGCTCCCCCACACCCCAACATGAAGATGGTGATTTTTTTTTTTCTTCTTTAGAGCCAGTTTTTCCCCCAAATCTCTGGAGATGCTGGGAGCTGCTGTTTCCATGGAAACCTTCCCACCAACCTCACGGAGGTGGAGTTGGGCGGCCACCCCCCGCCCCTCTGCCTGAGCAGCCTGGCTCTAGCCTGCAGGAGGCCAGAGTTTCCAGTCATCCCCTCCCCACATCCCGGTGGTGCTCCCAGGGGTGTCATCCCTCCCCACATCCCGGTGGTGCTCCTGGGGGGAATCATCCCTCCCCATGTCCCCAGAGCAGGGGAACAGCTATGGGTTTGGCTTTGGCCTGGGTGTTTCTTCAAAAACACCACATCCTTGGGAAGGGCCTGTTCTGCGCATGGCTCCCTCCCTCCAGGCCCTCATCCTGGGCAAGGTGGTGGCCCAGGCAGTTTTCCTGGGTGACAAATCGGCTTTCTGACTGTCATGGTGGTGACACGAATCGATGACTGTTAAAATTCATAAAACTACACAACAATGAGATCGATTTTTACTGTATGTTAACTTAAAATATATGATCCCACCCAAGGGAAAAAAATAAAATGCTCTGGTGTCCAAGATGGATCCTGTGTAAGCAGACCAGTGACCAGGTCAGGGACAGAGGACTCTGTGGCTCTGCTTCCCGGCCAGATCGCTGAAGCAAAGTGAGTCTGAGTCTAGCCTGGGCTACAAGAAGATGCTGTCTCAAAACAAACCACAGAGTCAGGATTCTGGGTGTGGGGCCCAGGACGAGGGAGGCTCGCTCCGAGGAAGGAGCACTTGGGTGCCTCTGGGCTTCTGAGGGAAAGCCCTCCCACGGTTAACATCCCGCTGCAGTCAGACCGTGGGCTCCTAAGGCATAGAGACAATTCTGTCCTGTGGGCAGGAGCTGTTTGAGCATGCACACATCTAGTCCAGTCACAAATAAGGATGCTTGCTTTAGGGGGACCACAGAGGAACGGAGGGATGCTGGTCTGGAAAGGGCCACCAGCAAGGGTTCTGTAACAAGGGGACTTCCGACCTGTGACACTCTGCCTCTGTCTTCTCTCTTCCTAGTCTCTTTCTCCCTCTCTGTCCACTGGCTCTCTGGTAATCTGTCTCCTGCACAGCCTCATTACCTCATTAGCTCACCACCACTCCCCCGCCACCCCCATCGTGGCTTACAGAATGGGGCAGTAATGAGCCCAGGAGAGAGGTATAGGGAGCCAAATTTGGCACAAGAGTGAGGGAGAGTCGAGTTTTTTTTCTTTAATGTGTTTGCATGCTCACACACATGTGCACACATGAAGGCCAGAAGTCAGCATTCGATCTTCCTTTATGAGAACTCACCATAGACTGGCAGGCCAGTCAGCTCCCAGAATCCACCTGCCTCTGCCCCCAGCACTGCAGTTACAGATCAGTGCCAGTCTTCTATGCAGGTGCTCGGAATCAAACTCAAGTCCCTGTGTGTGCAGCAGGCTCTTTGCTCTGTGGACAGTCTCCCCAGACCGTGTCAGGACCTCAGGGACACTTCATCCATGCCTAGAAGAAGGGCCCTACCAGCTGCCATAGTAAGCGGTGAAGGTCTGTTTGGGACAAGATACCTTCCCTGACAGAACCACGGGTCTCAGCAGGTCACAGGATAACTGGGACGGGACCATTCTCTCCATCTCTTCCCTCGCATTCTCAGGTTCTAGCTTAAGTAGACTCAGGGGCAGGGCTGAGGCGAGGGGGCGGGAGAGTTTCAGAAGAGAACTGTGAAGGGGTGGAGGGGTAGGGGTAATTCTCCTGCTGCTCCCCCCACAAACAGAGTGAAATCACAAGTCAGTCTCTTGGTTTGTGAAACTGGGACCAGCAGTGGTGACCTCGAGGCTTGTTTGTGACAAATGAGTCAGTAAAACACCAGGAGGGACCCTGCGTGCCTGGGAGGGTTCTGTTGGGATCACAGAGCCTGGCCCACTGAGCACATCAGTTCTCATCACCGATTCCAGCGGTCACGGAGCCCCGGGTCCAGCCCTGGGAAAGGCTCACCGGCATTCTGAAGCCCCAAGGGCTTCTGCCTCCCAGCCCTACCCAGGAGTCCACAGTAGCGGAAGTCCGAAGGCCTATAGAAACATAGAACGTTCTTTTCCTTTCTGAAAGGAAACTTTCCAAACATTCTTTCACAAGTGTTTATTCTAATAAATTACACCACACACTTGTGATTCTTAGCACACTTCATTAGCACAATTCAAGCCCAGGTTTTACCATCTGGGCATGCAGTGGCTTCCCGCCTGCTCTCCTCTGTCGTGGGGTCTTGGCGCTGGTCCTGACCTTAGAGCTGTGAGCAGAAGGGAGGCCTCGTTTCTGCGCCACCCCTATCATTCCTGGCCTGAGACCCTCCAGAGCCTGTCTGACAGAGGGAGACGGCTTTCTGTCAGCCAGTGTCCTAAGGTACCCCGTTCCTACCCATCCATAAGAAACACTAGGAGTAAGATCGCACATGGCAGGAGCTGGGGAGGTGCTCGGCAGGTAAGAGCCGGTACTGCTGTTGCAGAGGACCCTGGTTCAGTTCCCAGCAACCATATGGGCACAACTGCCTATAACACCAGCTCCAGGGGGATCTGTCGCCCTCTGCTGGCCTCTGCAGGGACCTGCATCCTCGCAAAGACATATCAAATAAAAAATAAAAATAAGTAAATATTAAAAACAAACAAGACTCCCTTGGGTGATTTGAAGTTCCCAGGAATTGGGGAGTTCCTTGTCAACTCAACATAACCTGGCTGATGGATTCAGTAACTGAACTTTCAGAGGAGGACAAAGGACTATTATTGACAGGTCCAACCCCTTTCCCAGTGTATAGCTTACATAATTCGGATATCCATTTTTGCATTATCTTTTCCTTTGATCATTTTGTCCCAGTGTGATTGTACCAGTTAGGACTGGGTGTGGCTGCAAACCTCAGAGAACCCGAATTCGCAATGACTCACACAGCCGAGTAACTTCAGTTCCGTGTGTTACAATGTCCAGAGGTCGGCAATCTGGAGCCAACGTACTGATCCAGAACTCAGCCACGTTCTTGTGGGTGACTCTGCTGTTCTCAAGGAATGACAGCCTCCCAATGGCTCAAGATGGCTGCCAAGACTCAAACAATGACAAGCATTGTAGCCAGCTGGAAGGGGGAAGGCATCGGGAAGGGCAGGCATCGGCTCCATCACTGACGTAGGACACATGAACGGTGCTGTCACCTGGGACTGTACTATGCTTGGCCGGTTGGCCAGGACTTCGTCACAAGGCCACACCTAGCTGCAAGGGAGGCTGGGAAATGGAACATGAGCTCTGGGGGATGGTGTGTTCTGTTGTTTTTGCCCAGAGGGGGAGATAGAGCCTGGGAGGCAGCTGCTGGCTGTGCACCCCTCCATCACATGTAGGTTCTGAGGCGTAATGACCGGTTTGGACCTTTTCCAATTTATTTCACATTCCGGGCAACCATATTAGTGAGAATTGCTTTTCTCCGCTTGTGCTATTTCGTTGGGATTTATTTCCAAATGTGTGACAACCTGCCAGGTTGAAGGGTGGGACGCGTTCTCTCTGGCAGGCCGGCCTCTGGCGAGCTAGAGCAGCAGAGCTGCTAGGAGCCTGCATTCTCATCTCCTCACGAGGTTCCTCCTCCTCCTTCCTCCTCCTCCTCCTCCCTCTCCTCTTTTTCCTTCCCTCTCCCCTCTTGCCTTCCTTTCTTTCTCTCTTTAAAAAAAAAAAATCTTATTTGTATACACGGATATTTTGTCTGCCCGCATGTCTGTGTGCCATGGGCATGCCGTACCCATGGAAGTCAGAAGAGGGGACTGCATTCTCTGATAGAGAATCACAGATGTTTGTGAGCCACCATGTCGGTGCTGGAAGCTAAGCCCAGGTCCTCTGCAAGAGCAGCGAGTGCTCTGAACTGCTTCACCATCCTTCCAACCCCCAACCCAGCCCTGTTCTTTCTTTTTGAAATAAGGTCTCACTCTGTAGCTTAGGCTGGCCTCCGGCTTCTACAGACTTGGCTCAGACTCCCACAGGCTAGGATCGCAGAAGCGAGCCACCTTTTTACTTATTTGGTTTGCTCGGGTGTTTTGTTTCTTTCTCTGTTCTATATTGTTTGGCTTTGAAGCAGTCTCCTGTAGCCCAGGCTGGACAGGAACTTGCTATGTAGCTAAGGATAACCTTGAATTCCTGGTTCTCCTGCCTCCACCTCCCAAGTTATAGAATTTCAGATCTGTGCCACTATTCCTGGTTTATTTGTGTTCCTTTTTTACCAATTTAACAGTGACAGCTGTTTAATAAGCTTAAAATTACATTTTTTGTGTGTGTCTGTCTGTCTGTGTGTGGCGTGGGCATGCTGTGGTGTATAGATGGAGTCAGAGGACAACTTGTGGGACTTGGAGCTCTTCTTTCACTATGAGGAAACCAGGGATAGAACCCAGCTCCTCAGGCTTGCCAGCAAGCGCCTTCACCTACTCAGCCAGCTCACCCCGCCGAATATCTATTCTGTATCCATTGACAGCCAGCTGGGATTTTGGCCTGGGCTAATTTTTCAATCTCTATAGTCTCAAAGAATAGCCAATTTTGTTTCCAATTAGAAAGAAAATCCAAAGCCAAGAAACCTAAGGCCTGGAAGATGGAGTCACTGGGCAGCAGCGCAAGTGCCCGGACTGGACCGGGCCGGGCCGACTCCTGCGCCAGTGTGCACGCACACGGGGCTCGTTTAAATAATAAAGCAGGGATGGTGCGATGTGGGTGCCAGGGAGAAGGACCCTGCATGGAACGTGAGGCTTGCTCTAGATGAGGTTTCATCTAACTAAACCCCTCAGCTCAAGCAGGCTACATGTGCTCCCCATTACAAAGATGAACCCCGAAAACAGACAAGATGGGCAGGCCTCTCACCCTCTAAGGTGACCCCAGAGGGGACAGTGCCTTGCGGAGAGCGACCATCTGCTCTCCTTCCCCGTGCTCAGCTGACTCTGACCCCGGCTCACCTGTGCCCACACCCCTGCCCCACCCTGTACCTGCCTGCGTGCTCGCAGGGACTCAGCCACGCTGAGTCAGCTCTGGCAGTGAAAGTTAAGTTTATCCTTGTTTCTCTCAGAGGATGGGTATCCTGGAGTCTATGTGGGAGCTAAAACTGTGTCACTCGTGGCATCTAGCGTTCCCTAGCACTTTATCAATGTGCGCACGGCAGCGCAGAGCAGGTGTCGCTTCCTCCGGGGCCCCTGTGGCTAGAGGCAGAGCCACCGCGGAGTCCTGACTGCAGTGCTCTCCTGTTCTGTATTGTTTGCTTCTTGTTTTTTTGGTTTTGGTTTTGGTTTGTTTTGTTTTTGTTTTTTGAGACAGGGTTTCTCTGTTGTAACCCTGGCTGTCCTGGAACTCACTCTGTAGACCAGGCTGGCCTTGAACTCACAGAGATGCACCTGCCTCTGCCTCCTGAGTGCTGGGATTAAAGGCGTGAGCCGCCGCCACCAATGCCCGGCTAGTTTTGTTTTTGAGGCAGGGTCCTATGTACTCCAAAATGACCTCGAACTTGCTACATAACTCTGTAGCTCGTAGCTAAGGACGACCTTGAACTCCTGTTCCTCCTGCCTCCACCTTCTGAGTGCTGTCATCTATAGGCGTGCAGCCCCACACCCAGGAGGCAGCTCTAGTTTATTAGGAACCCATCTCTGCCTTGGTTATTAGCGGGTGAGAGGTGCCTTCTCAGGCCCTCCTAACGGCCCAGCTAGTGAGCCCGAGTAGGTGAGGGAAGTGTGGGCTTCACAGGGTTGGCTTGGAGCTGCTCCTCTTCTGTGTGTGTCCGAAGGGAAACTAGGGACTAGGGGGAAGTCCTCAGTGGCCTGCCAGGGGCTGGCAGTGCAATTGAGATATTATAACCAAGGTCACAAATGAGTCCTTAACCCTTGGCAGAAGGGAAATTCCAGTAGGCTTGCATATGGAGTTTTCCACAGGAATGTTCATGAGCCAGTTTGAGAACTTAGGGCACTTTTCACTAAGTCAGGGACATGTAAGGATGAGGGGGTGCAGAGGGGCTGAGACAGGGGGAGACTGCTTTCAAGACAGCTGTAGCCAGCCAGGTGGTGGCGGCGGCGACACACGCCTGTAATCCCAGCACTCGGGAGGCAGAGGCAGGTGGATCTCTGTGAGTTCAAGGCCAGCCTGGTCTACAGAGTGAGTTCCAGGACAGCCAGGGTTACAACAGAGAAACCCTATCTTGAAAAACAAGGGTGGGGGAGGATAGGGAGAAACACAAGCCTTCAGCTAGCATGGCACACACTTTTCTTCTCAGCACTCAGGAAGCAGAGGCAGGAGGATCAGGATTTCAGGGCCAGACTTGGCTATATAACAAGTTTAAGGCCAGCCTGGGCTACATGAGACCCTATCTGTATTAGTTACTTTCCCTGCTGCTGTGCTAAAACACTTGGAGAAAGGTAACTTAAGGAAGAAAGGGTTCACTGTGGCTCACAGTTACAGGGTACAGTCCATCATGGTGGAGAAGTCATTATAGCAGAAACCTGAGATGGCTGGTCACATTGTATCACTTTGTCCTTTTATATAATCCAAGGGTCCAGCCTAAGGAATGGCGCCACCTACAGTGGACAGGTCTCCCACTTCAACTAAGCTTTAAGACAATCCTCCACAGACCGGCTGAGAGGCCAGTCTCCCAGAGGGAGGGGTTGGGGCTGGGAGTGGTTCTCCTCCAAGGGATAAGAAACATGGATTTGTGTCTGCATAAGAACCCTAGCAGGATTGACCATACAGGCTCTGCACACAACAGCCAAAAGTGGGAACCGCCCATTACTGATAGGAAGATGAGCAACGTGGAGAATCCACACAGAGAATGAAATAGTGACACGGACCATCCCACAGGCAGACCTTCCAAACACCAGGCGTCATGAGCCAATCAATAATACAGCCATTAAATTTAGCAACTGTATGTGGCCAGAGTGGTCAGGTCTGTAGGCAGAAAACAGAGTAACAGCTCCTGGAGCTGGGGTGGGGGTGGGGGTGGGGAATGGGGACTAATAGGTGCAGGGTTTCCTTTGAGGACGTAATGGGGATGTTCTAAAATTAACAATGGCGGCTTTGGCTCTGCTCTGAATATAGCTTAAGTAACAACGGGGTTGTGCGCTCTTGGATGGTGGAATTCATGGTACGTAAAGTGCAAAGCCGCTGCTTTTGTTTAGAGTGCTTATCTGAGAAAGCAGGAGACAGCACAGCCTGCAGTTTCTGCTGGGTCAGGAAAGATGCTGTCTTGGTTTATTTTCCTGTCACAGAGATAAAATACCTTGACTGGAGCTACTTAGGGGGGGGGGTTGTTTTAGCTTGAAGGTCAAGGTACAGTCCATCAAGTCAGGACAGCAAGAGCTTGACACTGCTGCTCACAGGACAGCCGCAATCAGGAAGCAGAGAGTGATGAATGCATGCCCTCTCTCCGCTTTTGCAATTCAGGATCCCAGCCAGGGAATGGTCCCACCCACCATGGGTGAATCCTCCTACTTCCCACCTTTACAGTTAATGTAATCCAGGTAACCCCAACCCAGGCAGAGGCCCCCTCCCAGACTCTAGATTCTGTCCAGTTGACAAGTCACCTTGTCCGTCAACAAATCCCCACCAAACACATTTGAAAGGGAATATAGGTCGATCATACCAGTTAGATATGCATCACCTTGTTTAAAAGTCCTCGTCGAATCTTGCCCACCCTGCTGGTGACTCAGAGCTGACAGAAATCAGTTTTGAAAAGGCCTTGCTTGACAGGTCGAAGTATAGAACCATAAAAAGACTCAGAAGAAACAATCTTGTGTTTACTGTCTCATACATTCAGAAGAGGGTGGGGAACGTGAGACAGAAGTCTGTGGAGGAAGACCTGGTTTCGTCCTCAACACGTGTTCTACTTTACATTAAAAGAAGCAGAATGGAGATTGGAGTGGTGTCTCAGCAGCTGTGAACTGCTGTTGACAGGACCCGGGATTAAGCTGCCAGGTCCCCCATCAGGTGGCTCACAACCACCCATCACACCAACTCCAGGAGACCTGGCTCCCTCTGCTGGCCTCCATGGACACTGCACTTACGTGCATAAACCCACACACTGGCACATACCTATACATATAATTTTTTTTAAAAAAATCTTTTCCAAAAAGTAGACTCACTGCAACAAAGGAGTTGACAGTCCCCGTGGGTGAGAAGCTAAATTCCCTTACTGTGTTCTGTTCCCAGCAGCATGAAGACACAATCTCAGGAGAAATTGGCAAGAAATGTTAACAGCCCAAGAACCACGCCAGACGAGGACAACAGAAGTAGCGGAGGCCATTATAGCTGTCGCACGGAAGGGTAAGTGGACGCGCTCTCTGCCGTTCTTCAGGGACAAGTCAGGACAAAGGCACATAAGTTATAGAAGGGGGGTGAGGGGGGTGTCAGCCTTCACCTAAGGAAATAAACCAGAGCTGACTGTTGTCAAAATAGACCGCCTCGGAAAGAAAGCACAGCAGCTGAAGCTTATTGAAAACCAAATGAAAGGTCCTGAATTTTATTTGCTTATTCTGAATCTGTGACACATTCCCATGTCTTTAAATGCAAAACAATTCAGAAAGAGTGTGGGGCCACAGGCTGTGCCCCCATCTTCAAGTTTCTCCCCTACCCAGTCCGATTTCCACAGGGAAGAACAAGTTTGAAAGGCTTCTAGAGGGAAATGGAAACACATTTCTATGTCCGTCCTTTGTAAAGATTTATTTCTATTACTTTGTGTGTGTGTGTGTGTGTGTGTGTGTTTTGTTCAGTATGTGTATGCGAGTTCAGGTGCCTGCTAACCAGAAGAGTCAGATCCACCTGGATCTGGAGGTACGGGGTGGGGGGGTGTTGTGAGCCCCTTATGTGCGTGTTGAATTGAACTTGGGTGCTCTGCAAGAGCAGTCCATATTCTTGAGCCCTGAGCTGTCTTTCCAGTCGCCCCTCCCTTTTTACATAACGGACAACACAGTACACTGCGTCTTTGATTCAAGTTGGATATTTCCTATGTACCTAGCACAAGCCTCTTTTCTGTCGCCCTGATTTTCTGTTAAACCCATATAGTTAGCTAGATAACCAGTTATCTAGTTAGTTAGCTAGATAACTAGTTAACTAGTTAGCTAGCTAGCTAGCTAGCTAGCTAGTTAGATACAGTATCTTGCTATGTGGCCCAGGATAGCTTTATTGAATTCTTTCTCCACCTTTTTGAGAAGCTGCTAAGTAGCTGAAGGTGACTTGAACTCCCAATTCTGCTGCCTCCACAGGTCATGTGCTGGGATTACACATGTGTGTGCAGCCATGCTTAGTGGATGAGTAAGGGATTATGCCAAGGCCTTGTGCACTAGCCAACTAACCTAACCACCAACCAACTCCCAGCCGAGCTGCATCCCTCAGCCCAGGCCTTGTTGAATTCTTAGTTTCATTATTTCAATTTTCAGTTTTCCAATTTCCATTTGATTCTCTTTAAAGATTCTAATTCTCCGATGGAAGATTGTGTCGATCTCTTTTCAACCACTTTTGTCTCCTGGTTTCTTTGTTGTTGTTTTGTTTTGGTTTTTAGTTTTTCGAGACAAGGCTTCTCTGTTGTAGCCCTGGCTGTCCTGGAACTCACTCTGTAGACCAGGCTGGCCTTGAACTCACAGAGATCCACCTGCCTCTGCCTCCCGAGTGCTGGGATTAAAGGCGTGAGGTGTCACTGCACTCGGGAAGCAGAGGCAGGCGGATCTCTGTGAGTTCGAGGCCAGCCTGGTCTACAGAGTGAGTTCCAGGACAGCTACGGCTACAACAGAGAAACCCTATCTCAGAAAAGAGAGAGAGAGAGAAGAGCCAGGCAGTGACCAGATGGTATAAACATGCCATGAGCCACGCCGCTATGGTCCGAGGGTCTGAGTCCCCTAAGAGAACTCGTTGAAACCTAGTCCCTGTTTGACAGCATTACAAGATAAGGCCTTCACCATTGCTGGGTTATGAGGGCTCACCTGGGAGTGGGGTCTCTGCCCTTATAGAAGACACTGGACACGGGGTCACAACTGTGATCCCAGCACTGGAGGCTGACACGGGAGGATCGGGAGCTCCGCTCCCCTCACCAGATGCCAGATCAGCCGGCGGCTTGCTCTTGCCCGCCTCCGTGGCAGCGGGGGATACGTTCCTCTGTGTATCTGTCCTTTCTCGGGGTTTTTGCTTTAGCAGTCCAGATGGACTAAGGCACCGTGTGTGTTCGTGTTAGAATGACCATGCAGAATTAAAATGAAAACTCACATCCTTAGCACTTCCCTCATTTCTAAGGTAGGCTCAGAAGCCATAGCTAATGTGAGGAGCACGCCGAGGGCCGGGAACTCAGTGAAGGTCAGGGTGGGGGCGCCGTCCCTTGTAACTGTTCTCCGACACTGTGTCTGAGCTCTGAGCCGTTTGTTTGGTGCCAATTGTAACTGTTTCTTTTCACTTTAACTCAGCTCTGCCTCCTGGTTCTCCTCCTCTGCCCCAACTGCTACTGAGACAGATTCATAACTTGAAGCTTTTTAACCCCTAGCTGTAAAAGGTTAGAAAGGAAAAGAGAGAAAGGACGAAATCTTTACAGCCCCCTCTGGCTGTCTTTATCCTTCTAAACCTGGAGAACGGGACTAACTTCTAACGTCTTTTATCCCATTAACTGTCCCAGAGTGTGCTCTCCTGTTAACTGCCACTGCCAGTTCCCACCGCCACAGCCTCTTTTATCCCTAAGCTGTTCCCAGAAGTCCAAGCGGCATCCAATCATAAGGAAGGCTGCACAGGACAGACTTAAAAACGTCTTGCTACAACCCCTTATCTGGGTACTCAGGCCTATCCATCTGTCCCCAGCCACGCCCACCACAGCCACGCCCACCCCATCCCCATTCCCCACCCACTTTGCAAAAGCTTATAGCTGCTCACCATGCCCCATGGCTCCACGCTGGGCTCCTGGCAGCCAGTGACAGTCTGATGGGATGGGTCAAAAAGCCAGGCCCCTGGCCTCGGAAGGTCCATACAACGGGATGACCATGCTTCCATGTCCTGTCTCCTGCAGGTCAAGTCTCAGCCATGCCTAGCCTTCCTGTGGGCTGCCCTGCACCCCTCTGTATTTCCGCGTGAAATAGTCACCAGCAGTGACTCCCATGTGGGGCTTTGTTGGCAGGGGAAATATGTCAAAATAACAGCTAGGGTTTGTCCTGAGTGTACCCCCCATCTCCCTGGGGCTCCCCTGGGTGAGCTTCCTGCTGCTCCCCATACTGAGGGCTCAGTAGAGGCATGAAGCAAGCAAGGGCTTCCACACCAGAATCCCCCCTCCACCTTTTATTAAGATTTATTTTTTATTTGTGTGCACGTCCGTGTGTACGTGCGTGTGCCTACCGGTACCCAAGGGGGCCAGGGGAAGGCATCGGATGGAGCCATCCAGTGTGGTGCTCCAAATCAAACTCTGGTCCTCAGGCGCTCCTAACCACTCAGCTACCTATTCCCTGAGCGCCTTTCTATCTGGGGAGACGAGTCGGGAGGAGAGCTGGAGACAGGAGGCTGAGATGGAGGCTGAGAAAGAGACTTGGCCACAGTGACCACGGGACAGGCAGAGTAGGAAGCCCGGCTGTCCTGTTCACGGCTCAGCCCACCTCCTTCCGGGAAAGCCCCGCACATGTGCTGCACACAGTAGGCATGCTGTTGCACTTGGAGAACAGGGGTCCTGCCTGTGGGGGCCCTTTGCACCCCTTCCATCCAGACACCTCCAAGCAGGAGCACTGACTTTACAGAGGAGAGGAGGATCCTGCCAAGGCTGTGCAGTGGTCTCTAGAGCCCTCCCTCTCTCCGGTGGGGATTTAATTAGGTGCGCTAATTAGTCGCTGGGTGTGAGAGACGGAGATGCAGGCGCCTGTGTGCCTGCAAGCTGAGGATGGCTTCTGGCTTGTGCAGAGGGAGGGCTGCCAAGGAGACTTGGCCATACTTTGAGGGACAGCGCTCGGAACCGGACTGCGCTGGTGCTGTCCCCGTGCCTGCCCGCCAGGGATGGGTAGGTCAGAACGGGAAGAGGACCCAGGGGCACACTCTGCTCACACACACTCAGACCCATGCACACACGTGCCAGCCCTCACACACACAGTCACACACACACACACACACACACGTGTGCAGGAAGAGCAGAAGATTTTGTATTTTGTGGGGGTTTTGTTGGTTTAGTTGCTTTTCTTGCTTTTCTTTTGAGACAAGATCTCATGTAGCCCAGGCTGGCCTCAAACTTGCTGTTTAGCCAAGAATGCCCTTAACCTCCCCCCCCCATGCTTCTCCCTCCTCCGTTCAAGAACTGGGATTATAGGCGTGCGTCGGCAACCTGGCTCAGGTTCCACAGCTCCACATTCTACCCATCTCAACTGTGCAAGAATCTTTGTTTCCACTAAATTCCTGGGCCAAACGCAGAGGCCCACCCCACCCCACATGAGTGCCAGCACTCCGAGCTCACACCAGCCCCTTAGCAACACCCTCTCCAAGCCTTTGGCTTTTTCAAAGGGAAAAGAAAAACTCCTCAAAGCAGAGTCCCTAGTCCCCGTGATGTGGTGCCCAGAATGGCCTGGGGACAAAAGGTCTTCCTGCAGTGACCATGTGGCCTCCACGGTATTGGGCAGTGCCACTCTGAGGGGACGAGAGTGTCCTGAGAGAGCCCAGCAGCCACAAACCAAGGCCAACTAACATGATAAAATCAGAGTGAACTCGAGGGACTTTAAAAACCTCTCTCAAGGTGTGGTGGCGCACACCTTTAGTCCCAGCACTCAAAAGGCGGGGGCGGGGGCAGAGGCAGGTGGATCTCTATGAGTCCAGGGCCAGCCTGGTCTACATAGTGAGTTCCAGGACAGCTGGGGCTACCTAGTGAGACCCTGTTTCAAAAAACAAAAAAGAAAGAAAAGACATCTTTCTGCGTCTCCATCTGTGTAACAAGCTCAGGCTGTGTGGGAGAGAACTAAAATCTCACGTCACATATGTACCCGCTGAGCATGCAGTACGTGCTCAGCGAGGGTAACACCTCCCACGGCCTGGGCAAAGCCAGCATCCCCAGAACAGGGTCCTGCCTGGCCTTCGGGCATGGCTGCCTCTTGCCTGCCTTCCCTGTCTCAGAAGAAGACAGGTTATTAGGACAAATTTGATCGAAATGACGCATGGATTAGCATGTACGAGGCAAAGCCTAATTCTGTTTACTGTTCTAGGGTAGCATGCAATTATTACAGGAGCCGGGACAGAGTGTTTTTAATAACATTCCTTGTTAAGATTTAATTATAGGAAATTGCATTTTCTTAATCACTGAAAACTCAACTGGCTAGGAAAAGAATCGTGATAATTTTGTGTGTGGTTTATTAAGTTCTTAGGGTATTCTTTCTCTTACATTTTTTTTTATTATGTGCTCCTGCTAAGTGCTTTTTAACCCTTGGAGAGGCAGACAGCCCTGCCTCTCCCACCCTAGGCCCTAAAGGCTTTTTCAAGTTGGATGTCAGAACCCCAGAGCCCAAGTGAGAGAATATTTGTTAGAATCAACTGCTGGGGTGGGAAGACTGCTCTCTCCTCTCATAGAGGACTGAGTTGGACTCCCAGGACCATATCAGGTACCTCACAACCACCTCTAACTCTAGCTCCAAGGGATCTGGTGCCTTCTCCTGGTCTCTGCAGGTACCTGCACACACACACACACACACACACACAAAACAAATTTTTAAAAAAGAATCCAGGCTAGGCAGTGGTGGCGCACGCCTTTAATCCCAGCACTAGGGAGGCAGAGGCAGATGGATCTCTGTGAGTTCGAGGCCAGCCTGGTCTACAGAGTGAGTTCCAGGACAGCCAGAGTTACAACAGAGAAACCTTGGCTCAAAAACACACACACAAAAAAAGAATCCAGCTGGGCTCAGGCTCTGATCCCAGCAGCCTTTCCCCCTCACAGAGACTCTGAGTCCCTCGCTAACAGACTTCCAAGAGTCCGGGTTTCTTAGCTGGGAAGGGAGCTTACATCAAAAGTGGTATCGGTGGCCACTTGTCCTGCTCTGCCTCCCTCCCCCCTCTTCCTGCCTGGGAGTCAGAGAGCCTGGCTACAGCTTGAGCTGTGAGACCTACCTCATCCTCAGAAAGCTATGAGACCCTGCTTGTGTCACATGGGTCCTGATCTCTCGTCAGCACCCCCAACATGCTGTTGTCAATCTGCCTGTATGTCCATGCTGTTAAAAATTCATCTAATAAACCCTGGATGCGCCACTCCACAGGCCACCTCAATGTCTCTTGAACCCTCATCCCGGACTTTGCCAGATTACCCAAGGAAGTATATTGGGGAGAGCCTTATGTTCACTCAGCTCTTAGAATCCGGACCTCGATCTGGCCCTTCTAAGAAGGTCCACCTCCTGCCAGAAGCCCTCGGGAGCTCACAAAGAGACTCAAGGCACAGCTCAGGAGTCTGGGGTCAGGGGCTGTGTCCCGAGAGTGAAGACACAGCTGGAGCTCTCTGCCCCTGCCTGCCCTGTCTCTTTGGGGCAGGCAGAACCATGGGGCGTTTCCTTTTAGTTGTCCGGGTAGGGTATTTCACTCCTGCTTGATTATGTGGGATTCTGAAATGGGCATAAGCAGAGCCCAACCCTGGGCGCCAGGACCCTCCTACGTCTCCTTCTGCTGTCTCTGCAAGTGTGAGGGGCCTGGGAGACTCAGGCAGTCTGAGGGGCTGCCACAGAGGAAGTGGAGGAACCCAAGGTATAAAGAGGCTCAGCCCCCCCACCCTGGTTCCCCCTCTGTGCGGGAGGGGTCGCAGGCAGCCTGGCCATGGTACCAGCACTACCAGGAGCGGAGCGTAGAAAACCAGTCAGAGGCCGAGGGGAACTTGGGATGGCTAAGCCAGAATTCTTAGCTAAAAGAAAGTCTCCCTGACTCTAAATATCTGGAATCCTGTTGTGGCGTGTGTGTGTGTGTGTGTGTGTGTGTGTGTGTGTGTGTGTGCATGCATGTGTGTGTGCGCGCGTGTGCATGTGTATGCATGTGCGTGTGTGCATATGCGTGCGTGTGTGTGCACGTGCGTGCATGTGCGTGTGTGTGTGTGCACGTGCGTGCATGTGCATGTGTGCATGTGTGCATGTGTGCATGTGCATGCATGTATGTGTGCAGGTGCATGCATGTGTGCATGTGCGTGTGTGTGTGTGTAGGAGGGGCCCTTGGCCTCAGTCACAGTTGCACCCCTGTCTCCTGGCCCCATGACTCTCAAAGTACAACCTTCTCTGCGTGTGCTCCAGCCCCACATAGCCTTTCCTTCAGATCACCATCCCTTCGGCGCCTGTGTCTAGCACAACGCTCCCTTGTGGCAAATGGCACAGCATCCTCTCTGTCTTTGGTCAGGTGGGAGAGGAGAGTCACTGAGACACTGACTAAAGTTCTGGGTGGAAGGGGCCCATCAGACACGTCTCTGTCTTTCCACTCTCCTCAAAACTTGAACCTTCAGCTGCCTTAATCTCCCGCCCCCCCCAACCCCCAGTGGCCTCTGTTCCCTCTAAGTCGCTTCGGTGTCTTTGTTCTTGTGGCTGGGGAAAGCAGGCTTGACAGCGTTAACCCCAATGGCAAAGTGCTGGCAAAGTGTGGGACTTCAAAGAGGCTTCAAGGAGCTGATGGATAATAGATGGCTGGGAGCATGAATGATACATATGTGGATAAATGATGGATAATGGGTCCTGCGTGATGTATAGGCGGCTGCCAGGTAATAGGTGCGTGGATACGGGAGGGAGAAGGAGGCAGGGACAGACGGAGACAGACAATAGACATAGGGCAGCGGGAAGGACTGAGTCTAGGCCGTGATAAATGCCTTGAGACTACATGGGCAGGGAGACAAGATGGAAGGATCTTAAAGGGAACTTCCGGAACCCCTCAGGAAAGAGCCATCAGTGGACAGATACCCGAAGCCCAGCCGTCCATGGCAGATGGTGGGATGGCACTGATCTAAAAGAGCATCACTTCATGGACTGACAATGATGGTGATGATGATGGATGTGCCCAGAGATAATGGCTGAACCTGCTGATAGATCAAGTTGCCTCCCTACACCTCATTGGTGCCGTTTAGTACCCTTGACCGGGCATCCCAAGCGGTGGGAGCTGCTCCGATGGTGGCCACACGGGGGCGCTCACGGTCGAGGCCCGCTAGAAGGGATGAAGGGGCCGGCTCCGAGATGGTTTCCATGACGGCGGGACCACGTGATCTCCCTTGCTCCTTCCTACTTCTCCGGTTCATAAATAATGTTCTTGATTGAAAACTGCTCCCCAAGGAAGGGCAAGGGAAAGGCTTCGTGCTAAGCTGCGTGGCCTAGGCATCTGAGCCACTGCCCTGCGGCCCTCCGAAGGGAAGGGGGCAGAGGAAGCAGAGGGGTGTATCGGAAGCAGCGGAAAGCGTCCATGAGAAGCGCTGAGGGTGCCTGTGAACTTGGCCCTAGACATCTTATTAATAATCCAGTTTGGCAGGGAGCAGGGTCCGTCCCACCAGAGTCATTCAAGGACAGTTTAATGAGGGTGTGGGCTCAGAGGAGAGAAACCAGCAAAGGACGCTAACTGGGGAGCTACAGTGTAAAAAGGGGTGTCCACCATACTGCCTGCTGCAGTAACGCACCTTAAAACCAGAAAAGACGTGGGAGAAGGGGATCTGAAGGGGATCTGAAACCTTGTTTATTGCATTTATCTGTGTGTGTGTGTCTGTCTGTCTGTGTATGCATGCCAACACATGAGCTTTCAGGAGTCAGTTCTCTCCTTCCATCATGTGGTTCCAGGGATTGAACTTAGGTTGTCAGGCTCGGTGGCAGATGCCTTTACCTACAAAGCTATCCTGCTAGCCCCTGAAAGGGACTTCTGGTTTTCCTGATCCAGGAAAAAAATGAGAGGAGGGAAATGCCTCGTCTTAGGCTGGGTCAGCCAGGAACTACTTCAACAATCAGGGCCAGGAGCAAAAATGCACCTCGCTTGGTTGGGGAAGTGGTCCTGGTCCAGCTGTTCAAAGCACACCAGCAATCCAGCCCCGCAAGGGAGGCTGGGACTGAGCTCAGTCAGTACTTGGCCAGCACGCACAAGGCTTGGGTTCAATCTCCAATATTTCATAAACTACTGTGGGGTCACATCTGAAACCCTGGCATTTGAGAAGTAGAGGCAGGAGGATCTGGCCAGAAATGTTCATTGGCCAGAACGGGTCACATGGCCCTTCCTATCACAGGGGTAGTCAGGAAGTGCTACCCGGAAGCTGAGACCCAGCACTGCCCTGCAAACCCGCAGCATTGATGACTGCCGTGCCTACATATGATAGGTGCGTGTGTGTACACGCACACCACACTTCCCGTGTTTCCTTATTTACCCTTTATAAAGTCTTGGACCCCTGGGAACCCCTGTGTCCAGGGTCAAGAGTCCCCAGCTAGGAGCCTGCAGTAGTGGAACCCGCCCTGACTGCTCCCCGCACACCCTCCCTGTCTGGTTCTGGGCTCCACCATCCATCTCTGCTCTGTACCCACCCTTCCAGCTGCCACCTCCCCTCTGCCCTACTCCTTCCCTCCTGCCAGGAAGAGATAAAAAGGCAGCTGTGTGTTTATTCAGTGACACTTCACCACCCTGACACTTGCTTCAAGATTCTGCCTGGCGTGTTAGACCCCCCCCCTTCCCCTGCAATCTCTTCACTTGCCTTGTGAGCTCACTAGCATGAGCCCGTGACAAATGGAGGATCTAGGAGGAGGTGGGGGTGAGGCCCAGAAGTCCTGGGGGTGGGGGTGTGCAAAGGGAGAGCAGATAGGCAGAACAGAATCCAGGACACAGTGCGGACAGCGTCAGAAAAGGGGTGTCCAATGCAGGGCAGGGGAGACGGCTCAGTGGGTACAGCGTTCGCCGTGCAAGCACGAAGACCTGAATTTGGATCTCGAATACCCGTGTAAAAATCTGGACCCGGTGCAGGGTGGCATCTATAATCCCAGCACTGGACGGGTGAAGAGATAAAAGGACCATTGGGATTTGCTGGCCAGCCAGTCTGGCCAAATTGATGAGCTCCAGATACAGCAAGAGGTCTCATCTCACAAAGCAGGGAGCACTGGGGTAACCAATATCTGGCCTCCGTGCACACATGCACACGAAGAAAAATAAGTTGTAGAATGCAGCAGAAAGAATCAGTAACGCAGACAGCGGGTGGAGGTCACATGATACCTTGAGGGTGTCAGTTCTCGCGGGTTCTGCAGGTCCGACTCAAGTCTTGATGCTTGGGGCCAAGCACCTGTACCTGCTGATCCGCCTCACCTGCCCTGCGGTGTAGTTAATGCTAGGGAGGAGGCGTGGCCCTTTCCGAGGGAATAGCAGATTTGAGGCTGGGGGTCAGCCTGAGGCACCAGCAAGGTTTCCTTGGCGATCTCTCTGTCAGATTGGTGGGATCTGAGCAGTGATGTCACCCCTCTTCTCCTTGTTTGTGGAGTCCGGCCTTTGAACCAATCGGTTACCATCTTGGGGAGTTCAGCTGTGCCCACTTACAGAAGGTCATCATCGCAGCTGGGCTTATTGTTTGTCTCCCTCCCATTCCTGAGCATCCGGCCTCTCCCCTGTTGTTTGTAGTTAAGCTCTAATTGCGTGTGGCTGGGACCAGGCTAGAGTACACAGAGGCCAGGGAAGACTGGGGAAGTGGAGCTTGTTCTACCTGTGACTCTGCAGCATAGTCATTGGCCCTGCTGGGTAAAGACTTTTCTGGAGTGGCCATCTCGGGGAGAAGCGCCCAGGTCCCTGTAAGTAACCCCTCACCCACACTCTGTAAGGAAGCCCAGTAAACTCACTGGTTCCTCAGAGGGAACTCTGGTGGAGTCGTGCCTCGGTTTGTTATTGGGATCTTAGGAGGGGGAGTAAAGGTCTCCCCGTTCTAGCTCTGGCTAAGCCAGGTGGCCCTAGAGGAAAGTGAGAGAGACAGGAAGCAGTCCTCATGTTGTGTGGGAGGGAAGCTATCCAGGCTGGAAAGAGGCAGCATCCTGCCTCCCGGGAGCCCCAGACACAAGCTGCCCCTTCAACGCCTTCAATGCCCCTTTGGTCATCCCCATCCCCCAGGGCCAGGACTGGAGAGTCCACGGAACAGCTCCCAGTCACACAACCACAAGTGGGACCACGTGTTACCATGGAAAAGAGCCAGATGCCAGAGAAGGGGTCGGGGGCTACTTTAGACTGCGTTCTTCCAGACCAGAGGTTCTCAACCTGTGGGCCGCGACCCCTTTGGAGCTCATACGACCCTCTCACAGGGGTGACCTAAGACCATCTGCATATCAGATATTTACATTATGATTCATAGCAGGAGCAAAATTACAGTTATGAAGTAGCAAGGAAAATAATTTTACAGTCGGGGTCGCAGTGTCAGGAAGGTCGAGAACCGCTGTTCCAGACCATGGTCAAAGCCCTCCCTAGGCAATGAGAGGAAAAGTGGGTATGGCACTGTGTGGGGGTGGGGAAGTGGCCCTGACTGGGGACCAGCCCTCGACACCCCCATACAATACCCCATGTTTGGGCACTACCTCAAGACCCAAGGAAATGCAGGACACCCTGTGGAGGCCAAGGTGAGGGGAAGAAGACTAGGGAGGTGGGTTGAATCCAACAGGCACCCCTAGGCAGGTGGAGGGCTTGACTCTGGGCCACAGTGAGAAGTATCTCTCCACTCGTGTGCTGGGCAGCCCTGGCATGTCGGCGCTGATCTCGGCTCTCCCGGTTAACACTAGGACGGAAGAGGCTGTAGGGAAGAGGCAGCCAATGCACGTCAGGAAGTGTCTCCCGGCTTAGCTTGTGTCTCAAGTGAAGCCTCCGGCGAAAGCAGTCAAGTTTCCCCAACTGCTCCCCTCGCCGTACACTTCGTATCTGGAGCGCCCCTGAAAGCCACGGCGGAGATCAGCACGCGTGTGTCGCTACTGAGAAGTGATGGATCTGACCTTTGAGGAGACATTGGGTCACTTCCTTCCCTCTCTGCTTCCCTCTCAGCTGCCAGGAGGCAAGGAGGCCTTCTCCACCGCACGCTTCCCTCGTGACCTCCTGAGCTGCCCGCAGGTCCAAATCAACAGGGGACCCGGTGACCGTGGATGGAGACTTCTAGAACTGTGAGTCAGAATGAACCTATCGTCTTTATAAGTTGGTTTGCCTGAGGTAATTTGTCATAGCGACAGAAAGCTGAGTGACGTGTCCCATCTCTCCCTGCTGCCATGCCCCGGCCGTAGACCCTGCCGCCTCCAGGCCTCTGCACAGGCTTTTCCTTCCATCTGTGACACCCTCCCACTGCCCAGCTTTCAGACATCCTAGGAGACTCAGCTCTAGGCTCCCTTTGCTGAGCCTCGTTCCCCTCCCCAAGGGCTGTGTGGTGGGTGTAAAACCCCCGCCCATGGGCGAGTTATTTGCTGGTTCTCAGAATCTGACTGGAGGCAGAGGGATGGTTCCAGTCTCCACCCTGGCGACATCCTGATGATGGCTGGCGCTGCGTCCTCGGCTGATAGGGAAGGGGCCAGGGACCAGAGTCTGGGAGATAGAAAAACATCTCCATGACCACCGGTCCAGTTCAACAGAAAGGGCTGGTTCAGGCTTTGGGTAGCTGGGTATCATGGGCTCTAAGTGGAAAGAGAGGGCAGGCTGAGGGGCAGAGGGCGTGCTGGGGATGCTGGGTAATTGAGATAGGAGTGGACTGGAGGTCAGGGGAGGGAGGAGGCTGCCCGTGCTGCTGACAGGAGCAGAGGCTGTCTGGGGAGGGCCGCCGCGGTGCTGGGACTCTGTGCTACCAAGATAGAGGGAAGGAAGATGCTTGTTCCGTGGGAGGTGACCTCTCTCAGACCTGCCGTGCTTCTGTTCTGAGGGCGACACGGGCATCTGTGCTGGCATCCTTTTGGGAGGGCCTGGGGAGAGGGGGTGCCTTGCTGGGGCAGGTACCCGGCAGCAGGGGTCAGAGTGAGGATACTGGGAAGGGGTCTACAGTGAGGGAGCCGGGGTGGAGGATGCCTTGTGAAGTGTGGGGATGTGGTTGCCATGCGCTTGGGAGGCATCAGGAGGAGGGCTGTACCCTAGGACCAAGAGCCTGGTGACAGAGGGCCTGGAGGCCAAAGCTTATAGGCAGGTTCACAGGGTGCCTGTCTTCCCGAGTACGTCTGAGGTCCTTGTGAAGCATGGTTCGGGGCCACAGAGGGCCATGGCTGAGGTGGTCAAGTCCTGGAGAAATGGCACCTCCCCTTCCTAGCTACTAGATGAAGACAGAACAGGAGAGGAACATGGTGAGAGAGGGAGAGGAGAGACAGAGAGAGCGAGGTTCCCATGGAGGCAGAGCACTTAGTACAGCCGGAGACAGAGCCAGAAACCGGCTGGCCCGGACAGCAGGTCAGTCTCCACACCCTCCTACCTCCACCTGCAGAGACACCTGCTCACACAGCCTCAGGCCTCTTCGTAATTCACACCCTTGCTGGTCAGGGGCCAGTCCGGGACTCATCCTCTCAAGTCTACGCTGGCCCTCTCTGTGGGCAGTGCCTAGCGTGTTTGTCTTGAAACAGCAGAACTTACTTAATGCTTAGGCTAGCCTCAAACTCAAGACCCTTACACCTTAGCTTTGAAATGTTGGGATCACAGGCTCGCACGGGGTCTGGCTGTAATGTCCCCCACACCCCGAGTTCACAGCACGACCCACACAGGGCTCAGAGATGATGTGGTTGGATGAACCGGAGAGAGGTAGTTCTGGATCCCCGCCTGATCTGAGAAGAAGCTGGGGAGCTCCCCCACTTCAACCCCGGCACAGCAGGGGGCCCGAGGCAGCAGCCAGGAGCCCTCTGCCTGCAGGGGGAGGCTGCTGGTATGAAGTTATGGCTTTCCCAGTAGAGAGAGGCCTGGAAAGATGTCAAGGGAACGGCTTGCTAGAATGCTCTCCTTCCCTACTCCTCCGCCGTTGGCAGGGCCTTGGCGAAGGGCTATGCATCGCTTGGCCCTCACCCCCGCATATGGTAAAGGGTTGCTTCTTCCATGGTCCCCTGACACACCTCTGCTGCACGGCCTGTAAATTGTTGTGGCTCCATGAAAAGCTGACCCTTAAATGTCACTCACCCAGAGAATTAAGGTGAGGCCAGGCAGGGGACCAACGCTGGTATGGCATGGTCTGAGGTGGGCACCATGGGTGGGGTGAGGGTCAGACTCCAGAGGAGGGCAGTGGGATGCCAGGTCTGGGTTAGTGGGAAATGCCTCCTGACCCTCGAGTTATAATTATCTCCAGTAATGGATGCCCCCTTCTGTGCGAAGGTGGCTAAGAGCTCAGGCCTGCCGCGGCCTGGGCATGCACACCCAGCCCAGCCCACCCCACCTTCTTCCCTATCCCTTCTCACCCAGTTTTCCCCGGAGACATCTCAGGTGTAGGTGGGGAGGCAGGCATGGTGGAACACACGTGTAATCTCAGCACTCAGGAGGTAGAGACAGGAGGGTCACAAGTTCAAGGTCAACCTTGGCTGCCTAGAAAGTTCCAGGCCAGCCAGGGAATCATGATACCCTGTCTCCCCAAAAGCAAAACAAAACAAAAAAGAGGAGAGCTGGAGAGATGGCTCAGTGGCTAAGAGCCTGGTAGATTTCTTTGTGTCTGCTCTCGTCCCGGGGGATTAGCTAAGTGGCTGGCCAGACCTAGGTGGTCGAATCATTGTCTGGGGCCAGAGTCCTGGGAGAGCTGCTTTTGTGTAGACAGAGGTCTCAGAGGGACCAGAGGAAGAGATCTTATAAGGTCACACAGGGAGAAGAAAGGCCCAACTGGGGTGGGGTTGGGGGCTGGTTGGGGTTTGTCAGAGTAAGAGAGGAGAGCAGGCGAACACTTTCCACTCTCAGAGTGAGAATTCTGGGGTCCACAGCATGGTTCAACCCCCTCTTAGCCCTAGGACAGCCCCACAAGAGCCCTTGTCGCTCTTGCAGAATACCTGGGCTCTGTTCTCAGCACCCATAGGGCAGCTCACAATTGTCTGTAACTCCCGTTCCAGGGGATCTGGCGCCGTCTTCTGGCCTCAGAGGGTACTGCATGCACATGGCACACAGCCATGCAGGAGATGAGGGTTTTTAGCTCCCTCTAGGAAGAGGAAAAAAACTAGGCCTCCTCTGTGCCACACTTCCTGCCTCCTCCCACCACACTTCCTGCGTCTGCCCACTCTCTAATCTTAGTGCTTTGTGCAATAAACAAAACTCTAGATGCAAACTGTTTTATTTTTAAGTCATACCTACCTAGACTCTCAGGATGTAATCGCCTCAAAAGTATATTTATTACATTTTAATTTATTTAGTGTGCACGTCTGTGTATTCATGTGGGCACATTTGGCGGTCAGTTCTCTCCTTCCGCTGTGTGGGTTCCAGATCTCAGGGAGCTCTCTCCTCCACTGGCCACTCCGCTGGCCGCCCGGAGACCAGGCCCTCCCTCTCTCCGCACCTCAGCAACACATCCTGACATTGCTGGGCCTTAGGTAAATAAAGTCACATGATGTGGTGTTTCTTTTTCCGGCTGGCACCCATTAGCCACCTGGCCCTCTGTGCGATTGGCCCCTTGGTTGGTAGTCTTACGGTTCATCCTTGGCGTCACCGAGGGCTTTCCTGCTGTGGCCCTGCCATCTGTACTTATGGCCCCTTAGAGCATCGGGCAAAGTACAGACATGGTTGGTTCTTCCTGCTAGGGAGTTCCCCTTAGATCTACCCTCTACTGGGCGTGCTGTTGTTTTGTTGTCTCTGATGAAGTTGGTGGAGAGAGACCCCGTCTCAAGATAATAAGCTAGCGATAGAACAGACCGTATCTCTCCCTCTGGCCTCCTTGCTCCCCCACCCCACAACATCCTCCCTCTCCTCTTTTTCCCTCTCTCTGTCTCTCTCTCTCTCCATATATATATATATGTGTGTGTGTGTGTATGTATATATATATATATATATATATGTATATATCCTCTCTTTCTCTCTTCTCTCTCATACAAACCACCCCACAATACCCTCTCTCTCCTTTCTTTCTTTCTCTCATACAAACCCCACAACTCTCTCTCTCTCTCTCTCTCTCTCTCTCTCTCTCTCTCTCTCTCTCTCTCATACACACACACACTAAATAAATAAGTGTTCTAAAAGAGATACCAAAAATAATGTACCAACAATGCATCTGCTGCTGCGAAGTGCTCCCCAGTCCTCTGAGCGAACTGGTTATTCTCACTACGTTCTGTGATTCAGATTTTTAACTATTTCGGCGCCCACTCCCACCTCGGAAGGAGGTTCCGGTATCGCCCCCTCCCCACCTCTACTTGGCAGTTAAGAAGTTAAGGAACTTATCCAAAGTCGGGCTGCCAGATAAAACAGAATGAGCAGTCAAATTAGAATTTTGGATAAGCAGGGAATTATTTTAAACTGTGAATGCATCCCACACTGCATACATATTTTAATTCAAATAGGAGTTTTGTAACTCTGTCGGTGCCTGGAAGTCTGTCCAGGGTCACAGGACAATGAGAGTGCACTGAGGACAGGGACCCAGACCCCCTCCTCAGCCTGTGTCTCTAGCTGCTACAGTGGAACCTGCTCCAAGGCCCCGGTGGCCGGGCAGGAAGGCAGATGGCTTGGGTCTGTTGGATAAATCAAATCAGGAAGGCTAGGAAACACCTTTGATGTCACGACTCAGTTCCTTTCCACATAGAACAGAGTCATCCATGGTTGCCCATTCATTTTGCTTGGGGTCACTTAGCTCAGGAGAGTTGGGGTCAGAGGCCAAGACCAGATCACCTGGGGGTGCCAGGGCTAGCTTTCAATGGCTGCCCTCTGCCTGATCACCAAGTGTCTGAGCCAATTCCTTCCCACCTAGCCCAACCTTGCCTTGTCTCTGCCCAAATCCAGCCTGGCCCCGCCCAGCCCCAGCTGGCCCCGGCTGGCCCCGCCCATCCACGCCCATCCACATGTGGCCCCACCCATGGCTGATACTCACCGAGGGAGGCCGCCTGCTGTGGTTGTCCCGACCCTGGCCTGGGTATCTCTCGCCTGTGAAACCCTGTCTCGTCCAGCCTCTAGGAGCCCCAAGGCCTCCCTCTAACCCAGCTGAGCCATGAGAGGCAATCCCAAGCCTCCCTCAGTAGAAACCGGCGTCCCAGGCTGCCACACTGACACGTGCTCTCGTTGTGCACGGAATAACACGTTTAATTACTTCTTCGAAGGCCAGGCTAATAATAGTGCTTTGCACAGAGTACCTCGGTCACAGAGGAAAAGCCATGAAAGCGCTCGGCTCTGTTCCCGGTGATTTAAAAGCTCCCGTGAACACAGCGTCGCTCTCCTCAAGAGGCAGAGGGAAATGTGCCGGAAATGCCGTTAGGTTTCTTGCTTTTAACTCTAGATTTTGATCCCCCGAGGCCCTCGGGATGTGGGACAGCCTGAGACTTGGGTAGTAGGGCCAGTGCCAATACATGGTAGAAAGACCAGAGGGGAATGCACGTACCTCCTCCATCTTTCCTTCCCCCAAAGTGTGGCTGGGGAGCTCCCCAAGCCAGGGCTGGCCGCGGGTGATCACGTGGAGATCAGGAGCTGAAGGTTTGGCCCCACGATGGCCTGACCACAGTCAGACTTGGGCTGTGTCATTTTTGTTGTGTTGCATTGTTCTTAGATGGGCTCTAAGGTGGCCCAGGTTAGCCCCATGTAGCCAAGGATGGCTTGAACTTCTGATGGTCCTGCCTCCACCTCCCGAGTGCTGGGATTACAGGTGCGAGCTCTCACGGGGTACAGGTGATTAAACTCAGCGTCTCATATGTGCTTGGCTAACACTAAACCAGCTGAGCCGCGTCCCCAGCCCTAGGCTCAGCTTTACCCAAAACCAGAAACCTCAGTTCCCCACTGACCCGAACAGGAGCCCGGAAACTGTTTTGTCAGTCTGGGTCACAGATGTGTGCCACTGTGCCTGACCAAACTCACATCCTCACGCCTGCCCAGCGAGTCCTTACCAAGTAAGGGAGTCATCTCTCAGCCACCAGCTCCAGCTGAGACTTGTGGTCCTGTCTAACATTCAACACCTTTGTAACTTAAATCTGCGCTCTCCCAGTCAAATACAGAACCACTGGCCCCGGGCGCCATGTTTACTTTCCATCTAGAAGCTTCACCAGTTTTCCAGGTATGGAAACTGAGGCAAGGGAAGGTCTTGTGACTTACACCTGCATTGGCTGTTGCTGTTCAAGTCCTTCGCAGGGACACTGCCTTGCTGCTGTGCTCTCGGGGACAATCCCTGTTCCTCTCTAGGCTGGGTTTTGCCTTCCCTAAAGAATGAAGAGCTTAGGTTGGATGGCAACCTAGCAGAAGTTGGTACCAGAGAGCCCTGGATTTCAGACCCCCAACCATGTGACCTGGCTCAGCCTAGCCCCCTGGGCCTCTTCCGGAATTTCCCCCTTGTCACCGCTTTCAGGAATGGGAAGACGGATGGATGGATGGTTAAAGTGGTTGCCAAGCAACCATGAAAACGGAGAGTAGAGTTTGGATACCCAGAAGCCCATGTAAATGCTGGGTGGGCATGGAGGCCCACCTGTAATTCCAGCCTCAGAAAGCAGAAGCAGAGATCCCCAGAGCAAGCTGGCTAGGGAGCCTTGCCATGTCATTTAGCTCTGGGTTCGATTGAGAGGCCCTGCCTCCATGAATAACGTGGAAGAGCATTGGAGGGTGATTCCTGATCTGAACCTGGAACCTCCACACATGTGCAAACAGATATCCACATGCAGGAAAATGGAAAAAGAGAAAAGCCATCTTCACAGCACCCCCCCCCACCCTCCGCTACCCCTTTACAATAGACGAATTTTTGCATGATCTCAGAAATAAAGGTAAATGAAACTGATCCCCAAATCAACCACTTGATGGTAAAGCGTAAAGATTATTTTAAAATAATTCCTTGATATACATACTAACGTACCATTTATTGAAGATGAAAGCCAATCTACATACTAATGAGATGGATGTGTTTATTTTTACATGAAGAATTACTTCTTGACTGAATATTCAAGACTAAAGGACACAGTGTCCTGTTTGCTTCCGGTTGCTGTGATTAAAAACTGACCAAGAGCAGCTTAGGGAAAGAAAGGGTATATCTGGCTTACACTTCCAGGTCATAGTTCCTCATTAAGAGAAGTCAGGGTAGGAACCCAAGGCAGGAGCTTGAAGCAGAAGCCATGGGGAAATGTTGCTTGCTGGCTTGCTCACAGGCTCGAGTTCAGCGAGCCTTTGTATATAACCCAGGCTCACCAGTGTAGGGATGGTGCCGCCCACAGTGGGCTGGGTCCTTACCCATCAATCATCATCAAGACAGTCTCTCACTGACATGGCCGTAGGTCAGTCTGATAGAGACAATCTTCAGTTGAGATCCCCTCTTCCCAGGTAACTCTAGGTTATGTCAAACTGGCAGTGAAAACACAGAGCATCTTCAGTGTTCTTCAGGGTGGTGGGTACCTTGATCTCATAATCATCAATACAGAGAATGCTCCTTTGTATTAACACATAGAACAAAATCGACAGGAGTACGCTCAGAGCCGTTGCAGAAACGGTTGGAAACTCTGTCCTAATCCCCAGACAGAATTCATTTAGCAGCGCTTTTTAAAAAAAAGAAATTCAAGTTAGCAACCCTAACAGAAAAATTTAAATCAAACATTCTAGCATAATACAAACTCATTTGATATTTACCTGCTGAGGAGTGACAGTAAGAAAATACCAAGTCTTTGTTTTCCATAATTAAACCACCATGTTTCCTTAAGAACAGAAAGCTGTGTGTGTACAGTAAAAACACTGCAGTTCATAGCACACAGTAGCCTGGAATCTGAGCCAGGGGCTTGCAAGCAGCGTACGTGCTGTACAAGGTGCGTGGGCCGTGTGTTCGGACCCAGGGCTGTAATGAAGTCACACGGTGCAGCATGGGCGAGCGCTGCCAGGGACGTCCCAGGCAGCGGGATGCATCTTCGGCTGTCGCGTGTTCAGAAGGCTTTTGAGCTTACGGACAGGACAGCCGAGGCCCACGGGGGTGGCCTGGCTTGCCAAGGTCCCAGCCTTCCTTGAACTTTCCTGGCTTTCCTGGGGGGATTCAGTGTCCACAGCCCAACCTGGACCGAGACATAGTGGCGCATTCTAGCCATTACCCCAACACCACCCCAGATAGAATCTGTCCCTCCTCAGATCGTACGGCAGCCAGCAGCGCTCCCGGGTACCAGGAGACCTTTTACGTTCCATATGGCTATGGAATTAATAACATGCTGTAAGCAAAGATTGGAAAGGAGATTAGGGGCCTCGGCTCCTGTAGTGCAACTATTAAGAGAGAAAGAAGCCTAGTGGCAGAGCACAGAGAATGGGGCCCAGGCCTCCTCTTGGATGCTGGGCAAACACCAGGCGAGGGAGCTTCCCTGACCACCTCAATGTGTCTGCTGTCGGCCATAAAGATGAAGCTTATTGGAGGGACATGAGCCAAGAATAACAAAATGACCTCTTTGGAGGGGACAAGGAGGCAGTTAAATTACCCTCAACAAAGAAGGACGCGCAGGGGGCCATAGCCAACCTCGGATGCAAGGAGAGAGTCACCTCCACAGAGCCTCGGCGCTCAGATGGGAAGAGGAACGGTGCCCACTAGGCCCTGGCTCCCCACCCCTCTGAGGCAGGGCATAGGCCAGCACATGTTTCCCGACCTGTGACGTCCTCCACTTTGCATGGCCAGGCCAAGCTGTCCCCATTCCCATCTTCCCTACTGCTGAAGTCCAAAGCCCAGCCTGACCTTGGGTGAGTCATCCCCCTGCTACTTTCTGAGTCTGTGTTGCCATCTGTAAAATGGGATTCAGATTAGAAGCAGCCTCCTGAAGTGGGTGTGGAGATGCGGACGGCTTGCAGAGCGTGCAGTCCAGGGAGACACTGAGGAAGCCAGGACCAGGCCTACAGGCCCTCGGGTGGGGTACCTGGAGACAGATCTGAGCCAACACTGAGGGTGTCCTAGATACATGGAGACAGGCGAGGAGACCAGAGCACAGAGACAGGCTTCCCCAGCCCCACCCTCCATATAAGAGCATCTGAGCTGCTGGAGCTTGCAGCACTCCTGACTCTGGAGTTCATTAAATGGATTTTCACAGACACACACTAATTGCTCCCCGGCCTGGATCCCTCCTGCTCCCTCTTTCCGGGTCCTCTGGAGCAACTGAGTACTCCCCTCCTTCTCTGGTGCCCTGCTGACCTCAGCAAAGGCCTCAGCTCCAGCTTGGATCCCTGATAGTCTCAGACTCTACAGGGAGTTTTCCCAGTGGGAGTGTCCAGCTCCACCCCCGGGGACCCTGGTTGAATTGGCCAAAGCAGAAGGGTATTGATTGTCCTGATTTCTCCAGATGATGTCGATCTGTAGTCAAATTGAGCATCAGGGTCCAGGCTGTGGTTTCCTCCACAGGGGACACCTGCTGCTTTCTCTCTGAGACCCACTGCCTACACATACCTAATCACACATGTACACACACACACATATACACATGCACACACACAATCACACATGCACACACGTACACACACCTAATCACACATGTATACACACACATACACACATGCACACACACAGATACATGCACACATGTACACACACACAAACATAAACACATGCACACACACACAAACACACATGCACACACCCAATCACACATACACACACTCACACATACACATATGCACACACCCAATCATGCATGTACACACACATATGCACACCGAGCACACCGTCCCCACCCTCACCCGCTCCTGTAAGGTGCCTGGAGTGGACAGGCTAGGATGGCAGGCAGGCAGAGCTCAGACTCCACCCCTTCCAGGGTACTGAGAAAGCTGGGCCTCAGTTTTCTAGTCTGTAAACCACTCCCTCCAGCTGATGGTGAGGAAGGAGAGCGAATCTGCAGGAACTTGGCTTCTGCAGCTTTCAGTAAGCTGCGCCCTGCTGGGATGTGGGTGTTTCATTGATCCACAAGGAGGGCTTACCAAGGGCTGACTGCAGAGCTGCAGGCAAGGTAGAGGATTGCCACGCTGGTGAACTTCTACCCCAAAACAGAGGGGACAGCCACAGGGACAGAGCCATGACAGGCAATGTGAACCCCAAGGCATCCCCGTCCATCTATCTCCTTTCTTCCCATCTCCTATTGATGCCTGGCCTTGGGCTATGCTCCTGCAGAAGGGCTCAGAGCCTGGGGTGCCGGCCTCCCCAGAGCCCAGCGTAGTGTGGGGGTGGCAGAGAGTGGATTTAATGGCACAAGCGGAAGATTCCCAGTGCTGACATATGTTCGGGGCTGATTCAATAATACCACCATTGTCACTGTCCACTTGGCTGTGGGTCCCCTCATGACGTCTGATTTGATATTTAACTGTATCATTGGCCCAGGAGGCAGATGGCCCAGAGCCAAGGCCAGGCCCTTGGTCTCTCTGTCTGCCCATGGCAGGTGCCACACGCTCTGGAGGAAGGAAAGACGGTGCCTTTGGATGATAGTTCCGTGTTCTGCCACAGCGCTTAGCGCATTTGACAAACCGTCAAAATGACTTTGCCATGGCAAGCTTCATTAAGACGGGAGCATGTCGCTCTGGTATGCAGATGGGGCCACTTTATTACTTTTTAATTTGTTTATAGAAAGCCCTTGTTTGGTGTATGCCATCTTTACAAATAGAGACAAACGGCCCAGTTGCCT
This sequence comes from Cricetomys ansorgei, assembly GCA_026225945.1. Taxonomy (NCBI): domain Eukaryota; kingdom Metazoa; phylum Chordata; class Mammalia; order Rodentia; family Nesomyidae; genus Cricetomys; species Cricetomys ansorgei. The sequence continues at coordinate 688,581 of JAMJFZ010002048.1, read as the reverse complement.
CCAAGCTGTGGTGTCCTGGATGAACAGGCTGGACCCGGGCTGGGCCCCACACCTGATTACCCTCAATAGAATCTAACAGGCTCCGGGCTGAGGTGGCGGCTTGGTCAGTCAAGGGTTTGCCACACAAGCATGAGGATCTGAGTTTGAACCCCAGAACCCATGTAAAAGCCTGGCGTGGGCATGCATCTATAACCCCAGAGCTGGAGAGGCAGAGGCAGGTGGGTCCTGGGGTCCTGGCCAGCCAGCCTCATGAATCGGGGAGCTCCAGGCTCAGTGAGAGACTGTATCCAAAAAAAAACCAAACCAAAAAACAGACATTGTATAAGTGACACTGGCCTCCAGCTCACACACACCCAATCACACATGTTCACACACACACACACACATACACATACATATATATACACACACACAAGCACACATCACTTATGCACATACACAAGCACATGTACACATATGCACACATGTACACACATGCACACACATGCACACATATATATGCACACACAAGCACACATCACTTATGCACATACACAAGCACATGTACACATATGCACACACATGTACAAACACAAACACTTGCATGCACACACACAAAGAACCTGACATGTTTTTCAAACCATGTAGAAGGCTGGGGGAGAAGACAGAGTGTGCCTGAGAGACCCTGGGAAGTCCTTGCCCTCTCCGACTCTTCCTCTGTCCTCACAGTCAGTGACCGACCAACCGAGGCTCCTGGGCTCCGCTGCCTCCCCAGCTCTGCCGTCCATGACTTAGAGCTTTCTCTGCTTTTCCCACCCGGAAAGCCACGAACCTCCATGAGCCCCCCTCTTCTCTGCTCCCCAAGGCAACTCTCTTCATCAAAATGGAATACAATCCACAAATCGACTGACTTTTGAAAATGGGTCAGATTAAATGAGGAACCCCATTCCAGAGACATGGCAGACCCTTACCCAAAACCCCAAAAGTAAACCAGAGGGAATCCTCCATCTCTGTCGCTCCTCTGGAGCCAGTGTCGCTCAGCCTCTCTAGGCCTCAGTTTTCTTACCTGTAAACTGGGGTAATGTGGCCTTGTTCCGGTCGCTTTGAGGGTTAGATTCTTCATGATCATTCAGAAGAGAATGTGGGATCCACATAGCTTTCTAACTACAACCGTCCTGTGTGGCAGTGGGGGTAGTCTGTGCACATGCGCGCACATACGCGCACGTGACATCCAGAGGTCAATCTCGGGTGTTGATTCTCAGGAGTTTCCACCTTGTTTTGTGAGACCTGAAACCCGTCGAGTAAGCTAGGCCCGCTGACCGGCTGATGCCAAGGATCTGCTGCCCTAGCACTGGGATTAGAAGCACACACCCTCGCAGGCTTTTCCAGTGACTGAAGCAGCTTGGGATTGATGGTGACGCAGACGCACTCACGCTGCCTGTGCAGGCACTACCCGGATCCCTGCGGGTTCTGATCACCACGAGTATGCTGTCCCCCCACTTTATAGATGAGGAGACTGAGGCACGGAGAGATGAAGGAAGGTGCCCACGGTTGCACAGCCACTGAGTGGAAGAGGCTGGGTAATGGTGCAGGCGTCAGACACACACCCCTCTTCTGCTGGCTCCCCAGGGAGAGAGACAGTTTGAAGTAAGGGACTCTGTGAGGCGACTGGAGTTCATTTCACTGTTGAGGTTTGAAGTCACAGAGACCGTTACAAGGAGCGAAAGATCAGAACTAGCCAGTCGAGGGTCATGACACCTGCCTTTTGACAGAATTCTCCGCGATGGAGGCTGGAGGGGGACAGCCTGTCCCTTTGGCTGGAGGACACAAGGAGGAGTGGAATGTTCGAGCCATGGTTCTGAGACACTGTGTCCAAGCAAGCGTCCTCCTGGCTACTCCTCTCCGTTTGCCCTCACATAGAAAACACCTAAAGCCCAGAGAGGTTGAGTGACTTTCCAGGGGTCACACAGGCGCTCTCAGGAAAGCAAGCCTGCTCAGCGACTCAATAGGACATCTGCCGTGACATTTTGTTCCCAAGGAGACTAGAAGCCAAAGAGGAGGCCCACAGGCTAACTCATTATTAGCCACCTAAGAGGCAAGCACCAGCCCCGCCTTCCCATTCTCAGTCAGCCAGGGGCTATTCCCAGCCTAAATGCAGCTGCCTCTGTGGAGCCCTCACTTAAAGGTTTAAGCTCCCGGGTTTTCCTCAGGAAAGGAAAAAGGAAAGGCCAAACACCCACCGATCCTTTTGTTTGGAGCGTGTGGGGGTGGGGGTAGGGAATGGATCCTCTCACCCCTCAGAAACTCCTAATAGCCCTCTCCCCCAACTCTAGGAAAATGAAAGTGGCCCCCCACCTGCCTCTCCTACGCCATTTACGCTAATGGCTCAGGCGGAGGGTCAGGAGCGGCTTCCTGAGTGGGTCTGTACGTCCACTCTGCAGGATACAGAGCCCCCCTCCCAAGCATCACAGGACTGGAAGGGGAGGGGCCGCAGTTCTGTGAGGGGTTGGGGGGGGCCGGATACATGCGTTTGCCGGTGGCGGCAGGGCAGGAGCTCCTCCTGGGTCTGCGTTGGAGGCTTTCCACCAAGACAGCAGCTTATTATAGCTAATTCCCTCCCCTTGCTACAACTGGAAACCCACAGGGCCTTCGCGACATATTTGTGTATCTGGTGCTGTCTGCTCTCTTCCCCGTGGGGACCATAAGGGACTTGGAGAAAGAAGCAACGTGGTCTTCCATAATTTCAAAGTCGGTTCCAGAGTTAATAACGAATTAGCTGGGCAGCAGGGAGGACCACGTGGGGTAAAACAGCTTGGGGGGACCAGGAGGAGGAACACCGCTCTGGAGGACCGACTCCAGGATGGGAGGGGATGGAGCCCCTCTCTGCCTGTCTCTCAGGGGAGGGAGGGGCACTCGGCCAGGCCTTGGGCACAGCCTGGATCCCCATGTCCTGAGGAGGGGCAGGGGCAGCATGGCTGTTTTCTGAAATAAGATGTGTAAGTCTCCAGTCTCTCTGGAAGACTCCACCAAACCCATTCGCCTCCCGGGACAACCACAGCAGCACCAGGTGGAAATGGACCGTCCCAGCGCCCCTGAAGAGACTCAATCAATTCCTGTCAAAGCGATGACCACCGAGGAACTGAGAGGCTGCGGTGTGAGGACACCGGACAAGATTAGTTCCCAGGATGCTGCAGTGCAGTCAAGATGGCCGGGTATAGGTGAGATAGCCGCCATCACGGGGAGACAGTGTGAGGACTATTCCGGCTTAGGCCAAGATGGTGGGATACAGGCAAGATGGCCGCCTCAAGTGACAACGTGAGTTAGGCCAAAGGCAGTGGCATATGGGCAGAATGGCTGCTCTAGAGTCCAGGGGAGCAGTCCTCTGAGAGGTCCACTCCTATGCATATACCCAAGAAGACCTAAGATTAGCTAGAGGTGATGAAGAGAACTCGGTTTGTTTTGAGCTTCCTGGAGAAGCTAGTGAGAGGTGGTGTGCCCCCTACAAGAAGCGGGGCTTCCAAGGACGCATGCTAGGTGGTCACTAAGCGCCTGCCAGCAGGTGATGGATGGATATTCCAGCTTATCCACCCCCACACCTGACAACTATGAGGAGGGACCAGCCAGGGAGCCTCTGCACAAATCAATCAGGTGTACCGCCTCAGGCAGTAGACAGCAAGCCCAGGCTGAAGCAGCCTCTTCCCTGCCTCCTCCAGGAAGATGGACAAACTGGAGACTGGCTCTTCCTTGCTGGTTAGGGTAATGTCTGACCACGCCATGCCAGGGAATGCAGGACTCACCACCTCAGGAAATACAGAGAACTGCTCATCCTTCATGAGGGAAACTCGGGCACAGCAGAGCAGGGTGAGGGATGTGTCCACAGCCACCGCCTAGCAAGCCACTGCCCTTTCTGGCTGCCCTTGGCTGCCCCCTCTCCCCCAGCACCATCTGCTCCTGTGGCAACTGGGGTTTCTTTTAAAAAAATATTTGTCTCAGGTGAGGCCCGAAGTGGGCAGAGGATGATGTCCTTGCGCTTTGCGGGCCGAGAAGGGCGGGGAGCGTGAGACTCTGCCCCTTCTGGGAGAGTAGGGACAGGGTCTCCTTCTGGAGTCTGGGGTTCCTCCCAGGCGCTCTCCTCTCTGGTCCTGGGGCGTCCTCACAAGGCTTCTCTGAGCCTTGAACCCAGGTCCTTGTCCTGAAGTCAGGAGACTTGGCGCTGCCCCAGGAGAACTCGAGGTTCTGCTGGAAGGGAGACTTCTTATAGAATCTGAGTCCCCCACAAGACCTTTGAGAATGGTGGGGACCCTGGAGGAGCTGCAAGGACTGCTTCACAGTAAAGAAGGCTGGGTTGGGGTAAGGATGCTGTGGGGAGGAACCCTGACAGGGCTCCTGTGCAGACTGCTGAGGAACGGGCAGTCCTGTCCTCAGCCCCCGGGCCCCTGAAGCCTTGTCAGGAAACCCTGTGGAACCGAAACTCTGAAACCAAGTCAAATTTAAGCAGGCCACCTGAGACCACCACATCCTCCACCTACAGAGACAAATTGCCAACCATACCACTAGCCCCGCCCCTTCTTCTAGACTGGTGGACCCCCACCACTACCTGGACACAAGGGTTTGGAGGGAGAGGCCTCTGGAGGTGGTCTCCCTTCTTTTGTGGCTCTCTCAGTCCCAAGGAGCTGGGGGTTGTGAGGGGCAGGGAGAGGATTCCCTGTGGGGACTCTGGGATATCCATAACTAGAGCGTGCCAAGGAGATCCAGCCACCAGCTCCCTGCATGGGTCTCCTCCTCTGCTGCCCCTCCTCCCAGAGGCAGGGCAATTTCCCCTGAAGTGTGCTCATGCTGGGCGCTGAAGCCTCTGAGGCAATTGACTAGATTTCAATCAGAAATCCATCTCCCTTAAGGACAGCTTCGGATAAAAGCAGAGGTAACCTGCAATCCAGATGCTGATGCTGAGCCTAGAGGGGGAGCTGGGAAGGGACGGCCGTCGCAGCCCCCAGGTAGGGCAGAAACCCACTTAGCCTCCAGACACAGGGGTGGGGGCGGTAGGGGGCAGCGAGGAGCTGGCCTGCCTTCCCTCCTGTCCCCACCCAGCTTGGCCACAGACCAGATCCTGAGCTAGGTGGAGAAAGGTCTGTTAACCAGCTGTGATGGTGGAGGCGGTGTGTGTGTGGGTGCACCAGCAAGGCTCCTAGAGACCTGGCTAAAGAGTCAGGGGTGTTCTTAAAGTCAGAGGGAGCTACAGGGTCAGGCTTTCTCCCCACCCACCTTTACCCTCTTGGCCAGTTGCCACTGTGGCCACCGGTTCCTCTCAGAGGCTGGGTAGTGGTCAGGAAAGGGTCATTCCAAGAGAGAAGGGCTGCTGCCTGATCCTCCTTCCTGGAGACCCCGCAGAGCAGGCAGAGGAGGGGCTGGCGGGACAGGAGGGACCCCACAGAGCGTTGCTGGTAAATAATGCACTCCTCCCGGGCCGGCTGCGTATCAGAGTAATACCTCGAGACAGATTGCAGTGTAATCGCCATAATTTAGGGCCCCGTGGGTGAGGCCGTTCCGGAAAAGCTGCACCCCCGGGTGGACCAAGGTGACTGGAGCGCCTGCACCGGCACTGACCTCTGGATTTCCTCCAAGCTAAGTGAGGCCATAAAAAATTCAGAAGCCCAGGCTGTCTCCCAGCAAATGGGGTGTGGGTAGAGAGATTACCCTATCTATCTAGTCCCGCAGGATGGATGCTATCCGCCCCCGCAGGGAGAGAGATGCTCTTGGCCAAAGCCACTTCTTCCAGGTGTCTGAGGAGCTCCATGGATGCGACCCCACCGCCCTGTCATCTGATGATATTTTCATTAGGGTTCGGGTGGCCCCTGTAGGGATTCCAGGTCCTAGGTGGCTGGCGGCCCCCTTCCCACCTGCACTGGGTGTGAGTACATCTTATATCCTTGCCCAGGTCTGCCCCGCCCCCTGCAGGCTCCCCTTCCCCAGCCCCTCCACGGAGAGTTGTTTGGGAGCTCAGAGCAGATAAGGAACAATGAACAACAAGGAACAACTCCTGTGCACCTTCTTGATGGGGGCCAGCTGGAAGCGGGAGGTATCCCCTTACTCTCTGCTCCTGGTGACCTAGAGGGTGATATTCATGAGCTCCTCTTGAGGAAAGGCAAAGAAATAGAAAAACTTATCAGAATCTGCAGCCCTGTCAGGTTGCATTAGCAGCCAGGCTCTCCTCTGCTACCCCACCTCGCTGTTGGGGGGGCAGGGGTGGGGCTATTTTGTGAATTCTCAGAGGTGCCCTCATCCATCCATTATGTGGGCCCCGAGGCTCCTATTCCCTCCTTCCCTGTCTCTAAACCATTTTATGTTTTGCAATAAAGAGATACCCCAGGTTCCAAGCTTTCCTGGGTTGACGATCTGCTGATATGCACCCCCACCCCAGCCGGCGTCCCCCCCGCTGTTTTGATGTGGTCTGGGTGTGGGTTTGGGAGCCAGCAGCAACCTTAGATGAGGTTCTGATTAAACAAGTTGCAGAACATCCTTATGACAAAACACCCCACAGCAACAGGAGGAATAAGAGAGATTTATGCGTGTGTGGACACGGAAAGATGTCCAGGATATATTGTTAGGCAGAAAAAGCAAGTTGCAGAACAGCGTGTGAAATCCAATCTCATTTGCGTTGCGTTTTAAATAGAGGCTGTATATATTCACGTGCTTGCCTGTGCGTGGGGTGTGTCCGGAGAGAGAGACAGAAACGGTTGACAAGATCGTTCCCGGGGAAGAAAAGGGTTTTAACCTCTCACACTTCATTTTTGTTTTAACTGTTAATTTTTTCTGACAATAATTTCATTAGTTTTGAAACGTATTTCAAAGAATATAAGAAGGAAATCTGGTCCAACCCCTTCCTATCCAATGAAGGTCCAAAGAGAGAGAGAGACTTCCCAGGTCACACAGCACACACAGCCTGTCCTGAGCCCCCATCTTGGACTCTCCGACCAGGCCTACAGCCCTGTCAGCCTGGAACTACGAGGCCCCTGACAGAGGTGTGACCTGTCTGAGGAGAGCAGTCAGATAAAAGCGGGGGCCCAAAGACAAGACTGAGAGCCACCATCTTAAAAGGGTCAAATCCGGCAATACCCACAAGCCCCGGAGAACATGGAGGAAGAGGGAGCAGAGAGAATGTAAGCGCCCGAGGATAGCGAGGAGAGCTGTGGAGTGGTGTCCTCTGGACGTGACTCGGCCATTGCATGCGCACACTCATAGCAGCTCTGGTCACTTGCACAAGATCGAGCCAACAAGCTTAGTCAATATCCAAGCAGGCAGCGCTAATGGGATTCGGTGGATTACATAGCCGGGAGAGCATGAAGGCCGGACAGGATGTGTTCAGGGGAAGGGGAAGTGGGAGGGGCAGTCGGGGTTGGTCTGATGAAGATACATTGTATTCATGTATGAAACTGTCAAAGAATAAAAGATGTTTATAAAAGAGCGGGAGGCAGTTTTGGCAGCCAAGCTGAGTGGCGGACCCTGGCCTATAGCCTTGACCTCCCCTGGTCCTGAACAGGCTTGTCCAGCTGGCAATAGAAGGCTGTGCCTGGGTGCCTAGCCATCTTGATTTGTCCAGGAATGAGAGGGTTCCCACGAGGGGGACTTTTCAGTGCTAGAACCGAGACATGGAAGGCAAACTGGGACAAGTCAGGGCCCTGACTTGTCTTGCCAGAACTCACTGAAGGGTTTGGCAAAGACAGCTCTTAATAACTCAAGGGTGGGGCCGGAGAGATGACTCGGGGGTTAAGAACACTGGCTGCTTTTCCAAAGGACCGTGGTTCGATTCCCAGCAGCCACACGGCAGCTTACGGCTGTCTGTAACTCCTGTTCCAGGGGATCCAACGCCCTCACACAAACATACACATAGGCAAAACACCAATGGACATTTAAAAAATATTTAAAAAAAACATAACTCAAGGGTGAAGCTTTCAGAAAGTGGATTCCCAGTTAAGCCAGCCAGCCTGTCTGCTCTGGCTCTTCTGAGGAGCATGAGGTAGCAAGGGTTAATTTGTTAATTCATGGCTTGTCTGTTGCTTGCTTTCTCTCCTCTGTATAAACACACGTGTATACACACACACACACACACACACACACACACACACACACACACACACACGGCCCCCAGCATGTCTCAGTCCACTGAGAGGCAAGGCACATTGCCTGGGGCCCATCTATCCAGAACCTACTGTCACTTTTGAGCTACATAATCCTGAAGAAATTCCAAAGCCTTTAATTACACATAGGGTATATGGCAATCTCTCATCTCTCCCTTCCCACCCCAGGAGACAAAAAGGAAATTTCACACCCTGCTGAACCCAGCTCCTCTCGCTCCCTTTGATGCCAGCCTGGGGTTAAAAAGCAGGGACAGGCACGGCTTGCCTCCTCCAGGCGCTGACTCCTTCACCGACGTTGAGATTCAGAGCATGCATCTTAAAGATGATAATCGTGGTGTTCTGTGCCGTCTCCCATGCTGATGAATGCCCCCCGTACCCACACCCATGGCTCCCGCACTGTGGCACCCGGCACTCCTCAGCCAGCCACCTCTTGCACCCGGTCACACCTGAGACTGGCCACCCTTGGGAGTCTGGGACGCAGACTGAGCCTCCAGTGGGGAAGTGCCAACGCTGGGAAGGATTAAGGTCAGTTCCTAGTCCTGGCACTCGATAGCTGTGTGGCTTGAAGTTGCTTTCTTTCCCTCTCTGGTCAACCATAAAGAGGAGGGCTCTCCTGGGCATGGCGGCACAGGACGGTAATCCCGGTGCTGGGGAGGCAAAGGCATGAGATTCTCTCTAGGGAGACACCATGGTCAACTGAGTGTCTCCTGGGGTTCTCTGATTCCCCATTACCCCAGCCACCCCCACTCCAGAACCAGACAGGCTGAGAACAGAGTGGGGGAGGAAGGCAAATGGCCCTTGCTACTGTAGAAAGGTAGTATAAAATGGCCCAACTGTCCCTCCGTCCTGCACAGTCCCTGGATGGGTGAGATGTCCCAGACTTGACCCCAAGGCACGGGAAGACGATCTTTGTCAGCCCACCCTCCATAGCCTCTCTCCCCATCCTGCCCTCTGTACCAAGATCACCCTCAAACCACTTTCCCCAAGCCCCTGCCGTAGTTGGTATTACTTTGCAGCACTGGGGTCTTGCCAGGCAAACACCCTACCCTGTGCCCCAGCCCTCCGCCCCTTGCCATGGGGGGGTTCTTTACACACATCACCTTCCCTCTGTACAACAACCTTTCAAGTGCCAGAGCTTTGCCCCAGGACTATGGGGGCTAACTGCCACGGAGCCCTGGAATGATCCAGACAGCACAGCCTGTCTCCCTCGGCCTCTGCCGCCTCCTCCTTGCCTGGGAATGGCTGCTACAGCTGGGTGCCTCTGCAGAGCTGTGGGAGCAGCTACTCAACTCCAGGCAGGGGCAAGGGCCATGGAGCTGGGGCCATCTGGAAAATAATCCTCTTCTCCAGTCGCTCAGAACCCTCGTGGAGCGCACATACCCCCTGGTCAGAGCAATCAGACATTTGACAGTTCAGCTCAGTTTTAGTGTCAACATGTGGAGACCACTGGGGGAAAAAGAGGTCTCCCAAGGTGCTGGGGATGGAATGAGCCTCTGTCTGCCCCTGGAAGGGTGACATGTCTTCCTAGGTCCCAGCTGAACCTCCCTGGCTCCCGGAAGTGTGTGCTGATAGCAAGTGCAATGGGCCATATGCCTAAGCCCAAGGGAGTCGCACTTCCTGTCATCCCCCCAGCACAGAGAGCTGACTTCAGACTGGGGCTCAGTACCGTTCTTGGGGGGCTTATGCTTTTATGTATGCATGATTCCAAACCCAGCCTGCCTCACTTCCCTGGGCCCCCGTTTCTCTCCCTGAAGACACCGGCTGCTGGTGGTGATTGAATGAACCCTACTGCTTGGGGTGTTGCTCAGTGGTACAGTGCTGCCTGCTACGGACCCTTCTAGAGATACTCCACACATCCGTGAGCAGACAGATGTCGCATTCAGACTCCTTTCTTCTTTCTCTCTGGAATAATATATCTTGGTGGCCTTTGTATATACATGGGAACTTGTTTATTTTTCTTTATAGCTATGTAGTATTCCACGGTGTGTCTGCCCCATGTGGGATGTAAGAGAATTTGAGTTAGCCCCAACCTTTGCTTATACAAGACCTGCACCCTTGGAAGTGTATCTATAAGAAGATGAATTTCCTAACCACGTGCCTATGGTTAGAATTGCTGCCACAGTGAGTGCGTACTGTCGGGACTCTGAAAGGTGGGGGTTAATTTATACTCACTCCAGTTGTATAACATGCTGAGGGCCAACCCGCTGTCACAGAGGGAAGGAATGTGGCTGCCTTTGCTCTCACAGTCCCCCAGGAAGGGCAGAATGATCATCTTTAACTGGTGAGAAGCCGAGACTCTCTTTTGCCCAGATAGCCCTTCCGCTGAACATTTCACACGTGTCAGCTGCGGGCGGTCTTACGCTCACTCAGATCGAGGCCAAGCAGCTTCCCCAGAATCACACAGCCAACAAGTGTGCCCTCCCTCAGTGTGGCTGTAGAGCCCAGGCTACCCCTGCTTCCGGATGACTTCTGCTTTGCCTTGTGTGTGCCCCAAACTCCTCTGAGGACAAAGCCAAGTCCCCTCCGTGTGTTAGACCCATACCTGAGCCGTCAGAGATGAGCGGAAAAGTCAGAATTGGGAAGGACCATAAGAGGTTTATTTTCTGAAGCTGGCAAGATGGTTCAGAGGATAAAGGTGCTTTGCGGCCAAGCCTGACGATCTGAGTTCAGGCTCTGCAACCCACATGGTGGAAGGAGAGAACCGACTTCTCTGGCCTACACACACACACACACACACACACACACATACATATACATGTAATTATAAAAACTTCTTAAAGGAGAATTTCCTGTCCTAGGGCACAGAGAGAGGGTTTGGGAAGGGGCAAGGGTCATGGATCTGGTTCCCCATGCTTGCTAATGGCTATTCCACTGTCCTACCCCCCCCCCCATGGGAAGGCCTCATACAACAAAGACTTATCCTGAGAAACTCCATAACCATTTCACTGTGTATTTTGGAAAAATCCCAGAAGAGGCCTGGAGAAGGGACCAGCAGAGGGCGACTCCAGGCCAAGGCAGGACTTAACACAGGCCTCATGACCCCGCTGGACCCAGAGCCAGCCGCTGCCCCTTGCACATCCATGAACCAGACCCATGCTGCCTCCTGCCTGTGAGCGAAACCAAGAGAAGGGGACCCACCAGGCTGTGGGGGAGGGGACGGGCTCTCTGTGACGCACCTCCGGTATACTCACAATCCCCTAAATTCCATGGTATGCCTTATGCAGTTCCACGTTAGAGGAGACAAGTTCCAAGTCTCCAGCTGGAGAGAGGCTCTTGAGTTGGAGAGCAGGGGTTAAGAGGGGGCAGGCATGGGGAGAAAGCTGGCATCCTAGCAGAGGCTTTATGTGTATCGCTGTGTTGACTCCAGGGAGCTACCAGGTCGATTACAGGCTCTCAGGCCAGGCACGGTTCACCTGACTGATCACTTGTGTATTTTAGGGTGCTTATTCTGTTCACAACACTTTACCCAGGAGGCTCCTCTGCCCACGGTGCCTTTCTAGGGGTGTGGAGACCCCAAGTACTGCAGCTCAGAGTTCCCTGTGAGGCTTTCCTAGCCCCTTGGGATTATGCCCCCAACTTTCCAGCAAGCCCTAGAGGGAGGGGCTATCTTTGAATCCCCAAGATTTACTCCAGTGACAGACATTTGGATGGATGGACGGACAGACGGACGGACGGATGGATGAAAGAATGGAGAGATAGATGATGGATACATTGGTGTATGGGTTGGTGGAGAGGTGGATGGATGAGCAGATGGATAGGTGAATGGGATGGATGGGTAGATGGATAGGTGGATGGAGGGATGGGATGGAATGGGATGGATGGAGGGGTAAAGTGGATGGATAGATCATGGAAGGGTGGGGAGGTGGATGAATAGGATGAGATGAATAAATGGATGGATGGGATGAATTAATGAGTGGAGGAAGGGTGGGTGTGGATGGGTGGATGGGTGAATGGATGGATGGGTGGGTGGGTGGATGAATAGGTAGGTGGATGGATGGATGGATGGGTGGGTGGGTGGGTGGGTGGGTAGGTGGATGGATGGATGGGTGGGAGGGTTGGTGGATGGGTGGGTGGGTGGATGGGTAGGTGGGTGGGAGGGTGACTATCTGGCTGGTGGCAGCTGGAGGGAAAGGAAATGTGAGAGCAAGCTGAAGGAAGAGGACATGACCTCTTAGCTCACTGGATGTGGCTCCGATAGGAAGCGCTACTATTGTCCCCACTTACAGACAAGGAAACCGAGGCTCGGAGACTCAATGTATCTAGTAAGTCTTCCACATCCCATGGCTGCTAAGTGGCAGAGCTAAGCCTTGAGCCTTGTCTAGCTCTGGATCCAAGGTGTCCATTGTATATGACTTACAAAGATTCAGCTGAGGATGAAGCCCAGGCCATCCATCCTGAGAAACAGGATACTGAGGCCGGAGCACCTGTCTGCCGGCCTCCGGTCTGTAGTTTCAGCCCCACCTACTCACCACTCTCTCATCCATCACTTGGACGGCTCGGCTCAGCACCGCCGGCACCACTGGCACCGCCTTCTGCTTCAGCCCACACTGTGCTGGCTGGATAGAGGGACAGCGTCCTCTCCCGGAGACGAGCAGGCTGACAGGAGCCTTCAGCCCTCAGCTCCTGGCCTGTCCCAGCTGAGTGGACTCCGGGCTGGGAGCCAGCTGCAGCCTGCAGTGCCCCCTCTCTGCCGCGTCTCCTCCCTCACCCGAGTCACACTCCACATGCTCAGGCTCCTTTGTGGTGGGTGTTTTGATTAATTTTATTCTAATTAATTCAGTAATCTCAAGCTGTTTGCAAAATCTGCACTGAGCTCTGTTCTGTGATGGATCTGCAGAAGGGGCTGCAGACAAACTGGCTTCAGCTCTTAGGAAGATATATATATATATATCATGGCTGGGAAAGTGGGCTGGGAGGGCCTAGAGCCTCTACCTCTGGCTTCTCTCACCGTCTCTTCCCAAGAGCCCTCTGTGTGCCTGCACTGGCTGGGGCTGGAGAACAGGGATCCTGAAGGCTTTTTTTTTTTTAAACATTTAGTTCATGTTTGTATGTGCATAAGTCACTGAACAAATTGAGGAAGTTCACTCTCTCCTTCCACCATGTGGGGCCCAGACATCGAATTCAGGTTATTAGGCTTGGCAGCAAGCCTCTCTACCCTCTACGCCATCTTGCTGGCCCCTCAAAGCCGTCTTGTAGGGAGCTTGTGGAGTTCGGTGGCAGGGCTACTCTGAGCCTGATCTATCTTCCTTCCTTCCTTCCTTCCTTCCTTCCTTCCTTCCTTTCTTCTTTCTTTCTTTCTTTCTTTCTTTCTTTCTTTCTTTCCTTCCTTCCTTCCTTCCTTCCTTCCTTCCTTCCTTCCTTCCTTCCTTCCTCCCCCTTCCTTCCTTCCTTCCTTCCTCCCCCTTCCTTCCTTCCTTCCTTCCTTCCTTCCTTCCTTCCTTCCTTCCTTCCTTCCTTCCTTTCTTTCTTTCTTTCTTCTTTCCTTCTTTCTTTCTTTCTTTCAAGACAGGGTTTCTCTGTTGTAACCCTGGCTGTCCTAGAATTCACTCTGTAGACCAGGCTGGCCTCAAACTCACAAAGATCAGCCTGCCTCTGCCTCCAGAGTGCTGGGATCAAAGGCGTGCAAGACCACGCCCGGCTTCCGCCCCTTTTCCTTAACAGAGCCACAGATGCTTCACTCACAACTCTAACACCCTCCCTGTGAAAACGTGTCTGACCACCCCAGGGGCCCGCAGGACCCCTGGGATCTGGTACCAGCTTAGGACAAGGTACATACCCCCAGCGGAAGGCAGGGCAGCAGAGGACAATAGCCAAGAGGCAAACCAGATCTCCTGGGTTTCGGTCTGGATTTCGTGCTAGCTGGGGACCCGGGAGAGGTGTTCTCCTCTGTACCTCCACTGTCCCACCCCACAACACACAGACATACATCAACGGAGTTGGAAAACTGGAAATGCCTCAGCAGGCCAAGGCTCTTTCTGCCACATGTGGCAGTGGAGTCTGATCTCTGGCACTCACGTGGGGGAAGAGAACTGACTCCCACAAGCTGTCCCCTGACCCCCTCCCCACACACACACATTAATATACATTTTTAATACAAACCGTGCTGGATACCAGCACAGGTTGTATTATTACAGCTAGTCTTCACCCCCAACCCTCTCTATATAGCCTCCGCCTCCTGAGTCCTGGGATTACGGGGAGCATCCCCTTAGGCCCTTGAACCGTGCTTCAGCATGGGATGGCAGGAAGCAGTGTCCAGACAGGCTCTCAGAAGCAGCCTGTGCACGGAGGAGCCTGGGTGAGCGGCTCTCATCCCCATGGGTCAGGAAAGAGCCCTTTCCAAGGATCTTCCTCCGTACCTGGGGCTACACACCTGCCACTGCATCTCAGGTGGCCCCAGCACAGAGGATGACATTCCGTACCAGCTGCCATCACAACCCCGTCCTCCCCTCTCCTCGAGGGGGAGGGGCGCCGTCAAGCTCCGCCCACAGCTGAGATATGACACGCCCCCTAGCTTCTGCTGGTGTTACCCGGTTAGAATGCAGAGACTTCTATGGCTCCCACCAATCTATGCCTTCCACAAAAAGTGTGCCACAGCCTGGAGGATGGGGCATGAGCTCTCCAGTCCTGATTGACGAGTCATAGGCCCCATCAGTCATAGCCAAGTGCCCGGATGTCTCCCCAGCCCTCCCCCCCTCCGCCATTCTGAGCCCTAAGTGCCATCTTCCCTCATATTCCCCATTCTCCTCACACACTCTCACCCATCCCACGCGAACTAAATTTGATACGTTTTCCCTTGAAAAACCTAAGTTAATAAGTTTCTAGGTAACCTTGATCATCGGTTCCTTTCAGAGGTAGGGCTGCACGAAGGGACCCTAGGTAGGAGTTCTCTCGTCCCTACGGGCACAGAGGCAAGTCTGTGATTGCCAACATCAGTCAGAACACAAACTTCAGAATTCATTTTCAAAAGTTCACCCCCGAGAGCTGGGTGTGGTGGAGCCTGCTTGTAATCTTAGCACTTGGAAGGGAGAGGATCCGGAGTTCAAGGTCATTCTCTGGTAGACAGGGAGTTCAAGGCCAGCCTGGGCTACTGAGACCCTGTCTCAAAAATAGATAGATAGATGATAGATAGATAGATAGATAGATAGATAGATAGATAGATAGATAGATAGATAGATAGAGGCATAGTTGCACATGCCTGAGACTCAAGAGGCTGAGGCAGGTGGATCTCTTTGATCTCTTTGACTGCATAGTAAGACCCTGTCTCAAAAACACTGAAGTATATAAATAGCAACATGGGGAATGAACAAATAAATCCCCTCGTCTCTGGTCTTCCCAACTATCCCTCCAGACCAGACAAACCTATCCTTGAGCCTGAACCCCCTGCTCCCCCACCAGATGGGCACCCCAGCTGCTGGGGACAGGGCACCCCACTTGGCCCAGCACCCAGCTCCCACCTGGGTGTTAGCAGCCCAGTCTAGTCTGCACCGCAGCTCACTCTCTGGGCTTGCTGATAGCTTGGATGTGACAGGACATCCTCATCGTGGGTAGAGTAGGTCACCGCAGAGTCATCGAGGCACGCGGGTGACAGCGTGCACAGTGGTCGCCCTTTCCTTAGCCTCGCCACCCCCTGGTTCCTTAGCTGGCTGCAGCCTCTGCCTCCTTTCTTAATGGCCACTGCTGCGTACTGAGCTGCAGCTCTGTGCAATTACCGCCCACCCCCACCAGCCCAAATCGCAGGCGCCTGGGAGATTAGTGTCAGAAGATTTGCTGGGTAATGGGTTCTGGGCAGTAGGACACGGGCCCTGGACTGGGACATGATTATGCAGGTTACATTTTCCTGGGCCCAGACACAGCCACAGACCTTGGCAAGCAGGTGTCTGCCCGGTGGGGCCCGGAGGCCCCGTTCTCGGCATCTTCTTCACTTGCTGTAAATATATATGACAGGAGATGGTTTTCTTTCCCTTTTCCCTCTTTTCTTTCTGTTAGCAAACACTGCAGACTCTCGTGAGTCACAAAAGCTTTGTGATATTACACAGGAATATAGGAGGGAAACTCCATATTTCCTCCTGTCAAAGGTTTGGTTTTCTTATTTATTTACTAGCGTGCCACTGGGTAAATTGAACCCTGAACAATATTAAAAGGAAATAAACATATCTCTCAGTTGCTCACGGACCCAGCACTCGCCAGGGAGCTGGGCTAGCACTGATCCTCCTAGGCTGGGGACAGAGTCAGGGCAGGGAGGGGGTGGGTGGAGGGCTTCTGACCGTACACCTCCTCCCTACCACCTGCCAGCAAGATCCTCTGCAGACACACATGGCCACAAGCGTCCTCTGCAGTTCCCAGACAGCAGGACAGCTTGCTCTGACCCCCACCCTCCAGTCAGTGCCCCGCCACACATACACACACACACACACATACACACACGCACAGAGCACACTGAAAAGGAGGATCCCTCCCACTCTGAAAAACCCTGACAGATGAGTGTTGTTGGAAGGAACCTCTATGTATTGGAAAGGCGTGTTTAAGCTTACTGAATTTGGGCCGCTGAAATGGCTCAGTAGAGAAAAGGTGCTTGCTGCCAAGCCTGACAGCACAGGTTCAAGCCTCAGTTCCCCTGTGGTAGAAGAGAGAAATGGCTCCTGAAAGCTATCCCATGGCCCCACACGAATGTCATGGTGTGTGCGTGTACATGTGTGTGCATACATACACACACGCGCGCACGCACAATCACTGGGTAAACAAATTCAATATGTAATAAATTACAATTGCTGAATTAGAGCTGCAGAGGGGACCCCCCTTTGGAAATTAGGTCTCCCTGAGTAGTGTGGGCCCTCTGTCTGTGCCTAGTTCCTAGGATGAAGAGAATTGGGTCCTGTCCCCCAGTGCCCACCTGCGGGGTTAAGGTGAAAGCCTGTGGAACTCTATATAACAGGGAGGTGGCAGAGGCGCCGGCTGAAATCTCCTCTGCGGGACTAATGTCCCTTCTCCTCAGG
This sequence comes from Cricetomys ansorgei, assembly GCA_026225945.1. Taxonomy (NCBI): domain Eukaryota; kingdom Metazoa; phylum Chordata; class Mammalia; order Rodentia; family Nesomyidae; genus Cricetomys; species Cricetomys ansorgei. The sequence continues at coordinate 671,474 of JAMJFZ010002048.1, read as the reverse complement.
GTTAGGGAGGACTGGGAAGACAGAGAATCCTGAAGGGTCCACAGGCGTCTTCAGACAGCGCTGGCTGCAGGGTTCTGAAATCCTAGGATTCCTCCAGTAGAGGTGTAGCGGCTCAACGGCCAACCTGGGCATGGTCTAGGACCTGGGGCGGGGCAGGGAGAAGACAAAGCCCCATGGTCAGGGACGGGGGGGGGGGGGGGCAAGAAGACAGAGCCCCATGGTCAGGGACAGGGGGGCAAGAAGACAGAGCCCCATGGTCAGGGACACAGGGATGGGAGCCCCATGGTCACGGACACGGGGTGGGGGATCAAGAAGACAGAGCCCAGCTGGGGAACTGGAGGGCAGAGAGAACACAGAACCTAAGCCAGCAAGGCCTGCCCCCATGATTATGCCCACAGCCAACCCACAGGTCCTTCTGACCCCACTGTTCCCATTGGTTCCCGCCCACTCTCCCTGGCCTGACCCCAGCAGGCGGTGAAGAGCGCCCCCCCCAGGTTTCTGTCTCAGAGCTGTCACTCAGCAGCAGACACCCCCCTCCAGCCCCATCTGTGCCTGGGTTTCATCATTTGCCAGACAGAGGTGCTGAAGGCCAGATGTGGTGGCTCACACCTTTAATCCCTGGGGAGGCAGAGATAGGAAATTCTATGTGAGTTCAAGGCCAGCCAGAGCCACATAAGGAGATCCTGTCTCAAAACAAAAACAAATAAACAGAAACAAGAGGTGTTGGGGGTTTCACCAGCTCAGGATGGTCAGGGAGGTGGTCAGGGAGGCCTGGGGCACAGCATCTGGCTGTCATGAAAGCCCACGGGGCATGCCCCCAAGGTCTACGCTCCCTTGTTTGTAAGGACCACTGTCTCCTGTATGGTAAAAGGGACAGAGGGACCAGATGTGGTCTCCCCACTCTGGTCAGGAAGGCAGACACTTGGCTCTGGGCATTTGCTGGGAGGGGCAGCTATAACCCGAGCTCAGCACAGCTGGTTGGCCTCTTCCCACTGTCTTCTCTAGTCCTATAAAGCACAGAACAAGACTGTATTTCCTTGCTTCTGCTGCAGATAAACGTGGCTGTGTTATTATTACACTCCGAGCAACATGGTGTAAGGACAATGCCAGATAAAAACTTCTGGGGCTATTCTCCCCAGGTGATTAGAAGATGGGTGAAATGGCTGGACTCAGAGCAGCCATGTTGGCCTATGAGGACACCTTGTCATATAGGTCATTGATTACATAGGAGACTAGTTCTCAGAGGACTACAGTGCCACCATGTCAGCCCTGGACCTGTAAGCCTGCCTGGGAGGGGGTCTCGGGCCTTCTGGAATGAGTGCTGTCTGCCTCGAATCTCTTGAGGGATCTTGTGAGATGGTGAGGGGTTAGAAGGAGGGTGATGTGCTGTAAAAGACATATGCTGGGTGTCAGGGTGCTCCGGAGAAGGAGAGGGGGAAAAATCTCTGTCCCAAGAGGCTGATGTTCTGTGGAGGAGGAGGAGCAAGGCTCTGATGCGGACGTGACGGGGAAGACTTCACAGGACCAGGGTCTGAAGGGAGCACTCCTTGCTAGGGATCAGCTTAGGCCTGGAGTGGTGGCGCATGCCTTTAATCCCAGCACAGGGGAAGAAGAGGCAGACAGATCTCTGTGGTTTCGAGGCCAGCCTGGTCTACATACCTAGTTCTAGGACAATGAGGGCCATGTAGAGAGACTCTGATTCAAAACAAAACAACGACAAATCACAAAAACCAGACACCGAGGCTCTGACTGGGAAGCAGGGCTGGCTGGCAAGGCTCTGGTGTGGGACCAGAGTCGGGTGAAGCATCATGGGAAGGCTTTGGGCTTGCGTACCAGATGCCTAGTGTCTTATAGGGCATGGCAGCAGGTGGCAGGACTGAACTAGAACCTGGACACACTCAGCCTGTGGGTCCCTGAGACCCTACCTATCTCCCAGGGCCACGGGTGTCATGGGAACATGCCCAGCCCTTTCTCTTCACCTGACCTGGCCTCCTACATCCTCATGGGAACAGTCTCTGAGGACGCAGATAACCGCCTCTCAGGATTGACCAGCACTGGGATCTACCTTTGTCCTGAGGGGAAGGCATTAGATGGGCTCCCCCAGGAGGCAGGGGCTAGACAACGCTTAAAAGGAGCTCCTGGACTTCCTCAGCGCCTCCTCACATTTCTAGGGTCACATTCCGCCTAGGACTGTCCACACGCGAGTGTGTCTTCACGCATTCATTTGTAACCCCGTTAGCCCTGTTACCGATGGGGCCTGGACGGTAAATAACCTCCTGAGGTTACCCAGCTCATCAGCTATGGGGTTTTGAGTCCACCCGGGTCAGCACCGACACAAGCCCATTTAAAGCCACCGCAGTCCTACAGGAACTCCCGGCAAATCGTCCCAGAGTCGACAGAATGACAGAATTCTGTTCATCTGTGGCCGCCGTGCCGCCTCCCCTCCCCCTGCCTCTCCCTCCCTCCCTCTCTCCCTCCCTCTCCATCCCAGCCTGCTGCCACAATCTGTAGCCAGCATATGCCTTTAAACAGCGACAGAGCAGCCATCTCTGAGCTTCTAAACTATGGAGCAGTGTTCTGCAAGGGCTTAGTTGGCTACAGTTTCCTTAACCCCAGCACGTTAGAAAACCATCTTCAACTAGAATCTGAGGGCCTTTGAACACCAGAGACCTTGGTGAGCTGTGTTCCTGTGTCTGTGCGCTCAGCTCTCCGATGCCACAGAGCTCCCAGGCCCAGCACCGTCCTTCGGGAACCTCGCGTGTCTGGCCCCAGGCCTATCGGATCTAGCCAGTGACATCTTCAGACCAGGCTGGAGCATTCCTGAGGGCTGGATGCTAGGACCCTTGCTCCTGAGGTTTTTCCCAGAAAAAGCCCCAAACGTAGGCCAATAAACCAACAAACACATTGAAAGGCAGACACGGCTGCCCGCTGTAGGCCTGAGCCTGGCTGGGCCGCCAGATGCAGGTGCACAGATTTAAAACCAGTATCAACTGGCCACTATGCATGCTGGAAGTCAGGATGCAGTTTCTGGATGGAATTTTCAAAACCTGTGGCTTCTGGGACCAGAGACCAGGTTGGCGGGCGTGGGGGTAGCGGTCTCCGGATGCCAAGGCTGGGAGCAACCAGGGACAACGGTTCCTGTCCCAGGCTGTCTTCAATCCTTACAGGTTCTCTCTGGTCTGCTGCCTCTTGCCAAAAGCCTGGCTCTCCACTGGCTAGGGGAGGGGAGGACCTTTGATCCTCACCCCGCAGATGTGGATGGCTAGTGACAAAGGAGTCCCAAGAATCCCCCGGGCCTTTGTTGCAGGCACGCAGCCACAGGGCAGCAGCTCCTGTGTATTTCTCAAAGCAGGGAAGGAGCCAGAGGCATTGGTGCCTGGGGTGGTGGCTGGCTGAGTTCTGTGGATGTCACCCAGCAGCCAGTAACTTGCAGAGAGGCCTGGCAGACCCTGCCTGCCCCTCCCCGCCCCCCTCAACTCCACCCTACCCTCTCCAGTCCAGTTTTAGCAGCCAGTTCAGTCCCCAGGCAGGCAGCACTCCATCCCTCGGAGCCCAGGAGGCCAGGGCGAGGACCACGACAGGACAGAGATGCCTGAGTGCTGGAAATAGACTCACAGAGAGGCTCTCCAGCCCGGAGGCCCCAGGCGCCCTCTCCTGAACTGCACCATCTTCCCTTTTGTGCCCTCAAATGCCACGCAATCGCTCAAGGCCACCAAAGCCAGAAGGCGTAAGCTGAGAGGGACTGCCTGGGGCGCTGGCCTCTGGGCTGCCTGCCAGGCTGTCAGGCCGCCCAGACTTCAATACCAGCAAGTGAAGAGACAAGGAAACAACTCCCAGAAAGGCTCACTGGTGCAGGGGTGGGGGTGGGGAGACGTGACCTGCCTTGTGCAGCGACAGCAGATCTCCCACACGGGGCTGTCTGCCCACAGACTCGTCCCCACCTGGTGGCCACTAATGAGGCCTGGCAGCCAATGGAGCCATGGACAAGCGCTGGCCCAGCTGGTGGCCCAAGTCTCCAGTCACTAATGAGCCAGAGCCCACCCCTTGCTCTGTGACCAGCGGGGGACAGTTTGTCAGGCTGCACCTCTGGCACTCCCTGGGTCCTCAGAACAAGAAGTGCAAAAGCCCTGCGGTCAGTTCAACACCCCCAGCGATGTTACTGTGTCCCAAAGCTTGCATGGGAAGATGTATCCAGCATAGATAGTTTCCGTATCCGTTCCCTTTGAAAGATTTATTTGGGGGCTGGAGAGATGGCTCAGTGGTTTAAAAGCACCGGCTGCTCTTTCAGAGGGCCGTGTTGGAGTTCCTAGCACCCACAAGAGGTGACTCCGGTTCTGAGGGATCCGACACCCTTGTCTGGTCTCCAAGCGTACATGCGTGTATGTGATGCGCATGCGGACGGGCAGGCGCGCACACACATAAAATCAGTCTAATTCTCAAAGATTTATCATGCACGCAGATATGCATGTGCCTGTATGTGCGGGTAGCTGTGGGGACCAGGGAAGCTGGAGTTACAGGTGGTCGTGAACTGCTTGATTTGGGGGCTAGGAACCAAATTTGGGTTCTCCAAAAGAGCAGCAAGTGCCCTTAACTCCTGAGCCATCTCTCTGTCCCTTGACTTTCTATTTAGTTATTTAGTTATATATTTATGTCAGTGTGTGTGTGCTGGTGCACATGCCTGTGCACGCATGTAAAGGGCATCACTTCTGCCCATTTCTTTGAAGCAGTGTCTCTCCCTGAACCAATGGCTTGTGTTTACTCAGCTAGGCTGGAAGTCCTAGCAATCCTCCAGTCTCCATTCCCTTTTAGAGATGGGGTTGCAGATACGTGTGAGATGCCTGGCTTGCCAGACAGATGCTGGGATTTGAACTCTGGTCCCGCCGATTTTACAGCAAGCACCCTGAACCTCTGAGCCGTCTCTCCAGCCCACCACAGCACTAGCAGTAAGAGAAAGACTGGATCACCAGTCTTTTGTTTTGCCTTTCTGTGTTTTGGTTGACAGAAGATCTTCATATATAGTCCAGACCGATATTAAATTTGTGGTGATCCTCCTATCTGTCTCCCCAGTTCTGGGCTGACAGGTGGGTGAACTATGTCCAATATGCTGGATTCCTTTTCTCAGATGTTCATGGAAGATTCTCCTGGGGGCAAATGTTGTGGAAGTTTATTTTTAGTTATGCATAAAATACTTGTTTTGTATACTGTTGGGTGAGGGATTCCCTAGTTCTTGGCATTTTGTAGTGTCAGCAGGTGTTGGATTTCTTGAGGCGGGAATGTTTGGCTGCTCATGATCTGCACGTGCTATCAGAACACCTGAGGAATTCTGTATCAGTAAAAACACCTGAGCTGAGATGCGCAGGGTTCCACTGTCCAGTATGGCCCTTGTCATGGTGGCGGTTCCCTCTGCTGAGGTCTGACAGGGCTTGCACCTATGAATATGCCCCCGTGTCTTCCTCGGTGAGTCACCACGGCAGCCTAACGGCAGCAGCAACAATAAAGCTGTGGAATTCTATTTATCCATAAAGAATAATGAAGTTATGACGTTTGGCACAGGGTGTGAGCACACTGGCCCCAGCGTACATGTCTTAGTTGCCTTTCTGTTGCTGTGATGCAACACCATGACCAAGAGAACTCATAGAAGAAAGATTTTATTTGGACTTAGGGTTCCAGAGGGGTAAGAGTCCATGATGGTGGGGCAAAGCTATGGTAGCAGGAGCAGGAAGCTGGGGGCTTGCCTCTTGAACTGCTCCAAGCAGAGAAAGTGAAACAGGAATGGCAAGAAGCTTTGAGTCTTCAAACATGCCCTGAATGGTGGACTCCCTCTAGCAAAGTGCCATCTCCTAGACCGCCCCGAACAGCGCCACCATGTGGACACCAAGCATTTAAATGCCAGAGCCTATGAGGGACATTCTCAAACCCCTGGATACATGTCTAGTCCCAGCTGAGTAGCTCTATCCATCCCTGCTGCCTTCCACCTCCTGCTGCACCCAGCTCAGATCAGCAGGGACCCCAGAGAGGATGACACGCATAGGAGGCACTGGCAGAGGGCAGAGGGCACCGGGCACCTCAGGCGGCCCTCCTCTTCCCCTCTTCCCTCCCTAAGCAGAGGCACCCTAGTTCACTTGCGATGCAGTGGGGAAGTGAATGTTTGTTGTAAGCCACCGAGACTTTCAGGATTGTTTGTTACCTAGCATCATCACAATAGGTATTGACTCGTATATAACGTACATTTCGGTTGCACTTTGTTGTGACAGCAAAGAATGGGAACATGTTCACATATGTCAGCTATGAACATATGAAGCGGCATCTTTGAGTTTGTTTTGCATGTGTGTGTGTATACATGGATGTATGTGGGGTGATGGTTAAGATCGTGTGTGTAGGCTCATCAATTAGTCTTGACTGGCTGACCAGCAAGTCCCCAGGTTGGGGTGCACCTGTCTGGCTTCTTATGTAGACGCTGGGGATCAAACTTAGATCCTTGTGTTTCCATGGCGAGCACTTTGCCAACTGAGCCGCATCCCCAGGCCCTGGCACCTTCGACTTTTTATTGCTGATTCATTTCCCAAAGCTTTGGATCAATTTGCACTCCACCAGCCACGTCACAGGGCTTTCGTGGCCCCACATCCTGTCAACACTTGAATTTGTCAGATGTCTGTGAGCCGATGGGTGTGAAATTACATCGCCTGTCCAACTCCTTGCGTTCCCCGCCCCGGGGCCTCCATCTGTCCCTGATGCCTGTCTCAACATGGCTACAGACTCAGTGCACGCACTGTGTGTTCTCAAACACCTACACTGCATCGTGTCTGTCTGACGCTCTGCAAGCTTCCCTTTGCCCTGCCCCACTACAGAGCTCAGCACACAGTAGGTGCTCAGGTGACAACAAGGGAAGGATGTATGATGAGAACTTCAGTCAGCTGGCCAGCCTCTGCCCTGGGGAGCATCGGAGCGGACAGGACGTCTCATCAAACATACAACGCACACATCAAGGCTCGTCTGAAGGCTTTTCTCCTGTGGCTGGCCTACACGGGCTTTGAATATGACTTGTTTTTACGAGAGAGAGAAAAAAAATGTGATCAGTCCAAGGTAGATCCCAGGGGAATGGAAGTGGTTAGAGAGATGCCAGGGGAAGCTCACCTCCGAGGCCCCGGCAACGATCTGCTGGCAAATTCTAACTAAAAAGAAAAGATGTTACTCACACAGAAAAAAACTATTTGTTTGCTGCGTCTCTGGGTGCCTTATGCATATAGGAGGCTGTGGAAAACCAGAGGGGATCAGAGCCCGGGGTCAGCACCAGGGGAGGGGACTGGGGAGACGTCCCATCAGGACACACTGCTGCGAGAGGCCCTGGGATGACTGGCTTGGGCAGGGTGGCACAAGGGCCCGTCCCAGCAGACACTCCATTCTGCTACTCCCTGGCGCCTGTCACTCACACCCTTCGTGTAGTAGCTTTAGAGGTTAAGGCGCTTGGCACAGCCCAGAGACCCCATCCCTGTCGTGCTGAGAACCCCTTTGCATCATGGGAATATGCTTAGCATCTCAAAAATCATATGCAAGGGGCAAGGTTCTGAGAGGTCACTTGTCCTCCAAGTTAGCGTGATGGGAGAGAAAGGGGTTCGGCCTGGGATCCTCTGTTGAACCCAAGCTGGACCGAAGTCTTTTTCTTTAATTAATTTAATCAATTTCTTTAACATTGTGTGTGTGTATGTGTGTGTGTGTGTGTGTAGCCTGGGCTACACAGAGATACTCTGGTTAAAAATTAATAAATAGGGGCTGAAGTGACGGCTCGGCAATTAAGAGAGGATTGAGTTTGGTTCCCAGCATCCCTGTCAGGTGCCTCATGACCTGTTGTAGCTCCAGCTCCGCTCCTGGGGATTTGACCCGCCCTCAAATTCCTGGAGGTAAAATCTGATTGGCCCAGCTTCAGTCAGCTATCATCCTCTGGTCCAATCAGCTGTGACCAGGCAGTGGGGCTCACATCAGCCTCAGGAGAGCAAGACCCTTATGAGGGATACAGACCTTTCTAGAAGATTCCTCAAGATAGTTACGAATTCTCTGTAGTCTCCAGGGAAGCAGTCATCCCTCCCGGGAAACACCTTTCTCATCTGTGCAGATTGTTTGATTGTTTCTGTAGAGGCCTTTATGTTGGTTGTGCCAGGCATACAATAGGAGCTTAATAAATGTGTGCTCGGTGGACGAGTGATGAGGGAGTTCGATTAGCCCCTGGGTCTAGTAGCCTGTGTTCCAGAAACTCATGTCTGTAAAACGTGAATGTCGGGTACCGGCAGGAGGGAGGAGCAGCGGGTGGGTAGCCGCTGGCAGGAGGTGCCTGGGCATGCCAGCTTAAGCAGGCTTTGCTCGGGCTTCTTTCCAGGGCCCGTCCTCTGCCTTCACTGAGCAGCCTTTGGAAAGGATTTGGCTTCTCTAATGGAGTCTGTGTCTCTAGGGGCCGTGCCCTTTATAAGCTACTAAACTGGCTTCCTGACAACAGACAGCGCTGGTGTCATCCGAGAAGTGCAGTCCAAAGGAGAGGGCCCTGGGTTTGATTCCAACATCCACAGACACCCCGCCCCTTACAGTCTCAGCCTGGGTGGGACACAGCGCCCCTCCGAACACCAGCTTCATTTAGCCTGACTCATCTCCTCTGTCCCGTTCATGGGAGTGTTTGAGAGACAGTGAACATAAAATTATGCAAAATAACTGAGCCATGTTTATGGTGCGACAGCTATCGGCAACCATGGGTGCCTCACCTTCAACGTCCTGACACGGTGCTACTGACCGCGTTCTTGCTCAAGAGCCATGCAATTGGGTTTTTTGTTTGTGCGTTTGTTTCTTGTTGTTTTGAAGCTCATACTGCTTTTTGAGAGTTTGTGTCGGTTTGTATTCTAAGCTATTCCAGGTTCCATGGTGCTCGCGGCCCACAGGCCACAGGGGAGAAGCTCCCGAATCCTAACAAGAACCTTATTAAGGCCAGGCACGGTGCTGTGTGCCTGTAAGCCCAGCACTAGAGAGGCTGGGGCAGAAGGATGACTGCAAGTTTGAGGCTGGCCCAGGCCTCGGAGTGAGAGTCTGTCTCAAAGGGCCAAATAGAGAGAGCTTGTGATATAGCTCAGGGTCAGAGCATTTGTCTAATGTGTGAAATCCTGGGTTTCCTCCCCAGTAACACAAACCTACCTTATTAGCTCCTATTGCTGTTCCCACTTCACAGATGGAGCAACTGAGGGTCAGGGGTTAAAATGGCTTACCCAGCATCACACAGGTGTTGAACCTGTGTGAACCCTGAACCCCCTGAACTCGAACCCCCAAGTGTGATTGTCACTGTTATGGTTACCTCTCAAAGCACAAGCTACTGGAAAAACTGAACACAGAGTCTGACGCGTGGGTCTGGGAGAACAACGCCTGGCCTCCAGAGAAGCATCATTTCCTTTTGAAAAGATTTACTTATTTTTATTATTTTGAAATTAGCTGTATAAATAGGTGTATAGATGCGCATGTGGCTACGTGCACGTTGAGGACAGGTGCCCAGGGACCCCTGGAGCTGCAGCCACGGACAGTGGCAAGCTACCTGATGTGGATGCTGGGAGCCAAACTCAGGTCCTCTGGAAGGGCTCTTAATACTGAGCCATCTCTCCAGCCTGCGGAGCATCGTTTATGGGAGAAAGGGAAGGAAGGACGGAAGGGAGGGCGGATGGAAGGGAGGAAATGAACGAGACAAGAACCTCAGTCACAAAAAAAATAAATAAATAAATAAAATAAAAATAAAACTGCATGAATCAAGAAATCTCTGGGAAGGGGCCGGAGAGACGGTTCAGCAGCTAAGAGCACTGGCCGCTCTTACGGAGGAACCCCAGTTCGGTTCCCAGGACTCACATGGCATCTCACAATCATACATCACTCTGGTTCTACAGGGTCCAGCACCCTCTTCTGGCCTCCAAGGGCACCGGGCGCACGGTGCACAGACATACACGCAGGCAAGACACCCGTCTACGTGAAATCACAGTAAACATTTTAACTTAAAAGAAACAGATTGCCCTAATAAAGCCTAAGAGAAAGCAAGGAGAGAGCAAACGGAACCAGGAAAAACTACAGCAGGGAAACTCAGGCTCAAGATCCCAAGCAGGTTTGGGTCTGAGGAAAGTGGGGAGCAGTGCCAATCACAAAAGGTGCAGGAACCCCAAGACAAGACCACAGGGCTTATCCTGTCACAAACATCTTGATGATGTTCCCAAGAGGACAGTGGGGGCCAGAGGGGTACAGCTCGGTAGCTAGAGCGCTCACCGAGCGTGCACGGAGCCTGGGTTGGATACATAAAACCAGGTACAGCAGTGTGCTCTGTTGGGGCGGCTCAGCAAGGAAGACCAGGGCCACACTCAATCAACAGTGGAACCCCGAGCTCTGAGCTCAGGTGTTTTTATTCATCAGAACTCCTCAGTGCAGAGTATAAGCACTCAAACGTCCCCCACAGAAACCCAACCCTGCAGACGGTACAAAACGCCAAGGCCTTTGCATCCCTTTTTCCAACGGTGCACAAATCAATTATTTCAAACACAGCTAAAAACAAAATTCCGCGACAACCAGGCCTGATGGTGCACACCGTCATCCCAGCATTTGGGAGGTGGAGGCAGGAGGATCAGGAGTTCAAGGCCATCCCCTGGGACCTAGTCAATTCAGGGCCATCCTGGGCTACATGAGACTGCGTCTTAGAAAACTTCAAGAAAGGGAACAGTGGGATCAAATAATCTGGATTTCTGGGCCTTCAGCGATGTCCGTTCTTCTGTCCTCACGGCCTCTCAACATCCACTATCTACTCAGTATTCTTCTTGACTAGAAACTGGATACCAAGTAAGAAACAAACAAAATCAATCTTTTTTTTTTTTTTTTAAGTGTAGTCAAAGGAAGCTGGATCTGAGCCATGGTTTATACGAGGTTCCCCCAGCGAAGTACCATGGGCAGCAACGTTCTAGTATCTTGGCTTTGCTGAAACATATAAAACCCGCGAAGATGTGAACACCCATCTGAGCAGGCCGTAAAGACACCGCTGCCTTTGCCTCGGATCTTGGGCTGTGATCTGCTGCCCTGGAACAAAATTCAAACATAAATCAGCTCCCAGTGTATTTTTAAACCGCCTACGGAACTTCGTTTTCTGCCTGAAGTGCTTCTGACAGTGAACGATGCCTCGCTCCCTCACCCCTGTCCTGGAAAGGGCTCCCTCGGGGCGCCGCCGGGAACCGGCACTGCCTGGATCTCAAGTTCAGAGTCCAGAAAGAGGAGGAGGACAGAAGGAACTGTCTGGAGCTTGGGCTGAGGCCAGCCTCTGCAGTGCTATTGCCCAAAGTGAGCGAGGGCTGCTCACTCCCTGCCAACTGGGCTGCCCTCGCCTCGCCTCACCTCGCCGCTGCCCCACCCTGCCTCATCTGTGCCCTCTGACCAGAGCCCCTGCCAAGCCACCCCAGATACCCACAGTGTTGTCTTCTATCAGAGCCACTAACGCAGCAACAGTAAGAACCAGGCAGCTGGCAGTCAATTATACAATGGCGTTCGCTGCTTCATGTTGCCAGTCTGTCTCTCTAACGAGATTAAAGATGTCTTGAGGGTAATGATGAATCCGTCTTACGGCATATGTCTACCTTACAGCCGGCCATGGCGCCTTGTGTCTGCGCATCGTTCAAACAGCAAGGTCGTGGGAACAGAATGGCCGGGTGTCCAAGATGACCAGGCTCTCTCTACTCTGTCCATTTTTGCCAAGAAGGAAAGCCAGAGCCACAGGGGAGGCTCAACAGGCCCAAGGTTGTGCCACAAGAAGCTTCCAGGAGTGACCCAGGTCTCCGGCCTGCCGATGCACATACTCTATTTGCCTTAGCCACTCCAAAACCTTCAAAGAGACAGTTCAGGCCTACAGCTCACTGGGGAACAAGGACAGACACACCATTCCCAAAGCTCCATCTGCTGCTGGGCAGGACTGCCAGGCCAGACTGCAGTAAAGCTCAGTAAACAGCCCTCATGGGACCCACAGCCAGGTCTCTGTACTTGTACTCTGGAGTGGGGTGTGTAAACGCCTGAGGGGTTACCTGGGCGCCCAGGGCCAGCCCTCACGCCACAGGAGTCTGCATGGCTTGTGCAGTCCTGACACAGCACACTGTGACCGATGGTCTTGGCTCAAGGTTAAGTCCTCTCGAGAGAAGGGGGCGGGCCCCTCTGGGGACGCCTGTGTACACTGGGGCTGCCTTCTGCAGCGAAGGCCACACCCCAGGTACTTGCCTCAAACCCCAAACAACAAATGACTGACAGGGAACAAATGGCAGGAAAACCCAGTCACAGACTGGTGGCTCCTCTGTCCCGTGGTCTCTCCTTGTCTCCCACTCTGCAGCTGCAACTTCTTAGCAACTCTGATAAGGACCTGGATACCTGCCTACCTGGAACTCTGCGTACCTGGAACAATGCGCTCACTTAACAGACGTGAGCCTTGTTCCACGTTGCTACTTTGTACAGCTGCTCATTGACAGAGATGGGGTTAGAATCCATGCCAGTGTCACCCTAAAAGTTCCCCTTGCACTGTACCCCACAGAGACTTTTATTCCGGCCCATCTTGAAGATTTTTGTTTGTTTTCTGAGACAGGGTTCCCCTGTGTAGCCCTGGCTACCCTGGTAATCCCTCTGTAGACCAGGCTGGCCTTGCACTCAGAGATCCGCCTGCTTCTGTCACCCTGAGTGCTGAGATTAAAGGTGTGCACCATGCCTGCCTGACTTTTTTTTTTAAGTTTTATTTACTTTTATCTATGTGCTGGGGCATTTTGCCTGCATGGTTTGTCAGTGCATGCAATACCCAAAAAGGCCAGAAGAGGGCATCAAATCCTCTGGAACTGGAGTTTCAGACTTATTAGCCACTGTGTGGACGCTGGAAATGGAACGCAGGTCCTCTGCAAGAGCTAAAACGCTCTCAACCGTGGTGCCCTCTCTCCAGCCCCTCATCCTGCATATTTTATCTCATCATCTGACCCGGGAGATGAGGCCCGGTTGGGAAAACATCAGACTGCTCCAGGGGAAAGATGACAGCTCTCCCGTCTTTGCATGGTGCTGGGAGGAGAAGAGCCTGGTATGTGGCTTTTTCTTGGTGCCAGGGAAACACAGAAGGAGACACTTCTAAAAGAACACAGTGTTTCTCCTCATCTCCTCACCTCCCCGGGCCTGTGGTAATTAGGAAGCAGAGTCTGGCTTTTCTGGGACCGGAACCAACGCTGGAAGAACGTTCTGACAATAAGCGTTGTTGATTGACAGTTGATAGACAGTGTTCTTGAGTTGGTTTTTCCTGTGCTGTGCGTTAAACAGAGCTACCCTAAACGACTTCAACAGTCTGCGTTCTGTTCAGGTAGAATTTACTACGTGTTCTCTCTGTGGGTCGCAGTCGGGCGGCCAAGCGAGATGGTATCTCGGGTTCCTTCCCGCCCCATAACTCAAGGACTCCGTCAAGAACGAAACACAGACCGGAGACCATTTTTCCTCCAAACACTGAGGTGGGGTTGTTACTCACACAGAAGCAGGCTCCCGTGCAGAGATAACCGACTCTGAAACAAGAAACTTCGATTCTGGTCTCATCGACTTTGACCTGGTAATTCCACCTGTGCAGATTTATCTTTAGAAAGGCACACAGGACAGAGCTGTGTATGCAGACACCCTTGTTCTGGTCCCTGCGCGCAGAGAGGTTCCACCCCATGAAGTGATGTCCAGCGTGAGAGTGGGGTGTATTTACCTGGTGGCATCGTCAATTATCATGATCAAAGACACACAAAAAAGATCTATGACAGTTTAGTGAACCACACTCCATTCTATTAAACAACGCCTATCAGCTGGGCCATGGCAGCGCACACCTTTGATCCCAGGGCTCAGGAGGCAGAGGCAGGTGGATCTCTGTGAGTTCGAGACCAGCCTGGTCTATAGAGCGAGTTCCAGGACAGTCAGGGCTACACGGAGAAACCCTGTCTCAAAAAACAAAGAAAAAAAAAAAAAAAAAAATGTATCTTCTTGCTAGGTTGTTTTTTTTTTTTTTTTTTTTTTTTTTTTTGCCAAACACACATACTTTTTTTTAATTAAAGTGTTTTGTTTGTTTTGGTTTCTTTTCTGAGACAGGGTTTCCCTGTTGTAGCCCTGGCTGTCCTGGAACTCACTCTGTAGACCAGGCTGGCTTCGAACTCACAGAGATCCGCCTGCCTCAGCCTCCCAAGTGCTGGGATTTTTTTAAAGGCATGTGCCACCCCCGCCCAGTGATTTTTTTTTTTTTTATTGTTGAAGTTTCATTGTTGTCTGTGCTGATTTCAAATTTGTGGGCTCTACAAGATGCTTCTCCTCGCTCGCCTATGTAACTGTGACTACAGGTGTGTCCCATCATGCTGGGGAACACAGACTACAGAAAAACAGAACAAAAACCCCCGAACTGTAAAAATCCACGCATGGACGAGCCTGCCCAGGACTGTGCAGAGACGGAGGTGGAGCCGGTGACGCTCGGCCGCACACCTCCCGCCGCGCGCCTGTCACACGTACGGCTTCTGGGATGTCTGCAGGCTGCTCTTGTCTCGCCTGAGCACGCGGGGCGGACAGGAGCCGCCGCGCGAGGCCATAGTCAGAGCCCGCAGGGCAGAGGGCTCAGGACGGCGCGGAGGAGCAGGGCTTTGCGGGCGGAGCCTCCCAGGACCCGCAGACTCTGAGCGAGAGGGCTAGCCTGCATCCGGGCATCCGAGGGATGCCAGAAGGGAGAAGACGTGTTAAAGAAACAGGGAAGGAGGGAGAGAAGGGGGAGGGAAAAGCTCTCGGTGTGTAAGGCACCCCGCCCCTGGGCCAGGGAATGCTTCCGTTAGCCGCCTCCTCTAACAGGAGGCCGCCCCTCACAAACATGGCCGCCGCCGGAGGGACACGCCCCTCACCAAGATGGCGACCGCGGCAGCCCCGCCCCCTCCCGCCGCGCGCCGGCCAATGAGAGCGAGGCACGAGCCCCTGCGCGTGCGCGGCGCGCCTCCGTGGGCCGGCCCGGCGCCGGGACGCGCAGCGAAGCAGAATGACTAAAAAGAAGCGGGAGAATCTTGGCGTCGCTCGCGAGGTGAGGGGCGAAGTCGCGCTCGTGCCACGTGCCGGCCGCCGTGTCCCCCCGCGGGGCGGGAGGACGCGGGGGCGGCCGCGAGGTCGAGGCCCGAGGGAGACGTGGCTTCGGGGGAGGCCGCGAGGGCAGCGGGCCCGGGCCGGAGGTGAGGGGTCGCCGTGAGAGAGCCCAGGGGTCGGCGACCCTCGGAGGAAGCGATGAGGCCGGGGAGCTCCAGAGTAGACAGGGCACGGAAGGGCTGCCGAGGGCGGGGCCTGGGGAGCTGGGGGCGTGGCTGTTCCGGAGTCGCCGAAAGGGACCGGTGGGAACCAAGGGTGCGGGGCTCGGAGCTGGGGCGCAGGCGTGAGCGAGCCCCGGCGACCCGCTGAGTTCCTACGGCTTCGGCGTCCCCAGAGAGGGGAGGTTTTTCCCCTGGGGTACCGGAGCTCGTAGCTTGGAAATTACCTTGAGGATCTTGGGAATCTGGAAAGAACTGTAGAGTTGTTGTTAGGACGGCCTTTAATTTGTCACACATGGGAAGAAAGACATCTGATGCACGTCGGGCTCCATATGGTCCCTTTGCTTGCGTCCTCGGCGAAGCCTTGCGTGCTTGTCGTGTTCGTATAGATGAGGGAGCTGAGGTTCTAAGTAGAACCCGAGGTGTGGGCATGGAGGCTGTGAGTTCAAAGCCAGCCTGGGATACAGAGCAAGACCATGTTCCAAAAGGGGAAAGAAAAAGAAAAGTGAAGGGAGTCAGGTTACAGTGGTGAAGGTTGATAGAGCAGAGAATGGCCCTCAGGTGGGTTTCCTGGAAGTGGGGGCTTATTTCCTTTCAGTTACCCTAGCAGGCACTTTCAGCTGTGACCCCTAGGCCACAGGTGTCCCAGGACATCTAGGAATGTGACCCAACATGTCTGCAGATGACAGCATCAGGTTTCGGTGTCAAAAGATTGAACACTTCTGGGGACATCCTCCCAGAGGCTTCCTAAGTCCTCAGTGACTCTCAAAGACTCAAAAGCTCGCAGAAGTGTAGACACGACCGTTTCTTCCATCCCAGTAACTCGGTCGGACCGAGTGTGTTTTACACACAAGCCGTGCACATCCATGCAAATGCAGGTGTTGTGTGTGAGTTCCTTGGAGCCAGGCAGCCACCATCTAGGGAAGTTCAACTGTGTCTGCTTGCAAAAGGGTCCTCCCAGCTGGAGGGGCTCCACAGGCCCTCACTTGAGTATCCAGCCTCTCCTGTTGTATGCAACTCTGCTTTAATTGCACAGGGTCTCAGGGCCATGGAAGGGTAGGGGAGAGGGCTCCCCTGGAGCCGCAGAGATGGGAGCCCTCATCCCTGTTGGGCAAGCTGTTGCAGCAGCACCCATACCCCTGTAAGGAACCCCTTACCTATGCTCTAAGGAAGCCCAATAAACTCCCTAGAGCAAGCTTGTCAGAATTGTACCTCCGTTGGTCACTGGGGCCAGATGTTGAAGGGTAGACGTTGTTTATGTCTCCCCATGGGAAAAAGCTGTAGCAACAGCAGATGACTGTAGTTGTACCACCCCAGCTGGTTATCGGCCTACTTAGTAGGGAAAAACACAGTTGTTGGAATGTGAATGTCCTTCTACAAGACTAAAGTATGCCTGGCATAAGCTGGCAGCGTGCAGTGCGGGGCATAGACTCCGTAGCCTGTATCAGAGCTCAGCGAGCCGCTGTAACAGAGACCCCCAAACTCAGGAGCCTCACGAATGAACAAGTTGTCCTCATCTCTTAACGATCGGTGGGCCTTGTGTGGAAAGAGTCAGTCAGTACCTAGTTTAGGCTTTGCGAGTAGGCTGCCTTTGTTGTTGCAGCTCTCTGCCTCCTGGCCGCGGTGGTTCTGTGGCCCTCAAATCAGCGCCAACAGGTTTGCAAAAGAGAGTGGCAGCATGTCAGAGTCACCTGACAGCCGCATGGCTCTGCCCTGTGTGAACTGTTCGTGCGCTTTCTAGTGCCGTGGCGTTGGCATTTCTGTGCTCCTCACTGGCGATCTCACTACTTGGAGGGATCCCTTAGCATAGTGCTGAAGTGCTAGCCTGCGTTCCGAGGCTGTGACGTGGCTTCTAGGGACAACTGGTTTGTTAAACCATTTTTCAGGCGTGAAACGACCCGGCACTGCACGATGCTTTGGGCAGTGAGTTCAATGCTGATGAATCGTCCATTTGCTAAATAAGATGTCTTTAACAGAAACACCCTTCAGAGAACATTGCTTGTGGATTAGCTGATGAAAACGCTGACCAGAGCCCAACCCACTTCACTTCAGTGTTTGCTAATCCAGTGTTGGGTCAGTTTTAAAGAGTATAAGTACCGGGGCTGGAGAGATGGCTTAGTGGTCAAGAGCGCTGGCTGTTCCTGCGGTGGACCGCGGTTGGTTCCCGCCAACATGGCAGCTCACAGTCTCTAACTCCAGTAGCCTTTTTTGGTCTCTTTGGAGACTAGGCATGTGTGTGGTGCACAAACAAGTAAGCAAAACATTCATAAAATAGAAATAAATCTTGAGAAAAAACCTGCTATGACCAGTGATGGCGGCATATGCCTATAATCTCAGCACTTGGGAAACCGAAGATCGGGAGTTCAAGACCATCCTACTACATAGCCTAACCCACTCTACTTGTGATCCTGACTCAAATACACAAAATTCAGAGCTACCATAGATTCAGACTGTCTTAATCCAAAAGCGGCCGCAGACAGTATGTGAGTGTGACCTCTCCTTAGTTACAGCTCACAGTGCACTAAGGAGGCAGAGATAGGACGTCACGAGATTAAGGTCAGACCACAATAGTGAGAAACAGCTTCAAAACCCAGACACCCTTTCTTCATAAGAAGAGAACGTAGAGCCAGGCAGGCGGTGGTGGCACATGCCTTTAATCCCAGCATTCAGGAGGCAGAGGCAGGCAGCTCTCTTGAGTTCCAGGATAGCCAGAGTTACAACAGAAAAACCCTGTCTTGAAAATCAAAAAAAAAAAAAAAAACAGGAGGAGGACTATATTTGGTCCACGGACCTTTGCTTGCCTGCCTCTGGTCTAGTGGACTGGGGATTCTGCCATCTTAGCAACAAGATCAGGGCACACCTCACTGCTGTGTCCTTTGGCAAGGAGGGGGTAGAGGAAGCGCCCACTGCATAAGGACCCTGGGCCCAGACTGCCCACTTTCTGTTTATAAGAAGCCAGGTGCATGGCCTCACTGCCTGCAGGGGCAGCTGGGAAAAGGGCTCAGCTGCAGCCTGATGACCCTGGGGGAGGGGCTGGCATGTAGTAGGGACCATGTTCCCATGCAGATAACACCTTTCCTCACAATGTGGCTGTCAGGTGCCTGGCACAGGGTGGCCAAGGACTGACAGGCCCATTCTGCTTCTCCCCAACCTTTCCAGATCTGAGTCCATCCCCTTCTGTTTTGGTTTCCTCGGCAGAAACATGGAGAAGTAATTCCTGTCTTTTGTCCGGCTGACACAGATTTATCTATCATCCACCTACTCACCCACCTACCCACCTACCCACCTGCCTACGTACCTACTTACCTACCTATCTTTGCTGAGGCTCAAGCCTGGGGCCACCTGCCTGTTCGGCAAGTGTCTTACCATTGAGCAACACCTTTATCTTCCAACACAGATTTTTAAGTGTTTTGAGTTGGACACAACATGTATTCTCTTAGTGCTTTTTATGGGAGCAGATCTACCCATTTTGCAGCCTTATGCATGGTAGGGTGCTGGGTAGTTTTTTTGTTTGTTGTTGTTTTGGTCAAGTTGACACAAACTAGGATCATCCAGGAAGAAGGAACATCAAGAAACTGCTGCCATCACACTGGCCTGTGGGCAGGTTTGTGGGTCACTGTCTTGATTTGATGTGGGAGGGCCCAGGCCAACTGTGGTAGTGCTGTCCCTGGGCAGGTGGTCCAGGGTTGTGTAAGAAAGCAGGCAGAGCAGGCCAGGAATCAGCATTCCTCCATGGCCTCTCATCCGTTCCTGCCTTGAGTTCCCTTCGCGGTGGACTGTAAACTGAAATGAACCCTTTCCTCCCCAAGATGCTTTAGGTCATGTTTATTACAACAGAAAAACTGGTGGGTATTGCTGTGACAGACCTGATGGTGTTTGGGGAGGCTTGTGGAGGCGTTTGGAACCTTGGCCTCGTAATTCCTTTAGTGATCAAGACTTAGTGAGCCGCTGTGGGAGCAGCGCAGATGGAGGCTTGTCTTGTGATATTTCAGAGCAGGTGAGACTCAATCAGGGCTGATCGTGTGCTGTTTCTATTGGGACTCTGTGGCTCTGGTCAGCTGGGACGGAAGACCCGGCTGTGATTTAGAGACCAGCACAGTGGGCAGGCCCTCTTGCACGGAGCTGTATTCCCAGCCCATTTTCACCCCTCAGGAACACTGCACTTTATATGTGCTTGCATGGCTGTTTGAGATATTGGCAAACGTATACAAACTGCGTGAGCGTTTGTATATCTGTGGTCTTTGTGTCTAAGGTTACTTTTTGCTGGGATGTTCAAGGATTTGAAACCTGTAACCCTAGGCCTTAGCAAAGGCCTGACGTCTCTGCGTCTCTGCCTCCTTTTCTGTTGCCCCCAGCAGGTTTGAGTATTGAATGTGCACCAATGCTCGGTAGCAGTAGATATTGTCCTCTTATTAAAAATCTGCTTTCAGAGCTAGTGAAGTGCTGATTTAATCTAAAATGTTTGTTAATCTGAGGAGCCCAATAAAGCCCCACAAGTGAGAGAGATTGGCACTGGCAAACAGCCTTCGCATGTAGTAATGAAACAGTTACCAAGCAGGTGGCCCTCACCCTGAGGGTGGCCCGAGGGTCAGCTGTGCCAGGTGGTCACCTCTAGGGCAGCTGGGCCCCCTTCTTTCGCCCCAATTCTGCTTCCTTCTGAGTCCTGTGAGACTCAGAAACAGCAGACTGTGTCTGTTAGGTTCTAAGACTTTGTCCTGAGCGACCAGAGCAAGCCATGGTTCTTATGAGGAATCACCACCCCAAATGGACAGGGAGAGGCTGTCGGGAAACTCGCTTACATTTTAAACTGTGACAGTAAGCGGGCTCATTTGTAGCTGACCAGGAGGCCTGTGGCTACTTGGCCTTAAGGTACTCAGCAGGGGTCTTAGCTGCCCCACCCCGCTGTGGCACTAGCGTTTGAACTTGGTGCCTCCCGTGTGACTGGCTGCTGGGCCACATCGCCACCTCATATCTTGAAGGAGATCACATGGTTATATTTGTCTCTAGTATGCAAGTTTTGTCCCTTTGGAAAGTTTTTGTCTACAAATTATAGAAGACTGACCTCTGTGACTTAAAACACGTGGGAATATTGTTCTCCCCGTAGGAAACTATAGGGAAGTGACTCCTGGTCTCAGAAGCTCAGGTCTGTTCAGTAACTAGTACTTACTATCAGGACCAGTGTTTCCGCATACCTTAACTATGTCCATAGTCACAAGATGGCTGCCACGGCTCCAGTCATCACATTCAGCCATAAACCAAGACTCTCACTGGCCAAGCATAAACTTCCGGAGTCTCCCAGATTCACTGCACACAGCTGAGCTGTGTGTGACCTGGCTGTCATCCGACTGTTTCCTCCCACTTGCAGGGAGGTGAGCTGAGGGGAGGCTGGGACTTGGTGCTGGACTGGACACCTGAGTGTCTTCCGTGAGGGGCAGAAGGACACAGGAAGCTTTAGTACCCCCGGCTCTCAGCAGAGACTGGAGGTGACTCAGGAAATGGTTTGGTCAGCAGGAACTGTGACCACTGTTAGTCTAGGAGTCCTAGGATGAGCCCTTGGTTTCCTGCCACTGGCTAGAGGCAGTGTATTGACTGGAAGGAAGTACTTTCCTAGTTGACCTGAGTGGCAGGGGGCACTGTTGATCTAGGTGGGTGTGCATTTGGCGGCCGAGGTGGGCCCCTAACTCGGAGCTGCCTTGCTGGGAGAGTCTGGCAGCATGTGGCCGTTCAGGGCCTGCTGATCATTAAATGAGCCTCACCTGCACAGGTGGAAGCGACAGGTAGCCATCGGGCAGGTGATTCTCTTGGCAGCCCGCATCTGGCACTGCTCTACTTAACTCGGGGGTCAGGAGACTAAAACCTCATTACCTGGCGCTGCTGGATGTCAGCGTGTGTGGAGTGGCTGTTTGCCAGCGTCTTAATTAATGAATTCATAAGGCATGGGGCGGGTGCCAGCTCTTGAAAAGTGCTTTGAGCCTTTCAGCAATGGTGAAGCTCTTGCCAGTTTATCAAAAAATAGATCTGGGGAGAAAGAAGAGAAACCAAACCCCAGATAACATTTGCCCTTGAGCAGCTGAAGGCTTAGGGCAAGGCCTGGCCTGTGCAGCCCTCTCTGCTGGCCTTGCAGCTCTCCTGGACTACAGCAGCCTTCATTGTCATGAGCTGGGGTGGGGTTAATTTTCAGATGGGTGGTCCCCTTGGCTGTTGCTAGTCAACAACTAGACACGGGAAAGCTTGTTGTCTTCACCTGCTCTGCCTGGAAGAGAAGCTTGCACCAGGCCTATTGATTTGGGGGACCCTGGTGGTTTGTTTTCTGCCCCCACAGAGTCCTGTGAACCTTTTCTGTGGAGAAAAGCATCACTTAAGCAGTGTCATGGGGACCAGCCATGTAGGTTTGAGGCTGGTCACCCGGGAGATGAGGCACATGGTTCCCTGTGACTTGGCTGTGTGGCCTGGAGGCCCCAGATGGAAAGTCCCACTGCTCTTGCCAGGGACCATCTGGGTGGGCGGTCTAGCTCCTTTACCCATCCAGTAAACACCCCAGGGCTCCTGATGTGTGAAAATGAGTGGATTTCCTGGACTTCCCAGGCTGTGGATCAGAGAGAAGGAAGCTGTGATGCCCTCTGTGGGGGGAGTGTGCCAGGAACGGCTAGCCCACACTGCCTTCTCCAAGCTGGATGTGTCTCCTGTGCATTTGGGGAGGCACTCTGACAGTGTGGCAGCATGGGGGAGCTGTTTGTGAAGGGAGAGTCTGCTTAGCATGAGGACTGTCTCCTGGCTGTTGGCGCCTGTGTCTCCCAGCACACGCATTCCAGGCATTCCAGGCAGGCCCTTCCAGGCAGCACATCTGTTGTGTGAAGAGAGACCAAGCACAGCCAGGCACAAGGTCATTCGGAGTGGATCTGTTGAAGCCAGACCAGCAGACTTCCACGGGCTGGGCTGGGCAGTGCTTGACTTTGTCTCTGAGTGTCAGTAGTCCTTGTCAGTTGAGGATGTTTTCCCGTAGGGTGCTGGAAAAGACCGGTGTGGAGGAAAGCACGCGGCCCAGGACCCAGCCCTACCATCTCCCAGCCAAGCAGCCTCTGGCAAGTTGTTAGCCGACTCTGCCGGAGTTTGCTCTCTGCAGTAGTGACAGCTTCTTTGCAAGGTGGATGGGAAGTCAGACTGCATGCCTGCAGCTGCCCGGTGCTGTCCAAGACGGGGCTGGGGGTGGAAGTTGCCTCTTGGGCTAAGAGTCACAGTTTCCTACTGTGGGGTGGTGCCATTGGATAAGCTGCTTCCTTTCTGTAAGGTGTGGACTTTGGTTGTCTGCCCTCCTCCTCAATGCGTGGGGTCTAGAACAGAGCCTGGTGCCTAGCAGTGCCGCAGATGTGTTCTAGCTGTTGCATCCACCTTGTGGCCTTCGGGCTCCCGGTGCTGCTCCTGACTCATGCCCTCATTCAGACACACACCACCACCTTCTTTCTTATAAATTCTCAGTACCCAGCCAGCTCATGGCCAGACAGGTGTGAAGTGTGCCCCGAGACCTTCCTGACACCCCCACATCCCCACAAGCCCTTTCTTGGCATCCTGTCACTTGCTTGCCAGAAGCTCCCAGGAGCAAGGCCCCGGAGAGACTGGCACCCCTTCCCAATCTAGAAACAGAGTGGGCTGTGTGGCCTTGAACCAAGCCCCAGAGGAACCTCTGCCCTTTCCCAGGAGGGAGCCTGGCCCCGAGGGGGCTGCAGTGGGCCAGGTGTGGCCTCCCAGCTGTCTGGGTGCTCTTGAGTGCTGTGTGGAGTTGTTCCACTCTCCTGCTGGAGAGCCTGTGGCTCCTGCTGACTCTTGCTTGTCAGAGGAACAAAAGCTGCCCGTGCTACTGTGCTCCTTCATGCTCCTTCGGCAGCCCCAGAGCTGGCGCCGTGAGGGGCCTGACCTGACCTGTGCAGGGGCAGCTGTCTGTTCAAGAGGCACGAGTCCCCTGCTCTGCACAGCCTGCTTGGGGCTTTGACTCCTGGAGGCTCCATCCTCTGAAAAGATGCCTCCTGGGGATTTCAGAGGAATTTTACAATTTCTCTTAACACAGTGGTTTTATGGTACATGGGGCCCCAGGGATACTTGCCTAAAGCTCTGGGAGTGAGGCTATATTCCTGAGTCAGGGAGGGGGCTGTTGTCTAGCCCGGGGCTAGGGAGCGATAGCCCTTACCTAGAGCACACAGTAGTGTTCGAGCTGTGGGCTGAGGAGGGAAACCCTGAGGAGTTCGAGGCTGCCTCCTCCTGCTGCTCTCCTGCCCTCCCCACTGTGCCTACTCCACCTTCAGGGCCGTGCCTTCCCTTTCCCACCTTAGCTGCCTCTCCTCCTCTGCGTCTTCCCTGCCTCCGCAGGCAAGATTAACTCCTGACCAGTCACCAGGGTAATCTCTACACGACGTTCCATGGGGCTTACAGGCACACCCTAGCTTCTCAGTGCAAGCTGTCAGAAGCTTAGGAAACTCCAGCTCCACCCTGTGTCTCAGGATCCCCGCTCCCCCACACCCAGAAGACTGGAAGCCTGCTCAGCCGCTGGTTCTTCCTTATGATGACACCTTGTTCCTGGGTGTTAGCCAAGTATGGGGGCGTTTCTTAATTTACGAGGGGACACCATTATGCCAGGGCCCCCTCTGGTGCAGGCCAGTCCAGCACCTGGATTACCTGTATCCACCACTCTTCTGCCAGGCTCCTGACCTTCCGCAGTGGAACCTTCCCTTCCCACTGGAATAGTCCCCATCTCTTTGACCCTCTCTCTGCCTCAGTCTCCAGCATTCCCGTGCCTACACCCAGCTCTACTGCCTGTATTTCCTCAGAGGCAGGACCAGCCAGATCCTGCCAAGGAGGCGCCCTTCAAGCACCGCCTGCTGTACCATAGGCTTCCCTGCTATCCCAACCCCACTGCTCTGCTGATTCCACAGATCCAGTGAGCACCACTGGATCTCTAATAGGCTGTCACTGAGCTCCACCTGTGTGAAGTGCTGTTCCAAACAGACCATTTCCTTCACAGCTCTGGGATGTCACCTGAGGCACAGGCAGGCCTAAGGAGCCTGCCGTTTGTTCACGAGTGACAGCTGACGAGTTACAGCTGGAGCCCTACACTGCACTTCACGTGACACCCCACTTTTAAGCTTCCAGCGTTCAGTCCAACTGCTTGCCCAGCCCTGACCTTCACTCTTCTAGACTCTTCCCGAGATCTTTCTCCTTATTCTGATCCTAAAGATCATAGCTTGTCCTGCCCTCTGTTGCCTCTGGCCTGAGGCCAGGGGGAAAGTGAACCAAGGACTTCTGATTTGAACCTGTAGCCCATAGTATAACCCATGTGCATGAGAGTTGACTGAAAACTCTTAACTGGAGACTTCTATAAGGCCCATTTCTGGTCTTTTCTTGCCTTTTTGACCTATCATGTTGGGCCAACCTATCCTATTCTGTGGCCCAAGTCACATCTGAAAGCAGCTTTATGACCATCCCTCCGCACCCCACTCCACACCTGATGCCCCATTATTACGGTTTCTGACAGTGGCTTCTGCTTCAAGTGCTGCTGGTGCCTAGACCCCTTCCAAGGGTGAGTCTGTGGCTTGTGAAGAGCCTCCATCAGGCCCAGCCTCCCCTCCCAGCCCACATCAGGCAGTTGTAAAGAGAACTTGCTATTTAGAAGGGAATCAGAACTGTCAGCAGGACATAAATATTCATAGAGGGAGGTTAGAACTGAGTCCCTAAAACCTTGATTTGTGTTCACCCATTTAAGCCTCATTAAAAAGTGGCAAATGAAAGTGGGGATATTCAATGTAACTGCAAATAAATTGGGCTTGTTCAGATAAAGGCCCCCAACTGCCAGCCCCTCAGGCCCTGTCCAGAGCATGATGGCAGAGTGGCTTGGCCATGGCCTCAGCTGTAAGACTGCTCAGCAAGAGTGCCTGGCTTTGCTCCGGGGCAATTACCACTTGTTTGGGCACCTGGTCACCTTCCAGAACTGGTCAGGAAAGGAAATCCTTTATCTGACCCCTCCCTAGATTACCTGAAAACCAGGGCCTGCTCAAAGAGCAGGGAGAACAGCCTGAACTGGACATCTCGGGCAAACTGCATTAGCTGCACGCAGGCAGAGCTGTTCTCTTGTTTTAGCCGGCCCAAGGGTCTCAGAAGTCAGTTGTATCAACCTGACCGCTCTCCCAGCCTCGGTCCACCATGCTGAGCTGCTCACTTGGGCACGACTTGGAGGACTGCAGGAGACAAGACATGTGAGCAGAGGTGGCAGGTGGCCTAAGAAGCTCAGACTAGGGCATTCCCAGGCCAGGCAGGTCATAGTCACAAGTAGAATTAGCCAGTCTGTGGGCTGACAGCAGGGGCAGTGTAGAAAGGGCTGATTTTGCCAGGTGAAGGATGGTGGTACCCTCCAGCCAGGTGGAGGTGGAGTAAGTTTTAGGCCCCAGCATGGCCTCTGGCATCCTGATGGTGGCTTCTGTGCCACACGAGGATGCAGTCTCAGGTGGCATTCTGTGAAGTTACACCACATGGTGGCCAGAAGTACCTGTATCAGACTGTTGTCCCCAAACCTGGCTCTTCAGTGTTCACTCCCTTACAGTACAATTGCAGGAAGGCTCTGGCTTCTAGGAGACTGCCCTGTTGGCTGGCTGAGGCTGGTGCCCATCAGCAGAGAAATGGCACTGTTAACCATGCAGTTACCTGGATGTTATTCCCTGCCGTGGAGCCTTCCTTACTGGAGTGCAGGAAAGGGGCTGACCTTTCATTTGGGCCCACTGAAGTGGCTGACCCAGGAATATCTGAGATGGCTGTTGGCCAGGGAGAAGGCAGAGGCCCAGGGACTACAAGTCCAACTCTCCTGATTCTTGGGCCCAGGCTAATGGCCTGGGACATCCAGACTCTGACTAACATGCTCTTACTAGGAGGCCAGATTCTCCAGGGGTGGCTCCAATAAGGAACAGAGCAGAGACTGACAGAAAGGTGCCTCTGTGACTCTCAGAGAAACCATTCCATCTAGGAACCCTGTCCTCCCATTCGCAAACTAGAGGCCACATTTGCTGTCCCTGGGGATTTGGTAAGGGTAGGTGAAGACAGAGGTGGAAAGGGTTCCAAGGAGCCCTCAATACACCCAGCCACCAAAAGCAAGGTGCTAGCCAGCCAGTCTAGACCCGGAGAAGTGGCCACTTAGACACCTGGAGAACAATGATGGTGTTCAATGGCAAATGCATGCAGTTGGCACGCAGACGTGGATAGCCCAGACCAGCATTTTACAACCCATTTCCCCACAACTTGAGTATTTTCTTTCTCTAAGATCACGTCTCTGAAACGACAGCAAATGGAAGAAGATACATTTGGCAGCCCTCCTTTCAGGAGCTTAGCTGCTTTGCCAGTGAGTTATGCTGACCTTAGTGATAGGCAGCATTTCTGCCTGAGAGCCACATCAGAAAGAAATAGAAGTGGTTTTAAGTTTCAGTGTTTCACCAGTTTTTATTGATTTTCAGAAAAATGCCTTTTGTGACAACAGAGACTGCACTATTAGGATGAATCATGTCTATGAGGAAGACACCCCCACTTTTTAGCCCCTTGACATGTAACCCCCACCCTCCCACGAGTAGTGCTTGGGACCCTGCACTGCCTCTGCAGTGCTCATTCCCTTCTTGGCTCTACCACAGGGCAAGCTCTGCTAGGCACTGGGCTCCTGTTGTCACATTGGGGTCCTAACCTGGGGTTCTGCCTCTTCATTCCAACCTGTGCCTGGTTCTAGAGGGTCAGGTACAGGCAACACACACTTCTTGTTTCCCAGGATTCAGCCTGGCAGCTCAGAACTTGAAGCACTCTGTCAACAGCTGGGCCCTGCCCAGTACAAACACGGGGCGGGAGGACAGGATGGGACCTGGAGGAAAGCCCCTCCAAGGCCCCAGTGTCAGAGAGCTGAAGAGCTCTGTGCTTTTGTCTTTCAGATTGATGGGCTAGAGGAGAAGTTATCTCAGTGTCGGAAGGACCTGGAGGCCCTGACCTCACAACTCTACAGGGCAGAGCTGAGTCCCGAGGACAGGTAAGGCCTCTGTCCAGCCACTCTTCTCTGGCCTGGTTCCCAATATAAACTAAGCCAAGGGAGAAGGGTCCCTCACTTTGAGCTTAAACTCCTGTCCCCCAAGATCCTAGTTTCTGACCCCCTTATTCAGACAAGAAGAGCTACTGCCCCTCTGGTTAAAACAGGAAAAAAGGGCCTGAGCTGTAAACTTCTTCCCCACAGGAAGTCTCTGGAGAAGGAGAAAACCACCCTCATGAGCAAAGCCTCCAAGTATGGTAAGAAAAGTTCCCTCCTGTTGGTAGCCTGATTGTTAGCCCTTGGGAGCCAGCAGCCTGGTTGGAAAAGGGCTCATTTTTGACCCAAGGAGAAAGCAGTAGAAAGGGGTCTGTATCCTCTGGGGTGTGCCTGTGCCATGTCCAGAAGGAAGGCTCTCATCTAGACCCTGGACTCTGCATCACATGCCCCACCCCACCAGAACAACCGACACTGGGAGAGGGCTACTTGACAGGAAAGGGCTTCTATGGGTGGAGCAGTGCTGCCATCTTCTGGGTGCCGGGAGCAGAGCCAGGCAGAGCCAGGCAGCCCCTACCTGAGGCTAGGACAGGTCTGTGGGCTTTTCAGATGTGTCCCATTCCTTCTGTGTCTACTCAGGATCAGTCTGGCTGCCCAGAGCTGTCTGGCAGTTCTCCCAGTCCATTGCACAGGTAGAGGTGAGTGGCCAGACGTCATTTTCCCCTTAGTTCCTCAGCTTCACTTTTGCAGAGCAGGACCATGCACGACTGGTGGCTGGGTATGCCGCCTGCTGCACCTCTCAGCAGCAGGAACCTGACAACTGTGTGAGCCTGAGGCCAGCTGGCTGAGAGGCTCCTCGAAAGCTCAGTCTCTAGCTGGCTGAGACTCCTGAAGGATGAGCACTGCAGAGCCCATCCTGAGATGAGCGAGAGGGCGTGCGTGGGGATGGCTTTCAGAGGTGGCCTTCTGGTGACCTCACGCGCGCCCTGCTGCACACAGAAATGGCTGGGCAGGTCTAATCTAGCTAGAGGATCACACAGAACTAGGCAGATCAAGGACAGGCTTTGGGATACACAAGTGGGTGGAAGGAGACATTTCTGTCTTAATCAGAGTGTCCATTCTGGGAAGGGGAGCAGGTGGGCCTAACTGTCTTGTTCCCATCCTCTTCGTCCCAGAGAAGGAGCTAAAGCTGCTTCGGCAAGAGAATCGGAAGAACATGCTGCTCTCAGTGGCCATCTTCATCCTCCTCGCCTTGCTCTATGCCCACTGGACTATGTGAGTCAGCCATTCAGGTTCCCTTCCACGCCCTACTCAGGGACCAAGCAGCCTTTCAAGCTCAAGACGGAGCCTCCTGTGGAATCTGGGGGCCTGGAAAGGCATGGTACCGTCACCTCCTGTTGCTCAGTAGAGGGGCAATAAAGAGCCCAGCATCTGCTGTCTAGTGAGTATCTCTGGCTGACCAGCTGTGGGCAGCATGTTCGGGAGGGGATCACCACTGGAGAAAATGCAGTATGCATGGTCAAGGTGACGGGCTTGAAGTAGAGGTCCCAGGGGCATGGGGAGTGGGAGCACATGGCAACTAGAGCCAGTAAATAAGGTGGGGCTGATCAGAAGGAAGCCAAGCAAGAGCAGCTGATGGATACCACCCCAGCTCCACTCATGGTAAAGGGTCATGAGAGGAGGCAGCAGAACCAAAGTATGTGATGGAAGACATCCAACATTATGTCCAGGTCACCTGGAATCTCCTCAGTGCACACACTGGCCTCTCCAGTCCCTTGTCAATTGGTCTGATCCTAGATTGTCACAGCACCACCATGTAGTGAGCAGTGTGGTTTACGCAAGAGGGGGAAGGTATCTCCCCACTCTCCTGGGGCTGTGGGTCACTTGTGTCCCAAACAGGAACTGCACCTCGATGCCTGTCTACCAGGCAGCAGACCCAGGAGCAGCTTGGGAGTCCACAGATCCTCCCTTTCTCAGAGTAAGTCAGATCCTAGCCACACAAGCAGTAAAAATATGTTTAATAATCCAAGATTCTGCAAGACACACTGATAGACCCAGAATTGGGTAGAAATATGGCATCCTAGCACTGTTGCTGCTGAGGCAGAAGGGACCTCCCATGGTAGAATCATTCCAACCTCCCAGGTGCCTCAGTGCTTTATCTCCATGGAAACCAGCCTTAACACTGGCATAGGACCCCAGGGAGCCTGTCTGAACATCTCCTGATAGGTACTTCCCATCAAGAAATAACCACAGATGCCCTTCCTCCTCTTACAGAGACAAGAGGAGATGGGAGTGACCACGTACGGAATCAGAGCAGACTGTGTGTACCTCCTAGTGGAGAGGAAGGGGCAGCCAGAGCTACTGCTAGCTCAGAATGCGGCCTGGACTGCCAGAGAGCTGGTGCTACACCTATCCTTGAGGTACTTCTGTTACTCAGAAAAGGGCGGGCCTTCAAGGCTGCCTCTTCCCCCTAGAGCTGCCCAGTGTTTAGAACACAAGTAGACCCACGATGGCCCTACAACTCAGGAGGCAGTTGGGCCCCCAGTACCCCAAACTGGTGTGCAAGGATGCTGGGCTATGCTTCTCCTGCTCTGCCAGCACTGTCAGGTCCAGGTTGGCTGGGGGAAAGACCACAAGAAATGAAACTCTGATTTGTACAACCGCAGCTCCTGGCCAGCGTGTTATGGTGAGCCTCCTCACTTAGCTGGCCTGACTGTCGTTAGGGGCAGTAAATGGAACTCAGAAAAAACTGAGTCTACAAAATCCAGAGGGAGTAGCTGAGCCCACTCTGGTGAGTCCCAAGCATGCCTTGCCTGGGTGCTGCTTTCAGACTGACTCACAATGGGGCAACAGTTCCTGGGCAGCTGAGTTCTCCAAGGATGTGTCCTCTGAAGACCCTGACTGAGCCCCTTGGGAATGGACCAGGGAGAGCCTTCACAGTTCCTTTCCAAGAGGCAGAAGGAACCTGCCTTGGGCATGCCCGGACAGTCGTCAGGTGGAAGACCCTAAGGTCCTCTGGATGCGACTCTGGATGAAAGACAGGACGTCCTCTTTGGACAGCTTGTCTGGATCCTGGGGCTTCTGGGAATCACGCATATGGAAGCCATCTCCCCACTCCCAGAAGAGCCGGCTGTAGTAACAGGTGCTGGGAAGGGGGGAGGAGGGGCAATCAGAGTGCTATACCTAGGTGGTCATCAGCCCGTCCTGGCAACTGTAACTTCAAGGAAGGGTACTTTTATACACTAGGTTCTAACCCAAGAGTCCCCTCTCTGGTACCCAAAAGGTTCCTAACAGGCCCCAGCTCCTCCCATGCCTCCAAGTGGACTCTTGGGATTTTACTGGTGTTCCTAGCTCACTTACTTCACTAAGAGATGAACGGTATTTGCTGGCTACAGAAACAAGTGTTGGTAGCCAATTTTTAAGGCCCACAGCCTATGTCCTGAGGAGGAACACCCCAGACCTTAAGTCTGGGAGCCTGCACTAGGTCCCTCCAACCTCCTTGCTGGTCCTCCCACCACCTAGCCAGTGAGCTCTGAACTAGGCCCATACTTGGGTTTCAGGCCAGTGGGGGGTGGGAAGAGACACTCACTGAAATGGAGCAATGGCCTCAGCAGGGAGGGCGAAGAGGGAGCTCCCGGTTTTCTTGTTGAAGAAAAACTTCATCTGGGAGCTCTTGCTGAATCCCATGGTCCATGGCTCTGAGGGAGAAGAGGGCAGGCACTCAGGACAGCATCCATGGGGAATGGGTCTAGCGAACAAGGATGCCCTTTGTTCCTCCCGCTTTTATCCCTTCCAGCCTCCATGGCCAAGCCCTCTAAAAAGCTCAGGATGGCAGACTATTATTACTTCCCTAAGGTCCACCCTGGTCCTTACCATGAGGGTGACATCTCCAGCCTGTGGGAGTACAAAGTGGAGGCCAAGCTTACCTGCTGAGAATACTATGTGGGAGCCTACAATTTCACTATTCCCAGCCCCACCAAAGAGCAAAACAGTCCGTGGATGTAGTGTTCCCAATAGGTACCGTAGTCAGTTACCCACTGACTGCTGTCCACCTCAACAAGGAAGTCTGGGGAAGGGGTAGGGCACAGGCACTTAACACCTACCAATCACAGTTCTGACAATGTAGAGGCCCGTGGGCACAAAGTGCCGGTCGTCCCGTCCCGTGTAGCTGAGCTTTGGAGTGCCACCGGAGCCCTTGATGAGCTTCATTTCTAACCTGGGTCCCCATAGGCAAGCATCCCGGAAGCACATGAGGGGACAGTGAACATGCTAACATTAGTCTCTAGCTAATTCAGAGTGAGACTGATCCCAGTGTGGCAGAAGAAACCAAAGCACAGATTCTTAAGCTCCAAGCCATACAGGGTAGAGTGAGCAGCAGTGCTGGGCTTAAGAGTAATCTCTGCACTCCTATGAGCGATGGATGCAGCGTGCTGCTCTGCAAGAGGCTTCACAGTGGCATCGGCACGAGGAAATCAGAGACCGGGGTCTTCAGATAGCCTGTGAGTCACGGTGAGTGTGGCACACAAAGTATTTAAGACATAATATGTCCTCTGCACACGCCAGTCTCAGCACTGTGAGCTGGGATCTAATGTCTCAAGCAGCTTGCTTCTCTGCCCCTTGCAAGGACAGTTCTAACTATTCCAGCATCAATGAGGCTGTATTTCTGCCTGACACGGTCACCCTGCTCCCCTCCTGACAGGTGCTGAGTTAGCTCATGAGCTGGAACTCTGGACTGCAGCAAGGCACTGAGAGGACCCAGCTCTATAACCCACCCTGCAAATGCAGTGAATCTCGACTCTGCTATGCACTCCCTCCACCAATCTAAACCATGCTGGCTTAGTCACTCACCTGACAAAAATCTTCTCCATCTCTTCCAGCCTGTACACCTCCTTCACCCTGTGGGCAGAGCAGGTAAAGGCAGAGCTCCCTGGGATATGCTTGTAAAGGGAGGCCACATAGCCCCTAAGGCCTGCACCAGCCACTGGGAGCCAGCATTGAGTCCCACAGATAGGAGGAAGGACAGATGGCAGGCAGGCATCTAACAGATGCCCTTATCCTTAAGTCACCTTCACTGACACTGCAGGCCAGGCTCCTGCCTGGGCCCATCTTACATAGACTCTTAGATCTTCCTATAGCTGAATTATTCTAAACAGCTTTGGAACAGAACAGGAAGTTCTGTTACTCTTGAGGGCACAGGCCCTATATAGGGTGTAGGGCTCTAGTTTGAGGCCCAGCCCTCCACATCTGCCCTGGGAACTGCTCCTGGGTAAGCTGTCTGTTGGAACCAGCAGGCAGAATATCATACAGCACAGGCAAAGCTACTTTGAGATAGTCCTGCTTCCTTGGTGCTAGATTTAATTAGAATTACTCTAATGGATCAATAACTGAGCATGGAGCTTTGACCCTACTGTTGACAAGCCCCACTTTCTCCTCAAGCACTGGGTTCACTGCCTTAACCACCCCCCCCCTTCACAGCAAAGCCCTGTTCCCTTGTTACTTCCACCTGGGGGCCATACAGTTGGCTAAGGATAATGCAGGCATGTGCATCTCAAATGAGGAAGCGTCAGTCCACCCTGCCAGGCAGGACAGGGAGCTGCAGCCCCACTAACCCTCCCATCCCATGAGGTTTGCGGGAATAAGCAGCTGTAAGCCGCAACCCCAGGTGGGTCTGGGAGGAGGGTGATGTGCTTACCTGATAGGATTCATGTCAGGTCGACTGGGCTTGGAAACCGCTTTCACAAATTTCTCAGCAAGATTAATTCTGCAATCCAAACAGAACCCTTAAGAGACGAGCCAGGGGACCTCACCAGCACCTGTGCCCCAAAGCGTTTTACAGCATCAGTTAGAGAACCTCGACCTACATAAAACTTCAAAGTTACAGCATTCCCGTCCCCTAGACTCCTCTAGATTCTGACCGCTAACTTTGTGTCTGCCGCTGTATTCACGTCATCTCCACTTCAAGGTCTGTTACTGCACAGCAAATTGAGACTACCCACCTTCTGGCCATGATTTTTAGAAGAAACCCTCTTCAAACAAGATCTCCCTTAATCTTTACCCAAAAGTGACCTCCAGCTGAACAACTGTTGGCAGGCAAGGCAGAATAGGCTTGCATCTCAGCAAACCTGCCTTTGGGCCCAGCCTCGGGTGGAGGGGGAAGCCCTGCCCTCCCTGCCTAGGGCCCAGGCACACCTCTGGTTGAAGTGCTGCTCTCTGACGTCACTGCCGTTCAGTACCAGAACATCCAGAATGTGGATCGCACTGATCTTCCGCTGGGCCTTCCCCTACGAGTACAAGCATGCTGTCCAATGCAGGCACTCTGGCCTGCTCTGCCTATTGGGCTGATCTCCACGCCAGCTTCAGCAGAGACCAGCTTGGGTGTGAGCGGGACTGGCCATGCTTTGGGGGCAGGAGCCCTCCTGAACCTCAACCCGGTGAGACTGCTGCTGTGCATAGTGAGTGCTTTGCTGTAGTAGCTCAGTGCTTCTAGGAAACGGCAGGTCTCTTAAGGGGTAGCTGGTTACAAACTAAATTGGCTACTAAAAGCACCTGGCAGGACACATGAAGACTTTCAGAGTCCGCCCCTTCCCGCTACCTCCCACAGTACAGGACAACTGCTTTAGAGGGAGTTGTTTTGTCACACCTTTCCCCACTTCTGGGCCCTGTTAGCCACCAGACCACATACCTAGGGGGAAAGGCCAGGCTACACAGTACCCCAACCTCCTTGCCTCAGGGCCCTCTGAGAACAGAAACTCCTCTGACCTCCCCTTTTAGCTCATGTACAATTTCCACACAGAGCAGCGTGTCCCGGGGCAGCTCTGTCTTCAGGTCCAGCTTCACCCAGCGGTCTGATTGGCGGCCATCCCACGTATAGATCTGGGACTTCTGTAGGCAGGGACAAGGGGAGGCATGGAGACTAAGGCTCTGTTCTCAGAAAAGCTTCTCCTAGGCAGCTACAAGCAGCTGAGGGCTGGCCACTGTCACTAGGAAATGTCTAGGAGGGATGAAGTTTGTGACACTTTTCTCCTCAACCTCCACAGGAGAGTAGAGACTGGCTTCATCTTATTGGTAGGAAATCCTGCACAGGGCCTTCCTCTAGTGTGATGTACATGTGGAAGTTGGGATTGCAGGAAGAAGAGAAAGCAAAAGGAGAAAAACACCAAGGATGAACACAAAAGAAGTGACTGGGGAAGAGTCAGCTACACGGAAGGATGCAGGTGAGATGTAAAGCTAATAGGTCCCTTCCCCCGCCTGTTAGCTGCCAACTGCCCGGAGGAGGGAGCTGGCAGGAGGTGGGACTGCAGAGAACTGGCCACCCAGAATCAGCCATCTCAGGAAAAGTGACAACCTCCCCTTCAGAAAGGCAGGCTGGGAAGAAGCGAAAGCCTGAATGAATGAATCACACTTGGCAAGCTCAGGGCAAGAAAGGAAGTAAGATTTCCAGGAAGACCTCTTTGGTGCCAACAGAATGAACACTGTGTCCAGAATCTGTCCACATCTCCAGACAGCACACTACCACCACAAGCCAACGGGAGGC
The DNA here is from genome assembly GCA_026225945.1 of Cricetomys ansorgei. Lineage (NCBI taxonomy): Eukaryota > Metazoa > Chordata > Mammalia > Rodentia > Nesomyidae > Cricetomys > Cricetomys ansorgei. Next base: position 636,607 of record JAMJFZ010002048.1, on the reverse strand, counting down.
TAGCTGCCGACTTACCCCCAGGCCCAGGAGGAACTTCTGCTCGCTGCCAGACACCATGCAACGATAGTCCAACACAGGCCGGATCTTCTCCAGGGTTTTGGCAGTGAGCATTGTGGGCTTGTAGCTGAAGATGTTGATGTCTGTGTCCTGTGGCACGGATCAGAGGAAATGCCACGGGCTGGAGGAGAGGCCAGCACTCGCAGAGGGGAGGGACAGGAATCACCTGCTTTCAAGCAGGTTCCCCTGTACCCTCTGCTCCACCTAGCACTAGGCTCTATTTCCATCTGCTTGCAGTGTTCCTTTAGGACCTACTAACGGAGAGCACCGCGTCCAAGTACAGATGGGTGGGTTTACCAGGAGAGCAGTGCACTCAGTGACACTGGAGCAAATGGCCTCAGAGTTGAGGAGAAGTGGTCTCTGCCACATTCAGAAAAATGAACATTTGAGTCTCATTCATTCTTTAGTCTGTGACCCTCACAAAACAGCACCATGCTCTGGGAAAAGCTTAGAGCTGGACGGCAGAACTCTGAGCCACTGTGGCTCCCTGGTAGTTTCCCTGCCTAAGATCATCCCTCATCCCCTCCCTCTCCTGCAGACAAATCCCTTATAACCCTGAATTTTTGAGACCCTTATAGGCAGCATACCCTTCAGCTAGGAGAATGTTGGCCCAAGCCCATCTCAGGACGAGACTCTCGTTGGCCTGAGGTACCCTTGGGGATCCCTATATAATTTAGCAAGGTTCTAAGGTTGATGCCTTCCTAGGCCTAATGGAAGCCAGGGCTGCCTGTGTGACACCTTCCACCCCTAGAAAAAGGCTTCTCATATGTTGTCACAAAAGCCAGATTTACCTTGATTAGCTCAAAAAACTTGAATTTTGGATCTGAAGAAGAAGGAGCAACTCGAGCCCGGTCTGGGATCTGAAAGGAAGAAGCAAAAGGGCTTTTATTTAATGTGCGTGGGTGTGCTGTGTGTCTGGAGAGGCCAGAAAAAGGCATCAGATTTCTTGGAACTAGAGTTACAGGCAGTTCTGTGCTGCTGTGTGGGTGCTGGAAACTGAAGTTGGGTCCTCTGGAATGTTCTTAACTGCTGAGCCATCTCTCTAGCCCTGGCTTTGGTTTAAGTACCCTGTTGACACATGCGTGAAGAGATGGGCTCAAGCTGGAGAAGAGATGGCATGCAAGCAAATAGGCCTGGCAAGGGAGCTGGGGTGCACTGCTCACTCTTTGTTGAGACCCTATGGCAAACAACCCAAAGCCAAGTCCTTTCCTCTACACATTACCACATGGGGCCCGCAGGACAAAGTGCAGCCTACCCACAGCCTGTGTTCTTTTGACGACTGCAAAGAGCCAAGGAGCAAGGCACCTTTTGGAGTGGTGGGACGGGATGGGTGTGGGTGTGTTAGGCCAATCCTGGCCTGGAGTGAGTGACAGTGCTGCTTACCTCCCACAGTCGGAGGCATTCTTTCCGGATCTCTGCCTGCCTAGGCTCACTCAGGGTCCTGGGGAAACAAAGCCAGAGCAAGATTAAGACTCTCAAGGATCCAGCAGTATGGCCCCTTCCATGACCTTCTCAACTGCTTAGTAAGACTGAAATCCCTTCCTCTCCAGACTGCATCCACACCTGAATCAGCATCCCCTGTCCACCCTCCTCTCCACCCACCGGCACATTCTCACTTCTGTTCTGTTCGCAAAGACGTCACTACGCTGATACCCCACAAGGCAAAATGATGTTAAAGAAACAGAGCTGATGGGAAGAGCAAAGCAAGAGCCTCCTTTGAAACTGGTGAATTCTGAAAAATGGTCAGCACTCACGTGTCCTGTACAAAGGCATGGATTTTGGCCAGAGCTTTGATCTGCAGGCTGCAGTGGCTAGGAGAAAACAGAAACATGACGTCAGCATGCAAGTGTAGCCAGAGCAGTGGCCACCTGTGTGTAAGGAAGTTACTGGTGAGGTAAGTGGGTCCCACCCAGCAGTTACATGGGGCCCAAAGACAGAGCCGAGCAGAACCCTCCAGACACTCAGGTCACAAGTGGTGAGCTGACTCTAGGTAAAGCAACAGCGAAGGCCAGACCCAGTTCAACTGCAGTCAGCTGTGATGAACCAGCTACACTGACAACTGTCTTTTCTTTAACCTTTACACACAGTGTCTGACACTATCTCGATAAACTCTCAAGAGGGCTGGGAGATGGCTCAGCAGGTACAGTGCTTGCTGTGTAAGCATTCAGGCCCAGAGTTAAAATCCCTGGAGCAAGCTGGCTAGCTAGACTAGGTGAGCTGGTGAGCTCTAGGTTCAAGTGAGAGACCCTACGTCAATGCGTAAGGTAGAGAGCAAGGGAGGAAGAGAAACTTAAGAGCACCCATATCAAGGGGCTCACAGCCACCTGTAACTCCAGCTTCAGAGGATCCGACTCTGGCCTCTGTGGCAACGGCACTCACACAGAAATTAGAAAATTTTTTTTTGAAAACCTAATAGTGAGCCTTCCATCAGAAGAAAGGGAAATGAGAAGCATGGAGTAATATCTTCAAGTCCCATATCTAATTAAAATGTTCCTGGAAGATAAAAAGGATTTTGTCTTTGTTGTTGTTTTTGAGACATGGTCACTATGTAGCCCTGCCTGTCCTGGAACTCGGAGGCTCTTGCCTCTACCTCCTGGGCGGTGGGGTTGAAGTACACTACCATGGTGAATTAAGAAATAAATTTTAAACGGGCAAAAGCTGAAGGCTTTGTTTCCAATAGACTTGTACTACAAAATAGGCTAAAATAAAGTTTGTAGGCTGAAATGAAATGACTGCAAATAGGAACTTAGCACTCTAGGAAGGAAGAAAAACATTTGGAAGAGCAAGTCAGGAAACACCAAGGACAAGACACTAATCCCAGTTCCTCAGGAGGATGGCTGAGGTAGGGGGGTAGCAAATCCAGCCAGCCAAGGCTACACAGAGCATGCAAACTGAGACCTTGGAGAGAAAATAAATCATTAACCAGGAGGAAAAAAAAGCCTAATTGGATTTCATTATCAAAATTTAAAAACTTCAGATACTCAACCTGGAAAGGAAATAAAATAATCTCACTTCACAGATGACATGCCAATGGAACAAGATAGAAAGCCTAGAAATAAATACTCATTTCCCGCTATGTATTAGCATTGCTAATGAAATAGAAGATTTTTGGAAAGGGGCCAACACCATTTAATAGAGAAAGGACAGTCTGGAAAATCTGAAAAAAAAAAGAGATGAGACCATTAATTAATGCCATATCCAAAAATAACAACAAAAAAAAATTACTTCAACACATGGGCTAAACCTATAAAATCTTACAAGAAAACAGGGAAAGTCACACAAAAGAAGTGTAATAATAAAAGAGTAAACCAGGATACACTGATGTTAAAAACATCTATACAAAGGGCATGATACAGTGAAAAAATATAGAACAGGAGACAACATTTCACATCCAAGTCTAATCAGAGATTAATGTCCAAAATACACGGACAGCCCTTTAATTCAGTATTAAAAAACAAAATTAGCACTTAAAGGAGATGTGACCAGAGTCCACTAAGCCGTTAATGAGTGCTGCAGTGGAGCCTGCCTTTTATCTCAGAACTTGGGGGGGAGTGAGGGGGGAGACAGAGGCAGGTGAATTGAGTTCCAGGACAGCCAGGATTACAATAGAGAAACTCTGTCTCAAAACAAGCGAAGAGGAAAAAGTGCACACTGCTCTTGCAGAGGACCCAGGTTCAGCCCCCAGCACCATGCGAGGTAGCTCATACTGCGTATAACTCCAGCTTGGGGATAGGGGAAGTGGGGGTGGTAGTTGGGTAAGAGACAAAAAGGGGGAAGAGCCTTCCCTCGCCCACCTGGAGAACCCTGACCTGACTAAGGTTTGGGCTCTTACAAAGCATCTCTACACTTGCTTTCCACTTATCTCTGGCCTCCAATCAAGAGGCTTCATAAGGCAGCAACCACAAACTTTTCCAAGCTGCACTGATTAAGGAATTGCCCCTGCTTCCAGATCAGAGGCTGTCTTCTCACGGTCACGCTCAGGTTCCTGTGGGCAGGACTGTGGAGCCAGGGACTCTCCTGCCACCCTTGGGACAGAACACGCTAATAGGTCAGAGCAACCAAAAGTAGCCCCAAGTCCTAGAATGTCCTGGAACCACCAAAGCAATCACAGATGACAAAATGTTCCAAGAGCCAGTCAGGCATTGGACCTTCGTTCTCTAGGCCTCCTTAATAGCCCGGCGGTACCAGCAGACACAGCCAGTTGGCTTACCTCTCATTAGACCGTATCATGTAGTCATTAAATTCATGGTCTCCTTTGATCACCATCAGGGGAACTACCAGGTTGACATCAGACTCAGTGTTCCGCAGCTGGTTGAGTTTAATATTCACAGAGAAGAGGTACTCCCGCACGTCATCTACACCCACCTTCAGACCTTTGCATACCACGTACCTGCAGGAAACACCCTGTCATCCAAGGAGCAGGAGCCTTCTCCCATATTCTCCTTCACCCAGCCCTTGTAGAGCCACAAAGCTTAACAGCTTTTCTGTTCAACCTTATGCCTGAGTCAAAGGGCAACACATACTGTGCCATTAAAAATATGCCACCTTGGGCTGGAGATATGGCTCAGTGGTTAGGAGCACTGACTACTCTTTCAGAGGTCCTGAGTTCAATTCCCGGCAACCATACAGTGGCTCACAACCATCTATAACGGGCATGCAGGTGTACATGTAAATAAAATAAATATCCCAAAAACAAAAACACCACCTCAAATCCTTCCCTTTCACAGGACTTGGTGGCATACACACTTAATCCCACTTGGGAGGCTTAGGCAGTTGGATCTCTGAGTTCAAGGGCAACCTGGTCTATGCAGTAAGTTCCAGGCCAGACAGAGTTATACTGTAAGACCCTGTCTCAAAGCATATAAAATTTTTCCCTTATATTTGAGACTGTTTCTACTTCCATAGAGCTGTTAATTACATGTGTAATGAATCAAACTCTCCAGCAAAATCTGTACTTTAACAGGCTACTTGGCAATTCTGATCAGCCTTGTTTCCTCTTACCTCGTATGTGGGCACCTGGCTGCCTCTGTAGCAGCCCCTTGCCTGTTCCCAGCCTATAGCCCCTCTATTAATGGTCACACTCTCCTTGACCAAGCTGAGAGTCCCAGACAGAAGCATGGTAACAGCTGTGAAGTTGACAGTCTGCACAACCTGAGGATGACCACTCAGACCAAGGACCCTGGCTCCTATTGACAATTACATCTCAAAAGATCAAGGTTTTTAACAGTTTGAGAATTCACAGCAGACAGAAGCACAGGGCTTACTGCTCACTTTTGACCAACTAGCCTGGCTAACAGAGAGGAAGGCCTTACCGCTCTGAGTTGGCAGGCCGGCTGGTGATGGGCTTGAAGAGACACACACGTTCAAAGCAGCAATATAGCAGATAGATGAGCCCCACACTGAAGGGGGTGAAGAGGTCAAAGGTTTTGCAGACGAAGTGGCCCCCTGGATTGGAAAGAAAATGCCCAAGGCAGTCAGTGGCTACTCCAGGATGTGGGGAGATCATCTTAGCCATAAAGATGAGTGAGACTGGTCCGTTACAAGACCGAGGCAGTTTATGAGACAATCAGCTGTAGGGAGACTTCAGAGACGCCCTGGCCTTTTCTTCCCTGTAGGCTTCATCTAGCCACTGGCCACCTGGTTTCTTTCTCTTTCTTTTTTAAATGTCTTAGCCAACCCCTGTACATGTTCTGTCAACAGGCCTCAGTGGTCCTTGGTGAGGAGAGAACTGAGGAAGCCTCACCTGTCCGGACAACCGAGAGCGCCATGAGGAACTGGCACAGCAGCAGCTGCTTGCTGAGGACCTCCTGCAGGTTCTCCTGCCCCTCCACGGAGAAACCCTGGAAGGAGAGCACAAGGGCGGGAGAGAGAGGGTGAGCACTGAGAACCACATCCCCACCTCGTCTTCAGGAGCCACCACCCAACTGACCAGCATTCACTTTCTTATGTGGTCAGTTAGACAGAGACCCTGGCCGAACTGCTGAGCTAGAGCAGCCTTCCTGCTTTACCTCTCAAGCTACAGGACCAAGTCTGTTTTTCCGAAGAAATGGTCCAGAAAACAATGGCATTCACATGGGAGCCCAGGGACAAGTAAGGCCAAAGTACTGGCTTATCATTCCCTGGTCAGCCAGAGACAGAAGACATTTAAGTCCTAAGAATACAGGGAGGAAATGTCAGGAGAATATTCTGCTGGGGCTTTGCCCTACACTGACCTCCTGAGGCCCCAGGTCTGACAAAGGGAACTACAGACTGAGGACTGACTTAACAGTCCCCATCCTCTCTCCTTAGCTGTGGAGCCCCTACCTCCAGCTGGCACACTCTCAGGCCAGGGTTTGCTCCTAGAGCATCTCCCCTCAGCTCACATTCAAGGAGGCAGGCTGTGGGGAGAAAGGACTGCTCTTTAATGTGGACAGCTTCAGTTTTACAAGATGAAAAAGTTCTGGAAATCAGTTGCACAACAGAGCAAACAGACACTACTCAAGCATACACTTAGGACAAATTGTGTGGCATGTTATACAGTAGAGAGGGCAAGAGCACTAGCTCCTGATTAGCCGCCCCCAAGGCCAGATCTCACTGATGCAGTCCTATAAAAGCAACATTTACCACTATCTCCCAGACTTAATGATATTTCTCAAAATGCATGTTTGTTATAGAGGTTAAGAACTCAAAAACAGAGTCAGACATGGTGGCTCATGCCTATAATTCCAGCACCTGGGAGGTAGAGGCAGGAGGACCAGGAGTCAAGGCCAGCTTCATCTTATAGTAAGTCTGAGGCCAGCCTGAGCTAGTTGAGACACTGCCTAAAAAAGAAATTTTAAAAATAAGAAAAGAAAAGGTAAAGAGATGGTGGGGTAGGAATATGTTCAATGTACAATATATACTTATATGAAAATATCCTTGTGTAACATATTACTGTATACAATGAAAATTTAAAATAAGTAACAAAAATAAATCAAAAGGTCAGGCTAGCCCTCCTGCTACCAAAGCAGGAAATCCTTTCCATTACAGCCCTGCTGCTCACTGCAGTAAAGGCAGAAAAGCAGAGCTGGCAGCCCCACACATCGGGTCAACAGGAGCAGTCCCTTCCTCATAGCCAGCCCAACTTTGCCCATCTGCTGTCCCTACTGTGTACAAGGCTTCAGGGATCCAGGGCATCCTCCAATCCCGCTAATACTGTCTGCCTTCCTTCCACACACAAAGAACTCACAAGGCTCTTCTCAACCCCAGCTATACAATCCTGTAGCAAATGGCATGCTGTCTGTCCTTCCTCCAAAGTAAGCGCTAGCTCACACCAGAAGGGACCCCCTGTACCAGATCACTGATGAGAGCCTTTGCCAGACAATGTGGGGGTAAGTTCTCTGCATCCCAAGCAGCTGCTCAGGTAGGCCCTGAAAATTCACTTTAGCCAGCCAAGGGCCTCCATGGGTTCTGTGCTGCTGCTGCAGGACCTGTCTGTCAGTGAGGAGAGGCTCAGGGGAGGCCACCTGTAGACAGCACCAGCAACAACCAAGATGACGAGTGACGGCAGTGCCCCCTCAGTCTTGCCTAGTTGATCTCAGCTGGAGTCCAGGCCTCATCAGTCCCTCAGCAACTAAGGCCTTTTTGTTAGTAAAGAAGCTCAAGCAAGCATGGCCACAATAGTATAATCTTCTCAAAATTTGTAGGAGGAGTATATAAAAATAAAGATGTGCATCTTTACTTTATGAACAGCGGGTTACCATTTACTAGGGCAGCCAAAGAACAAAAGCAAAGCATTTTTCAAGGGCTGGGGTTGGGGGCCTCAGCAGCAGACCACTTACATAGCATACCCAAGGCCGAGGGTTCAATTCCCAGCACAGCAAACAAAAGCAAACCTCTAAATTCACAACGCATCCTTAAAGCATCTTTACAGAGACAGTCACCTACCCCATCTGCCATCAGAAAGTGGACACCCTTGCGATCTGTGTTGTCCAGGACAAAATTCCGAAATGCATTGATGTTTTCTGGGCGGGTGATATCACCATCTCCATCAACCCCACCCTCACCTGATGGGACACAAGAACTCCTGTGAGTTTATCTGCTTTCAGGAGCAGAGACAGAGAGGTGGGGGAGGGGGGAGGAGGGGAGAGAGGAGAGGAGGGGAGGAGAAGAGAGAAAGCTGAAAGAGCCAGGAGCTGAGAGAGTGAACACAGGTACCACGTAAGCTCTGAAACCCACGGCCCATCCTGCCTATGGTGACAGACCAGAAAGAACCAAACCCTGCTCTCATAGGCCAGGGTTCAAAGGGACTGACCAGCCAGGAGGATCTTCCAGTATCAGCCGGGCATGGTGACTCATGACTACAGGTATCCATTCAGGAGGCAGGAAGACTGACTGCCCATAATTTAAGGCCAACCTGGGATCCATGGGGAGTTTTAGTTTGGCCTGGATTACAAAGTGAGATGCCTTCTCAAAAGATCAAAAAAGCCTAAGCTGAGCATGGTGGTGAACACTTTAATCAGAGCACTGGGGAGGCTGAACAGGCAGATCTCTGTGAGTTGTCTACATAGTGAGTTCCAGGCCAACCAATGCTACATAGAAAGACCCGTCTCAAAAACAAACAATAAAAACCAAGACAGAAAACCCAGTGTCAGCAACAGTTCTCTAAGGTCCGTTAGGAAAGAGTATAGGATTTGCTGGCAGAGCACCGTCTGTCAGGGTTAGGGACTGCTGAAGCTACAGAGCTGTCTGCCAGCAATGCTGTTCGTACAGATGCACAGGGCTGCAGATGGGCATATGATCTGTGTCTGTTAATAACCCTGCCAGTCTCCAGCTAGGAATCAGGCAGTCTCTAGCCCACATCGCCACACCAGAACCACAATCCTACAAGGATTAATATGGCTTTTCTGGGTTTACCTAGAGTACAGGCCTGAAGTACAACACTTCCAAGGGATCCAGGACCCTCGTGCCAGGGACTGTGAGACTAAGGAAGAGCACAGACAGCAACAGCTACCCTCATTATCTCCCAGTCCCCACCCTGCTCAGTGTCCCTACCATAGTAGGGCTCGAAGAGCTCGCTGGAGGCTGAGTAGAAGTCCTCCAGCTTGAAGTCGTTAGGGCCCTTCAGAGTCATCCCGAAGCCTTTAGCATGCCACTTCTTCCTCCACAGCACATACTCTGAGAAGCCACCCGGTCCTGCGCAGACATCAGCAAAGTACAGAAGATCAGTGTCCCGATCCTTCAGCAGTGGCTTCTGCAAAGAGAAGTGGAAGACAAGGAGATAGGGAAAACAGATGGCTTAGTGAGGAAAAGTAAGGAGAACTCGGGAAAGAGGCAGAGAGAGAGAGAGAGACAGAAGACAAGGAAAAAGAAACAAAGGCCATCAGCAAGGATAACCAGAACCCCCATCAGGACCAGAACACCCAGTACATTTTTCCTCAGTCACCACTGCCCTCTGGAACCTCCTCACCCAAAATATCCTGAACACCTTTCCCACAAGGCCCACCAGACTAATGAAAGCATCTCTGTGGCTATGAGAGGCGCCTTCAGGTTACAGTTATTCTCTCACCACACTATGCCTTTCTTCTATCTGGATAAGCAGAACAGTGCAGAGGGAGAAACACCGAGGCACAAAGCAACCTGCCCACTAGACACCTGCTCTCCCTGAGCAGCCAAAGTCTGGAGGCGCGGACGTAACCCGCCTCCTAGCTTCAAGGACCTGCCTTCCTACACCATAGCCTCCATCTTCCCTCCTTTTGTCCTTCAATTACCTTTACTTTGGAGTAAACTTAGACTTAGCATTCCCAGTACAGTGCAGAGTTCCCGTACTTTTCATCTAGCTGCCAGTTTTGACAACAGTTTGCATAACCATGGTATGTTTGTTAAAACTAGGAAACCAGAATTAGTACAATATTATTAAAAGTAAATTCTAGACTTTAGGTTTCATTAACACCCTCTTGCTGTTTGAGCATACCACATCACAAGTCTCCTCATTCTGCCCTCCTTTGTCCTTCTGCCTTTGCCCAGTGCATGCCGGGAGCTGGTGAGGCATACAGAAGAGATACTGGTCTAGAAGCAACAGTTTCGAGGGACCCCCAGAGAACTCAAGCCATGTTAGGACTGACAAAACAACAAAATCATTTGGCTTTTTATGATAGTATTTGTTTTTCTTTTTGGTTTTTCAAGACAGGATCTCTCTGTGTAGCCCTGGCTGTCCTGAACTCACTCTGTAGACCAGGCTGGTCTCGAACTCACAGAGATCCACCTGCCTCTGCCTCCTGAGTGCTGGGATTAAAGGCCTGCCCTTTAATCCATTTTACTTTTTAACCCTAAACTGATGCTGATTTGAGTACTGGTCTACAAGAGGTGCTTTAACTTTCATACCTGCTACAAATGTTCTTCCCACCCTAGGCCCTACATAGCAATCCCACCAACTGTCTAGTAGAGAAGACAAACCATCTGCACAGGTGACAGTAAGAACGGACTGCAAGAGTGGTGACCACGGAAGACCACAGCTGGCCTGGGACTGTGATGACCTTTTCTACAGGCTGGACAAAGCAGACAGACTAGCCACGATTATGCAACTGCTAGATAAAGAGCAGAAAGCTTCAAGTTCTAAGAAAATGACATGCTAGTGCTTGCAACCCTATCACTGTTAGGTGTCAAAGGCCTTGCTTCTGATGACAACTATCTTCATCAAAAGAGGGAACACATCTCTGGAGAAGTGACCTTAGCAGATGTAAACGTCAACAGCCTTTAACAGGACCTCCGGAACACTGGAACCCACCTGCTCTATCCCAGGAGTCTGCAATGGATTCTGAAGATCCATTTGCCATTCATCTTTTGGGATTATATATTATATATTGCATATACACCCAAAAGACCTAATAGCACTTGCCAAGAACACCAGCTAGTGCTTTGTAGTCAGCATAGTGGGTATGAGGCACTGTATACACCGCACAGAAGGAAATCGATTATTTCTCAGCACTGGGGCCTTAGCCCGAGACTCCAGCTGCTCTGGCCAACGGGAAAAAGGAAGCTCAAGGACTCAAAGTATCTGGCTTCCATAAGGTGCCTAAATATGATCTCATCCTGTGATTTCAAAACCAGTGGCGTGTTGGTGCATGATAATGTGCATATACCACCCAGCACTTGGGAGGTGAGGCAAGGAGGATTATTCTGAGTTCAAGGATAGTCTGGCTTACATAGCAAGAAGACTTTGTCACAGAATGAGAATGAGGGGCCTTTATAAACCCTGTCCAGAAGTCTGTTCATGGCCAGGTGGTGGTGGCACACGCCTTCAATCCCAGCATTCAAAGAAGAGGCAAGCAGATCTCTGTGAGTTCCAGGCCAGCCAGGGTTACAACAGAGAGACCTTGTCTTGGGGGGAAAAAAAAAGATCTCACAAAGGAGCAGCTGGTTAACTCTGCCACTCCCTCACCGTGCAGTCAAGGACAAGCGCACACATCTGAAGCTGTTAAGTTCAATTGCTCAACTGTAAATCAGGATGAGCGCAGGTACTTCTCAAGGCTGCTGTAGGGTTAAATAACGTAACCTGCAAAGGCCTTTCTACAATTGTAATGGAGTCACAAACATAAGACGGCATTATATTCAACTAGATCAACTTCCTTGCAGTAAAAACTCATCTTTTCCTTCTCTACCAAATACAGTACTGCACACACCATGGCACTGTCAGTGCGGCCTTGTTCCCACTAACAAGACTGAACGGTAACATCCAGATTCACTTTGTCTGCCATCACACTTTACAAGCTTTTCATACCTAAATAACATCCTCAGGCACAAAATCCCTCATATGATTAATACCACCCCGAAGATCTACACGCCCCCTTCCCTCATTTTAATTCTAGCTCACAATTTCTTCCTCTTCCCCTAGACCCTTTCTTCCTTTTTCCACAACCTGTAGCACCAGAGACCAATCATAATAAAACCTCAGAATTCCTCCTCTCTTCTTCTCCACACTGTCCCAAGCATCCAGTTTTCTAAGGCACAGGCAATAATTTGCCTGACCTAAACATCCCTGAGACCCCAGCATGCCTATTCTTGTGGCCACGCCTATCTCTGCTGGCAACACTCTCTGAAAACACACCAGGCCTGCTAGGCTTGGCTTTCACTCAGGTCCTCAAGGGAAATGGAGATGAAAGAGAAGGACGGCACTAGGGGCTGGGGAGAAACCACTTTTTATCGTGGAGTGCAAAGACACATCTCTGACAGGGCAATTCTCCCTGGCCACTAACAATCAATTCAGGTCAAGAAGCTGCCTGAAGCTGTCCAAACACGCTGCATTTCCCTGTGTAACATCCACCCTTGACCTGAGTGGTACAATCTGGTATCCACTTCATTCTCGTGACAGCAAAAGACAAGAAGCAGATACCAGCTGCTAAGGACATCCTCATTCAAAAGCCCGGATGATGCTGTGACTTCCCATCAGCTTAAAAGAGCTCCTCTGCTAGGCAGGGGCTTTAAAGGAAATCACTCGGAGCTCAGAAAATTAAATCAACATTGTATAAACCTAATTCTCTCAAGAAACTAATTCCAAGAGCCTCTGTGCTGCCTGCTGGCCCTGGAACATGGGGAGGGAGCTCTGGGGAGGAAACGAGAGAGGCTGGAGGGTTGGCACGCCAGTTTCACAGGCCGGAGCAACTAGCTAGACAGGTGGAGCTGAAACATCAAAGAACTTAGAAATAAGTTCCTCTAGTACTGGTAATGTGGGGCAGTCTAGAAGAATGAGGGTCCCTGAAGCAGCAGGGTTGGGGCAGCTGGCTCCTGGCCCTGTCACTGTAAAGGAAACCAGCTTTCTAGGAGAAGGTTAAAAAATGCTCTGACCCCCAAAGGGAATTCTAGAATAAAATTTTCCCTTTTGCTTTCTCCATCATTATGGAGGACCAATGTTCAGAGAAATGAGATGTAGTAGAGCAGAAAATCATTTTGCTCTACCGCTTCTAGAGAAAGGCCAAGCCTCACAATTACGATCCCACACAGAGCTTGTTCAGAGTAGCAGAAAGAGAAAATGACCCTGCTGAAATCACAGCTCTTTAGGGCCGGGCACACTTGGACACTCCTGGGACCAGGGAGCACTGAAGGACTCTATCCAGGGAATACAGAGCAAAACACATTGCTACCACACAGCAGGAACACACACACACTGAACAAATGGCAATCTCCGAGCTACTGAAGCTTAAGTCCACTCTGCATCACAAAATCTCACCCCATCAGAGTCCAGGGGATTTGTGAACATGCGATCAAACACGAAGTCCATGTTAGCCATCTTCATCGCTGCCCTGTAAGAAAGCAAGACGGAGGAGCACGGGTCAATCCCAGGGGCGCAGAAACTGAGGGCCAGATGAAAGGGAGGGGTGTGAGTAGGAAGGAGGGGAGTGCAGCAAACCTGTTAAGGAAGAAGACTCCTCGGATCATCTCATAGGGATTGGCTCTGGTGCGAGCTCGCCGCATCTCCTCCCCATCCAGGATGTCAAACACACTCTGCCCAAAGAGAAGGAGACTCTACAGTGAGCATCATCCCAGGCCCTCTGGGGTAAGCCCAGGGTCTCAAGGCTCCCTCCCTCCAAGGAACTGGAGATACAGCTCTGAAATACCTAGCTGTGTAACTCTGACAAATCGGTCAGTCACTCTGACCCTCAAAAATCACAAGGCAGCAGGTGCGTGGCTGTAGTTACGCGGTCAGGAGCACCTCTGCTACACAGATGCCCACTCTAGGTGCACTGCTAATCCTCAGCAGACTGCTTCCTCATGCCACCACCATGACCTTCCAAGGGAGTTAGGTCCTGGCATTCAGGCTCTCTTGACTGAGCCTAAACTTAAAAACAAGCCGGACAGTGGTGGCTCAGGCCTTTAATCCCAGCACTTGGAAGGCAGAGGCAGGTGGATCTCTGTGAGTTTCAAGGCCAGCCTGGTCTACACAGAGCAGGTTCTAGGATAGCCAGGACTACACAGAGAAATGCTGTGTTGAAAAACCAAAATAAATAAATAAATAAACTTATAAAAAACAAGACCAGGGTCCTGTGAGGACACTGACCACACACAGTAGGATCCTGCCTTCCCCTTAACTCTCAACTTTCTCTCTAGGACAGACATCCTTGTTTCACCTGAGATATATATGGTCACCTTACAGGTATATTCCTAACCCTTTATGTGCCAAAAATACAGCTTTGTGAGGTAGCCTTCATTCTTCTCCAGCCCACTTCCTCCTCTGAGTGTCCCAGGTGTGTGCTTCCTGACCTATAATCAGGCCAGAAGATGTAAGGGGGAGCTAGCACTTACCCAAGCGCTGCTACACACCCCAATTTCATTTAACACTCACAATCACCCAGAGAAGTACTTTCTCTGATTTTAGAGAGGAGACAAACTCAGAAACACCCAGGCTACTAGCCCAAGGTCACACAGCAAAAATACTGTAGAAATGAGGTTTAAATACTGATCTGTTTGATGCTAAAAAGTCATTCCAAGCTTCCACTTCACCAGGCCCCTTGAGTATTATCAGGACCGACACAGTGAGGTTGAGTTCCTTGCTGACGGCTGACCACATGGACAACGCAACAGTCCAAGGCCAGACAATTACCAGAAAAATACCACCTTGGACATATGCATCACGTGTACTTCCCATCTCCAGGAAAAAAGTTACATGTCACACCCCCACCAAAAAGAAAAAGCCCCAGTCACCTCACGCACAGGCTTCACACCTGGCCCGGTGCGGCCTTACCTTGCACTTCAGCATACTGTGAAGCAGCTCTTCCCCACAGAACTCTGTTTCATCCTCAATAACCATCTTTCTCTGTAGGGAGAAGAAAATCATAAACACGCACCGAGTGTGACAACATACTGGCAGAGCAGAGATTAGGGTTCTGAGTGCTCAGAGCAAAGGGGCTAAGTCCCTGCCGAGAAACACCAATCCCCGAGGGGGGAGGAAACAATCCCCAATCCCAGTGGCTGTGCTCCAGATGGCCAGGAGATGAAGCGGTCTGCTGGGAGCTCTGGGTAGATGCCATATGGTCACAGCACTCCCAAATGCTGAGGCTGGAGAGAGCACACAGGAAGGAGACACACAAGCTGTCTGCCCTAGAGCAGAAAGGCAGACGGCAGGGCTCTGCAGTGACAAGCCTGCCCTTCATCCAGGATCTCGCTCTGAGATGAGCAGAAAGAAATGCCTGATGCTGGGCATTGGCTTGGCAACTGTTCAGAACACAGGGCCCAACCAGCCCTCGCGTGCCGTCCCGTTAGCCCAGCCCGTCCAAGTACCACAACCTCACAAACAGCAGTCCAAAATGTTGTGGTCACAAAGGGCTTTAGTTTTTTTCCCCTATGGTGTGTGTGCGTGCCATCTCACTGAACTGGTGTCAAATTTTATACTTCTCAAAGTCACTGAGGGAGCTGAGAGTGTGTATATATATAGTTCAGTATGGAATGCTTGTCTAGTATGTTCAAGCTTAATCCCTAACCCTCAAAAAACAAAAAACCTCCCAAGAATTATTTTATGTATGAGTTAGATAGCAGTTTATTAAAAGATATCAAAGCTGAGATTTTTAAACATTTACTTCAAAAGAGTAATATGCTAAATTTGTTTTATTTAAAAGATACTTGTTTTCAAAACAAAGTTTAGTGAGCAGTGGTACTTTCCACTTCTGGGAATTTCTTCAGCGTGTGGCTGGATAAAAAGGAGGCCCGATTCCCTGCCTTGCTTTGCATGTCGGTCTCTGCTGCAGCGCAGGCACTGGCCTCTGGAAAACCTCAGGTGAAGAAAACCAGTGAAGGGCACAAAGTCAGTGTCGAGAAGTCTGCTCTGACTTCTGGGAGCTCCTGGCGTCACCCTGCTTCTAGAAACCAACCTGTTGGTGATCGTTCACCTCACTGTCATTTTCCAGAATGAGATCAAACAAATGCCTTTGCCGACAACGTCACAGGACAGGAATGGTGTCCTGTTACCCCCCGAGCGGTGCCTAGCAGTGAGCAGAGATGCACTGACTCGTGAAGAGCTGCTCCACAGGCATCCACAGGCGGGCGATGACCCACACTGTGTACTTTCAAGTTCCCTGCGCACACCCTGTGACACAGCCTCCACACCCTTCTAAAGCTGCGGTCAGCTTACACCAGAGTCAAGGGGACAGGCAGAAACCGGGGAACATTTTCATGAAATCCTACCTTCCCCACAACCATCCAATCGCTCATTTCCTGAGAGTCAGGAATCTCAGTGGTACATTCTGGAAACCAGGACACCTGCTCACAGGCACTGGGCTACAAACAAAAAAGGGGCAGAGAAGTTAGATGAGCTAGGCCTTTAATTGGGCCCCAGCTCACCCAGGTTTCCCCAAAACATTTCAGAGGGACTCAGACAGGCTGAGAAGGATCTAAACTGTGATGCTAAAAGCAAATGGTCAGACATGGAAAATGACGTTCAGCCCCTGAAGGTCAGCTCCAACTCTTTTTCTTTTTTTTTTTCCTTAAGTTTTTCAAAACAGGGCTTCTCTGTATAGCGCTGGCTGTCCTGGAACTCACTCTGTAGACCAGGCTGGCCTCGAACTCAGAGATCCACCTGCCTCTGCCTCTTGAGTGCTGGGATTAAAGGTGTGCGCCACCACCACCCGGATAGAAAATTTCTAACTCTTCAATGTTTGTTTCATTTGTTCCAGTATTATTTGATGAATATTTATTGTGTATAAGCACTCAAACTGCAGAATGAAGTAAGACAAGTCTTCGACCTAAGGCATTTAATAAGAAAAGGAATGAGGGCAGAGAAATAGCTAGGCAGTGTGACATGAACACAATTCTCTGAAAAGCTAAGACTTAATAGCACATTGCCTCACCTCCTAATGCCTTTCAACGTTATTCACAAAATAACCCAGAAACCAGTAAACTATCTCCCCCAGCGCTTGATTCTAGGAGAGCAGAAATTCATCTCTAAAGGCTGCTCCTCTTAACTTTTCAAATACTTTCCTGAAGAGACGTAAGCAGGGGTTCTTACATGCCGTGAACGAGCACCATTGTAGAGCTTTAAAGAGTTGATGCCTGGGCCACACTTTGAGGGCACATGGTTGCAATTAGTCTAAGCTGAGGACTGAATATATTTAAGTCTCCAAATAACTACAGTGAATCCAAGACTAAGTGCCACAGGGCTAGAAAAATACGGAATCTGAAACCTACTCAGGTGGCTAGCCTGCATGGCAGCTGAACAGACTGCTTCCCAAGCAAGAGATTCACCATTGCAAATTGAAGCAATGTGATTAAAGGTAATATTACATGCTCTGAAAGGCATAAAATGGTACCACAATGCAAGGTCTCCAGGGCAAACCAACCACCACCGAGACAGAAAAAGCTAAAAAGAAAAATCACTGAAGCCTTTGTGAATGATCTGGCAGTGAGTTACGGTCCCTTC
This sequence comes from Cricetomys ansorgei, assembly GCA_026225945.1. Taxonomy (NCBI): domain Eukaryota; kingdom Metazoa; phylum Chordata; class Mammalia; order Rodentia; family Nesomyidae; genus Cricetomys; species Cricetomys ansorgei. The sequence continues at coordinate 619,188 of JAMJFZ010002048.1, read as the reverse complement.
CCCACACCTCCACAGCTCCACCCTAACCCACACACTCAAGCACAAACGTTAACGATAAGCTGTACACCAGAAACTCATAGTACACTGGCCATTTCTTTGCTGAGTAAAAGCAGAACCAATCTCCTCACAGAGCCCGCACATTAAGACTACCCAGGGGGTGGATTTGCCTGAAAAGTCAAACCTTGAACTCTACATACCCTGAGCACTTTCCTTGCTGTGGCTCACCCAGCCTCATCTGCCTTAAAGAAGTGGCTACCAACTGACCGTGTAGCTAAACCCTTCTTTACCAGGCAGCTGTCTGAGAAAAATGAATTACGGCCAAAGTAACAGCAACAGCTTCACCACACAAAGAGGAGTTTTCAAACAGTCCTGGGATTAAAGGCGTGTGCCACCTCCACCCGGCAAGAAGACAGATTTTTACAATTAACTTGTAATTTTTACAATTACAAGTAATTCATACTTCAAATTTAACAAAGTATACTCAAGTTCTGCCCCTCTGAAAGGATCAGAACCTCTACGTACTTGTTTCCACACATGAAAATGAGGAAAACAGCCAGTACTTCTAAGGCAGAAGCCTCCAGGGAGTCACAGCTGTGACCCTAACCCTACCCCACGTCTCATCTGCCTCTGCTTTCTTCACAGCCACGCCACACAGCAAGCCCACCCGTGAGCCTGCTAGGTCAGGGCCCATCAGGATCTGAGACAATCTTAGATTTTCTTCACACATGGCTCACTGGCCTCCTTTCCCTGAGAGATCAGAGGCAGGGAACCCCAGCAGTGTCCCAGCACTCCGAGCCACACCTGCTCAACTAGTCTCTGTACAGAAGGTCAGACTGCCGCTGTTTCCCCTAACCCCAACTCTGTATTGCTAATGTCTCAGATTACTAACTTTCTCAGGTGCTTTTATTCTACCTACTTCAAATCCTGTGAGGAATAAGGTAAAAATAATAAGTAAATAGATCTATACATGAAAATTAATTCTAAAAAAGCCTCTTTTCAGCCTGTAGATATAGTTCAGTGATAAAGTGCTTTCCTGGTATGTGTGAGATCTAAAGTTTGATTCTCAACTCCGAAAAAAAAGTTTCTCCATCTTACAACAAATGCAATCAAGTAATGAACAATTAAGCAAAACAGTAAGAGGCCTGCACACAAGCGGACACCTGTTCAGGACCTGACGGCAAAACCTGTGTTTTGGGAGAACGTCAGAGGCTTGTAATCTGTCCCACACTCAAGGGGCAGCGGGTGCTCATTCGCCTGTTGAACCCTCCTAGCAGAGAGAGAACCCCCTAGCCTGTCGTTAAAGCCCACTAGGAATGCTCATTCCGCCCAGCTACTAAAGTCTTTATGTAGCCAGTCTTCGTTCCCTCATACTCTGCTAGTCTTAGTCGTAGAGAGCAGAAACAGACTGACATCTCTGCACGCGGCCTCGTATTCTCCTCACTCTGTCTTCGTCCGGGTTTCTGCTGCTGTGACAACACACCCAGACCAAAAGCAAGTGGGACTCAGGGTTTATTTCCCTCACACTTCCACATCGCAGTTCATCATCAGAGGAAGTCAGGGAGGAACAACAGGCAGGAACCTGGAGGCTGGAGCTCATGCAGAGGCTGTGCTGCCTAGTGACTTGCTCCTTGTGGCTTGCTCAGCCTGCTTCCTTTTCTCTTTTTCTTTCCTTTCCTCTTCCTTTCTTCCTTCCTTTCCTTTTCTTTCTTCTTCTTTTTCCGAGACAGGGTTTCTCTGTTGTAGCCCTGGCTGTCCTGGAACTCACTCTGTAGACCAGGCTGGCCTCCAACTCAAAGAGATCCGCCTGGCTCTGCCTCCCGAGCATTAGGATTAAAGAGGTGCACTACCATCGCCTGGCAGGATGTATTCTTGTAGCACCCACAACCACCAGCCTAGGAGTGGCACTAGCCACAGTGAGCTGGGCCTTCCCACATCAATCATCAATCAAGAAAATGTACCATAGGCTTATCTACAGGCTAATCTGGTGGAGGCAGTTTGTCAACTGAGGTTCCTTCTTCTAAAATGACTCTAGCTTGTGTCAAGTTGACATAAATCTAGCCAGTATACCTTCCATGGAAGTTGGCTAATTTTGAGCCCCTCTAACCACCCTGCTCAAACTGCCTCAAGGGTTCTAATTTGTTAAAAAGTGGTTTGAGAGTCACCCACTCAAAACACCAGTAGCTGTTCTGTTTCCTCCACCCTCACCAGTTACCTCTGGCTCATCCCGCCAATCCACATTCAGCTCCTGATCAAAGCCCTGCAGGGTCAGACCCAAACCACGCCGCCCTTTCTGATTGGAGGTCTCCACGATGTCCTTCCGACCCTGGCTGTATTTACCCAGTCCTTCACCTTCCCTGAAGCCCATCTTGGCCTGAAAAGGAACAAAGCACAATTAATTCAGTCAACTGACACTTGTTTACTCCCTGTCACAGGCCATACACTGTGATAAACCTGAGAAATATCGATGAGTGAGGCCTAAAGTTTGCCTTTTAGCCTACTGATGAAGAGAAGCATAAATAATTCACTGTGGGCCAGTAACTGTCTATTCTGCAGGTGAAAGTCCAGGGCAACCAGAAGTCAGATGAATGAGAAGGGACTGCGAGCTGTAATTAAAACCACCAAGAACACTTATTGCATCTCACTGGACATCTGGACAACTACCCCTACAGATAAAGGAGACGTGCAGTAGAGCTGATAGAGACAACTTCATTCAGGACACCCCAGCTTCAAGCAGTAGCTCTGACCTCACCCTTGGCCCAGGCGCAGGCCTCACCAGGCCAGGACAATGAGGGCCTGCAGGAACCTATTCAGTTAGGAGAGTAACTTCAAAGTCTGCTTCATGTAAAGCAGAGAGGGAGGACACTTTAAGGTCCTGGCACCGAAACTCCTCTTTGAATGTCCTATCTATATGCTCACACTAAACTTCGGAGTTACTAGACAAAGGTAAGACTGGAGAGATCAGGGATCCAAATCCCAAATCCCACAGATTCTTACCAAATCAAAAAATACCAATCCAGAGATCTAATTCCTCCTGGAGGTATTAGGACATTTTGAACATTCTGTAGAACTAGGTAGATTCTGTACAGCAGCCACAAGCCCTTTCCCCAGGTCAGGGGCTAAGTCACAGCTTTCCCATCTTCCACTTACCCAGGGTTTATAGGCTTCAAACTAGAATTCTGACCTATGACCTCAGCAGGAGCACATCTCATTCTGAAACTAATGCAACAAAATTACAGGAGCCAAGCATGACCCTGGTGAGGCTGGACAGGAGGCAAACACAGGCTTCTCTAAACTCTGTACAGCCCTTCAGTCTTACTGAGGAAAGTGAGCGGGTCCCCTTTCGTCTTGCACCTGTAGGTGCAAGGTGGGTGTGAAAGCTGCGAATGACAGGTGGGAGGCCACGCTACCTGCGTTTAGTTTTAGCCCCTAAGATCAACAGGCCTTGAGTCCTTTGTTTTGAGAGTGCTCACTAGACCACAACCAGCAGGAAGCTCCTTCACCTACATCCATACTCACTCATGATGGGCAAGAATCAGTGAGGACACTCAACTGTGGTCCAGTGCAGGGCAGGAGACGCTGGCACTTTCCTGGGTGACCCCAACACGACAGACATGTCTATTGAGAGGAGGCTACACTTTCTCTACTAAACTTCAGCGGCCAGAAAGCAGAACAATACAACCTAGCCTGTGCCCACTTGGGCCCGCCCTCAACACCAATACACTTGCCCTCTTTAGAACGCCATTCTAAGTAATGACGTACCATAAGCTTCTGGGAAACGCTATTATACATGGAATAGCGTGACGACGTCCCCTCCACGAGGGAATCTGCTTTGAAGGCATCTTTGAAAGCATCGGAGCAGGGCTGCTTCCCCTCAGTCTCACTGTCAGACTCGCTAAGGCTTGTAGTCGATGCTGGGAAAGGAAGGAGACGTGAGGTGAGTCTAGATCACAGTGTAGCCGCTCCATTCAGTGGAGTTCGAGCAACGACGCAGGGTCAAATCTCCTCTCCTCTTACCAGCTAGTTAGTTCTCTTTACATTCGCAGTCTTTCAAACTCACAAGCAAGAGTAGGTCTTCACTGAAGCTAAAGGAAGGGAAAAAGAGGAAAGAGCTAAAAGGGCAAGGGGAGAGACAGGGCAAGGGAGAAGAAAGAGGAGAGGAAAGGCTAGGGAAGAAAATGGAAGCCCCAGCAGGCCCAGCATTGAGCAGACAGTAAATGCTGCAGGAGGGCTGAAGCCTGAGCAGGCCAAGCCTTCCTCTCCACTGACCATCAACCTTGTCTAACTCAGCAGCAGCCAGAAGGATGGGCTATCTGTCCTTCATCAAAGCGGGACGCTTTCAGTCCGTGTGTTCACTTGGGACTCATTCATATTCACTGTTATGTGCTATTTACTGGAAGGCTACTTCGTCCAAATAATTTTATTCAGGAGAATAAAACTTATTTATTTATTCAGTTGTACTGTGATAAACACCAACATAACCTGGGGAGGAGAGGGTTTATTTCCTCTTAAAGCTTACTGTTCTTCAGGGAAGTCACGGCAGGAACTCAGGGGGACCTGGAGGCAGCACCTGAAGCAGAGACCACAGGGTGCTCCTCACCAGCTTGCTCTCCACACTTGCTCAGCTTCCTTTCTTACACACATAGCCCAGGACCCCCTGCTCAGGGACAGCACCACTCACAGTGGGCTGGACTATTAATCCCACCTCAATCATCAATCAGGAAAATACCCGCAAGCCAGTGTGACGGAGGCACTTTCCTAACCGAGAGCCCTTCTTTCCAGACGACCCTCGCTTGTGTCAAGCTGACAAAAACATAGCAAGCTCAATGACCACTTGTCAACTTGACCCACAAATACATCACTGGTCAACTGCAATCTTTCCTTTCTCATCTGCCCCTAAAATACCATGCTAATATTAATATCACAATGTAAAACAGAACTTTAAAAGTCTCAGTCTTAAAGTTGTAATGCTTAAAAGGTTCAGCCTCTTAAAAATATCCAAGGTCATAACAGGGGGCTTCTGTAAAGTCAGAGTAAGTTGTATACTTTCTACTCTAAAGGGAGGAACCAGGGAACAGTTACAATCTAACTAAAGCAAAACCAAAATTCAACAATGTGAAAAGTTCAGCTTGATGTCTGGGACCCACCCATGATCCTCTGGGCTCTAAATGGCCTAGGCAGCTGTTTCTCACAGCACATGAAGCTTGTCTCTTAGGCTCAGGGTCGCTCCTCTCCATTGCTGTCCTTCGTGGTCATCCCGGTGCCCTGGTGCCTCCAATAGCCTCTCCTGACCTTCAAAAGTGCCAAGCCTCAGCTGCTCTCATGACTCCTTCATGCCTTTAAAACCAGTGCCATGCAGAAGAATCTTCCACATTATCAAAGCCAAAATGAGTTTCAGCCTCAGTCACCTCTTGACCTCAGTTTGTGTGTGCTGACCCTGAGAAAATAACTCCCAGAAGATTTCACTTCAATGATGCTGGTCTCTTGTTAATCACAGATGATTCTCATCTCCAGCCAATCAGCATTAATTGTCCCAAGTAAAGCAAAGATTTAGTGGTGCTGACCCCTTCTGAATCAAAACTGAGATTTAGTCACAGCTAGCCAGAACTACAGATTCCTTTTTTGTTTTTGTTTTTCAAGCCAGGGTTTATCTGTTGTAGCTCTGGCTGTCCAGGAACTCACTCTGTAAACCAGGCTGGCCTTGAACTCACAGAGACCCGCCTGCCTCTGCCTCCTGAGTGCTGGGATCAAAGGTGTGCGCCACCACCGCCAGGCCCAGAACTACAGATTAATTCAGGTTTCACACAAATAACCAATGACTAGCATAGAGTCTTTAAGGACTCTGCAGACTTCGCTCTGAAACTTCACAAGCCAGTCTCCATAGTCTGCATTATCTTCCAGGCTCCCATGACAGCTCATTTAAGCTCTGAACACCTAACAGCTTTTCCAGCCCACAGTTCCAAACACCTCCACATCCTCCCCAAACCACACGGTCAGGTCAGCTGCAGCACACCTCATGAACTTGGTACCGAGTCCTGCTCAGCTTTGCTCTTCTACTGCTGTGATAAACGCGACAGAAAACTTGGGGAGGAAAAGGGTTTATCTCAAATCAGAGCTTACTGTCCTTCATGAACAGAGTCAAGACACGAACCGGAGCAGAGACCACCGGAGACTGCACACTGCTTACTGCCTGGCTCAGCTTGCTTTTCATGTAGGCCATGATCACCTGCCCAAGGGAATAGCCCACACCTGGCTGGGCCCGCCCACATCAATCCAATCAAGATGTGGTTCATCTGTACCACAGGTTTGCCTACAAACACGATGGGGGTGTTTTCTCAACTGAGGTTCCTTCCTTCCAGATGACCCTAGCTTGTGTCAAGTTGACATAAGAAACTAGTCAGCACAAGAGGTTTCTCAGACAAATCCACTTGAATCTGGAAATGTTCTCCAAAGTTTAATCATTTCCACTAAAAATGGTACAAATAGCAGCAAACTGGGAGAAACACAGAACAGGAAATAAAGGGGTGATGCCTGATCTGATCCAAGGTTTAACATCACTCCCAGGCAGCTGATCTCTGAGTTGGAAGTTAGCCTGGTCTACAGAGTGAGTTCCAGGACAGCCAGAGTTACAACAGAGAAACCCTGTCTCAGAGAGAGAGAAAGAGAGAGAGAGAGAAAGAGGTTGGACAGTGAGCCCATAGTAGAGCACACCTTGATCCCAGGACTCAGGAGGCAGAGGCAGGCAGATCTCTGAGGTCAAGGCCAGCCTGGTCTACAGAGTGAGTGCCAGGACAGCAAGAACTACACAATGAGACCCTGTCTCAAAAAATAAAGTAAGTCTGGACAGTGCTTAGCAGTGCACACATCTTATTAGTAACTGGCTACAGCTGGCAGTAACTGGAGATGGGCAGGGCAGGGACAGGAGGAGTCCTGGAGCTTATTAGCCAGCTAGTATAATTGAATCGATGAGCTCAAGGTTCAGTGAGAGTGCCTGTCTCAAAACGTAAGTGGAGAGTGACTGAGGAAGACATCCGAAGTGTGTCTTTCTCTGGCTTACACATGCTCACACACACACACAAGTTAGTGTAACTAGCACTAAGAGTTTCTTGCAAGGACTCACGAAAGCCTAAGAAAGACTTTCTGGAGACATCGAAACAGATCACCAAGAAGACTGTCAAAAAATAAAAGAAGGTAGAGTTGAGGCCCACTCCACAATAGGAATTCACATCTGGTGCATCTGGTACTATGACCCCAATCAAAGTCTGTGGCTGGGCAGGCCCTACCCGCTAGCGGAGAAGCTAAGTGCTGCAGTTACTCTAAATGGACACGCTGTGGCTATCAGATCCCCTTCTGATCACTGTTCATGCCCACAGATTAGAACTGCTGACAGCTTTAGCCAAAGAAGCTTTTTTGCAACGGTCAATGGTAATGGCAGAGGCCCAGATCGTAAGAACATACACTGCTCTTCCAGAAGACCAGAACTAGGTTCCCAGCACCCACAGAGAGCAGCTCACGAGAACTCCGGCTCCAAGACTCAGAGGAGCCTGCACTCACATGCATATAACCACACACAATGTTCTCAATCTTTTAAAATAATTTAAATGTTCAACCATAAATGAGAAAGTTCTGTCACTGCTTTCAATGCTCAGAGCATATCCTGGAAGAAGGGGCAGAAAGAAAGTAAGAGCCAGAGGAGGAGGGGAGAGGTGTGGAGCCCTGACTGGAGGCTGAGAGGCTGCTGTACTCTTGAACTCACAGCCCCTCAACATCTGTCAAAGGAGGCGGGGTTGTTCATGGGGCTGCTCCCTGAGGATTTATACACAGCTAATGGTTGGCGGGGGGGGGGGGGGGGGGGGGGGGGGGGGGGTGGTGAGACATTTCTTCAGCAGTGTAGCCACCGGTAAAGGGCCCGTAACTTCTGTAAAGAAACCCTCACCCATGAGCCTGTAATCCATCCTAAGGAAACACACTGGGAGTGTCTGTCTCTGTCATGGGGTCTCTCCATAAAAGCAGAAGGGAGGCTAGCTGGGATCAGGTGACATGGGAGGAAACTAAAGAGATTCACAGGGTGAAGGTGTGAATATGATCAAAACGCACTATATACACTGTAACGAAACTTACTATTATGTACAAATACATGCTTTTGAAAAAATTTTAAAGGGGAACTGGAGAGATGGCTGAGTGGTTAAGGGCTCTTGCTGCTCTTGCAAAGGACCCAGATTCAGTTTCGAGCACCAACATGGCAGCTCACAACCATCTGTAACTTCAGCTCCAAGAGATCTGACACCCTCCCTCTTCTGATCGCCGCAGGCACAAGGCACAGACATGGTATATATACATACATGTAGGTAAAACACTCACACACATAAAATCAAATCTTTTTAAAATTTTAAATAAGAACAACCACTGGGGGATGTAGCTGTTAGAGTGCTCAGCCAGCGTGCGTGAGGTCCTCGGGTCAAGGCTGGCAACAGGCTGGCAACAGGCAGATCAGGATCACCAGTATTAAGACAGCATCCCTAACTCTTCAGTGCTGAGGGAAAATATGTGTTGTTCCTCGCCCTTGCATTGTAATGGAGCTTTGACAGCAAAGATACATAAGACCAACGACCGTGACTATCCATCCATACATGCAAGCACTCACTGTGCTGAGTTAGAGCCAGTTGCTTGCCACGTGCTACCCCAAGGGACAGGATCACTCAGAGAGAGTAGGAACTTTGCCACAGTCAATGCGTGTCTCCAACACTCAGTGTGAGGCTTCCCATTAGTAGAAATTATTTAAATCAGCCAGGTGTCACCTTTTCTGAGGACCTCCCGAGTATTGGCTCAAGTTATTTCCTGGTACAAGAAGCCTCAAGAGAAGACAAAATATACCATACAAACAACCTGGCCTTGCTCAAACCACGACTTAGCCCAATGTCACTCCCAATAGTTTGAAATAGGATAGATTTAGCCAAGGCCAGTAAGACGGCTCGTCGGGTAAAGGCGTATGCTGTCAAGCCTGATGACCTCAACTCCAGCACTGAAACCCCAGTGGAGGGAGAGGACAACTCCCACATGCATGCCGTCACAAAGCCCCCACTAATACACTGCCATACAAAATAGATAAGTAGATGTAAGAAAAGTTAACAATTATAAAGAAATTTAAAAACTAGAGGGAATAAGAGACATGAGAGCTCAGAAGGTGGATATTGTTTACTCTATAAGACAACCGGGGCTGTTGGTACAGCCAAGTGGCAGAGCATCGCCTACCACACACAAGGCCCTGGACTGGATCCTCAAGTGCTTATTTAAAAAACAAAAACAAAAGACACAAAAACATCGTGTGTCTAGACCAGACAATTCCTTTGGTTTGGAATCTGTTCTATTAGAGGTTCATACTGAATAAAATAGAGCACTTCCTATGAAGAAATAACTGTCAGAGAACCTCAAGTTTTAACAATAAATGTGCTTTTTTTTTTTTTTAAAGAATATAGCATTTTGCAAAAGAAAGACAAGACCATTAATGTGGGACCAAAAAAAAAAAAAAAAAGCCCTAAGGAAATACTCAAAACTGTATTTTCTATACCATACAGCAAGAAAGAAATTTAGTTTAATAGACATGAAATCTGCCCCTTCCTATCAAGATGGCTACCCAATTTCCTTAATAAGGAAGTATCTTGCTTATAACCGCCAATGTAGCACATGTCATAGTGGCAGAGAGTGCTACTCAGAAGGAAAGAGCCAGAACATTAACAATAAGTAACCATGGAAACTGAGAGGTAAGGCGATATTTATTTTTTGTTTTGCGCTTGTCTGCAAAAGACTGGGATGGGGGAAACACACACACACACAAAATGTAGCTATTAAGAATTACCATTCCAAGAACTGAGAAGAGATTGGTTCCTTTCCAGAGAAATCAACAGGCAGCAGCTCTGAGAGGCTCAAGAGGCTCCCCAGGCTGCGCGAGAGCTCTGCAGAGAGCCGCCTGTAAGCAAGGGTACCTACACCATACGAAGTACAGGTGCAGATTCTCTTCTCTAAGCTGCCTCCATTCCTTAGGCCTGCACTGCTCAGCACTGAAGCCAGGAATGTGCCCGATGGCCCTTTGGAAGTTCTAGTGAGACGGGTTAGTTAGAATCTGCAATGCTGTGCCAGTTCTTATTCTCTGACTAGCCTTGTGGACAGGCACAGGCCTACCCTGAAAGCATCAGAGCCTACGTACAATCCTGCATCCTTCTGAGAGGCGGGTGTGCTTGCGCCAGCTCTAGGGAGCCAGCAGGCTGTCAGACTCCCCTGAGGAGACAGCAGTGACAGTGCTGTAGCACACATCCCACTGCCAGACATGCAGGGCTCTCCCCACCCGTAGCTCTCTGAAATAAACGCATGTTTTCTTTTCCTTTCATATCTTTGGGCAAAAAATGACAGGGTAAGTCAAATTTAGGGGGAAAAGTCACTAGGCAAATTTATGCTGACTAGGTACCAGCACCAGACTCTGCACAAAAATCTTTCCAATCCATCCCTCTTCCCAGGGTTCTAACCACTGCACAGACCTGCACTTGCAGACTCTTAGAGTAAGGGCAACGGCAGCTGAAAGCAGCATAATTCCTAGCGAGACAAAGAAGTGAATATGAAAAAGCTAACAAGCCTTATTTCTCTCTTTTATCCATGTACATAAAGCCAATTCTCAGCTTGGCATGATTTAAGAGGATGTTTCATAGACTTCCTAATGTCCAAAGGCTGCAGCAGCTACTACTTATTTTTATCCCCTAGGCTCTGGGGCCACTCTTTTCAGACGAAATAGAGAACTGTCATGGCTGTGGCAAAACTGAAGGAGAGGCTTTGCTTCCTTAGACTAGTAAAAATGCAGCAAACACTGCGCAGAGAATTTAGTAACGCAGATATTCACTAACAGGACTAGTAAGGTCAGTCTATTAAAGTCATTAGTTTCATTAAGAACTTGCCAAACGCCTGGAGGATGTCCAGGTGCCTTTGGGATGCCCTTGTGCCCAAGTGAGGTCCTGGTGCTTATGGGATGTTTGGGTACCTGCATCCTGCAGGAAGCCCTGGTCTGATGTCTGAGTGTCTGCACGTTGGTCCAGTGCCTGCATGAAGCCAGGGCATCTGCAGGATGCCCTGGTGCCTGTGGGAAGCCCTGATGCCTGTGGTATGATGGGGTGTCTGCAGGATGGCTGGGTGCCTGAGTGGTGTCCAGGTGTCTGTGTGATGTCTGGGCATCTGCAGGATGCCCTAGTGACTATGGGACATCCTGGTGCATCTAAGAGGTCTGGGCACATGTGGGATGCCCTAATGCATGTGGGAGGTCCTGGTGCCTGCAGGAGGCCCTGATCCCTGCAGGATGTTGTGAGGCCTGAGGGATGCCCTGATGCTTGCAGAGTATCAGGGTGCCTGCTGGAGGCTTGGTGCCTGCAGATTTGGGCAGTACGGCTCAACTTCCGGTTGAACTTTGTCATGCGTGGTCTCAGGCTGGTAGAGGCCAGGTAAATGTCTATGATCAGAGATCATGGTGATGCCAGTGATCCATGCTCCTGGCGCACAAGCTTGACTTAATTTTCTTTTATTTGCTCTTTTTTTTTTTTTTTAAGAGCACAGGGGTGAAAGGATAAAACAGGGAGGGATGGGAAGTGGGAAAGGGGTGTTAATGAGATACAGTATATGAGTCTCAAATTATTAATAAAAGTATTATATATTTAAAAAAAAGACCTTGCCAAAGCTGGGTGATATCCCCATTTACCTCCCAAGGAGCTTCCTGCTAAGATCTACCAGAAAGCTCAAAACATTATTAAGGGTTTTCATTTAGGATTTCTTTCCTACACGACAGAAATCATTACTAAGTCATTTTTAAAAACACTGACTTTAATAAAAGAACAGGTTTCCTAGCTGTTGGTAAAACTGTCTACATGGCAATAGAGCAGTAGGACAAACACATCAAGGTGAAAAATGTAGGTGTTAACACAAGGAGAGGCAGCTCCAACCAATCCTGGCCAAGGTGAGCAGCAACAGGAACAGAAAAAATTATGAATTTTAATAAACATCACACCCTACCTAACAACTGTTGGGGGTTACAGTCACTCTGGCTTAAAGATGCCATTTCTCCTTCATGCCAAACAAATACTAATTCATTAGAGCAATTTAAACAGATACCGATAAAAGCAGTTTTTGATGAAGGTCATGAATCTGGACTGACATGAAAGCAATGGTGTCTATTTAGGGAGGAATTAAGCCTGGTGAGGGAAAGGTGCTTTTAAAGTGGTGCTGGTGAAGGAGCTTTGCAACTTCCAAACAACCTCCTACAAGATCATGAGCCCACAGTGCATGCACAGCTAAAGAGAAAAGGAAATGGTCTTAAGATCTAGACCAGTTTTCCTGTAAGAAACAACTAAAAAGAACAAAATGCCATCTACCTTCAAAAAAGGTTATTTAACTGTAAATTTCTAGATGTTTATTTACACTTGAAAATATTTTCATACTGAAAACTCCTCTCAGAACACCTGGAAGAGCATGATGCCAAGGTGACCATGATAACATCCCTTTCCTCTCTGCCCTGGCTAAGTGTCAAGCTGCTGAGCTGGCAATGTATCTACTGTGTGAATAACATAAAACAAACAAACTGATTAGATCTGCTAATGAATCATCACATCGATCTAGCAAAGGAAGAAAACAAGGTCCAGATAGGAATAGTCACTACTATTTTTCTATTTTCTGATTGTCCCCAAAGGGCATTTCTCAACCATCCAGCTGGGCAGTGTGTGTGGGCAGAGGCAGCTGGAGGGAACAGAAACACCTCTGCTGTAACTCAACAGCCTGGAGAGGAGAACTATACAGGCAATCCAGAGACACACAATCTCTGACAAGACGGCAAACTTCTCAGAGCACACTGTCCAGGAGGTGCCTAAGAAGAGCTGACACAGAACACAGCTGACAAGATGGAGAAGGGATGGGAAAGTTAAAGCATCCTTAGAAAGCTGACACTATGGCCTTTTCTCAGTACTGTCCAGTAATTGTGTACCAAGCATCTGCTCCACGGCCAGGCACGGCAGGGGGAGCGGGAACCATGAGAGGTTGCCCTTTTCCTACAGTAAATTAACCAGGAAATATGTAGCTATATTGGTGTGCCTCTGCCTCGTTTTTTGTAACTGAAAGGAAACCAATTGGCCTATTGTCAGACACATGAAGAGACTGGCCAGCTCCAAATCTCCACTCTATACACAAAACAACAACAACCAATCCTAACTGAGTCATGAAGCAACTTCCAGAAAAGGTTAAAGCTATTTCGTAAAATTAAAGGAGTGTGCCAGGCCGGTAATCACACTTCACAGTCATATTTTTAAAAGCTTAAAATGTCAATCAGACTAGTTTCCTTAAAGGAGCCTCACCTTTATATATTCACCATCTTCACCCGAGAGCTGTCCTCTCATTTTTTTTAAAGATGTTACTCAAAAGGAAGAGTCCCCAGATCCACTTAGTACTAGATACTCCCCAAACACGCCCTCCCTTGTCTCTCCTAGGCCTCTCCATACCCAAGGAGACCTTTGCACCAGAATCTTTTTTTCTCTCCATTTAGTGACCCTGGTCACAAACAGACTTTCTCTTCTACCCTAAAATCCACTCATACTTTTTATAATTGTTTTTAGACAGGTTCCACACTCCACTGCTGGAACTGGTCTCTAGCTCATCATCTCAAGCAAGCTCTCTGGTGTCAGCCTCCCAAATAGCCAGGAGCCATGCATAGGTGGCATGCTCAACACCACTGAGACTTTGAAGGCACCCATTACTTCCACACACAAGGTCATGGGAGTCTCTGCCCAGCCTAGATCACCCCTGCGCCAAAGCTACATCAGGCTCACCACCTGTCAAGCTTTTCTCTGGACCAGCTTCACTGTAACAGCTCGAGTGTAAATGTCCTTCTGTAGCTGAAGATTCAGGGCAAAGGTTGTTTATTCTTTTGTCTAATTCAGTCACCGGTTCTAGTTCTGGGGCCCCAGAGCTTTTCAGCCTCTGTACAATCTAGTCTTAAGCCTAGAACTGGAAGGCTTCAACCTCCTTACAACCTAGAACATTTAAGCTTCCAAGGTTTACTGCTGACTGAGCCACTCTGACTAGCTCCTTCTGAACTCAGAGCTGTACTGAACTCAACTGACTCTTCTGGTTCAACTCACCACTTACTTGTTGTTCTGGCTCCAGGCTGACTGGTGCAAACTGACCTTCTGAGCCAGCTGTTTTTGACCAAACTCTTCTGATTTTGGCAGACTCTGGATGACTCCCAAAACGTCTCTGACTGACCTGTTCTGCTCCCCTTCAAACTGACTCACTCTTCCCACCTGATACTGACTGCTGCTGAACTGCCTCTGTGTCTCTGCCCCAGACTCCTCTTTTTGCCTCTATGTCTTATACCTCTCTGAGCTCTCACTGCTCCATACTGCTTCAGCCAGCCTCTCTGCTTCTCTTATCCTCAGTCAGACCACTTCACGGTTTCTCTGTCTTGCCCTCTCTCTGCCTCTTATCCTGACTCTCTGAGCTGAGAGCCTGCTTTTATATTGTGAGCCTTCAGCGCCTCATTCTGCTAACTCTTCCTATAATTATATCACTTTACCTGCCCTTCACTCTGATTCATCTCAGACATCACTTCCTGTCTGACATTGACTCCTTCTGAGCTCTGCTTCCTGTCTCCTAAGTGCTGGGATTAAAGGCATGCACCACCACTGTCTTCTGAATACTGGGCTTAAACGTGTGTACCAACATTCTTTCTACTGCCAGATTAAAGATTAAATACTCTGCCAGGTGGTGGTGGCACATGCCTTTAATCCCAGCACTCTGGAGGCAGGGGCAGGCGGATTTCTGTGAGTTTCAGAATACTCTGGTCTGAGCCTACCACTAATAAACTCTATTTCCTATCACATCCTTTTAGTCAACAATCTGTTTCATTCCAGTTTACCAGAGATCACACAGAGGATGCAAAATGTAAGCCTGCTTGTGTACAGGGTTGAATAGAGTGTCTTCCTCCAAAATTCCTGTCATCTATAAACTGGGGAGAGATCTTATTTGGAGATAGGGTCTTCACAGATATAACCAAGTTAAAATATGGTAACACTATTAATTCCTAAACAATGACTGCCATCGTCCTCATAGGGGAATGTGGACACAGACACAAGAAGGCAGAGGCAGAAACCAGAGACACACTACCACTAGAGCCAAACAGTACCAAGGGCTGTAGTGAGCCAGCAGACATTATGGAAGTAAGGGGTCTTCTCATAAGGAGCTGCAGCCCTGCTGACAACCTGGTCGAGATGGTGAGTCACCAGGAGTTTGAGAACAGAATTCTGCTGTAAGCATGCAGGAGATAGCTTGAGCAGCTCTCAGAAATGACTGGAAGCTGTGTGTAGTGACAAACACATTCAATCCCAGCACTCAGGAGGCAGAGGCAGGTGGATCCCCGTGAGTTCGAGGCCAGCCTGGTCTACAGAGTGAGTTTCAGGACAGCCAGAGTTACACAGTGAGACCCATCTCAAAAGAAAAAAGAAAAGGAAAAGGAAAAAAAAGAGAGAGAGGGAGGGAGGGAGGAAGGGAAGAAGGGAGGAAGGGAGGGAGGAAGGGCGGTAAAAGAAAAAAGAAATGAATAGAGCTGGCTTGTCAAAGTTAACACAAACAGAATGATTCTAATTTCCTGGTATAAAGTGAATTAAGACACTGAATATCCACAATGTTAAAAGAGGCAAAGCAAAATATCTTTCAACCAGACCAACCAAATCTTTGAGCTGAACACAAACAGCAAGCAGAGTGAAGCTCCACCACAGCTGGGTGTTCCTGTCTACAGCTGCTGAAGGAACTGAGAAAACTGTATGCGAGGGCCCGAGTCACACCAGGCAGCTGCGCCGTACTCCACACCGGAGCCACAGAATCATTAAAAGCACAGCACTCAACACTTACCACTTCTTCCTCTTGGCTAAGGCAGTGAGTGTCACTTGCTGAAGGAGCAGGACCAGAGCTAAGGCAGCTCCAGAACCACCCACCACCCCCATTTTTAAAATTTAAAACAACTTTCTCTACTCTTAGAACAGGAGCAGAATGGAAGAGTCTGTATAGCTACCGTCTTTCTGTTAAATCTGCTAATTTTGCCTAAGGGGAAATGAACTATATTCTCCTCAAAGCACTACGGATTCAAACAACCAAATGGCCAGTGGCCTCAGATCACACAGGCCAGCATACCTTTCGCTGCATGATTGACAGAGGGAGGCTCGTCATCAGATGTGGAACTGAGGTGCCGGGCAAGCTCGCCAATTCGTTTCTGTTTCTTGAGGGGAGCAGTGCATTCTGGCTCGGTTCTCCTCTTCATTGTGACTGCAACCATAAATCCCATCAGTCAACTCCTGGGTTAGAACTACCGAGAGTGAAGGAAGGATCCCTAAGTGTCCATAGCCATCCTCTGGATGGGACTGGGCCGCACCAAGCGTCTCCTAGTGCCAGCACCCGAACAGCCTCTCCTCCAAGTAAGGTCTAGGAAGGAGGCTAGCCAAGCATGTTGCTCAGTAACGACGGTTAGTTCTACTAGGAAACAAGGTGATCTCAGACACGGATACCAAAAGGTTACACATTAACTCAACGAGCCACAGAGGTTTCCAGAGGGCCTCTGAGTACTTGTTATTCTACACATCTGAGACGATACTGGCTAATCGTGACAATGTATACTGGAAACAAATTATGAAAGCCATCAGTATTTCCAAGGTCCACCACAGAATGATTTTTCATTATTTTTGCCAGAAAAATTAAGATATTAATGACAAAAATGCTGGGATTTGGTTTATCACGTTTTGAAATGTGCAGTCAAAGTGTAAGGCTTGGAAGCACAAGTTACAACCAAGAGCGAGAAAGTGGGGCGACAGTGCAGGACCCAGATACAAAGACACTTTTTCCCTTTTTTTTTTTTCTGACATTAATTTTAAGAATAAGAATCCACCTAGAGAATAGGGAATGGAGTGCTGGGTGTGGCTGGCATGTGCCGGTGTCTCACCACTTCGATAATCTGCAGAGAGAACCTGGACCAAAACACCAAGGGCTTGAGGTTGTAGCTCACCAAGGGTCCCTTGTCTTGCGTGTGCAAGGCCCTGCGTTCCAGCCCAGCATTGAAAGGGAGAAATAAAAGAACGGGAAGCAGCAAGTACCATGATGGCCATGAGCAGGTATGAGAAAAAAGGCATAAAGTTAAAAAAAGGGGCGCGGTGGTGCCTAATGCCTCTCAATCCCAGCACTCGGGAAACAGAGGCAGGTGGATCTCTGTGAGTTTGAGGCCAGCCTGGTCGAGTGAGTTCCAGGACAGCCAGAGTTACATTATTTATTTATATATATATATATATATATATATATATGATGAAATGATTATGAGATCTTTAAGGAAAGTAGTGTATTCATACAGAGAACTCAGAAAAAAAACAGTTAAAAGTTAGAGGTACTCTGGCAGCGTTGGGGAGTGGGGACGCAGGATACTAGCACGGACTTCTATGTCATGTGAGCCAGACACGGGGGGTTTTAAGATCATGCTTTCACTGTGTATTGACTACTCCATATTATCTATCATGCGAAAATTAGAGCCACTTCAAATTATTTCAAAACATTTGTTGGGGGGGGAGCAAAGAAAGAATGGGATTCTAGCATCAGCAGCCGAATAAAATAATGGGAGTTTGAAGGGAATCAGTGATCCCTCCCCAAAACCTCGCAAAAGCCTGGATCACGTATCCGCGTATTTCCAGCCCAAAGTCGAACTGGTGGACCCAATATACAATCATCCCTTTCTTAAGTGACATAGCGCCTATTCGAGGAAAGCAGGAAGACCAGGAGACTGAGCAAAGGCAAAGAAGGCCTCACCGGGCCACATTTCACGTGACATTACAGACAGCCCGAGAAGGCCCACAGGTGAACCGCTGGAAAGCTCATCACTGAGCCTTCCACCTGGCCACAGCACGCGAAACGGGTCTCCTTGAACTCTTAAACCGTCCTGGGGGAGGGGGAGAGGGAGCTGGGGAGGCTGGGGGAGCTGGGGGAGCACGGGGAACTCAGTGTGGACCGCGCCGGCCCGGGACAGGTGCGAACGTCTGCTCCGCCACAGCGCCTGCGGTTGGGGCCTTGCAGGGGGATCCGGCGGCCAGGCCAAGGCCACGGAGCTCCACCCGCTGCGGGGTTCCGACGCCCTCTGCAGCCCCCGCGCCCGAGCCTGGCCTCCGCACGGTCTCCCGTACGCAGAGGGGAGGACTGGGACCGCCATCTCCCCGGGCCGAGCTTCTCGTCGGGGGGCGTCGGGGACGTGAGACTGTGCGCAGCGACCGGCGAGCAGCGGCGGCCCCCGCTCCCGAGGCGGCCGGGGAGGGAGGGAGGGAGGGAGGGCAAGAGCGGAGAGAAGCTATCAGAAGGCGGGCAGAGTCGCCGCCCGGGGTGGGGGGGAGGAAGCTGCGCCCGCGCGCCCGCCCGCTCGCTCCCCCCGGGCTGCGCGCCGGCACTCACGCTGAGAGGACCGGGGCGAGCTGCCGGCGAGCGGAGACGAGGGCTCGGGCCTCCGCCGTCGCCGCCGAGCCGGGCCCTGCAACCTCCTCCTCCCTCACTTTCGTTTTCTCGCAGGGCCGTCGGGCTGCGCGGTCGCGCTCAGGTCCCGCCCCGCGGGCGGCGCCGCCTGATGGCGTCACGCGTCGTCGGGCCCCGCCCCCGCCGGGTTCAGGCTTGGCCTCTGGGGGAAAAACCCTGGCGGCGAGGCGCCTGCGCGGAAGGGCGGACCGGGAAGGGATGGAAAAAACAGACGTCACGAACGTAACCCAGTTTCCTCTCCTGCTCTAGAGAAGGGAGATCAGTTTACCTCGTCTTGTTACGAGGCACCTGACGAGAGAAACTCCCGAGATGCCTGATCAAATCATATGGAGTCTTATTTATTACCACCGGCTGGGCTGTCCCAAGCAGAAGAGCCGGCAGCAGCCTCGACTTCCCAGTTTGTCGGAGATTTTAAAGACAAGGACGGAAACTGTGATGTTTATGGAAAGGCTGCTCCGGACAGCTGCAGCAAGCGAACGTTGTTTACCGAAGCGGAGAGATAGCGCTTAAAGGGTAGGGCAGTTAGCCTGTAGGTCAGAGTCACGCTGTAGGAGAGACCAGTTTACCTTAGGAATTTATGGCAGGTCCAGAGACAGTTTACTGTAGGAATTTACGGCTGATCTAAGTGACCAGAGACCAGTTTTTACCCCATGAAAGTATTTTTAGGAATGGTTTCACGAGGTGGCGTGACTGCAGTTCAATAGCTCATTACAATCTTGTCTCCGTTGTAAAGAATAAGAACAAAGTGAGAAGCTGTACGCTGGCTTCCGACAGAGGCCTATGTTCCCGTTGCATAGGACACACTTAACAAGGACAGTGGACTAGGAGTAACTCAGTGTCAACACTGCTTGCCTGGTATACACCAGGCGCTAGGTTCGATTCCCAATACCTCAGACAAAAACAAGGAATGGCATCTGACCATACAGACACAGATGGATGGGCTGTCGTCTCTAACCCCCCCTTCCCATTTTCAGACTAATATAACTTGGCTGGACATTCTCAGCTGTGTCTGTCTCTTAAGCCCCATTCATTCAAATGCCACCATGTATTCTCCCATGCTTTGTGTAAAGGATTTTACATGTATGAGTGCACCAGGTGCCTGCAGTGCCTGTGTAGGCCAGAAGAGGGCGTCAGATTCCCCCCGGATCTGGAATTACAGTTGGTTGTGGGTGCTGGGAATTGAACCCAGGTCCTCTGGAAGAGCGAGTGCTCTTAACCCCTAAGCCATCTCTCCAGCCCTTTGGTAATTTCCAGATTAGGGAGCCTGTCTCCAGTCGAGATGTTTCTAATTCATTCTCCTTGAAAGTGGTCTGGTTTTGTGTTTGCATTATTTTGTGTGACCCTATCCCAACCCACCAGTGATTAAAGCCTGCCAGTGACTTCCCACTGCTATCAGGATGGATGCTAAAGTTCTCTGGGTGGCCTCCACGCCCCAAGTGGTGTTCTACTAGTACCCCCCCTTCTCATCCTCTTGGTCTTTCTCAAAAACAGTGTGTCTCTGAGGGTTCCTCTCCCTGCCTGGACTGTTCTGTGTCTAAATGCTAAAGCCCACACACCCACAGGTCTGGGTTTAGCTCTCTCTGGAAACCTTTCCTGACTTCACAAGAGTAGTTAGCACCACCTCCATTTAGGAAAACTAGTGGGCATTGGATCTCTCCTTCCATCACATGGCTCTCAAAAGATTCTCAGGGTTGGGAGCAAGGCCATTACCCTCTGAGCCGCCTCTCAGACCCTTGAAGAATCTTAGAATGAATAGAAAGTCGCTGTCAGTAGAGAAACAGAAGAAACAAAAATAAAGATTGAGAAATCAATCACTGAAAAACACAGTAACTGCTTGATTTGTGATGGGACACGTCTTTAAACCCAGCGTTTGGGAGACAGAGGCAGGCTGATCTCTGAGTTTGAGTCCAGCCTGATCTACATAGTTGAGTTCCAGGCCAACCAGGGAGACCCTGTCTCAAAAAATAATATGAGAGAGAAAGAAAGGAAAGGAAATAGTATTAAAGACTGTTTCAGAAGATGGGCTCAATAGCAGAAGATGATATAGGAGTCACAGGACTTGAAGATTCAGTCAGTGAAGGGTATTGTTAAAAAAAAAAAAAAAAAACTATGTCGGGAGCTGGGGAAAGGCTCAGGGGTAAGGACACTTGCCCGCCAGTGTCAGAACCTGCATTTGGATCCCAAGCACCCACTAAAGAGACACGTGGTGTGGCCAGGCACACCTGTGAACCTCAGTTCTGTGGGGATCTGGGGCAGGTGGGGACAGGAGGGTGATGGGCACAAGAGCAGCAAGTGCACTTAACTGCTGGGCCATCTCTCCAGGCCTGACGTTTAGTGTTTGTTTCAGTGGTCCTAAATGGGGACATCTTCATTAGTAAATTAAAAAATAACACTGTTGGAGGTAGAATTAAAACTTCTAGGTAACTTTTTTTTAATCAAAGCAAGAATATCCCTCTCTTAATACAGTAATTCTCCAGGATCTTTGTAGGGCAGTTGTATTTTTCTCTGAAGATTAAGAATTCATCATCAGTTAAGTCAATATCTTTTAGAACTTTGACTCGAATACTTTCTGTAAGAAATGGATCGCATAACTACGATTCAACTCAGAAGCCATCGAGGTGGAAGGGCTTTGAAAGACTTCTGAAGTGTTCCTGATATTTCCAGAATTTTTTCAAAGGAAATGCCAGAGCTGTACATTAAAAAAGTATACCCTCCAGCTCCTTCCCTATCGACCACTTGGCTGAGAATGTTTTAATATTTTTCAGTAGCATCCATAATCTTGACTTCATAACATTGAGTTTGAAAGGTTCCACTTGTTCTCATGGTCAAAGGAATCTTCCAGGCAAGCAGGCAAGCCGACACATCAATGAAATTCCTTTCCTAATAACGTCCGTGGAGTGAATTTTCTTTTTCTTTCATTCTTTTTTATTTCAGTTAAAGTAAGTATTTCTGCCTTTAGCTTGGAAAAGTGCTTCAAAACATATTTTTACGAAGGATTGCAGACTTCTGCGTGGTACAAAAGCAATTCGTGTTTTCTTCTAGTATCTTTCAAAAACTGTTTAAAATGTGTTTGCTTGACTCGGAACCCTCTTTGTTGATGACATTGTTTAAGGCTGTTGACAAAACTTCTTTTACTGGCTTGTTAGAAAAATCTTTGTTGGTGCACGTCTGTGAAAAAATGTATGGGTGTATGTGTGTATATATATATCTATGTGTATGTGTGTGTGTATGTGTGTGCGCATATGTACACATATATAAACACATATAATGATGCCAATGTGAAATGGCTTTCTCATTAAAATAATAAGGCCAGATGCATCCTCCATTGCCAGGCCAGCAGCAGTCCCATCTGTGCAGGGTGGCAAGGGTTTCTTTCCAACATTTATTTGGCAGGAAAAAAAAAAATCCTTTTTACTATTTCCAAACCGGTTCAAAGCCTTTGTAGTTTACAAAAGGAAATGCACAAAATAGGAATTCTTTGATGGCTTTGGTGTGCACACAAGAAAGGAGAGAGCTGACTACATAAAGAGATGTCTGTCAGAACTCCCATCTTACTGAGATACCCTTTCAAGACTGGGAGATGTGATATACACTTTCAGTTTTGCTGGCATCAAATTTCAATTAAAAATTAATTTACATACTCTTACAACACACACACACACCCCTCTGGCTTTGTCTGTTTTTTTGAGACAGGGTTTCTCTGTATAGCTCTGGGTTGGCCTCGAACTCAGAAATCTGCCTGCCTCTGCCTCCACAGTACTGAGATTAAAGGCATGTGCCACCACACCTGGTTCAGGGACTTTTCTCTATTAACATTCAATAATAGGAATGAAACAATGTAACACACGATTTTTATCATTCCTCTTTTCATGGATATTTTGTTTTAAATTGGGGTCATAAAAAACAAACAAACCGGGCGGTAGTGGGTACAATAGAGAAACCCTATCTCAAAAAACAATACAAAACAAAAAATCAAACAAAAAGCACCCATGCCAGGCTTAGTTGGCCTTAAATCCCAGGAGGCAGAGGCAGGTGAATCTCTGTGAGTTAGAGGCCAGCCTGATCTACCCAGAGAGTTCCAAGTCAGGGCTACATAGAGACTTTGTCTCAAACAAAACTATACAGGAGTATACACCTTTAATGGCTTTCATGGGGCGAGGAGGGGGAACACAGACACAACACACAACAGAGGCAGAGTGGATTCCAGGTCAGACAGGGAGATCCTGTTCAATAAAAAATAAATAATGCACATAAAGTGAAGGCAAAACACAACTTTGATTCTACTTTTTTAATTTTGAAATTACTTCAGTTAAGAAAAAAGGTTAAGCCATTTTATCATTTGTTTTGTTTTGTTTATTTGACAGGGATTCTCTGTTGTAGCTCTGGCTGTCCTACAACTCACTACGTAGACCAGGCTGGCCCCGAACTCACTGAGATCCACCTGCCTCTGCCTCCCGAGTGCTGGGATGCGCCATCTCGCCTGGCTATCTTTTTCTTTCTCTATATAATCATATCAATCTCTTACAGTTTTCTGTATTATTGTGTTTATTTTTCTATGTAAGCATATATTGGTTTTCTAAATAATTTGAGGTTGTGGGCAAAATGCCTTTTTAATCCCAAAATACTAAAGTGTTTGTATCATAAAGACAAGGATACTCCTATTACTTACCCTTAATTATCAAAACAAGTTAACATTAATATGATCCAGTAATCCATAAACTTTTTTTTATCGTTACCAGTTGTCTCATAATGCTCTTTGTAAAAAAAAAAAAAAAAAAAAAAGGTTTTCTAATCCTGGGACCAAGGCACATTTGCCAACTATACAGATGGATCTTAAATGCTAACTCAAACCAAAAGAAAATGGCTGCAGAGGATACAGCCTTGTGCAGAATTGAAGCAAGACTGAACCAGGCTCCGCATACACCAGAAACGGGTTTTGAGTATATTAAGTAAAAAGAAACTACATCACCAAAAGGATTAAAATGTGTCAAAAGAGTGCGGCAGCTATGCAGGCAGGGATAATTCTCCAGACCATGCGGAATAGATCTGAAGTCACTGCCTCTGGCACCAGGACACACCTGCATCAAAGCTTGAATGGCAGTATCCCCTTGACAGTGGGCAATGCCGTGGTAAACGGCTACAGATGCCTCCAGAAACTAGACCATCAGCCCCCACCCTCACAGAACCCTGAGCCTGCTGCTGTACCCATTTCCTCCTGTATAAAACTGTCCAGCTTAGACGGAAGCACATTAAGAACCAGGCTGTTCTAAGGGGAAACAAATACAGTCTATCCTCAGGGAAGCTCCTTAAGCTCAGAAAGTTAACAACTCAAAGGCCTCAGGAAGTCCCTGAAACTGACCAGATTCAATAGGTCCCTCCCTCCCCAACTACATTAATCAGTAAGGCCTGCTCTTAGACAAACCCAACTACCCAAGAGGCTCAGACCAACTGAATTACCTGGAAAGCACACTCTAACCTGCTCAGCTGTTACCAGGTTACAAAGCTCACTACAGTTTCATCTTTCATGACCTATCACCCATAATGGGGTGTGCTTTGGTGACGCAGCTGTCTTTGAACCATTTCTGCTCCTGTAAATAATTCCTCACCCATATTCCTGCATGTAATCAATAGAATCATTGATTCACCAAGTTTGACATTGGTGTCTTGAGTAGGTAGACATTTGTTCATATCTCCCCAGAAACTCACACAGCAGCTGGTCCTGGCTTCTCTGCCTCATGGGTTTCTCATAGCTTGAGTGTGGCTAAATAACGGATCATTATCAGGTACACAGCTCTAGCTGCAAGGCATGCTGGGGAAGTACCTGGCTTCTAAGTGCTGAGGGAAATCTTTGCTCCATAAAGAACTAGACAAACATAAGTGTTTAGGATTTCCAAAAAGGACAAACACATGGTTTCTGGACCTATGCTCCTTGTAAAGGGCCCAAACTCACCACAGCAATACCTCTGAAGTTTCCCTCTCGAGAGCTGGGTAGATGCACCTTGAGCAGCCTTGGCCTAGCCTAGGTGATGCTAGCTCTGGGTATGGGGTAGGTGCAGTAGGGGCTGCAGGCCTCACTTGCCTGGATTCTCCACTGTAAGCTAGCTCTGCAGGAAGCCTGCAGAATGATCAAGCCTTTGTGACCTGCCTTTGACCTGTGAACCCTACGCAGAGAATGTCAGTGTCCATCAACTTCTCTGTTTTGTTCATTACCATAACAAATCTAGAGGTCTGTGCACCCTTGTGTTTTAAGAATTCAATAAATATGGGGGAATGGCTTACTGCTTTTATAGAAGACCCAGGTTCAGTTCCCAGCACCCACATGGCCTGTAACTCCAGTTACCAAGGGATCTGTCTCCCTCTCCTGAACTTCTGCAAACTGGTAGTACACATAAACTTACAAAATCATGTACATACACATACACGCAATTTAAAGTACAAATTCGGTAACTATGACTGAATTGCACTTATTGGAAGACCACTGTATGACAAAGAATAGACCAGTTCCAGGTACTTACTGCACTCAGTGATTAAGGAGCAGGGATATTGGGCTGACGACTGGATCTGAGATAAGGATCTAGACTAGAATTTGGAGGAGCAGCAGCAAGCAGGAGACACTTTGTGGTGATTCCTTGAGCTCAGGTAGTCCATCACCTGGTGGGGGGACACAGGGGTGAGGGTGGGGGACGACGGCCTGCAGGAGGCTGTCAACAGCATCTGAGCGTTCGCTGAGCATCTGCCAGAAGCCCGGTCTGTCCCTAGGATTAACAGGCTTTCCTCAACTGAAAAACCAGCGGAATAAGGCAGTTCGTTATTTTCACCAGCAAGGCTTTACCGTCTTCACAGAAGCCGCCCACACCTATTTTCAACTTCCATTTGCAAAATAAAAATAAAACTTAGCAAAAAAAAATTTTTTCCCCCAAATGAAGCTTAACTGTTCCAAACGAGGCCTATGGTAGCATCCTACACAGACTGGGCTCAGCTCTGGGCCAGAGGCTCCTTGGGTCTCCTCATTCTCTTAGATCATACCACAGTGTAAGCTAATTCCTGTATCAAATGCTAATCGTGGCATGCACCAGAGGCCCTCTAGAACGGGGGTCACCGAGCACACCTGGGGCGCCTCGTACTCCTGCCTTGCCCTCGGATGAGGGCCGGACACTGCAACTGCGGAGTAAAGCAGTCGAGCGGCGGAGAGAGCTGCCCAGTCTAAGCACTCTGGTAGTTACCGTGACCCTGTGCTGTGGTGACCGCAGTTATGTGACTGATGGTTACTCAGAGAAAAAGTAGTGGAGAAGCTCAAACTGACGAGGGAATTTGAGGGGTCTTTCCCTTTAATAAGAGCGGCTCCCAACCAAAAACAGACAGGCATCCAGCTATCCAGCCCACACGGGGCAAAGGCTCCTGCCTCACAGTCTGTTCGCTGAGATGAGGCAAACCCAGGGGTCGGCGAGCCTTTTCTGGGTGTCTGTAACTAGGATATAGGACACCTGCCACAAGGTACCTCACAGTCATCTGCCTAACAAAGCTGGAATGTGACATCCACTCTGTTCCTCTGTGCCCTGGAGAGCAAGGCCACGGCGGCTAGTGCTTCAGACGATATTTAGGAGCAGCCATCTCTCTGGGAAAAGAACATTCTAGCTTGTGAGCAGCGTAACAGTACCTGGGATATAATTTAGGCCTCACTTGGTAATAATTTAGAGTTGGGGACCCACTTAGACCTGGAGACGCCAAGGCTCCCAAAGACGGAATAACATGCCCAAGGCCACACAGTTAGAATCAGTAGGACTGGGATGCAAACCTAGCAGCAGGGCCTTCAGTTTGCTTTCATTAATTTCCTTCTGGCACAGCCTGCATGGCTTGCTCCTGGAAACCCGACGGGAACAACGAGGGAATGAGGAAACCAGACACACATACAGAAGGGCTGGGGTCGGGCAGGCTGTGCTCACTCTGACGGAGGCTTCACCTACCATGAAAGCAGCTCAGCAGCTTATTACATACAGCACAAGAAGAACAGCTAGCTAGTCTGCTTAGCTGGTCTCCGTGGGAGGTTGGGGAAAGGTCTCTGTCTCAGGTTGTAAACATTGGAGGGAGGAGGAAGCTGCCATTCTCCAAGCTTTGCCACGGGTCTGAGGCTTTAGGGTCCCTGACACGACAATGCTCCTGTCAACAACACAGACCCATCCACTCCCAACCGGTTTCTTCTCCGACTGTAACATACTCGAGAGGTGTGGTGTTCAAGAAGGAGAAACTAAACTGTGAATGGTCAGTGTGAGATCAGTCTCTGTAGATGGAATTCCAGTTTGAGTCAAGGTGTTCATGCATCTTTCCTGTCACGAAGCATGCACAAAGGCGTTGATTGGTTTAGAGTAAGAGGTTTGGGCTGGAGGGATGGCTCAGTGGTTAAGAGCACTCCGCTCCTTCAGAGGACCAGTACATCACAGTACCTGCATGGCAGCTACAACCACCTATAACTCCAGTTTCAGGGCGCCTGGTGCCCTCTTCTGGCTTCTGTGTGCTCCTGCACGCACAGATGCATACACATACATCCAGGCACACTCTTATACTCATAAAATACTTTTTAAAAAAGGAGTACAAGGTTTAAGGAAACCTAGATTGCTATCAAAAGCAGACAGAAAATGGGCCTGGTGGGACACTCCATAAAATGTGTATCTGTACTTTTAAAATAAGAGAATTAGCATGTGTAAACTTTACAAACATAAACTACAGGGGCTGGAGAGATGGCTCAGAGGTTAAGAGCACTAGCTGCTCTTCAAGAGGACCCGGGTTCAATTCCCAGCACCCCCACGGCAGCTCAGAGCTGTATGTAACTCTGGTCCCAGGGGATCCAACACCCTCACACAGACATGAATGCAGGCAAAACACCAATGCACATTTAAAAAGTTACCGTTCTTGCTGGGGTTCAGTTCCCAGCACCCACCTTTGGTGGCTCACAGCTAACTACAACTCAAGGTTCAGAGGACCCACAGGCACCTGTGAGCAAGTGGTACACACACACACCAGCAGGCAGGCAGGACGCACGCAAGCGCGCGCACACACACACACACACACACACACAAGTTTTAAGACAGACATACAGACATACATGTGAAAAAACAGGAAGTTGTTACACGAGGATGGTAATACTCCAATAATCCTTCTACGTTTCTGGAAATCTTACCATATGGCACTTTTTCAAGTTCAACCTAACTTTTTGACTCACCAGTCTTTTCATTTCTCTTGGTGCTAGATACTGAACACAGGGCCTCACAGAGCATGCGGTAGGCACGTCTCTACCACTGCTGTTCTAAAGAGTTGTCCATAGTTCCCAACTATTAGCAGGGTATACGAAGCTAAAGAGACGGTTGAGAAGAGCTCAGCCCATAACGTATCAGTCATGCAAGCACGAAGACCCAAGCCTGATCCCCAGAAATCATGTCCAGATCAGACACGGAGGTGTGTCACTGTAACCCTAGCACTAGGAGACAGGGACAGGAAGATCTCCGGGAATCAGGTCACCCTGTGATGCGTGAGTTCTGCATTCCCACTACAGGACAGGGTCTTCATTCTCATCACAGGTGACACTGCTGACACACACACACACAGTCGTAACCCCAGCACTCAGAAGGCAGAGGTGGGAAGGAGGAGTCAAGGGCAAGATCTCCCCCGTTACAGTTTGAGGCCAGGTCGGACTACATGAAACTATCTCAACAAAGGGGTAAAAAAAGTATGGAAAAAAATGGCAGGCAAAAAGAAAGAAAAAAAAAAAAAGACAGTTTTTAATAAAGCAGGGTGTGCCGAGTCCTCATTAAAGCATCGCTTTGCCATGAACTGAGGAAAAGTGCTGGAAACACTCTCCGAATGGCAGCTGAAGGAAGAACTCCCCAAACAAGGAAAGCAGTGACATCCCCCCCACCCCCAGAATGAAAACAGAATACTGACAGCCACCAGGTGCAGACATGAACTTGAGCTCCAGGGCTGACGCGTGCTGGCAGTCTACCATGGACACTCTCCTGCCGCAGTCTCTGAGAAGCCAGTGTTTATCTGCGAGACTGTCTGGGAGCTGGAAGCAGGAAGGCAAATACACTGAAGCCCAGCTGAGCAGCTGGCGGGTTTTACATTTTATTTCCAAGAAATGATATCTTGTTTTCACAAAGAAAAGGTAAACCAGACTCTCAAGATGCAGGCTGCCTTCAGGACAGCCACGGGGTACATACACCCCACTGTCCAAACCCATGTCAACAGGGGTGTGTGAGGTATCTAAAACATCAACAGATTAAGAAACAACACAACTCATCTACCATGTAGTGAAGCAGTCAGTGAGTCCCAGTGGCGTTCAGATGACGGTGTCAGAGGGCCTGCAGGACAGGCCGGCGGTCCAGGCCTCCTAACTCAGTCTCTGCAGCAGCACACGCTTCCCAGATGACGTCCAGGGCGGCCCGAGGGAATCCACGGAAGCAATCTCTAGACCACTCCAAGCCGCCATCCCCCTAGAGTCTCACGTGTCCTTGGAGCATGACCTTCATGACCGTCCCTTTGCTTTGGAGAGAAAGACAAGCGCGTGAGGGAGCCTGTGTTCCGCCCCTCTCGTCCCCCTCCATCTTTGCCACTATTCCTCCACAACCACTAAAGGGGGAGCCAGCTCCCAGCACTGCTGGATGCTCCTGGTGCAGCTGGGCTGTGGGCTGACAGCACTGCTCAGTCTCCAGCAGCAAGCGGATCCCACTTGGGTCCGCAAGCAAGCTTGACCTTCAAGACACAACTGACTCTCCAGCACTAGACCATGTGGGGCATATAGGTAATGTGAGGTGGCAGGTGTTCAAGGTCAGCCCAGGCCCTCTACTGGAGCACAGCATGGCACCTGGGTGTGATGGAAGAGCACTGAAGCACTTGGGAAGGCCGTGCTTCTCACTGGGGACGCTTTCCTGGCTGCTAGTTTCTGGTGACAGGGCACTGAGCCGGAGAGCAGTCTTTGTGACCCCAGGCAGAGGGCAGCTTCTGCAATCACAAGGACCAGACTCCAAAAGAAGTCTGAGGTGCTAGGACCTTCTGGGTCACAGCTTCATACAGTGCAGTGAACCCAGAGCTGCTACCACTAGAGGACAGTCTGTTGTTGCTCTGCGTGGGAGGGTGTGTATGCAACAGAGGAGCGGAGTGTCCTGTGTATGACCTGGAGGCAGTCCCCGTGGGTGTCCTTCCTCAGCTCACCACGAGTTCTTTGAGACAGAGTATCTCACTATGACCTGAGGCCCACTGAGGAAGCTCCCAGGCAGCCCCAGGACGTGCCTGTCCCCACTATCTCAATGCTGGGGTTTTAGGTGCGTAGGCTCTGGGAATCAAACCCAGGTCATCACACTTATAAGCATCTCCCTACCCTTCCTGTCATTTCAAAACATTCTGAGCTATAAATTAAGGAAGAAGAGAGAAACAAGTTAGAGGAAACAAAATATGATGAGCTAAAGAACAACACACAACAAATAAAAAGGAGCAGTAACAAACAAGAATGATGCTTCTAGTAACAAGCCTGTCAATTCTTGTAGTAATTTTACAAAGCATAAAATATTAAAGATCAAGAACTCACAGCTGGGCATGGTGGCCCTAGGGCGGTGAAGGCAGAGGCAGGTGATCTCTGAGTTTGAAGTTAGCTTGGTCTACATAGCAGGCCCCGCCTCAATCACTCGATCAATAGATGAATGAATGAATGAATTAGTAAGTCGGCCAGGTGTAGCACACGTCCTTTGAGTGCAGCCTTACTGAGCCATTTTCCCTTAGGCCAACAGTCCTGAGACAAGAGCTACATGCTGACTTCATGTAAATGGCAGTCTCTGAGGACAGCTGAGGGTGAGTGAGTTGCCACAAACCACCTGACTACTGTTAGCTCCACCCGGACATTCCTGTCAAGGCTGTCTTCCAAAAGGAGACCGGCAACACGAGGGAGACTTCAGGGGAACAGACAGACCTCTTCAGAGTTGGGGACCCTGCCTATTTCTCTGGATGAAGGGGTGACGTCACAGGACAGCTGGACCTTCCCAGCAACCTTCAACTCAGAGTCCCAGGTTCACATGCCTTCTAGAACTCAGCCACACTCTCATTAGGAGCTCCAGTTCAGGTTACAATAGCAAGGGATTGAAGAAGTCAGAGTTCAAAACAACAACAAAACCAATTTTATCTCCGGATCTTTTGGTTTTGTGTATTGTCGTGTCTTTCTCCCTCCCCCCACCTCACCCCCATGCTGGGCAAGGACTCTCGCCATCCAGCCCTGCTTTCTTCATTTCTCAAACTCCTGGGAAGCTAGGTACAGTGGCTCAAGCCTAAAATCCCAATACTTGGGAGGTTCAAAGGGAAGGTCAGCTGTGAGTTCCAGCCTGGCTTACAGAGTAAGGCTGTCTCAAACCCACCAACAAAACCAAGAGCAAGAGGAGGAAGAACTGGAGGGAGATCAAAGTGTGAACACACTTGTCAATTAGTTAATTTAAGGAGCACAGAGGAAATGAGGGAGGGAGGGATCTGGCAGAATGCTCCCTCCCCTCACCAGCTCCCCTGCAGAAGGAGCCTGTGTCCCTCTTACACAGACACAGTGACTCCTGTACAACACCTGCCATCACTGTATGTTACCTACCCCAGCTGCAAGGCACACTTTTTTAACTCTGGATCCCACTTCCTAACACCCCTCCTCTCCTCAGGCTTCAGAGTTTGTAAAAATAAGAGCTAAGAGAACCAGTCAGACGGTGCTATTCCCAGCGAGACCTAGAACCTGGAGCCCCCTCCAGTCAGGGAGGCTGAGGAAGGCACTGCTCTCAGAGAAATGAGAGCACAGGACATCTGCATAGCAAACAACCAAATGCTTGCCGGCTTCCAGAGTTCTTCTTTTATTTAGTTTTACTATTTTGTTTGCTTTATTTCTGTGTGTGGGTGTTTTGCCTACATGTATGTATGTGTACCATATGCATGCCTGGTTCACAAGGCAACCAAAAAAAAGGTGTCAGATCCTTTTGGACTGGCATTACAAATAGTTTTGAGTCATGATGTGGGTGCTGGGAATTGAACACAGGTCTTCTGGAAGAGCAGCCAGTGCTCTGGATCACTGAACCATCTCTCCAGCCCCAGACCCTACATTCTTTTTAAACATTCCCATGCACTAAGGATTAACCAGCTCTCAGATGGCACCAGAACATTCAGAGAACTGGCATTTTAGTTTAGAAGTTTCTCTAACCCGCACTGCAGCCAGCAGAGTTGCTGATGGCTCTGGTGATCTTTCCCTAAATGGAGTCTCAGAACCTCCTGTCTGTCTAGAAAGTCTCAAAGCTGCACTCGCTGTGATAACTGAGAAAGTAACACTGGCTGCCAGAAGTGCTGCCAGCCAGTGTGCGCGCTGGGGCTGTCTCCTGCGCACTTGCTGTGCCAGGGCCCAGGATCACTTGTCTAGCCTCTGAGGGGGAGGGGTGGGCATTTACTCCATACAAGTAAGTCTATATAAGAGGAGACAGAGGTGAACTTGGGACATGGGCTCTTCTGAAGTCACCAGCTACGAGTGCACCAATAGGAAGAACATAAGCACGAGCTGGGCACAGTAAACACAGTAGACGTAGGCGTCCCCACACTGACACACAACACATTCCAGCTCAAAGGTCATAACCTGATCCTGATCAGATCTGGTGGGCCGCTTCTAGCCCACCAGCAGATGTCTCCCAGTCTTGGCTGTTCTGCAAGTTGCCTGCTGTGCCCTGTTTGGAGGGCATCCAGGAAGCCAGTAAGGTTGACCCAAACATCACTTCCTCTACAGGGACATGATATCCCTCATCTCTACATGCCCAGGCCAGAGTAAACACCTCTGAAGCTTCACAGCTCCCAGCAGTGGAACCCAGTCTCCTTGCTTTCTGTCCTTCCAGCATCGAGTGAGTGCCCAGCACTCAGTGGAGCCCATTTCCCCACCCCAGGGCTAGTCTAACATTCCGATGGAATGACAGGTGGAAATGGAGAGCAATGGGGTTCTTCCAGAGTCAAGGGCAGAGGCAAAACTGGTGGGGGCTCTAAACTGGACATAAAATACACTAGCAGGCACCAGGAAAGCGACAAAGGAGCACTTCCTCCCAAGGTTCAGAGCGCATTCCTGGACAGCAACTGGCTAAGGCACACTTTCTGCTCTGTGAGGAGCTTGCTATCTGCCCAGTTTCACACCACTGCATGTGAATCAGCAACAAATTCCTGTCCCCACTTGACAGAGCTGATACCTGCAGAAGGGCTAGGAGAAGAGAGCAACAGACAGAATACCCAAGTCTTGTTAACAGCACCTCTCGCACACTGTGGTGGGGTGACACTGTTAACAGCAGCTCCTAGTTACTCTCCAGTTCCCAGAAGGCAGTGATGGAACACCACAGTCATACCCACCCTGCCTTTTGCTCAATGGATGGCTACTCAATACCCCAGTGGCTTCCTTGTTTCACTGAGATAATCTGCTGCTGCAACAGCATCAAGGAGTGGCTCTCTGCAGCTCTAACACAGCAAGCCCCAAGTGTGGTATGATCACTGAAATGAACAGACTTTCACTACAGAGGGACAGTTCAGACACTCGCCATCTCTTCCCCAATCTTTTCATCCAAGGTCCTCTGACTGGAAGATGTGTTAGTAAACCCACTAGTACTGGGGACTGAACCCAGGCCCTGTGCACACTAGGCAAGTACCGCTGAGTTACACCCCAGCCCTCAGCCATGGCTCTCACAAGCAGAGTGTGTGTATTTCTTTCCCCAGTCATGAATCCGACTTGCACACGCACTGTTTCTAGCTGGTCAACTCAGGCTGCAAACCAAGCTGTCTTCAGCAACAGCACCACCTGGTGGTCCATAAGGCAGTCCTGACTGTTTTCTAGGCACAGCTTGCTTTCACTGCTCTCCAAGGACCAAGTACACGTAAGCAAGCTTCCTATCCCTTGGGTGCTGACACTGCAGAGGCTAATTCTAATTCAGTTCTTCCCTAAGCGCCTATCTGAACTCCCTCTACACTCCCATTTCTCCTGTCTGTCCTTAAATGAAAAATTATTTATTAAACTCTTTGGTTTCTCAACCTCACCCAGTGAAACTTCTGATATAGTTCAGAAGTCATCAAGCCCATGGTTAAGGGTAGGCGTTCCCAAACCCACTCACCTTTCCGTTCCCTGATGATGACATTCCGCCGTTCTTTCACTTCTGAGCTCAGACTATCCACCATCTTATTAATGCAATTGTCCAGAACCAGGGAGTGGGTTCTGGATACGATGTCCTTCCGACAAATGGGACATTCTATCTTCCGTTTCATCCATTCATTGATACAGAAGGAGCAGAAACTGTGGGCGCAGTTCAGGGTGACAGCCTACGGTGGGAAAAGGAGCACACAAACGGCACTTGCCTCTCCTACTTTCTCAAAGCCAGAACAGCAACAACTCTCCAAGGCCACAAGGAGAGGTCCCCACAGTCCTGTCTCCGAGCTGGCTCACTCACCACCCATTTCTACCTCCCTTTCCTTGTCTCCCTCTACAGTGCTGAGTTTCTCCAACAGCAGGGAATGACCAGACTAGAAACTGTACAGGAAACCATGACTGTAGTCACAGTGAATCCACAAAGACATTGGTCTCCCCGAGTCTTCAGAAGGCTAATACTCCCAAACTCCCTAGGGACGGCCTCGGAACAGGAAGTCCTCCGTACATGCGTTTTCCTTCCCAAAGGTGTCCAAAACACCCTGCCATTTGACAGCATCAGCTTAACACTTTCAGTATAAAATGAATTCGTTACCAATGACAAGAATTAATAAAAACTAAGAGAACTGGTATAAAAATAAGACAAAGTAACAAATGGTAGCTAGGTGTTTCATTTTCAAAAGGACCCTCGAAGCCCTGAAATACATTCACTCTGACCCCCGAGTTCCCACAGTGACGACCAGTCAATGGCACTCACTGCCTGCTTCAAAGGTCACGCTACAAGCCCACTCTTGGCACCGTGCCCATCCGGAGTAAAGAAAGGATGGCATCAATGGGAGCTTTATTCCAATACTTCAAATTTCACATGTTATGTGGCCCTGAGAGGC
The DNA here is from genome assembly GCA_026225945.1 of Cricetomys ansorgei. Lineage (NCBI taxonomy): Eukaryota > Metazoa > Chordata > Mammalia > Rodentia > Nesomyidae > Cricetomys > Cricetomys ansorgei. The sequence goes on along the minus strand of JAMJFZ010002048.1, from coordinate 584,571 downwards.
TTTCATGCAGTTAAAACGGTAAGTGCTAAGTAAATGTCCAAGAAGAAAAAAAGCACAGTGAAGATGTCTGACGTAATGAGAAGTGGCTGTCTTCAGCTGTCACCTTGAAATCAAACAGCTCTTCAGAATGCTGCCCTGAAGCACAAGCAGCCTGTGAGGCTGGCGCACCACGCAGGGCGTGGGGAGTGAGCGCGGCTCACACTCACCTCGATGAAGTACTCCGAGCAGATGATGCACTGGAGCTCGTTCTCCAGCACGTCATTCATGTGGCTGACAACTTCCTCCTTCTGCGCTTGCACCTTCTCCTTTTCTTCCTGCAAAGACACAAGGCCGCCTGTCATCTGGGGAACCAACCAGAATGCAGGTCAGGCCGAGAGCAAGGATCCTCTGAGGATGCTCAGTGCGCAGGAGTGAGACTTTCCCTGTGGGTTTCCCTTTCCCAAGAACTGCCTCTTAACACAGACTGCTAGCTCCCTGGCTTCCCTCTCCCCGTCTGTTACGGTCAGTTCCCGCTGAAAGCTAACCTGCAGTGAAACAGCGTTAAGGGGTGAAGCCCTTAGGTCGCTAGGAGGATGGGTGGGACAGGATGAGTAGCCTAGAACAAAGGTTGCAGGAGCTGGTTCTGCTCTTCTCCATGTGAAGACACGGTGAGAAGGTATCATCTGTGAACCAAAACCATGTCCTTGGCGGACTCCACATCGGCCAGCGCCTTCTTGGGACTTTACAGCCTGCAGGACTTTGAAAAATAAATCTCTGTTGTTTATCAGCTACCCAGCTTAATGGCACTCTAGCTACAGCAGCCTGGGTAAACTAAAACCCTACTTTCTCAGCATCTGTATTACATGTAGTTTTTGCTCCTTTCCCCCAAAGTATCCAAAATGGAGGCGGGGGTGGGGTGGAGGAGGTGGTACCAAAATATTCTCTTACTAGTAAGTTGTAACTCGAATAATAAAAAAACTCCCCAAAACTAAACATTCACTGGTGAGGATATAAAGAGCACTCAGAGGCAGGGACTTGTGAGGGTTGTGTGGTCCTCGTGTTGCCAGCAGCTGCTCTCTGCTGACACAGGCTAACAGCGCTGTTCCTCTGAGGCCTGGCTGCAAAGACGGCTTCCCAAAGAACTTTTACGCTCTAAGCTCTATGCCGCCTCCCCGCTCCTGTTCTCGCGCTTTCCGAGGTCAGAGCACCTGTGGGCTTATGTTCAGGAAGGACGCTAGCGACAATCTGTTGAAGTCGTAAGTTAGTTGTATCATCCCCCCACCCCAAACAGAAAGCAGAAGGCGCTCAAGAGAGGGGAAATCCACTAAATATATATCTAAGCAGTCGGTTCACTTTTCATCTTCTTCTTTTCTAATCAGAACAGACGATTACATTACTCAGGGGACAAGAGGATCCAGACTCATTTTTAACTAAGTCAGTTCTCTGAGAAAATTTTCTTTCTTTTTAGATTTATTTTTGTGTTATGTGTATGGCTGTTTTGTCTACATATACATGCCTGGTGGAAGGTTGGGTCCCCTGAAACTGGAGTTACAGGTGGTTGTGAGCCACTATGTGGGGGAGCTGGGAATCGAACCTGAGTCCTCTGTAAAAGTAACAAGTGCTGTTTTAATCACTGAGCTAGCTCTCCATCCTACTCTGAGAATTTCTAAGTTCCTAGGTTTTAAAATACATGGTAAAGCAAAGTGACAGCAATGGAGCTGAAAACGGGTGGGGTCAAGACATCAAGATGGAGGCGGGGCCGGGCTGGAGGCTGCTGCTCTTCCAGAGGACCAAGGTGCAATTCCCAGCACCCACATGGAAGCTCACAACTGTCTGTAACTCCAGTTCCAGGAGATTCAATGCTCTCTTCTCGCCCCTTCAGGTACTGCACACACCTGCGGTGCCAAGACATATGCAGGCAAAACACTAGTACATTCAAAATAATAAAAAATACTTTGGAAGAGCGAGAGTGTTCAAGTTTCAGGTACATAATAAGTGTGAGGACAGCCTGAACTGAGACCCTGCCTTAAATAAAATATAAAAAAAAAGATTGTGGGAGCCAGGTATAGGTGACAAAAATCCTAGCATTTGCTAGGTAGAAGTAGATTACTGGTCAGCCTGGACCATGGTGGGTTCAAGGACGGCCTGAGATACAAAGTAAAATGCTGTCTCAGGAAACAAACACAATGCACTTAGAGGTGACAGTGAGCTTACACAGAATGCCTAAGGACCTGGTCCATCCCTAGCACCCCACATTTCCCCCCTCAAAAAAGGGTCCTGACTTAAACAGAGGATAGGGACAGCAAACCTGATACGGAGAAAGTCTCTTCCCCTTTGTACTCGGGCTCCAGTTCTGAACCTCGAGAAGACACAGTCTGACGTAGACGCTCGTTTCAGGTGAGAAACTGTCACCTGTGGACGGCATCTATCCACAGGTCTGCTTAGCCTGGCCTTTATGATATTTAAAAACACACACAAAGTCTGAACTTGTACATATATTGAAACGCCACACGATCCCTCCTAAATGTGTGCTTTATGATTATACAAGCTTAAAAAAATCTCGTTGACAGTATTTGAAAATCTGGGGCACTTCACTTAAACATCTGGATTTCTGCCTACTGTAAAAAAAAAAAAAAAAGGATTTGAAGACTGGGCTTGCATTTCTGGGGAGGGAGCTAGGAGGCCCCGCGGCCCCGCAGCACCGCCGCCAGCGACCTCTGCTCAGGCCTCCTCACTCACTTTTACAGCCGCTCTGGCCTTGGTAGACAGCTATGTTTGTAACTTATAATTTAAGAGTTCTAGCGGGCAGTGGTGATGCACACCTTTAATCCCAGCACTAGAGAGCAGAGGCAGGAGGGTCTCTGTGAGTTAGAGGCCATCATGGTCTACAGAGCGAGTTCCAGGACAGCCTGAGCTACCAAAAAAAAAAAAAAAACCTCAGGAAAAAATATGTAAAACACGGAATTGATGGAGACACAACCTGAAAGAGAGGGCTCCAGAAAGGCTGGAGTGCGTGGTGCACCTCCTCCTCAGCATTCGGCTTCTGAACAAGGAATGAAATAGAAGCTGCCCTACAGGCAGAAGCCTGTATAGGCTGAATAGCTAGATTATCTCCCTGCTGTAAGAAGAGCCACCTGTCTTCATCAGCACAGCGACCATGCACTCTTGAGAGAGCTGAGCTGCACGGACTAACTACATTCTAAGCCTCCATCCTCTGCCCAGTACCTTGGTTTGCTCCAACTCTTTGTTCTTGGCTTGAATGATTTTCTCGAAGTTCTTCTTGCTGCGATTTAGCTCTTCCATTAGAGCCCGGTGCTGCGGGAACAGCAGGTAAGCCGTCAGGACATGCTACAGAAGACCCTCTCGTTAGCCATACGCTCTAGGCAGTGATCTTGGTTTAGGGACCAGTGATGACATTCAGGATGGATGGATCAGGACAGGGAAAGGGAGGAGAGTGAATCTGTTTGTCTTATGGATCTAACCTGGCCAGTGTCTTCTACAAGCTGGTACACCCAAGCGCCAGCAGCTGACTAACTCCCTACAGCAAATGTCAACGGGTTCTACAGCTAGGAAACGATCGTGGCTTGGGATGTGACTCGGTCGTAGACCGCTCACCTGGTGTGCGTGTGGGCCTAGGTCTGATCTCAAGCAAGTACAGGAGAGAACACAGGGCGACGGGAGAAGAGAAGACAGAATGGAGAAAACAAGAAAACTGTGCGCCCTCCATGTGTAAGTACAGCTTATACCTAAGAATCTCATCTTGAACCCTTTTTAAAAGGAGGGAGAATGAAGGGAAGTGTCTCTCTGCACAGATTAGTCAAGAGACAAGGTTCAGCATTTAAGAGCAGTTTCCTGTTCTCAGTGGACCCGAGTTCGGCTCCTAGCATCCACGTCAGACGGCTCAGGATTGTGGGATCTGACACCCCTGGAGGGCGCCTGCTCTCACATGCCACACCTCCACTCACAGACACATAAAAGAAGAAAACAGATCTTTGTAAAAAACTGAAGGAAGAAACAAGCAACCTGTCAATGTGTGGTTACCACAAAGCAATAAGGTCAGAAGGCCTGGGTCTGCATCTTAACCATTCATTACATTTATGCTCCTTAACTATCTCATCTACAAAATGGGAAGGCAAGCGACCCTACCACCAGTGTTGTTAAAAAAATAACAAGCATGAAAAGCATGCAGAAGAGGTCCTGAAAGCCGTGTGTAAATGCAAGTCCTTCTACTAGTCCGGAACAGAGCACGCCTTCAGAGGGATCGATCGTGTCAGCCGACAGTGGCACGTCCCTCAAGCACAGAAGTGTGATCTGACATCACGCCAGGTGAGGGCTGCGTGGACAAGCACCTCGTGACACACGTGCTCTCCTGTGTTAGACAGGGGAGGTACTGGAGCTAAAAGGGAGCCCAGTGAATCCTAGGCCTTCCACATGGCAAACCCTGACTCTTCTCTAGTCAGTTTCAAAACATCTAAAAATTATGCTGGCTCAGGGGTAAAGGCATTTACAGTGCCAGCCTGACGACCTGAGTCTGACCCCTGGAATCCGTGTGGAGGAGAGGACCGACCCCAGAAGCTGCCCTTCACACACACTGTGGCTATGAGCACCCACAATTATTTTTAAAAGATGTGCTTATTTATTTTAAAGACCTGTTTCTATTTTTATTTGGTGTGTTTGTAGGAGGGTGAGCCACATGTGTACAGGTGCCCTGAGAGGCCCGGAGAGGGCGTTCAGGCTCCTGGGGCTGGAGTTACAGGGGGTTGTGAGCTGTCTAATGTGAGTGCTAGTGACCACACTCAGGTGGTCTCCAGTCCCACGTGAGTGCTTGTGTAAGTGTACCCACACCCACACCTTCTAAAATAAAAATATATTTGAATACTCAAATAGGAACAATGCCTACCCTTCCACCTTATAAAGTAGATGAGCTCAAAAAATAAAATTCTGAAGATAGAATTTTCACCTAATTATTTCCAAAGCTTTTTTTGTTCAACACCCCCCCACACACACCACCAAAGGAACTTGAGGCAGGCTCCCTCTCACATAACTGTCTATGCAAGCTGCTCACTGTGCTCGAGGTCTAACCATCGCACTAATCTTCTGACTAAACCTGCATCGAACTACTGATCACAAAGTTCAAAGATGAAGCAAGTTCTTTTGTTTTGTTTTTCTGAGATAGGCTGGACTTCAACTCAGAGATCTACCTGTCTCTGCTTCCCATGTGCTGGGATTAAAGGTGTGTGCTGCTAGCTGAAGCAAGTTTTAAAGACATTATACGCACGTGCGCGTGGGCTCGTACACGCGTGTACACACACACACACACACACACACACACACACACACACAGTAAAAGAAGCCATAGGGTTCAATGACATAAATCACAAGTGGTCTTTTAGATGACTTGATGCTGTAATTATTGCTACTTTGTTAAATGAATGTTTTTGCTTCAGAATGTACATTCTCAAACGAACCTAAACGCTTGACTGGAACATTCTTGAGTGGTTTCTGGATGCCAGTGTAGGGACAGTGAGGCACAAAGGCTGTCACAGGTCCTAAGGCCCAAGCATAGCTAACATCTCCTCTCTGCTGCTCTCACTATTCTGGAAGTAGAGCTCCTATTCCAGAGAGCTTAGAGATTTCTAGTCCGTCATCACCAGGGCGGTTTCATTTGATGAAGATGGAGGCTTTCATCTGAGATCTGGTGTGCGTCTGTGAGGCTCCCAATCTCCAGCCTGACGGGGTGAGCGTCTGCCATGTGCTGCCTGACTGTTCCCACTCACCAACTACTACAGCCTCTGGAAGCAGAAGAGATAAGTTACCTCCTGCAGAGCCTGGACCAGCTGTTGCTTCAAGTCCTCTTCTCCTTGCTCTTTCTCCAAACCCTGAAAAGCCAAACAAAATAGAATGTTCCCTGCAGTCAAAGGGGAAAGGGACAAAACCCTGCAACAAGCAGGGGCGACAAGGAACAACCTGGGGCAGGGAGCAGGCAGAAAATCCATTTCGCGCCAACGAGGGTTATGTGCTCATCTACCGCCATGGTGCTCAGGACACCAGCTGAGTGGCTCTGAGAACAACAGGGTGACAGCTTCTTTCACTACCTGATGTCACCATCCTCAAATGGGTGAAAACTGAGAACTGAGCCACAAGCATCCAAACTCAAACACAACCCAGGCTGGCACCCATAAGGCTTCCATGTGCCGTCCCTCCAGTGACCACCCCTGCAAGGCTCTGCCCTTGCCGGGGCCTCTGCTGCCTTCCCTCCACCACGCTCTATGGCCACCACTCATTGAGCACTGCAAGCCTTCCTTATAGCCTCTGCAGAGCTAGGCCCACCCACCCTGCATGCCCTGAAGGCACCCATGTAACCCGAGGCCTTTGCTAATCCTACCAGCTCAAGGAGACAGCAGAGATTAGAATGAAATTTATAAATTCTTCAGAAATAAGCCAACATCGTTACAGGCTGTTCCTTGCCCAGGGAAGATAAAACACCTTTCGCTTCAGCTGTGGCTGGTCCTTCTTGGTTTTAAGTCAACAACAGGGAATTCTTGACATTTACCATAACCTCAACAATAGCAGTGGGAACAACATGGTTCCTGCCATATGGGAACTGACATTTTAAGCAGGGACAGGACTGGCTCCAGCCTGAGGCGAGAGCTTGTCATCTGAGCGAAGAATCTGGAGGCGAGAACACACCTGGTCCTGTGGCACGCCACTCAGATACTCCTTTAACCTTCTAGTAAAGGATGGTAGCGTATTCAGCCAGTTGTGTGCCTTTCCATTGCATGTTGGTGGATAAACCCAGGAACAAAGCCATTTTCTGCCCCGAACCCAGGTTAGCTAGAGTTATTCTCACAGCTAACAAGCTGCCCTGTACAAGGACAGAGTAACTAGCTCACCGGCACCTGCTCTGTGACTTGGTTTTGACCACAGAGCAAAGAGATAAGTAGTCCTGAGGATATCATGGTTTGGTGGCATCATCTTTACCCAACTTCTCAATTTACCTTGGATGTGAAACACCTCGGCTTTCCAACAGAGGTCAGTTAAACCCCAGCTGGCCCTTGCAGTCACCCTAACTGGCTCCTGACCTCATCGGTATGTGGAAACCTCAATCCTCCGGAAGCCTCATCTTAGTTTTCTGTTCCCGTTCTGACTCCTATGCTTAGCATCTGGCCCCTGCTGCAGAGACTACTCTAGCCAAAAGTTCAGAGGGCACCTGCCCACCTGAGGGCCCTCTGCCCGCCCAGCCACGTGGGTACCTGGAGGTGCTGCTCCTCCTCCTGGAAAGTCTTCTCCAGCTGCTCCACCCGTGCTTGCTGCTGAGCCTGCTCTGCATGCAGCTGAGACTGTATATCCTGTAGCTCCTTCTCCATCCTCATGATCTTTGCGCTCCCCTTTCGGGTATGCTTCTTCACGCTCAGAACAGCCATCTGCTTCTCCTGCATCTGGGTTTTCAGCTTCAGAATCCGGGACATGGTCATCTTGAACAGCTCCAGGCTGCTCTGAGATGCTGAAGGGCTGGAGGCCTTCCGCTTCTTAGGATAGAGCTCGATGGCCCTGGGGAGAGGGGGGCAAGCACGAGTCCCCCTGGTCTTCTCACTTGCCTCGAGAGACGTCAGCTTAGGACACAAATATCCCAACGGCTGACTTGCAGCTTCGCCTTTCCCGGGCAGCTTCCCTGACTCAACGGGTTTACAGGAGACTTTAGTCACTTTGCACCTGAGATCTGAGGGACCGTCAGCTGTGAGACTCTCCAATCCGTCCACACTGAATTTCCTTTTAGTTCTCAAGCCTTTATTTTTCTCCACCGCCTGGTCACTTTTGGGGGCAAGGCAGGGAGACAGTCCTTCCCAGTCTTCTTCAGTGACTTCATACTCATACTCCGCATTCTCCTTGTTTTCCAGCGGCACTCCAAGCTGGATATGGTCTCCCTTCTGGATGCAATAAACCTGTAATGGTGCCAGACGCTCTCTGTTCAGCCAAACACCATTCAGACTCTGGGGGAAGGAAAGGAAAACAAAATAAGCTATGATTTTCCTCCTCTTAATGGAATTCTCTCTTGCTGCTGCAAAACCTTCTGCCTTTTCAGAAGGAAAACCCTTGGGAACAAACAGAAATGAAAGGTTCATAAACCACCATCTTTGGAAAGCACCGTGCATACAGAGCTCTGGCTTTCTACCCGTATTTCACATTCATGCCTCCACAGAGAGCCGCGTATGTAACAGGCAAGAACCACCTTACTGCAAACACTCTCGACAGCACTAAAGAACACTGAAGCTCAACCACTCACTCTGTCGACCCAAGCTCTGGGCAATGACTCAAAAATGGAGCGCCCCCTAACAGCGAACCACAAGGCAGGCTTAGCCAGAGTCACCCACACTCTGTACGTGGGCCCTCAACACACTGGACAAGCAAAGCTCTTCCCAGAATCTATTACCAAAGGACAGGACCAACACTTTGTACCGGGGAGTCAGACTGTAGGTGGGACCTGACCCCGTAAACACCAGCAGCTGTCCGCACGTACTGCAGTGCAGCACAGAGCTCTGCACTGGAGCAGACAGACAAAATTCAACACTGTGGGCTTATGAGTCTACGTGCCTTTAGCAATCCTCCTTCGCTTCTCTGTCTCAGCCTTGTATAAAATGGGGAAGTCTAATATCTAGCCCACGCTGTAAAATGCACAGCACAGCGCTCAAATCTTTGCTACCCAACTTCTTGTTTTAATGACATTACGTTGTTAAGAGCATGGATAGGGATAGGGATCGAGCTCTGGGGTAAAAGCAGGTTCAACCCCAACTCTTAAAAACTAAAAATGTATCTTGGATCAGACTCCCTGGGCTTGCAACGTGTCACTATCATCTTCTGGCTGAGTGACACTAGGCAGGCTTCGTGCTTGCTTCTTGGGTTAGTTACTTCATCTGTAAAATGGTGACCTTTCTGGCGATCCCTGTGAACGCAGCATGTGTGATGTACTTAGGACAGCACCCGGCACAACTTACAAGTCAAGTCACTTCTGTGCTCAGCACTTACCAGGCAGGTAAGGACACCACGGACAAAACAGATACAGAACAGCTCTGAGCGGCTGCTTGTGGGAAGGACACACTAAGTGTGGAATTCTATGGCACAACCTATAGATGCAAAGGGTACCACTGGGAGGTGAGGTAGCTTAACAGAGATGACATGTCCGAAAACAGGCTTTGGAGCTAACAAGATACTGGTGGGCTTTTAGCTCAACTTTGGGGGATAGGCCAGAGATTAAACTCACTTCTGAACAGAGACTAAGTCTGACATTTACACTTTAGTTTAGCAATCTGAGGAAAGTATTAGTCAATAGTCTAATATCTTAACAAAGCACAATATGCAAACGTAAGAGGGTAAATCACAAATGTACAACTAGGTGAATAGTCACAAAGTGAACACCTCCATGCAAATGGCCTTCCAGAGCACATCACTGCATCCAAGAGCCTCCTCCCCCACAGCCCCGACATAATGGTTTCACCTAGCTCTGAACATTAGCACTTGTTCCTCTGCCAATGGGTGTGTGCCCATGTGTATGGAGACAGTGTTTCCTCAAAAGCTCCCCACATTACTAATACTTGTGTGCATACTGTACGTCTGTGTATGTCTATGTGCCGCTTGTGAACCTGGTGCCCATGGAGGTCAGGAGAGAGCAACAGAGCCCCTAGAGCCGGAGCTGTGGACAGCTGTGAGCCACTATGTGCATGCGGGGAACTGAACCTGGGTCCTCTGCAAGAGTAGTAACTGTCCTTAACCACTGGGCCATCCCTCCAGAATCACTTTGCCTTATTATTTTTTGTTTGTTTGGCTTTTATGAGATAGGGTTTCATTGTGTAGCTTTGGCTAGCCTAGAACTTGCTTTGTAGACCAGGCTAGCATGAAACTCACAAGATCTGCCTGCTTCTGCCTCCCCAGTGCTGGAATTAAAAGCACGCACCAACACACTTGGCCACCTCATTTTTTTAAGATTTAAGATTATTTTAAAATTATGTGTGTGTGCATTTGAGTGCAGCACCCACAGAAGCCAGAAGATCCCTAGAGCCAGTCACAGGTGGACTGCGACCTGTGGCAGGACCTGAGGTAGGTGCTGGGAACTGAGCTCAGGTCCTCTACCAGAGCAACGTCTCTCACCGCTTAGAGCGCAGCAATCAGACAAGACCGACCAGCCAATGAGCTGCAGGAACTCCACCTCTGCCCACCTCTGCAGCTCTGGAATTACAGACACATGCTGCCACACACAGCTTTTTACAAAGATTTGAAGCCAGGTACTCATGCTTGCCTGGCACACAAGCCTATCATCAGAACTCTTACAAAGTACGTCGGAGCTAGAGAGATAGCTCAGTGGTTAAGACACTGACTCCTGAAGAGGACCCAGGTACAATCCCCAGCACCCATAAGATGGTTCCAGAGGTTCCGCTGCCCTCTCCCAGCTTCCACAGGTAATGCATGTACGTGGTGCACAGATATACTTGCAGACAGAGCACTCATACACATAAAACAAAACAAAATAAAGCATGCCAGTTAAGGGCTAAAACTCAAACAGAAGCCAGGGCCGCTCTGGTTGCTGCTGGTGCCAAAAGACCTGAAGACGAGCTACCTAGCAGGCCGCTCCAAGCAGGCAGCACAACCACATAAACACACTCACAGACCAGACTCTGTGCACAGGGTGGAAATCACCCAGGAGCAGATGAGTGTGAGGCTCACAACTGCCTGGGATCCAGTTCCAGCGGGATCTGGCAACGCTCGCCTCTCCCGGCACCTGCACTGACATTCACATACTGTTCCCCACCAAAACACACGTAAGTCAAAATAATGTAATTTTAGAAATACATAAAACCCAATAGAAGTCAACAGGCTGTGTGAGCCCTAGTACCTTGTTGTCCATAATCGTCCACTGCCCCTCAGGGTTCTGCTTTAATACGCAGTGGCTTCGAGAGATCATCAGAGGGCACACCTTTGATATCAGCTGGTATGTAACACCAAATCCTCGTCCAATAGTCACCTGGAAGACAAGGCAGTGTGAGACACTCGGTCGCCACGCTAAACAGGGAGGTTCTCTGCCCTCTTCCCAACCAGCAGCATACACAGGCCTGACTTAGGAGACCAGACGCCTGTGGAACCTAAACTGTTCATCTGCTGTCTTCCTCTCCTCAGCTGCCACGGGAGCCACCAGATAGAAAAAGGCAAGAAGACGCGGTAGGAGAACACACGGGAGTTACCCACGAGCGGTCAAGAGGACTTGCTGCTTGTCCAGAGGACCCGAGTTTGGTTCTCAACGCCCACTGTGAGCAGACCACAACTGCCTGTTAAGTCAGCTCCAGGGGTCCAGGGGGTCCTGGGGGACCAGGGGATCCAGTGTCCTCTTCTGGTCTCTTCAGATACCCCCACCCATAGCTTATTTTCAAAGACACATAGAAGAAAAAAAGACTTAACCATGGAGGGCTGGAGACACAGCTCAGCAGTTAAGACACTGGCTGCTCTTCCAAAAGACTCAGGTATTTTCCCAGCACCCACGTGGCGGCTCACAGCATCCCTAATTCCAGCTGTGGGACCGGACGCCCTCTTCTGTATAGTGTCACGTCTCTGGAGCCCCCCAGGCACCTTGTGCTACACCGACATACATGCAGCCAGAACAACCATACACACAAAATGATCGTTAAAAAGAGATAAAGATGAGTTAACATGAACTCTCAGGCCAGCACGGCCCTCAAGGTCACCTGTTCTACCACCATGAGATGGCCCCTTCTTCCCACACACGCCCATCAACATGCCTTTATACATGTAAGGCAGGCCTTGGGTTTTCAAACGGCCAGCTCTGCATCTTTTTCTTTGTAAATTCTTCCAGTTGGCCCTGGTTCTGCTCTAGGTACATCAGGAATCTCCAATCCCCTTCTACGCATAGCATGAAGTATCTCCCAAGTCACTATTCCTGGCCCTGCGTTCCCAGCCATTTTACCTTAACTCCCAGGGCCTGAATGAGTTTGCCACCTCAACAGGTCTAGGAGAAGACTCCTGGTTTATTTCTGCAGCTGTTATATTAAGAAAAACAAACTTAGGCTCTTACAAAGTCAAGCCAGGTCTCACTTTCCCAGTTCTAGGCCCGGTGCCTGTGCGGCACCAGCTCCACAGAGCTCCATACCGGCCAAGGTGTCCCCGGCCTGGGCGATGATTACACGTCTGTACCTCCCCTCCCCAAGATTGCTCTGCTATGTCTCTTCTCAACTGGACTAACAGGCACACTGTGGCCCCAAATGCAGCACCTGACACTGATGTCTGTTCATCTTGTTAGTTCAGCCTATCACAGTGCCCTGTTAAGACTGTAATTTTTTTTTTTTTTTCCAAGACAGAGCTTCTCTGTTGTAACCCTGGCTGTCCTGGAACTCACTCTGTAGACCAGACTGGCCTCGAACTCACAGAGATCCACTTGCCTCTGCCTCCCGAGTGCTGGGACTAACGGCATATAAAAGTCTGTGGTTTTCTAAAACCCGCCTTCTGTCCTCCTTTGTTCAGAACCATCATCAAGATCCTTCAGGACTACCATGTTGCTCTAGCCTAACTTATTAACTGCTTATATAAACTCTTAGGAATGGACACCATCACCGAGTTAAATGTTCAGCCTAAAGCACAGATGCCACCTTTGATTCACGTGCCCTTCGTTCCCATATCTCAACTGTTAAGAGTTCTAGCTACAATCATGTCTGCCCCAGGACACTTGCTGGCCCCTGTGCTTTCTGCCCCCACAGTCCTACTCTCTGCATGGCGGCTAAGGCAGCAATACAAAGACCTTCCATCACAGTCTCCCTTTCTTGAGAACCTGCCATGACCTAGAGCTATCCACGCTCCAGCCTAGCCGAGGGCCTTTCCATGTGCGCTCTGGGCTTAGAGTGTTCTCTCCTCTATTGTCTCCCGGGGGCCTGCACTAGTCCTGCATTTCTCCATGCTGTGGGCACGCACCCACCCTCCCACCCACCCTCACCCTGCTTCCTTGTGTAGGAACTTCATGTGTCCCTGCATTTCTGACATGATGCACAGCAGATCCCTGGGAACAAATGGTCTTGCCAAAATCCATGTGTTGTGAGACACACCTATATCTCAGGAGGTGGGCAAGGGGAGAGGGAAGCATGCTTGCGTGTAGCATAGGCCCAGATGCTAGAATGGGTGCTATTTTGACTCTTCTTGTTGTCTGTCTTATGTCAGAAGTCAGTCTGGGGCCAGCCACCAAGATAGCTCAGTGGGTAAAGGCACTTACCACCAAGCCCAACAGCCTACAGTCAGTACCGGGCCACGGCAGGAGAGCCGGCTCCCTGAGTTGTCCTCTGACCTCCACACACACACCCCACAGCGTGTGGAGCCACACTCACACATACACAAATTTTTTTTCAAATGGGGAATGTTCAGGTCTGAGACCGTGAAGAAGGGGGGGGGGGGGGACCGTCTACCGTCCCTACCCACTAACAATTTCCCTGGTGGTAGTGGTTTTAGAGGAAGGATTCCATACTCCATTTGACACTTGAGGGGAAACAGAACAACTGCCATCCGGGACAGCAGTACAGAAGAGCAGAGCACCTCCTTGTCATCCATCTCTCCACACCGGCCCCCCGCCCCCCGCCCCTGGGTCCTGGAATACACGCTGCTCCGTTTCAGCACCTCTCATCGCCTCAGAACTCCCACGGGGACTGCTCCATTTACTGCTCCATTTTAGGTAGCATACTGAGCCTGATCTGGAGGACCCCTTGTTCCTGTCCATCTTCATCCTCCTCTGCAGGGCTCTGCTTCTAATAACCAGGAGACAGATACTCTAGAGCCTCCCCCCACCACCACCCTTTTCCAACCCACTTAGGGCAGGGTCATGGAAACCAAGAGAAGAGAACAGGCAAGAACAGACACGGCTTTTCTTCCCGAGACTGAAGAGGCTCCCCTGCAATAAGCCTCTACCTGTGCTTACAGCACACTCTGCTCCTGGTGTCTGGCTCTTGACTTTGTAACTGAAATCTTCGCGCCTGGTCCTCCTGCCCCGCTCCTAACTGGGCTCTCCTGTTCTCTCTGCTCCACTTGCTAACTGAAGGCCGGTCTCCGGCCCTGAGAACTGTTTTCTTTCCCTACCTACGCTGCAGTCCGCCTGTAACTGGATGTTACGGTGGCAGATTCCTGACTTGTACAGGTTCCCACTGTGCTTTTTATTTCACCCTCACTCACTCAGGAAGGACAGAGAACAGGAAGAAGCCTTCAAGCCCTCTTTGGCTGCTCTCTCTGTCTGAAGCCTGGAGAACTGGACTAGCCCCTGTCTGAGAGCTCTGAACTAACATGTATCATCTCTATCTTCTACCCCTCATCACTGCCCACTCTCTCTTTTATAGCCCAAGCCGTTCCCAGAAGTCCAAGCGGCATCCAATCATAAGGAAGGCTGCACAGGACAGACATCTTGGCAAAGTCCCACTACAAAACTCTCTAGATTGGTGTAGGGAGTTTACAGACACCAGTCCGGAAAGATGGTTTATTAAAGGATTCCCTTCGATGCAATATGAGGAGCCATCCATGCTTTATTATCAGAAGGGGAACTGGGAAGGCAGGGACCGGCTTGCCTTAGCTGTTACCAGAGGGCACAGCACACCCCAAACCCTGTGCAAACCCACTATCAGCACCTGAGAACCATTCCAGTAAGACCCCATCTCCATCCCACACGCATCTACGGGAGAGTGTACAACGCTCTTACCCGAGCTACTCTAGGGCTGCCAAGCTATTCAGAAGCAACAGATCAGCCCAGAGAACCCCACCTCACTGAGTCGGTCAACACTTAACTGTCTCCACCTGTACAGGATTGCGAGAGCCTAGTGAATGTTGGCGGACCGGATTCGGTAACGCAGGTGGAAAAAAAAACTTCTACGTAAAAATAAGCAGCCCTCTAATTCCTAATTTAAAGCCGGACCTGCTATGGGATATTGCTAAATAAGTCACACCTTGGCCGGCCCAGATGCTCTCAGACTCCTTCATTACGTAGATTCTCTTTTCCTGGTTCAAGCCATAAACTCCAAGAGCAGTTATCTCCGTCCGTCAGCTGAGAACATACAGCTTGCCGGAAAAACTTAACCCCACCAATTCGATGAATTTAATTCACGTGACCACCAACACTCAGAAGCACAGAATTTCCAAGATCCACATTGCGAGCTCGACCCTGACCCAGTTCCTCCAGAGCTGACTGCGAAGGTGCAAACCACCTTTAGCTTTTTCTGGAACCAAATCCTAGCACCTCCCTTCGGATCTTAACTCTCCCTCTGTTTTTCCTTCTGCATTTATGGAGCTGAGGTCACCCTTACGGAGCTGGTAGAGTGCTTGGCTTCCAAGTACGAGGCCCTGGGTTCGATCCCCGGCACCAGCCCTTTAAGCCTGTGAGCAGTTTCTAAGGGGGGCGGGGGGTTCTGACCCATTTCGCGAATGCAACCGTGGCCCATCCCGATTCTCCTGGGAGACGGAATGGAAGACTTCCCACTCCTTTAAACTCGTGATCAACTTCCAAATCAACTCCAGAAGAGTCCAAGACCTCTTCTTCTCAGAGCTTGAGGCGGGTTCGCCATTCTCGTCGTCAGTGAGGACGCCTCTGCCTCAGTTTCCCCGTCCGAGTTGGAGCTCTGAGAGAACCTAGCGGGAACCGCGCCTGCCCTCGGTCCCAGCCTTCTCCTCACGGGGGGGTGGCGGGCCGCGTCCGTTACGGCGGCTCAGGCACGGGCGTCGCTCCCGCGCAGCCGCCCTCCGGCCTGGGCCTCAAGCCGCGGCCTCGCCTAGCCCTCGCGGCCCAGTCGCGCCAGGCCCTGAGGCGGCTCGGCCTCGCAGCCCGCCTCGGCGCCTCTCGGCAGGCCGGGCGGGCTCGTCGGCGTCCCCGGCCCCGCAGCCCGCCCGCCCTCACCTCGCTGCCGGCCTCCAGCTGCAGCCACTCGCGGTCCATCCCCAGCCGCCGCAAGCACCAGCTCCGGCAGGCCGCGAGCTGCCCCGAGACCGAGGGGTCGGGCTCGCCCATAGCCCGCTCGGCACTGGGGCAGCGCTCAGCAACCGGCCAAACTCCAGCCTGGGTGCCGGCCGCCTCCGGGGCGCTTCTCCGCCACCATACCTACACAGCAGGCAGAAGCAATCGCCCGCGGACCGCGTCGACGCGAACGCGGGCCCGCCCCTGGCCCGGGGAGGCCGGCAGCGCGCGTGCGCAGCGGGGAGGCCGCGCCCGCGGGCGGGAAGCGCGCAGGTGCGGGCCTGGAGGGCGGGCGCTCCGGGTTCCGGGCCGGCCGGGGCCGCCGGGTCAGGCTGCGTTTCCAAAATCGGAAACCTTAAAAAAGTGAGTGACGGGGCCTAGGGGATGGCTCAGGCCAGGCAGGGCTGCACGGGGAAACCCTGTCCGGAAACAAAAATAAATACAAAGACAAATCGTGCCCCGCGCTGCGTCTCGTTTTGTTGTTTGTTCTACGTTGTTACTGGCGCTGAGGATGAACCCAGAGCCCTGTGCATCTCTACCCTCGGTTACCCAAGAGACACCAAAACAAAGTGTTTTCCTCTCTTGAAATTGGCGAAGAGGAGATTCCTTCAGCTTTAGACTTTCCTCTGTAAGCCATGTCCATGTCTTTGAAGAACCTAAACCGAGCGGTTCCCTTTGCGGGGTGGGGGGTAGGGGTGGGGCTCCATGTTTGGGCTGCAGCTCGGCTGATGGTGCGAGGCCCGGCTTCCCTGCGTGCGTGCGGTTCAGGGACGTTACAAAGGAGTCCTGCCGCTGCCCCTGTTCTCTCATCCGCATTTACCTATCCTAGAGCTAGCGCGAGCGAGGGTGCAGGCGGACACCCACGGAGGCTGGAGGGTGACTTCAGGGTGAGATCCCCTCCCCCAGGATGAGCCAGCCCAAGTGTCTGGTGAGAGCAGGGAGCTGGGACTGAGGGCCTTGCATTCTAGTTGGTTCTACCTTTTATCTACTTTCTATTCTGCTGCTCTACCTACCCTACCTTCAGATGTAAAATTTAAGCTGAAATGCAAGAAATACAATCTCGCGGTTCCTTATAAAGGTGCCCCCAGCCATCCTAGGGCCAGCTACAGTCTATCGGAAGACACTAGACCCCTGCTAACGCCTGCTAGTCTGACCATCATTCTACCTAAACCCTGCTGAGCTAGACCTCCGCACCCCACCCAGACTGCAAGTGTGGAGTGGAAACCAACAGGCCAAACTCACCTACAAGGTCATGTTCCTGACAAGCTTGGAAATGACCAGGAGGTAAACATGGAGATGAATCCACTCACGGTTACAGTTGAGGAAAAGATACTTAACGGACACAAGTAAAGTTAGGGCCTAGATGACACAAAAGATTCTCCCTCCCCATCTCACCCCCACCCCACCCCGGTTAGGGTCACAAGGAAAGGGAAGGAGGGCTCCCCACAGGTTTGGAACCGATCTAGGCACTCCACCAGTGAGCCTGACATCTACAAAGTCAACTAGGCTGCCTTGCTTGGTTGGCGCTCAGCACCTAGTGCTCTCACGGTGAAGTGGGATCAATGCTTCTCAGATGAAGGGATCAGGAAAGGGTGCCTTTGGTTTCAGAGGGAACCGTTCTATTCATTTATTTGATTACTTACTTACTCCTGGAACTGGAGTTACAGACAGTTGTGAGCTGCCACGTGGGTGCTGGGAATTGAACCCAGATCCTCTGGAAGAACAGTCAAGTACTTTTAACCACTGAGCCATCTCTCCAGCCCCTTAGTGCCATTTCTTCTTGAAGATTTTATGTGTGTGTCTGTGTGTGAGTGTACGCTGCTGAGAACAGCGCCTGCCCGCACAGGACAGCGCAGGGAGACAGGCCCCTGGGGCTGGAGTCGCAGGCAGCTGTGACTCTGATGTGAGTGCTGGGAACGGAAGTAGGTACTCTCAACCACTGGCCATTTCTCCAGCCCTTGGCCCCCCATGCCTACAAGTGCCAGCAGGAAAAACCCAGGAAAAAAAGACACTTCACTCCAGGTCACGTGAACTCATGAGACAAAAGCTCATGACACGGGAGGAGACACACCATTTATTTACAGTCGTTCACTTTATCCACAATTTCCCATACAAACATAAAACTAAAAAAATAAAACCACCACTTGGGAACACAAGTGTCTTTCTTTAATCGGCGTGTTTGAGGGGGGCCATGAGTTCTCCCCTCTGTGAAGGAGACAACCACGGCACACGGAGGGGGTGGGTGGGGACTGGGAAGGACGCCTGAGAAACAGCTGAGATGAGGGACCTGACTCACAGGAGTGAGGCTCGGCCTGTGGTGGGTGGCACAGGAAAGTGAACGTTCCCTGGAGGGTGATGGCTGCTGGCCCCCATCCTCCCCTTGTCCACTACCAAACACTGGAGCAATGACAGCAGGGGACACCTGACACCGCTCTCTGGGAAGTGCCCCCAGTCATAGGGACATACGAGGCTCTTGGCACTGGCTTGTCAGCCATCTTCTGTCCTGACCACAGTACTGCCTTGCACAGGTGGAGACAAGGCTGGAGCCATGCAACCCGAGGGAGGGCTTTGGCCTCTGCAGTCCCTGGGGAGGCTGTTGGGGACGAGTAGAGGGGAGCCCTGAAATGTCCCACAGAGGTCCGGGGAGGGATGAAAGGGGAGGGGAGGGGAGGGGGGAGGGAAGGCCGAGACACTGATTCTTGCCTAGTAGTTCATCTGCTCATCTCCAGATGGCTCCCAGGCCCCTGCCTAGCTACCCACCCAGCCACCTCACCTGTGCTAATGACCTGGATTGCTTTCACACGTCAATGCACGCTATAAATATAAAATCATATCTGCTACAAAGAGGACATAGATTTGTACACCTTTACCCATATACATAATAACAATTTATACATAATATCTTGGAGTGGTTCACCCTGGAAAAGGGGTTTGAAGAAGTAGTTTAAAAAAAAAAAATCCCTCCTTGTCCCTCCCCTGCCCTGGTACCTCTTAGGGACCATTGGATACTTGGTCCTTGGATCCTTTCCAACTGGTTCTGATGGGTTAGTCTGGACACAAATTCAGACACATGACAAAATGCTGATGGGCCTGTACGCAGGCGCAGGCACGCGCACGCAGGCGCATGCACACGCACTGAGTGGGGACAGACAACAGGTGAGGAAAGGGAAGATGCAATTCCCAGCCCTTGAGTGTAGGCTTCTCCTCAGGGCTATCAACACGGCGTCTCCTCCACCTGAGAGGAAGGTCTCTCTCACTGTGTCAGTGGCTCAGCTGGGACAGGAGGAAGAGGGGAAACGAGGGAAAGAGGCGGGTCGGGAGTCCTCTGAAAACGTCAGGTGCCTCTGACCTGTGACTTATCAAACTGAGTCTCAAAAAGCAGCAGCATCAGAGTCTGATACCCTCAGCCTCCGGCACGTAAGAAAATTTGTGTTTTTCCTGCTTAAAAGAAGGAAAAGGAAGCCGGAGGCAAACAATACCAGCTGGGTCCAGGGCAGAGCCAGCAGGAGCTTGTATGGACAATGTGGGGCAGACCCTGAGCTCCCCTCGGTTTGTCCAGTGTCTGCTGAAGGAAAAGACAACCCTTACCCCCTTCTCTGCCCTCTCCTGAAGCCGGGCCCATCCACTCGCACAGAATACTGACAGTGGTCCCAGACACACACCCAGAGACACGGAGTGGCGGATGCTGTGAAGTTAAGACCTGGGTGGCGGCAGGGGTTGAGCTTTGTACAGCAGGAGTGGTTCCTGGCCGGGGTCCGCGGCTTGCACAGTGGCCACAGTGATGAAATTGCCATCAGAGATGGGGTCAGTCTGGGTCCCCGGGGCGGGGAGGCAGCACCTATCGGCGGTAGTGGTTGGGGGCGTCTGCGAACATGTACTTGAGTCTGTACGCCTCGGCCAGCAGCAGCCCGATCTCCTCGTTGCCCCAGTGGATCGTAGGCAGGTTCTGCAGCAGCATGAGGAGGCCCTGCAAGGCAAGGGAGGCCTTTCGTCTCTGCAGTCCAGGGCTGCCCAGAAGACCCCCCTGTATAGGACCTGGAATGGGGCCTCTCCTCCTGGATCACAAGACCCTAAACCTTCTGCCTCCTAAACATCATGCACCCTGGGCCCCTAGTTCAGTCCAGGGAGTCTGAAACAAACACAGATTCTCTGACACACTAACACTCACCTCTTCAAAAATACTATGAGCAAAGAATGCCCACAACAAAGACTGTAAGAGTCACATGACCGCTCACCGCCCAGCCTCGCGCCCGCTCTTGGGGTGTCCTTTCAGTCTCTTTCCTAATATCTGCTTCTTAACTGTATTTTGGTTTTCTTTTTTTATAAGATTTTTATCTATTTATTTGTTTGTTTGTTTATGTACTTAGGTTTTTTGAGACACAGTTTCTCTCTGTAGCCATGGCTGTCCTGGAACTCACTCTGTAGACCAGGCTGGCCTGGAACTCAGCCTGCCTTTGCCTCCCCAGTGCTGGGATTAAAGGCCTGTGCCATGCTGTCCAACATCAGCTGGAATTACAGGTGCATGTTCCATGCCCAGACCTGTGTGCTTCTTTTTTAAAGTTGTAATTAAAGTTCCCTCATAGAGTAAACACGTTTTTCTCCAGCGCTGGAAATTGAACTCACAGCCTCATGGTTCATAGGTAAGTGCTTTAATCACTTAAAAAAAAAAGTATAATCTTCTCTGGGCATGGTGGCTCACACGGCGGCGGCGGCGGCGGCGGCGGCGGCCTGGGCTGGAGTACACTCTGTCTCAGAGCAACATCAAAAGTGATGATCCTCGTGATTGCTTAGTAAAACAAACA
This sequence comes from Cricetomys ansorgei, assembly GCA_026225945.1. Classification (NCBI taxonomy): domain Eukaryota; kingdom Metazoa; phylum Chordata; class Mammalia; order Rodentia; family Nesomyidae; genus Cricetomys; species Cricetomys ansorgei. Next base: position 563,820 of record JAMJFZ010002048.1, on the reverse strand, counting down.
CTTAAACTGAAATAGAGAAAATAAGCGTGGCCCCTGACGGTGTGTGCGCACGCGCGTGTGCATGTGTGTACACACTCGATCATCTCCATGGCTTTCTACTCAGCCTTCACAACTGAATATTTCATAGTCAGCAGGCCATCGCATGGCTACACACTAACTTATCCAACCATTCCCCCCGTCAGGTCCTTAACTGTCTCCTCCATTCAGAATCATTCCCGTCAAGACTACAGAGTGCAGCCGCTGCACAGACCACTCCCTAACCTCCCTGTAACCAGCAGAACGCATGTTCCCGCTGCAGGCGCTACTCAAAGCACCTAGCTCAAAGGGCGAGCCCAGTTCCTGGTTCCCAGCCCCTCTGCCCACCTCTGCCCACTGTTCCCTCTGCACACACTCACCCAGCCGAGCCCACATGCGCCACGCTTATTGCACCCGTCTTCATTTGCACACTCCTGTGACTGGGGACGCTCTCTTTCCTCCCCCACCTAGCAACTCCTACTCACTCCAGGCCCCCCAAACAACTCAGAGAGGTAGCCCTTAAAGGGGTGGTATCAAAATAACGATGAACATGAGACTTCAGTCATCACGCTACTGCTGCTGCTGCTTGGTGCCCTGTCTGTTTCTTCATGTGTGAGTGTTTTGCCATGTATGAGTGCATGTGTGTGTACACACACTGTGTGTGTACCTTGTACTGTTAGAAGCCAAAAGAGGGCATTGGAGCCCCTGGAATTGGGAGTTCGATGGTTTTAAGCCACCAGGTGGGTACTGGGATATTCTTATTTTTCTAATTATAGAAAGAGTAGGCCTGGGGCTGAGCAGAGGGCGCAGCTGGTGGCTGGTAGCTCCTGCTTATACTCCCAGCATGTGGGGGGAGGGGAGGAGAGGCGCTAGAGACAGGATGATCCCTGGGGCTTGCTGGACAGCCAGCCTAGCCCAAATGTTCAGTGAGTTCAGTGCTCAGTATAGGAGCCTGCCTCAGGAAACAAGGAGAGCCAGCGAGATGGCTCAGGGGCTAAGAGCACTTGCTGTTCTCCTAGAAGATCTGGGTTCCATTCCCGGTCCCACACGGTGGCTTACAACCATTTAGCTCCCGTCCCGGGGAACCCAATGCATTCTTCTGGCCTGCAACAGATACTGGGCACACACAGGGTGCACAGACATACATGTAGACAAAACATTCAAACACATAAAACAATACATTTTTAAGCCAAGTGTTGATGCCTTTAATCCCTGCAGGCGGATCTCTGAGAGTTCCAGGCCAGCCTGGTCTACAAAGTGAGTTCCAGGACAGCCAGGGCTACACAGAGAGACCTTGTCCCAAAATCTTTCTTTAGATTTATTTATACTCTAAATAAATGGATGTATGCCTGTGTGTGGAGTGTGGGGGTCAGGAGTAGGCGCTCTCCTTCCACCATGTGGATTCCAGAGTTTGAACTCTGCCCATCAGGCTTGGCCCTCTTTCCACACCCCCTCTTACAGGAAATTCCTAGTCTTTCCATAATGATTCCATGCTTTTGTGTAACTGGTAAACAAAACCAACCAGTGAGAGCAGCACATTTCTGGATGGGAGTCACCTCTGACTTCTAACCCTAGCTTTAGTAGAAGCTTTCTAGAAGTTTCTGAATAAATTCTATCTCTGGTCAAGCACTCCTCCCCCTTCCTTTCCCCTTGAGGAAAGAGCATTAGCTGTAAGGAACCACTGTGCCACCTGGTGGCAGCTCTTGGAACTGCAGCTTCCCACCTTTCCCTGCTCGGGAACCCACCACAGCTTAGCTAAGCTCTGCAAGAAGTAGGAAACATTCTTCAGATAAAGATGGAGAAACTGAATAACCACGGCCAAGAGACAGAGGTGCTTGTCACAAGTCAGGTGCGCTTATCCAGGGTGGCAGAAGAGACTGCCAGAACTGGACAGAGCCTCAGGAGCCAAAGGTGCTAGGTCAGGTGAAATATCACAGGAGCGAGCCTGTCTGTAGGGAAAGGCTAGAGGGGAGCCGCAACTGCCTTTTAGAGATCTCCTTCATTATGCAAGGCGGTCTTTGGATGAGAGGGTGGAGGTTTTGTATCAACACCGGAGGAGCTTCTGTGATCAATTGATCAATCAATCGATCCGGGTTCCACTGTCCAGAATGGCACTTGCCATGCCAGGCAGTTCCCTCTGCTGAAGCCTGGCAGGTTTGTGTCTATGAAAATGTCTCTTTCTTTATTGCTGAGTAGCTATCAGCTACAGACCAAGCCTAGTGACACACATCCGTGTGCGTGCATGTGTGCGTGTGTGTACACAAACAGTCCTCTGCCTGCTTCACTTCCCAGGACGTCCTGTGCAGTGATGGCGCCTCACACAAGGCAGGCCTGTCATCGACGCATCAATGAATCAAGGCTCTCCCTGCCTGTGCAGCAGCCTTCTGGACACAAAGACCCTTCTCATCGGGAAGACTTGGGGCCCCAGTGACACCCTGCCAACGAGAGAGCAGCCTCTCCTGAGCACCCTCTCCCTCCACTCCCAGCCAAGAGCCGACCTGTGTGCTTAGCACGCCAAGGACTCTCCCGCTCACTGCTCACCGCTCACCTGGAAGTCTTCCTCATCCAGAATCTCCTTCCTCCATTTGATCAGGAAGGCTGCGCACACGTAGAGATGGAAGTGGGAGAACCCTTCTGGCTCAGACTGAGAAAGGAAAGAAGACTCAGGCGGGCCTCTGGGGAGCCCCAACAAGCCCGCATGGGCCTCTCACTTCCAAGCCATCTGGAAGCTGGGAAACCCAGCCCTGCACCTGTTATGTGACAGAGAGGGCGCAGAACAGGAGGCAGGTGCAGAGGCCCCCAGGGTCACCAGGGAGGGGAGGCGGGTGCAGAGGCCCCCAGGGTCACCAGGGAGGGAGGCGGGTGCAGAGGCCCCCAGGGTCAGCTGGGAGAGGGAGGGTCCCTCTACCTGGTAGGTGTCCCACAGGCGGATGGTGCAGCGCAGAGGAAGCTCCCGCATCAGCAGGTTGTTCATCCACCGGAAGGCGAACTGCAGGTACTCCACCTCGTACCTCCTGAAGTGACTGTGTACCTGCTCTGAGAGGGACACGAGTTCAGGAGCCACCGCAGGCTTTGGGGTGGGGGATCAGGAGCAGCCCCACCCTGTGGGCTGCCCTTCGTCCCCATCATTTTGGTGCCGCTCTCGGCTGACAACAGCACACAGTGTGACTGCTCCCCCTCCAGGCCAGTCCTCAGTGCTCTCTGCCTTCCTGAGGCTACCCTCCACCTAGGCCATCTGCCGCCAGCACCCCTGACGGACGGACGGCCAGCAGGGGTGGCTTCTTCCCTGTAAGAGGAGACTCACCAGAAGAGTCTTCTGCATATTCAGGTGGAACCAGCTGCCACCTGCCCTTGAGCCTGAGTAGACCCTGAGCAGGTTAAACAAGCCTGGTCCCCTCTCCTGCGGGACGGCTCCCAGAATAATGCTCGATGGGTGGGGGTTTTGTTCTGATGTTTTAAGGTTTATCTTTCTTGTTTTCAGTTATGTGTACGTGTGTGTGCATTTGGGTGTGTGCGGGTGTGCACAGTAGAGACATCAGATTCCCTGGAGTTACTAACAGCTGCGAGCCCCGCCCCCTCACGTGGGTGCTCAGAACTGAACGTGGGTCCTCGGGAAGAGCAGCAAGTGCTCGTAACCAATGAGCCATCTCTCCAGCCCCATCGATGGATGGCTTTAGATCACTGTCTTCTGACTCACAGGATAAGCAGCGGCCGGAAGACGACTGGATGAGTAAAGGAATCAGCCGTCCGTCAAGCCTGAGGACCTGATCCCTGGAACCCACAGGAAGGAAAGATAACGACTCCTAGCCATTGTCCTCTGACCCTTCCGTGTGGTGGCACGTGTGTACCCCTCCCCAGAGAAATGCTGGTTTGCCGGTGAGAATGGCAGAGTCAGTACAACGGCGCTGGACTGGTGGTAAGTGCTTAATCCAGTGCTAGAGGAGCTAATAACAGCGGGCACTCGGGACCAGGATTTCGGGGGCCTCTAAACAGCTCCAGGGGTGTCTGTTGCTGCAGTCTTTAAGAAACAAGAATGTGGTGCACATCTATTTAGTGTGTGTGTGTGGTGTGCAGTTGGTGTGTTGTGTGTGTGAGGTCTTGTGGATGTCAGAGGACAACTTCCAATAGTTGGCTCTCTCCTTCTACCATGAGGATCAGGGTCAGACTTGGTGGCAAGCACCCTAACCCAATGAACTGGCTCCCTGGCCCAGTGTACATGTTTTTTAAAACTCACTATTTTAAAGCTCCATTCCTTTATTTACCTGGGCCAGAAAAACAAAATAAAATAAAAAAATAAAATAAAATACAGCGGCAGAAACCACTGGCTCTGCCCTCTGGAATCCAACTGATGACCAATCCTGGAAGCCATTTAGTTTCCCAAAAGAGGACAGTACGCACCCCACACAATGCTCAGCGGAGCAATGGGTCCCGCCATGGAGGCTAGCAGCCGGGGCAGAGCAATGAGACTCAGAGGAAAAAGCTCTCACAGAATACAAGTGTAACATGGCAAGGTGAACACCAAGGTCAAGGTCGTGGGAAGATGGAGAGAGCACAACAAACCAAGGATGCCTCCATGACAGGAGAGCTGGGGAGGAGCAAGGAAGACACACAGCTGTGCAGGGACTGAGGGAAAGGCCCCGCTGGGGTGCAGCAGGAAGTCTGACGGTGGGGGCAGCATGGGGCAGAGACTGGCAGTCTAAGAAGCCACCATAAGCCCGGCAGTGGTGGCGCACGCCTTTAATCTCAGCACTGAGGAGGCAGAGACAGGCGGATCTCTGTGAGTTCGAGGCCAGCCTGGTCTACAGATTGAGTTCCAGAACAGTCAGGGTTACAACAGGAAAATCTTGTCTCAACAGCAATAAAAAAAGAAAAACAAAAACAAAAATAAAAAACCAACAACAACAACAAAAAAAAGAAGCCATCACAGCTTATTGGTCTAAGGGGTCTCGGGTCACAGGGTCCCCTGCCAGGTCAATGCCCCCAACCTTCTCTATCTGTCTCTCTGGCCACGGTGTCCTTGTCAACCAGGGCTTCCTAAGAGGCCTTCCTGGCCAGGAAGCTCCCCTTCTAAGCACCTGCTCCTCCCAGGGATCTGCCTCAGGGGGAGTTGTGCTGAGGATCTCCAGCCCATTCAGGTCCCAGCGGGCATGGGGGTTTCCACCGGGTGTCACCCAGATTTGAGGAGCCTGTGTCCAGCCTAGGATGCTGTTACATCACCATGTGACAGACAAGGTCGGCCCACAGCCTGGATCCAAAAGGCAATGAGAAGCCACAGTGCTCTATAGAAACCCGTCCCATGAAGGTGGTTTGAAGAGGAAGGAGAAGGAGAATGGAAGTCCTTCTGGGAGGAAGGTATAGAAAGCTGTGCCAGGGCTGCGGGAGAACTGAGAATTTGGTGACAGAAATGAGCTGGGAAGACCTGGAGACAACAGCAGAGCTCACAGCTCTAAGCAGGGCGCACCCAGGGCTGCCAGTGAGTCACTGCAAGGACAGGCTGGCAAGGGAGACCGGGAGGACCAAGTGTCGCAGCCCAGGTCAGGACCACACCGGGTCACTACTGGAGAAGTCACCTACCATCGATCCGGCTGACAAGCTCTTCCAGTGCCTTGACCTTCTTCTGGATTCCTGGTTGTGCAAAGGTGTAATTATCCTGCAAAGGACACAGTGCCCGGGGTGAGCAGATCAGTTGCCTACCACACCTGGGGTGTGTGCGTGCGTGCGTGCATGTGTGTGTGTGTGCGCGTGCGCATGACAGGCCAAGGCAATCTCAGGCATCACTCTTCATCAACAGTCCATCTTGTTTTGTGAGACAGGGTCTCACTGAGACTGGAGCTCCCAGATGAGGCTAGGCACTTCCCCAGTGCTAGGGAACAGACTCAGGTTCACTTTATTAACTGAGCCATCTCCCCAGTCCCTGAAGCACATTTGAAGGTACACCAGGGGCTGGAGAGATAGCTCAGTGGTCAAGAATGCATACTCGCTGCCAGAGGACCCATTATGGTCTGGTTCCTAGCACCCACATCCAGTGACTCACAATCACCTGAAACACCAGATCCCAGTGATCCGACGCCCCTGGCCTCCTCGGTCACCCTGAACGCGTGTGCATACCCCCACACACAAATGCATGATCAAAGATGAAATAAATCCATATTTTAAGAGTTCACTGATGCTAACAGCTTGTGATGGAGTTTGGGAATCCAAGGGATTCATAAAACTAGCATGTGGACATGGAGAAAGGCTGGTGCAGCCCTGCGCCCTCACGGGCCCACGGGGTCGGGGTACATGGTAGATTGCAGGGGCCCTCTCTGATGACAGCTAGTGCTGCGTGGTGATCTCCCAGACTTGGGGAGACTCTAGACCATCGTCTAAGGAAGAGGCTGAGGAGCACTGGCAGGGGGTGGCCCTGCCTGGCACAGGAGAGCAGGAAACGAGAGGCCTGGGGGTGCCCTGCACCTAGCTTGGGGGACCCTCACCTGGATCCCATCCAGCAGCTTGCTCATGCACCAAAAGCTGTCGGCTTCGATGCTTCGCAGCATGTCCTGAGACAAGTTGGTCACATCGAAGTTCTCCACATCCTCTTCTGTAAGACAAAAGGTGGAGAAAATCCAGAGGTCCTTCAGGCCAGCGGGAAGCAGGCGGCTTGATGCGCTTCTGCTCAAGTGTGTGGTGAGTTCCCAGGGAGCTTGTCGTAACACTGACCAGGCTAGCCCCCACTCCACCCCAGCATACCTTGCTCTCCCTTGGCATTTATTATTTAGACTTTTTTTTTTTTAAATGACCACTCGGGACCTTTGCTCAAGGAGTCATACCTAGGTCAAGTCTAGGAATGGTCTAGAAAAATTCTTTGATTACAGACTTCAGGGAGCTGTCTACCATGCTCACAGGACAACTGCATTCACTGATAGTAGGATAGCTCACCACTTTCTGGAGGTGGAGAATGGGTCAGCTCACTGCACTTCCAGGAGGTAGAGCATGGGGTAGCTCACTGCACTTCCTGGAGGTGGAGCATGGATAGCTTACTGCACTTCCTGGGGGTGGGGTGTGCACATCGCTTTCTCTGCCTGCTGGGAGGATGGAGTTCATACACTCAACATCTGAGCTGAGCATACAGGCAAAAAGCAGCAGGGAGGGAGGAGAGCGCTCTGAAGGGCTTCATTCAGCATAAACAATCTGTTCAGAAGGATCATTAACCGTCCACTTGAGGAAACTCCACACATAATGGAAGCTCAACAGGAAAGCACGCCAGCCTGTTGGTCCCAGGCGAGGACTGTCTTTGGTTGTTATGATGACTGTATGGCGGCCAGGACTGACTGCAGGGAGGCAGTTTAAGGGTTTTTTTATGGCTATTTTAAGAGGCGATGCATCCAAAAGGGGGAAACCAAATAGCTCTTTATGAAAACAAAATTGCCCACCCTGGGCTTGACGAGAACACGGCTATTGATTAGCTGATAAAACGCGGTGGCTCCAGTCGTCGGCTGATGTTGCTCAGAACACTCAGAGTGCTGGGCCCTAGAGCAATCAATGGAACATGAGCCTCATGGTCCGGAAGCTCGGATCTTCACGGGCTGCGTTCTGCCCGAACGGACCCTCGTCCCTGCGCTGTGTTCCCGGAGGAGCAGGCGAAGCTCATCAAGATGGACGACCACCTGAGCGACCTCTGCAGGCTGCCCAGGCCCCAGCCGCCTCCGGGGCGAGTGTCTCACTCAGGCAGGACTAGGGGGTCTCCTCGCCTTCCCAGGGGTTCCCTTCTCTGCTCTGCGCCAGCCAGCCTCTGCACTGCCACCTGAACCTCTCAAGCCACCGGGCAGCTTTGTAACCGCCTCCCAAGTCTTGGACCAAGTAAAAATAAAGCTTTTAAAACGGGAGAAAACCAAAAACCCAAAAAACAAACAAAAAAGAAATCAGTGTAGATGGAGCCCCTTGTGGAGCAGGGGAGGGGGGAGGGAGTGGGGGCTTCTGAAGGACTGGAGGTGCCGAGTCTTCCAGTGGGGGCTGGGGACATGTGTCCTTGTGACAGGTGTGTCCGAGTGTAAGAGAGCTCAACATCAAGTTCACACTTAAAGAAGGTAACGCGAAAAGGCCCTTGCGATGGCTCGGCCTGTAAAGGCATTCGCTGGGTGTGCGGGACTGGGGAGCTGAGCTTGACCCCCAGAGCCCTTGTAAAGGGTTGGAGAGAACCGACTCCATTTGGCCTCTGTATGTGACACACACACACACACACACACACACACGCGCGCGCGCGCGCGCGCGCGCACACTATAATAGATGAAATGAAAGAAAGGATTGAAAGAGGCAAATAAGGAGCGGCCTTGAGGCAGGGAGAGCCTGTCACTGCTGTGGACGGTCCTCCAGGTCCTCTAGCTCACGTTTGGCCTCAACACCACCAGCCGGGGTGGGGCGGGATGCATGGGCAGAGTCAGAGAGGAAGCAGAGGTGACGATCCTGGGAGCTGGCCACATGAGAGGGAGCATCACCCCGATGGTGGTGGTGGTGGTGTTTGAGGTGGTGTGAGGTGAGGTGGGGAGTGGGGTGGAGGGGGGTGGTGGGGGTGCAGGCAGCGCCCCTGACACTAGAGAATGTGTGGCCAGCACAGCTCAGCAATCCCTCTTGTCCAGGACTCACTCACCATCTCCTCAGTGCTCTATTTAAAACCTGCTTCTCACCAGGCAGTGGGGGGCACATCCCAGCACTCGGGAGGCAGAGGGAGGAGGATCTCTGCAAGTCTGCGGCCAGCCTGGTCTACAGAGTGAGTTCCAGGCCAGCCAGAGCTACGCAGCGAGACAGACAGTGTTTCAGGTAAAACTGAAACAAAAACCAAAAAACCCTGCTTCTTGGGCCAGCGAGACGGCTGAGCAGGTGAAGGAGCTTGTTGCCAAGCCTGAAGGACACACGCGGCTCTCAGACTGTCCTTTGCTTTCTACATAAGCACAGGTCCTGCCACCCCAGTAAAACAAACACACGTGAGTTAGAAAGCAAAACATCTCACTTCTTGTCTCCACCCTGGCAACACAGCCCGGGTGCGGCAGCCTCTTTCGGACTTGCTCTCCGCACAGCACTTGCTCTGTTTGGAGCAAGGCTCATAGGCCAGGCTGTCACTGCTTGGAAGTGGGGACTAACGGTGACGCCTTCTCCCAAGGGAGTGCATGCTCTTGGGGAGGAGCAGACAGCAATCAAATAAGGCCACACCAGGCTAGGTGTTCCTGCGGATGGATCTCTTCTGCCTCAGCACCATAAACCGTGGGAGCAAGGCAGGCCTCCACTGAGACAACATGTCATGGCGTCTAGACTCAGGAGCCACCAGGAACAAATAGCTCCTTTACATACAGGGTACCCAGCTGGGTATTCTGCCATCGCAATGCAAAACAGACTAAGACACTTCACAAAAATCTCATGAATACATTCCCACCCTTTTCAACTGAGCATCCAGATAAGTTCGGTTTCTCCCAACCATTTCACTCTAGGACAATGCATTATCATTTAAGAGAAAAACAAGGGGCTGGAGAGATGGCTCGGTGGTTAAGAACACTGGCTTTTCTTCTAGAGGACCCGGGTTCAGTTCCCAGCACCCACATGGCAGCTCCCAACTGTCTGTAACTCCTGTTCCAGGGGATGTGACACCCTCACACTAATGCTCATAAAATAAAAGTAAAAAAAAAAAAATTTAAAACAGAGGGAAGGAGATAAGAGGAAAACGGCAAATCTCAGTAGCTTCCAGGAGAAAGGAGATGGGGAAGAGAAGAGAGAGCCAGTCTGTGTGCAGTGGAGTCTGAGAGGCAGTCTGAGATGGCAGGGCACAAGCGAGGGGACTTCAGAGGAAGACTGAGGAGCCCACCCACCAGATTTTCAAACGCTGCGAGGGTTTTGGAGGTAAACTGTCCCCCAGCAGACTGCACAGAAAACTGGGGGGTGGGGGCACTAGTTTTCATGATGTAGGGAAGCTTCCCCTCACCCGCCCCCAGGTGGCGCCCGTCGGAGCACCTTGGTCCTGACTTCCCGTGCTGCAGACTGGCTTTGCTCACTTGTGGACTCCCTGTAAATGGAATCATGCAGCCTGCTTTTTCCGGTAGCTGGCGCTCGGTTGCATGCAGCGGTAGCACGCTCCTTTTACTGCTGGGCACTGCCCCGTAGTATGAGCTGTAAATGGCTAGCTGCAGTTATTTCCAGCTTTTGTCTGTGAATAAAGCTGCTGTGGATATTCTGGTTCTGTCCTGCTGGGGTTCTAAGTTTTGATTATCCTTGAACGAACACCTGAGAGTAGGAGGCAGGAGGCTTTGCCGGCTGTGTCCCGGGTCCCCACCCCAGTCCCCAAACGTATGCCCCCAGGACTACCTGACGCTCACTGGGCACAGCATCAGAAGTGGGTGCACTGCCCCCCAGTGGCCACGCCCAGCACAGCTCCACATGGGATATGGGTCTCACTCATCTATGTAGGGACACTACGACAGAAGCAGGGATAATCTTCAGATAGTCTGTGGCGGCCAGGCTTGAGTCTGGCGATGGGGGGGGGGGGGGGGGAGAACAGCAGCATGTTTAGCGCTGCTGGAGAAAGTGACTTGGCTGTGGATGCTACAAAGTTCCAGTAGGGCATGATGGGACGGGACGGGATGCCTGGGGTCTTAGAGAGGGCTTCGAGGAGAAAGGGCGTGGTGAGGCAAGCAGGCACGTGCACAAACACATAACCAATTTTACAATGTTTTAACGAAGAACGATTAAGGACCACAGGACTGCGCCGCCCACTCTGACACGAGGAATCTGCCGGCAGCGCCGATAGCAGGCCGAGGATAAGACTCTGAGCTCCGCTGTTATCAAGTCATGTGGGGAGCAAACGCACTGAGGTCAGATCTGCCTTTGGTTCTGGGAAACTCATTAAGCTCCTCACCCTTGACCTTTCCACCTGTAAAATGGGTAATGGGTGGAAACATACCTTGCAGAGCTGCTGGGGCCCCCAAGATCGGCACGTCCCAGTACTTTACAAATGATAAAGAGCTTGAATTCGGGTGGGCGGGTTTCTAGGGTTCCTTCCAGTGTTCTTTTTTGTCAGGAATTTTTGCTTGCTTGCTTATCTTTTGACACAAGATTTCAGTATGCTATCCAGCCTAGAACTTGCAATCCTCCTGCCTCATACTGGAGTTTTAAGTGGGCGCCCGCTGACGGCTCCTGCATACATGTGGATTCCTCCATAAGCCTCTGTTCTCCTTACGAAGGGAGCAGCACTGGCCAAAGATGGGTTTTCCTGTGAACCTCTAAGCACAGCGGACACAGAGGACACCCGGGAGGAGGGACGCCTGCTCGGCTCCTTGAAGACTCTGCTCGACTGAAGGTGAAGAGAGGCTGGGACCGTGGGGAAGCCTCAGCATCCTCTCAAAATTAACACTCTCCACAACGACAAGAGCCCAGCAGGGTCAGGACAGAAGAGTGGGGAGAAGCCAGGGTCCCAGAGTGCCTCTTGGCCCAGCCCAGCCCCCCAGAGGATCAGGGAAGAGGAGTGAGGAGACACCGAGTCCCAGGATACCTTGGGGCCACTCCATCCTCTAGCACCCTCTGTGTGCCCACACCCTATCCCTGAGACCCAGCGCAGACACTCAAATGCCAGCGTCGCACACGGGCACTGGACCTACGACGCATTTGGAGAACCCTAAAATGACACAACTAAACCACCAAGCTGTCTGTTCGTGGCAGAACAGGAGCGTGCTGCTTGGTTGTTTTGTGAGGGAAGCAGGTCTCTGCAGGTGAGATTTGTGATCACCTCAAGAGATAAACTCCAGGCCGCCTCAGCCGCCCTGACAGCTCCAGGCATAGCAGAGGGGCTACCTGTCCCGTCCTCGGTGAGACTCTCAGGAAAGCAGACGGCAGACGGGAAGGAGCGACAGCTCGCTCAAGCGGGTACATGTGCTTCTTACCCACGTATTCCGAGAGGAAGACGACAAAGAATGGCGTGACCAGGTCATTGATTCCCTGGACATAGCCACTGGCGGGGTGTCGGATGGCCCAGATAAAGAGAATCCTTTCAAAGATCTAGGAAAATGAGGAGAAAGGGCGTGAGTGCTCACCTCGGGCTCACCTCAGACCCACCTCCTCCCCGCTCTCCCACCTCCACCCACTTCACCACCCGCCCATCTGGGGTCAGTGAAAAGTATTAGGAGAATTTGAAGACGCTGTGGGACAAGAGAGACGTGCAGAGAGCTCGGGACGCGTGAGCTGCTCTGTTCAGAACAACAGTGTTGGAGATCATGGACCCTGTCCCTGAGCAAGGCGCTGCGCACGCCAGCTCTGCTGTCTTTCCCTGAATCCCCCTTGGTCACCACAGGCCACCCACTCTCCACCACTCTCTCCACTCCCCGTTGAGAAGGAAAGAGGCAAGGATTCCGTTCCGGGGCTGGAGAAATGGCTCAGTGGTTAAGATCCCAGCACCCACAGTGGGCCACAACCTCAGTAACTCCAGGGGATCTGATGCCCGCTTCTGACCTCCACGGGCACCAGACGTGCACACGGTGCACATAAATGCATGCAGGCAAAATACCCTCACACGTTGGTAAAATCTAAAATAATAATAATATTACTAAAAATAATTATTATTATTTTCTGGTCCAGTCCGACTAGGACTGGGGGCAATCTATTCTTGCAGGAGTCCCTTTGTACTTCAGGATGCAACCACACGTCTGCTGGGGAAAGTCAAAAGATCCAGGGCCATGGGCTGGTGAGATGGCTCAGCAGGTTAAAGCACTAGCCACCAAGCCTGACACCTCGAGTTTGATCCCCAAGACCCGTGTGGTGAAAGGAGAAAATTAGTCCTGGCGACCTGTCCTTTGATCTCCAAACACATGTCATGGCATGCACACATGCATCCCTAAAATAAATGAATGCAACCATTCAAAACTGAACAGATACAGCTCCTGTAGGCTTCTGCAGTTGGGGTTTGAGCTAGGGACTCCACAGCAGAGCCTTTGGGGTGACATATATCAATTAAAATAAGTCAGAGGCCTTGTAGGGGACAAAAAAAGAGATCTTCCTGGTCCCTTGGCAGAGTCCTGCCCTCTGCTGTCACTGTGTCTCCTGAGCTCTCCCTTCTCTCTGGGTTGAGACACAAGTTTACTGGCTCTGTCCTGGTGGGCATGACCCCCAGGCCTGGCACCTCCGGAGACTGGCTTTGTGCTCTCTGGGTCTCTGTGACACACACAGGAGAGACGGCAGAGATGACGCGCAGGCAGGCCGAGAGAGCGGATGGCCTCCACAGCACACCCCACCCAGCCAGCCCTGGAGGCAAGGACTCCCGAGGAGGATGAGAAAGGAGATGGTTAGATGTCTGTCTAAGGTAGGGAAGGCGTAAGGGGCCTGGGGACACACTGAGGGACACAACAGAGAAACCCTGTCTCAAAAAACCTAATATAAATAAATAGATAGATAAATAAATAGATAGATGAGGCATCCCAGCACACCAGGGTGATGCCAGTCACACTGAAGAGAACGAAGTGTGCGTTTCCATCTTTGCACCCAGGTTCCACTGCAGGGGATGCCCCTTAAGCCGCGAGCCACGGCTCTAAGGAGGAGAGCGCAGGGCCCAGCCTTCAGAACCTGGACGAAGGAAGGGAAGGAGCGCACCTCCTCTGCGCCGCACCTTCTAGGTGAGGTGATGGTGTCACCCACAATCTCCCCTTTGGTGTTGAAAGTGATACAGATCCCAGCAGGGCAGACAGCTCTACTTAAATGAAAGTTACAGAAGTATCCTTCCCACCGGCCCTCTCTACTCTGAAGAGAACTGAAAGCTCGCTTCAGAAGCCCTGACGTTTCATGTCTCGACTGGGGCATAGCTGCACAGGAAGCTGCTGATGTCACGGGTGATCGTCTCCGCTGAGTCACGGTAAAGGTCCTACTGGAACCTTGCGTGTGCGTCATTAGCTTGAGGTCTTAAAAACAGCACCACCAATGTCACTTCTGGATTTAATCCCAAAAGAATTTAAAACAGGGTCTACGACGTATTTGCACACACATGCTCGTCACAACGTTATCACCGTAGCCAGAAGGGACAAGCGGCCGTGGGTCCGAGGCGTGGGTGACATCCAGGCGGTGGAATAGTAGCAATGACAATGGAATTTTTTTTTTTAAAAAGTCGAGGCCCGGGCGCTCGGGAGGGTAAAGGTTCCTGCTGACAACGCTGATGAGCAGGACCCACAGAGGAAGGAGAAACAGCCTCTGCGAGAGGACCTTTGACCGCCACACACATACCATGGCGGGCCCTCCACAATATAAATAGAGAAATGTAATAAGAAAAGTCTAACAATGACAGGACTATAGCTCCACTGATCTGAGGTTTCTAGGGTGGCTACATCCACAAACAAGAAGCAGAGCGGTGGTGACAGGGGAGGGCAGTCATTATGCAATGGCTCCTAAGGTTAAGGTTGGGAAAATAAGAAGTATCTGGAGACAGAGGCAGGTGATGACCACTGAGCGATCAAATGCATGCAAAGCCACGAGTTAGGTGTTGTCAATTACCTACTGCTCATAAAAAAGACAGTACGGCAAGTTCATGCTACATATGTTTCATCACAAATTAAGATTAAAAATCACCACTTCGGCTTTAAAAGGCAGAACAAACCTAGGAATCGGAACTGAGATAGGATTCCTACAGGATTCCGACTGCCTCGAGCCTCGGGGCAAAGCCTTGGTTACCCAGGCTTGTTATGAAGGGCAGATGAGAATGCAGGAGAAGGTACTGTCCCAAAGTGCCACCCACGGCCACGAGGCGCCACACAGGCACGGCTGGGCCCAGGCAGGAGGAGGACCAGAGCGGGGAGGGGCCCACTCACCTCCTGGACGAGCGGCTGCTGAAACAACGGAATGAGAGGGTTCGTCCTAGGAATGTCAATGTGAATCTGAAAACAGAAGCCACAGCCCAAACATGAGCACCCTAGGTGGAGTATGTCCCCATGATAGCCACAGCTCAGAGAGGAAACAGCCCAAAAGAGCCACTTAACCAACAGAACAGGCTTCTCACCCGAGGCAACCCACGGCTCTCCTTTGGTTCTCTGGGGTTAGATTAACTCTGGGATAGCACCTGTTTACCAGGTATGATCAAGTGTGCACCCCCTTTTCAAGGTCTTACTCATCCACAATTCCTACCAGCTGATATGGTGGTGCATGCCTGTATTCCCAGCTCTAGGGAGACTGAGGCCAGCCTGGACCACACTGCAAGTTCAAGGCCAGCCTAGGCAACATAGTGAAACCCTGTCTCACAAAACAGCTGTGTGGGTGTAATAGTAATTACAGCATTCCTGAAATCCCAGTACTTGGGTGACAGAGGCAGGACTTTAAGGCCAGACTGCTTTATGTAGTGAGTTAAAGACTAGCCAGTGATACATAGCAAGGCTCTGTCTAAACAACAAACAAAACTCACAACTACTGCTAAGAACAAGAGCTCCAACTTCTGCTAAAATGTGCCCAAACAGAGGAACCCGGACAGGACTTGCTCATGAACCAGGAAGTGAAGAGAGGTTAGGGCAGCTCTCACTTCTGCTACCCAAGAGGCCACTGGGGTTAGCATGAGCTCTGCAGCCTTTCCAGTGGCCAGGCTAATGTCCTAAGACAATGTCCACACAGGAAGAGGCCGCTTCACTTCTGGGGACAGTCACGGCAGTTGTTGCCCACCTTTCCCAGCCCCACCACCTCTCCCTCCCGTGAGGCTGCCAGCACGCACTTCTGCAGGCTAGGGACCTCTGCAGGCCGTGGGTGATGAATGGGCACTGAAGCAGCCACAGGGACACACGGATGCCACAGTGCAGAGGTGACTGGCCACTTCTGAGCTTTCTGCCCTTATTGTGTGTCCCATGGTCCTTAATACTCACAGGATGGTCTGTGGCCAACAGCACCTTTGTTACAAGGGAAGATATTAGAACTGCAGGCCTCGCCTCGAGTCCTGCGCCTATTGGCAGTCCAAGGTGTGTGTGCGTGTGTGTGTGATCATTTGTACACACGACAGATGAGAAACACCACCACTGACCAGTGCTAAAACACACCTATCTAATGTTGTACATACCTATAACCCCAGCAACCAGGAAGCAGAGGCAAGTTCAAAGTCAGTCTGAGCTACTTGGTGAGTTTCAGTCTGAGTTACAGAGTAAGACCCTGTCTTGGGGAAAAAAACTCAGGGGCTAGAGAGGCGTACTTGCTGCTCGTCCTGAAGACCTGGGTTTGATTCTCAGAACCACCTGGGGCAACTTGCAACAACACCCGAGTTCTGGCTTCCAAGGGCACCTGAGCTCCACACACATTCCACACACACATATTCACATACACATAATTTAAAATGAAAATACATTTTAAACACACGTGCAGGCATACCATGCGTGGCAAGTTCTATTTAAGTCAGAGCCGCTGAATGAAACGAGGGAAAGGAGCCCCGGCTGGAGGACAGACCCCAGCAGCACCCACACACCTGTCTATAGGTATCCTGGTGGTGCTCCTCATTGCGAGAGTCGTAATACTGCTCAATGAAGCCGAAGTACTCCTCCCGCTTCCGCTGCAGGGTCAACTTCCGCCGCTCGGTGTTTGCTGGGAGATAGCCCTAAAGACAACCCTGCGCGTCAGGGGCCACCGGCCTGGAGGACGAGGATCCCCTTCAGCCTGAACAGCGGCTTGGAAACCATCAAGGCACGAAAACAAGCCTGCTGAGGGGCGAGGCGGGTCCCTTCTGGGTCAGGCCGCCCAGGGGCTTGCCCTCTTCTGGCTGCTGGACCCGGGAGGGCAGATGAAGCAAGGCCGGCTTTCCCAGCCTGCTTACTGCTTTGGTCCCAAACTCTGCACCATGGGGCTCCCAGAGTTGGCACCTCTAAGCAGTAAATGGAGGTCAGCTGAAGGAGCTGGCCCGTCACAGCCTCTGAGGGAATTACAAGGACCTGGCAACTTCCGGGACGCTCTTGGTTCAGGTTTTACATTCTTTTCCAGAGGAACATTGGGAGCCATCTGTGGGGAGGCTGACTGGAGTCTGTGACTTAGCAGCTTCTGTTCTTATCCAGTCTGCATGCCATCTTACTCCTCAGTCTCCTGCTCCCTTTCTGGTTGGCGAATTGTGAGCAGCATGTGAACTCACGGGGTGGCAGAGACACTGACCGCATGGCTGCAAGACCAGGGGTAGGGGACAGTGACGGAACCCTTCCTCTCAAAGGCTGGTATGCTGTGCATTCCATGGCGAGTGCCTGGAGAACTGGAGGGGTTCCCCTGATCTGGTGTATCACAGAGCACCTGGCCCTGCACTGGCCAACAACAGGTCTTTGACAATCCTTACTAAATGAAGGAACAGATTTCAGAGACTCAGAGTCGAGCATTCCGAAGCAGCAGCCTGTATGATGCCAAGTGTGGAGAAAGGGAGACAAGTCCGGCTTCTGAGAGGCCTGGACTGACTCTCCACAGCTGGAGATTGGATTTCAAACACAGGAGTGTCGATGCATGCTCAAAGCCGGGATTCCCCCGTCCTGTAGCTCCCTCCCCACACTGTTAAGAAGGGGACACTGTGACCACAGGAGCCAGCTCCTGCTCTTCTCCACACAGGCTGCAGGAATACATTCCCTGCAGGCATGGGAACCAATTCTCAAGGATGTTGTGTCTCTTCAGATACGGCCCCCACAGCTGTGCCAGGCAGTGGGACTAGAGAAGTCTATGGCGTGAGACCAACATGCCCAGACCAACCATGGCAGGCAGAGGGCTGTGTGAGGCCCACACTTCTCTTCATGGGGGGTGAAACTCACCGACAGGAGTCTCCAGGTCACTGGGCGAACTTCCCTGGGAACACCTGGCCAGCTCCACTTCCTCAACTCATCTGCAAACAGAAAACAGCCTGAGTCAGGTCTTCCCCCAAAGGCCCCGCACAGACCTCGGCCCGGTGCCTCCTACCACCAAGCACATCACCACCACCATCACCTGCTATGACAAGCCAGGAAGGCTCCATACCACAGCTCCAGGCAGGCAGCAAGATGCCAAAGGCAACTGCAGCAGCCATCGGCTCAGAGGAGCTACGCGTGTGGTTCTGTGAGAACCCTGGAGGCAGCGCAGACAGCTGGAATAGGTATGCTGTGGTCTGCAAGTCCCAGTGCCATCCCCATCGACTTTGGTCCCTAATCTCTGATAACAGACTTCTGCTTAAATACCCGTGTGCCACTGCCCTGGCACCAGACCTGGAGCTGCTGGAAGCTTCCAGCCTCTGGAACCCAGTCACCGGGTGCCTGCCTGCCTGCCTGCCTTGCCGGGGCTCTGGAGAACTCACCTAAGTCAGTGTTGTGGCTGGAGAGCAGCTGCCGGAACTTCTCAAGGCGGGTTTTCTCCCGGACTGTCATTGGAGGGGCCCCAGAGGCGTTCTGGTCTGAGATCCGGGCGACGAGGGGGATGATGGGCCGGAGAGGGAGAGACTGCTGTTTGTGGAGTGGGTTCCTCAGGCACGTGTCACCTGAGGGAATTTGAAAGAGAGAACTGCGTGGGAAGGTCATGGATCTGAATCCCCACGCCTGCTCAGGCTGTGTGGTACGGATTCTTCTCCAGGGCAGGGCCCGGGCCTCTGGCACTGCCTGAGGCTCCAGGGGAGGGGCAGTGAGAGGTGGAGCCAGCAGCGCTGGCTCCCACCTAGTGGGACTGCACATGCACCCACAGAGGACAGCTGCGGACAACTGGCTGTCCTGGGGCCAGCGACTCCAGATGCTGCCGTGATTTCCGAGAGTATGTACGGTGATGCCAGGTTTCTAACTTAACCTGGACTCTCCTCGGCGCCTTGTGGAGAATGTGGCAGCCACAGACCCTTGGGCAGAGGTCTCCTGCCTTCCCTGTGCCACAGAGGACCTTGCAGAGCACACGGGCTACCCTCCGCAGCCAGGCCCACCAGGAGCCCCTCGGGGAAGCTCCGGCTTCAGGCAAGCCACTGCCGAGTAGCTGGTTTCTCTCGCCACATTCCCAACTCAAACGAACCAGCTCTGAACTTGGCCATGTCCCCACTGAAGCAGTGTGGCAGCAGGAGCTGAGTTCTGTCCCGCTGTAGGTGGAGGGTAGGTGGGAGGGAGGCCAGGGGCAGGACTAGCGGTCATCGAGCGCTTGCTGTGTAGAAGGAGCTGTGCTGGCACTCACGCGATGCCTTAAGACGCCTGCTAAGAATTCTTAACTACTTTACAGAAAACACACTCAGCCTGGGGAGGTTGAGGCAGTGGGGAAGCGGAGGTGATGCCCCTGGGCTGTAGTAACTAATTGCCACAAAGAAAACTGTTTCGGGGACTGCCCTCCCAGGGCGGCGTCACAATCCTTACTCACTGGCCTTAAAGTGCAAACATGAGATGCTGAACAGGAAGTGACCAGCACTACAGAAGCTTGTGACAACCGCCACAAGGCACCTGGCCTACGGTCACAGCTGGGGCTGGAAAATGCGGAATACACGCAGCAAAACCAGACAGGCGGGCATCTCCAGCGTCAGCTGCTTACAGGCAGATGCAGAGGGAGGGAACCTCCACAAGGTGACATGTGGGGGCCCCACCCACACAGGGCAGCCTGCAGGGAGAATGGCAGGGGTCTTCCTGTCACTGGGAACCTCGGCCCGAGCTGGAGCCACCTGGTCAATCAATGCTGGATGCCTGTCTCAGACTGACACTGTGGGTTCAAGATGGGCCTGTCTCAGCAAAGTCTCAGAATTACGGTGAAGCCCATGGCCTCATGGGAGCTCTGAAGCTGTGAAGGAAACTCAGAGAACCTGAGCTAGGACACATTCTAGGGCTCTGACACCTCCGTCCTTGACCTGTGAGCCTTTTTAACTGTCACCAGGATGGGGTCACTCCCCGCCCAGCTCAGCGTAGCCAGCTTACTTACATAAACCCTTTGGAGCAACATTAAGCACAGAATGTTACATGTACAGCCAAACCGCCATCACCCCGAACAGTAACTAAGGCCAGCTCCCCAGATTAAAAACCAAACAGGACAGGTCTCTCCTCACAGCCCACCCAACCTGACGGGCAGGCCGATGGTCAGAGGGCTGCGGCCTGGTCCTTCAGCACATGCTGTCTGCGTCACAGAGAAAGAGAGAAGGCCTCCTGAGGTGGACGCCCATTCCCCAGGGCCGATCCGCCTGTGAGGTCAGTCACTGACACTTTTACAGACATTTAGCTAGTATTTATAAACCTGACTGCAGAGGCCATGGATGCCACTGCAGGGAAAGGAGAGGGTGGGAAGGGCAGGGATGGCCTGTGGCCAGGCAGGCTTGCTGACGTCATACCTAGGCTTGAGCTTTTTTTTTTTTAACTGTCCCATGGAAGACTGGAGCAGGAACTTAAGGGAACTCATTTCTCCCTGGCTGCACTCTACTGGGAGGCTGAGGCTACGGAGGGGCAGGTGGACTCACTGGGGTTTCTGGACAGCTGAGCATCGCTGCTGGACTTTATGACCTTGTAGCTGGCGGGGACGTCCGATGTTGTCGACTGGGACCGTTCGGGTTTGACCCGCAGCTTGCTGTGGTTTTCCAGGACTTGGGCTGCGGTTGCCAAAGCCACTTTTGAGTTCAGAGTTTGGAAGGGAGGGGAGGGAAAGTCCTCTTCCTCATCATCGCCAATGTCCCAAGCGTCACTGGTATTCCGGGCGAACTCGTGGAAACTGGAGGCCTTCTTGTTCTTTAGAGGAACTGAGTTGACTTTTGACCGTTCTTTGATGAAGCTTCAAGAAAGGAGACGGCATTACGGACGGAGCAGCGGTGTAACACACGTCATACAGTAACATGGGCAGCTACACCCGACACACCCGACACACACAGCCCATTGCCACCGCTTGGAAGGAGCATCCCAGACAGATGCGGCGGAGAGTCGGGCTCACGGCTCTCACACACTCCCTTACACACACGTACACTCCCGCACCCTCCAACTGAGGAAACCACCTGACTGGTGTGAGCCAGGAGAAGCGAGGCAGATAGGCCATGCTGGTGGCTGCTTGTGGTCACGGTGACCCGAGAGGTTCTAGGTGGCATGGCCTCCCTCTGCCTGGGTCCTTGAGTGAGTAGGGGGACCCAGCCCGCCCTCCACCCTTGCCCTACCCTACTTTGGCCACACATAAGCAAGAACTAAGCCTTAACTGTAGAACCCACTGAGGTGTCAGGGTTGATGTTACGACAACATAAGCTAGAGCAGCTGTTAGAGGAGGGTGTAAGCTTCTGTATGTGTGCGTGTGTGTGCATGAGTGCGTGGGTATGCGTGGATGTGCGTGGGTGTTAACGCTAACAGTCCATACACAAAGCACTGAGTCTCAAAGTGAGAGCGCTCCTCCCTCGCTGTGTTGAAGTACTCTGCCACCTAGAGAAGAGAGGCTGAGCTGGTGCTGCCCTGCCCCGGCTCCCTTTTCAAAACACAGCTAACTCGGGAGGCAGAGGCGAACGGATCTCTGTGAGTTGAGGCCAGCCTGGTCTACAGAGTGAGTTCCAGCACAGCCAGAGCTACAGAGAGACCTTATCTCAAAATAAATAAAAGATGTTTCTGGATGAACCTATTTGCAAGTTCTAAGACCTGGCTTAGGAGCTAATAAAATTGTTTGTCTTTTATTATTTGTGTTTTTGAAACAAGGTCTCATAGCCCAGGCTGGCCTGGAAGATGGTCTCGAAACCCTGATCCCCGTTCCTACCTCCCAGGTGTGGTGGTGACGGGTGTGCACCACTGCGCCCACACTATTCATTTCTAAGGTTATTTTCTATTTATGGCAAATAATATTGGTTTCCCATTTAGAGAAGTGATAATGTTTATTTTTTAAATTAATTCTACTTGAGAAAATAAAATCTTAAAATGTGTTTTAAATAATAGTACAGATATGATAAAAAATTAAAACAAAAATGGTAAGACCTATTTGTTTTACGTTATGAATGTCTGTGTGTATGTACGCGCACCTTGTGAGTGCCTGGTGCCCTTGGAGGTCAGAAAGGGGGCATCGGATCCCCTAGGGTTGGAGTTACAGATGAGCCACCGTGTAGGAGCTGGGAACCAACCCTGGGCCCTCTGCAAGAGCAGCCAGTGCTCTCTACTGTGGAGCCTCTCTCTAGTCCCCTGAACTCTCTCTGTCCCAAGCTTCCCTGCCCAGGGCTCCCAGGCCTCCCTCTGTCCCAGGGCACTCTCTGGAGAGGTGCTTTTAACTCCCTCTAGCACTTCAAACCTGGAGGGGAAGCAGTGGTGTCAAAGCTCGTGGGAACTGGGCCACGTGGGGTCAGAACATCCCCAGAAGACTTCACTGAGCCCTGAGGAGCAAGGCAGGGCCCTCAAGACAGCAGAGCAGGCTGTGCCAGGAGGGCTGGAGTCGTATCTCTAAGGTCGCAACACACGGCACGCGTGAGCACATGCACACACACACAATTTAATAAGTAAATACTAAATCCTTGGGGTAGAGAGATGGCTCAGCTCTCGCAGAGGACCCAGGTTCAGTTCTCAGCACCCACACGGTGGCTCACAACCTTCTGTGACCGGTTCCAGGGCACCTGACGCCCTTTTCTGGCGACAGATGTGGCCTCCTCAGCCACCAGGCACATACATTCATTCAAGGAGGCAAACACTCATACACATAAAAAAATAAATCTTTAGAAAATTAATCAAAAAAGAAAGTCCAGGTGGCACTAAAAATTCTCAAAAACACAATAAATGACGCATCTGAGTGAAACTCGGTGAAGGACGTTCTGGAAACGTGTGGCCATGGGTTATGCTGTTCGGAATGCAAAAGAGCTGCCGTTTCATAATTTGACGACACTGACCTGCTTCGCTCCACAATCCTTCCACTTCCAGAGTTGTGTGTTCACATAAGGCCCAAACACATTCAGGAGGACACATAGGATTATAGTTTTAAAATGTCTGACAGTGGTTAGCTGATGTAAAGCAAGTAGGGAATTCAGAGACATTCAAACGCACCCAGTCCCCTTGGAGCCTAGGATGGCTTCAAATGAACTAGTTCTGTAACTTGGAAGTGGGTCCTGCCACACGTTATCAGTGTGGAAAACAATCCATTCAGAAGCCTGTCACACAGGCGAGTGGCTGACAGGGCTGCTCGGCAGTTAACATCGGTTTTATTTGAGCTATAAAAATCATTGCTGGCAATATTGCCTCTAATAGTAATGATTTAACAAACTGGAGTCCGTATCCACGGACAGGAGGTGACTTGGTGTGTCCATGGCAATTTAGATAATTGAAGCCCGGATGCAGAGGCTCCTACCATGGTGGAGGTCAACCACGTGGCAATTAATGCCAGTCTGGAGCTGAGCAGGGGAAGCAAGCAGAATGTCCAAACACAGGTACTAAAACAAGGGCGATAAATGTTTTACAGCAACAAGCCGGGATTGTAAAACAGTCCGGTGCTCCATGCGCGGTGCCTCCATGTTCCAGACTGTTAATACCATGGCAGCATATGTGTGAGAAAGGGAAGCCATTAATCAGAGCCAATTCATTCTGATCTGTGAAGCCAGGTGAAGTCGACTGACCAAGGAAAGTGTCCTGGGTTTTACATTAGTAACAAGTGAGGAAACAAAGCTATTAAGCTTGCTGCGCAGCCTGGGACACAGTCATATTCCTGAAGAGCTGCCCTCAGTGTGGAACAGGGAAAAACTCAGTTGATGGCGGGCACTACCGGTAAGGTGAGTGACCGGGACCCGAACATAAAATCAGGCAGTGTGCACCACTGCCTGCGGAATGGGTGGATGGTGGACTTACGTGTCAACTACAGGGCTCTCAGGCAATTCTAGAACACTCTGCATGGGATCTCCAGCAGCAGGCTCCAGGCTGCGATGGATGCTTTTGCTGCAGTTAACCGAACACTCACTGATGCTTAGACGGTAAAAGGCTGTCAGGCCGGGCGGACACCTCCAGTCTCTGCCTTTTCCTGGGAGCTGCCGCCATCTGCCACAGCCCCGGGCACCCCAGCTCACTACCAAGTTCAAAGGGAAGCAGGAGGCAGGAAAATAGCTGCAAAGAGTGCCTCCTCCGTAGAATTTACTCGCTTCATTCTCAGCGTCTACCTGATTGTATATAAAGAGCTTCCATGGGGCTGGAGAAAGGGATGAGCTAAGGGCATGTGCTGGTGCTTGCCCATAATCTCAGCCCTTGGAAGGCTGAGGCAGAGAAGATCAGATGGCAAAACCAGCTTTGGTTACATAGCAAGACCCTGTCTCAGGAACCAGCCCTTCGCCGGGCCGGAGAGATGGCTCAGGGGTTAGAACACTTGCTGCTCTTGTAGAGGACCTAAGTTTAGCTCCCGGCACCCACATGACGGCTCACAATGGCCTGCTATTCCAGTTCCAAGGGATCCAGTGCTCTGATGCACCCACAGGGAGCGTCTAGTACATACACAGACACATATACATACAAAATTAATTCTTTAAATAAACTGTCCCTCTGGCCAGGTATAGTGGTACATGCCTTTAAAATCCCAGCACTTGGGAGGCAGAGAGAGGTGTCTTTGTGAGTTCGAAGCCAGCCTGGTCTACACAGTGAGAATCTTCACAGTAAGAGGGTTGCCCCTGGTCCACTCAGGGCAGAGAAGCATCTAGAAAGGTCAGCAAGACAGAGGAGGTGGGTGGGTGTCAGGAGAAGGTCTTGACTTACTTTTTGGTGAGCCGAGGGTCCAGAGGGGGGTGCTGAGCTCCATACACCGGCTGAATGCTAAAAGCAGGGAGAGACACGAAGTTAGTGAGGGAGATGCAAATGCCAGCCGATGCGACACAGACCTCGTGGGGCTTGGAGAAGAAGCCTGCTTCCCGGAATGACACCCCGTCATTCCAAAAGACAGTGGGCACCGCCCCCCGCCCTTCAAGGGGGACGTTCCAGCACGGCTGACCAGTGGTCGCCCCATCTTTACGCAAAGCAGCCTGGGGGCCAGCGCGACATCTCGGCTGGTCCAAGTGTTTGCCGCCCACGGTCCACAGCCAGCCGGGCTTAGAGGGCGGTGGAGCAACTGCGGTCCGGGTGCGCGGGAGGAGGAAACAGGAAAACCGCCTGGAAGGCCGCAGGCCGGCCAGGGTCATGCAGCACGGCAGGACACTGCGCATGCTCCCCAGCACACGGTAACAATAAATACGGAGAGACCACGCTGTTAGGGCCGGCCGGCGAGAGCGGAGGCCCAGAACCGCCGTGGACCCGCGACGGTTACCGGATTCTTCTGCAACCGTATGCACGGAGGCAAGAGCGGATGCACTTCCCCTGAGCGTTGGCGTTGTGTGACTCTTCTTGGGAAGATGGGAACAAACGTCTCAGACAGGACGCCAACACGAACCATGCTCAGCTCGGAGAGCCAGTGAGTGGCCGCCGCCATTGGAAAGCTGCCCTACTGTGGACCACTCACGCATGCCGCGGCCCTGGAGCTCTCGGCACAGCTTGCAGGCAGCTCCATTGGAGACAGTTCCCTTTCCCTGGCAATAGCTCACTGCTTTTCATAAGCATGGGAGGGGCTGATGAATCCTACAACTTTCTTACCTTTTGAGAGAGTTTATAAGTTGCGTACCTCCCAGAATTTTAAACCCCTTTCTTTGCCCCCCTTCAGATACCAATGTTTCAATCTGGAGGAAGCCCACATAACAGCCTCTCTTAAGATCTGCTTAAAAATATGTTAAAAACCTCTTTTTCATGAACTCCAGTTCTGCTAAAAACAAAAACAAACAAAACAAGCACACACACACACACACACACACACACACACACACACACACACTATGTCTATCTCCAGGAAGAATGAGAGAAATCAAAACCCAGTATTTTCACTCCCAAATACCTAACTTTAAAAATAAAATTGTTGGCCAGTGTGGTGGCACACGTCTTTTATCCCAGCACTTGGAGGGCAGAGGCAGGAGGATCCCTGTGAGTTTGAGGCTAGCCTGGTCTACAAAGTGAGCTCCCAGGCTGGCCACACAGTGAGATCTTGTCTCAGAAGGAATGGCTAACAGAAAAGAACATGGCTCCCTGTGGGGGGGACGGGGGACAGGGGACAGACAAGAGACACGGGGGCTTCTGAGGAGTCCGCTTCTGCTCTCTTTGATTCTCCACCAAGCCATTGCACCAACACACGTGTTTCATGTGATTCTCTGTGGTGTAACGTCACAAGAGAAACAGCACGAGTTGTCACGATGGCTCAGGGGGTGAAAGAAAGCACTTGCTGCCAAGCCTGAAGACCGGAGTCCAGGGTGGAAGGAGAGCCGACCCTGTAAGCTGTCCGCTGGCCTCCGAAAGCATCCTGAGTACACACATCCATGCATATGCATCTACAGATGGATAAATAATCATCATAAGAAAGCATTACAAAAGTACGATCACTGGAATATATAACATTTCCAAGTTCACAGATTAAATACTTGCATGCACAGCCTATCCTATATGCGAAAGATTAGTTTTTAGAAAAACACTGAAAAGAAAATGAAGACCAAATATGTTTATTATTCCAATAAGTATAAATGACCTGAACTGACTTTTAAAAGCAAGAAGATCTCTATCAGCAGGGAACTGGTTAAATAAGTCACGTGCATCTTAAAGGCCAGAGGCTGCTCTGTCCCCGCTGACATGAAATAAATGCTGGCTTAACTACAGAAAGATGCTGTGTTAGTCAGGGCTCTCTAGAGAAACCGAACTTAAAGAATGACGTACACACATGCGGAAAGGGGCTTATTAGAATGGCTTACAGGCTGTGGGCCAGCTAGTCCACAACAGCCGTCTATGACAGAAGGTCTAAGGATGCAGGAGGATCCACGAGGCCAGATATGCCCGGCTGGTCTTCAGTACACGCCAGAATCCTCAAGAAGCAGGCTCTCACGCCAGTGAAGGAATGGACTTGCCAGTGAGAACTAAAGCAAGCAGGCAAATAGAGCAAGCTTCCTTCTTCCACATCCTTTAAATGGGCTGCCAGCCGAAGGTGTGGCCCGGATTAGAGGTGGATCTTCCCACTTCAAAAAAACCCCTCAGGTGTGCCCGCGTCAGCCATTTGGGTTTTAGTTGATTCCAGATGTAGTCAAGTGGACAACCAAGAACAGCACTGCAGATGCAGAACTGTAATAAGCATAATGACTCCATATTTTTATAAAACTATTAAAATTAAAATGTGTTCGCATACATATCACATACAGGGGACAGCCAGGGACCAGTGCCTTGGCAGAGAAGCCAGAGGACGGGCAGACCTCAGGAAGAGCGCTCTCCCTGCAAACCGTGTACCTTTCTGACCCAGTGGCCTCTACAAGTATCACCTTTTTAATGTACCGAACTAAGTAAGTTTGAGGGCATCGGGAGGCTTAGGGAGGCTTAGCACAGCTCCCGGCGGGCGTAAGCAGGCTGTGGGTGGGGTGGGACCTCGGCACCTAAGGTCTCAGCCCAGCACACACTGCCAAGAGACCCTGGCTTCTTGCTTCCTGCCTCCCATGTTTACAGTTTAATCCCCACCCAATGTTTAGAAAACAGAGCAGGTCTGCCAAGTCGGGTTTTTTTTTAGACTTATTTTTATTCATGTGTCTGTGTGTGTGTATGTGAGAGAGAGAGAGAGTGCATGTGTGTCACGTGTATGCGGTGCCCTCAGAGGCCAGAGGCGGGTATAAGATCCTCTGGGACAGGCGTTAAAGCCGGCTGAGCCGTGTGGGTGCTGGGAACTGTGTGTCAGAGCAGTGAGCTCTCTTCATCACTGCTTCTCCCTGTCTCCCCAGCCCCCATGTTCACCCAGCATTTTGTTTCTTATGACAGAGGAAACCTTAAGATCCTTCCAAATCAGAATGTAGGTCAGACCATCACTTCCATAGGCCGTCTTTATTTTCTAAAGTAGTACATGAGATGTTAGATATCATTACATTTTGAAACAAAGTGTCCACGCTGGTTTCTCTTAGGAGTCCGGGGAATCCGAGTTCTGGACGTGCCCTTTCTTTTCAGCTGTAAGAATGTCGACACCCTAAACCCCTCTGAAGATCACTAAGTGACCGTTCCGTGTGCTGCTACAGAAGCACTAACCCTGAAAGCTTCTGATGATGCGTTCCTGGCGTTTCCCAGGCGGAGGAAAAGGACAGGAAAAAGCCAAGCAGAATCAGAGCACCCGGAAAGTCTGGCTCACAGAGAGAGGGAGAGGGGGGCTTAGACAAAAACAAAATTTAAAACACAACCACAGGAACCCAGGGGGTGGCGGGTTTGCATTTTAACGTTTTCAGATCCTCTCAGACTCAGGCACTTGAACTCTCAAGTCCAAAAGCCCTCTCTGTAGTCAAACATTAAATGCTAACCAAGGCAGGAGGCTCACCAGGCCAGTTAGGTTAGCTGACTGGATAAAAAAGTGAGATCCTCAGATCCTCCCCTAGGAAAGGCAGACCCAATCAGACAGGCCTAAGGGCCAGAGGCCATCAACTACCAGGGAAGAGACTCTTCCTCATGGGAGAATATTTTTCAAAGCTGCTGGCTGATGGGCTGGCGCAGCCAGGAAGCCTGAGATAAATGATGAGCCTCAGCAGCAGAGGCACCGGAGCCCAAATTGAATTTGTTAGCGTGCTCTTGAACTAGAGCATGATGTATCCGAACAGGGGACACTTTGTATAATAAATCCGTTTGCTGTGCTTCAATAGAGACAGGTGGGAATTACAAAAGGAGGAAAAAGCAGGGTGACCACGGGGCTAGATCAAGACAGACTGAAGAGCAGGAGAGCACAGGTGCCCATTTGCTGGCTTTAATTCACCTATGAGGGCTGGAGAGATGGCTCTGTGGTTAAGAGTGCTGGCTGCTCTCCCAGAAGACCAGGGTTCAACTCCCAGCATCCCACATGGTAGCTCACAACTCTTTCCAGAAGACCTGACACCCTTTTCTGCCCTCCACAGACACCAGGCACATAGTGCACAGACATGCACCCAAAATATTTTTTTTATTTCAATATGTAATAACTCACCTACGAGCCTGTGCCAATCAGGCCCCACAGAACCCCCTCACCCAACGCTAGGGAAAGCTGGTTCTCATTCCATCTTAAGATAGACATTTGCCGTGTCAGGGATGGGGTGGGGTGACAGCATACATTTGTGGGCTAGCCTTGGCTACACAGAGTACACCAGGCCAGCCTAGACTGCAGTATGAGATTTTGTAAAAATAAAATAAAAGCATTTCACCAATATTTTCAGGCAAAAAAGGAAAATGCAGGGGAAAGGGAAAAAAATCCACGAAGCAATCGGTCCGCTGCACTTCCAGCCCTGGGAGCATCTGCCTCGGGGAGACACTGGCTCCTCTGTCCTTTCTTACCCCTCCTTCCACACAAGCTAGCCAGGCCCCAGGGTACAGGGCCACCTTCTGCCTATGTTCACTCTCCCTTCCGCTAATTTCTTTTGTTATTTTTGTGCACTGTGTGCATAATGTGCCTGTCAGGGCAAGCGTCATGGCGCATGGATGAGGGTCAGAGGGCAACTTGTAAGAGCCACTCCTTCCACTGTGGGTTCTAGGGGTCAAACTCAGGTTGTCAGGCCAGTGGGAGCAGGTCTCTTCCCCCCTGAGCCCTCACACTAGCCCTAATTAATATCTATGTTTTCCCTCCTCCTCTTCTCTCCCCTCCCTCCCCCTCCTCCTCCTCCCTCCCCCTCTTCCTCCCCTTTCTTCTCCCCCTCCCCCTCCCCCTCCTCCCCCTCCTCTCTTGTGATGCTGGGGAGATCAAGGGCCTCAGCCCTGAGAGCCAAGCACCCTAAAGCTGAGCTCCAGGCCCAGCCCAGCAGGGTCACCCCACACCTGACAGCTCCAGTCAACTTTATCTGATTACAAACGTGACATACACTGAGTTGTAAAACCGGAAAGCTGGTCATTTGTTGATCTTCAGCAGGGAAGCCGCTGTGCTGAGCAGAGTTTCAGCTTCTAGAAAGCTGTGGTCTCTGTCTGCTGTTCCCTGGAACGCAGTCCAAACCAGCCCCATTTACAGTCCCGAGTGGGTAAGGTCAGAACTCCACAGACCAGGGCTCCGCTTAAGCGGACTCTTCTCTCGTAGACCTGGGAGAACATCGCACATGCTCTGAACAGATGGCGTGCGGCCAACAGGCTAGCCTCGGCCTCACTCTGAGACAACAAACCCACAGAAAGTGTTGTCAAAGCTGTCTAACCCAGTTGCAGTGGGAAGGCCTTGGTGGGAAAACCCAGCAGGTGTCTGGGGCTGACACAGAAGCTGAGCAGACACTGGAATAGAACTGTCCATTTTAAAGGCCAAGAAGTTTGACAACAGGACTCCATTCACATGGATGCTCTGTGGAAGTCTTCCAGACCCCAAGGTTCGCTGTTTCAGCGATAATTCAGAACCTTCCGGTCACTTACTTTATTAGCAAAAACATTTCCAAGCCAAGAACGGGAAGTAAAAGACCCGCCGGGCAACCAACCCTCACGCTAGTCTACTGTCCGATTCCTAAACATCACAGAAAATGACCAAACAACAGGGAGAGATTTTAATTAAAAATACATGGGTGGCCGGGTGGTGGTGCCAGGTGCACATCTTTAATCCCAGCATTTGGGAGGCAGAGGCAGGTGGAGCTCTGAGTTCGAGGCCAGCCTGGTCTACAGAGTGAGTTCCAGGACGGCTAGAATTACGACAGAGAAACCTCGTCTGGGGGGGGGGAATCACAGTGATTAAAAAAAAAAAATTAAAAAGGGCTAGGGAGAGGCTCAGTGGTTGAGAGCACTGGCTGCTCTTCCAGAGGACCACGGTTCAATTCCCAGCACCCACGTGGCGGCTCACAACTGTAATCCCAGTTCCAAGGGATCTGACACCCTCACACATGCAGGCAAAACACCAATGCACATAGAATAAGAATAAATAAATAATTTAAAAAGACATGGGTGACTCTGTACTCCAAGACCAGCCACTTTCTCAACCTTTCTTTTTTTCAGTGTGAGGACAGAACCAGAGCGGGCCAGATTATTCCACCCTGAGCCTCTCAGCGTGTCTCGTACAGTCCAGGCTGTCCCTGAACTCCCTATCCTCCACCTCCACCGTACAGACCCTGAGATCCCAGACAGAGGAGGCTGGCACCTGCACTCCTAACACTAATAACGACCCCTGGACTTTGAGACTCATGCAGCATAGGATGGCCTCCAGCTACACACGCAGCTGAGGGTGCCCCTGACCTCTGACCCTCCTTCCTCACCTCCCCAGTGCTGTGATCTCAAGCACCCGCTGCACATGGTTTCCTGTGGGGCCGGGGACTGAACGCAGGGCTTCTTTACGCAGGCTGCCCAAATACTCAACCAGCTGAGCTACAGCCCCCGCCCTCCTTGGCTTTAAAAGCAAGCATTGGGGCCTGGAGAGGTGGTCCAGCTGATGAGAGCACCGGCTCTGCCAGAGGACCTGGATGCACAACTGTCCGTAACTGATTCCAGAGGGTCCAACGCCCTCTTCTGGCCTCCGTGGGCACTGCACGCACATGGTGCACAGACACACATGCAGCCAAAACACCCATACACAGAAAATAAAAATAAATAAAATCTCAAAAACAAATTGCGAACAAACATTTTGCTGAAAAGAAAGAGAAGCTCTTCCCAGTGGGCCTAGAAATAAGAGTGTGGGGAATGAACCAGGCTCACATTCGTCTCTCCTATGCTCTTCATGACAAGCGTCCATATGCCTCACTCTGCAGAAGCTGCTTCTGTAACAACCGGGACCGAGGAGAGCAAGAAGCACCAACAGGAAGAGCACTGGGGTTAGGAGTCCTGAAGGCTGCTCTGGGGCCCAGGGAAGTCCCCTCCCCGCCGACACTTCTCCTATCTGAAGGGGTCACAGCCTCAAGTTCCAGCCCTGGGCAATCTCGCCACACTCAGCTGCCCACTCAGGCCACGACTGGCTACTTGCAAAAGGACGGCACAGGTTAGCGCACCTTCTGCCCCGGCCCTCAGATCTGATCCGAGTACCAATCACACGGGATGAGGTGGGGCTGACATGTGAGTGTGCCGCTTCAGAGCTGGTCCAGACCTCAGGGTTCACTCGGTCCAGGCCTCACTCCACAGATAAGAAGATCAAGTACGGCAGAGTTCGGTGCTTGGTAGTAAAACCTGGCTTATTTTTATTACAGTGTGTGTGTGTGTGTGTGTGTGTGTGTGTGTGTGTATGTGTAAGCCAGGGACAACTTGGGGAGTCAGTTCTCTCCTTCCACTGTGGGTCCTGGGCACTGAACTCAGGTTTGCAGGCCCGCTAGCAGATGCCTTTGCCCACCAGCAACTTCACTTGACTTCTCTGAAGACACATGGAGAGCGGCCCCTCCCCCCACGCCCACTCCTCACATTCAGTGATCTTCAGCCATGCTGACCCGAACTCAGCCACTGTTCTTCCTGTCCCAGTCTCTGGTCACCTTCCTGACAATGAGTGGGCAAAGGCAAGGGGTGCGGGGGGGAGGCCCCATAGCCGCTGAGGACACAGGACCGTGTCTCCCACTTTCTCAGGCCAGCTAGAATGGGTTTCCCCGGTGCTGGGACTGATCCTTGACCGCAGACAAGTGCTCTACCACTAGCTACGTCCCCAGCCCTCTTTTTAGTTTTTTGTTTGTTTTCTTTTGTTTGTTTTGAGACAGGTCATCTAGCTAGAAAGTGTCAGAACTGGGATTTTAAACGCGGGCAGTCAGGTTATAGAGTCTGCGTTCTGTAACACAGGTCCCTTCTCCAACGATGCTGTAGGCATGCGGCTTATCTGCCTGCATCAACACAGGGACCTAAGCTGGGTGTGGTGGCACAGGCCTTTAATTCCAACACTCAGAGGCAGAGGCACAGGCAGATGGATGTCTGTGAATTTAAGGCCAGTCTGGTCTACACAGCAAGTTCCAGGCCAGCCACAGCTATTTAATAAGATACCGTCTAAAAATAAACTATTTTTCAGAAATGTCCTGAAATCAGGGACTGGAGAGATGGCTCTGCGGTTAGGAGCACTGGCTGCTCTTGAAGAGGACCAGGGTTCAGTTCTCAGCAGCCACTTGGCAGGCAGGGCTCCCTCGACAGCCTGTAACTCCAGGTCTAGGGGATCTGCTGCCCTCTTCTGGCCACTGCAGGTACTGCATACACGTGACTCGTACATGCAGCCAAACACTCATACATACAAAATTAAAATAAACAAATCTTTTTTTAAAATGCCCAGAGATTAGTGCTGATGGATGGACGAAAGCATCTACCTTCAGGTTGGATTCACTGCACACGATTGAACCCTGTATTTCAGAGTGAATCTGGGTCTGGAACGATCGCTCCACAGTGAGGAGCGCCCGTCACTCTCGCAGGGTACCCAAGTCTGGTTCCCAGCACCGACACGACAGCTTACAGCCATCCGTAATTCCAGCTCCAGGGGGGATCCAACTGCCTCTGATGACCTCCGCCACCAGTACCAGGTGTGTGCTTGGCGTACAGACGTACAGGCAGGGAATACACTCAAAACCAAATAAGCTGGGCATGATGAGGCACGCCTTTAATCCCAGCCCTTGGGAGGCAGAAGCAGGCGGATCTCTAGGAGTTTGAGACCAGCCCGGTTTATATAGTGAGTTCCAGGACAGCCAAGGCTATTTAATGAGGCCCTATCTCAAATAATAATAATAATAATTATTATTATTATTATTATATTTAAAAAATTAAAGAGTGAATTTTATGATGTGAATTATATATCTCAAAAACTTTTTTTTTTAATGAAGAAGAATGCTGTAAGGATAGAGTGTGCAGCCAGTGTGCAGGTACGCACACTGGCTGCTCTCTTAGAAGACCTGGGTTCTATTCCCAGCAGTCACATGGTCACAGGGTCTGTAACTCCAGTCCCAGAGAATCTGATGACCTCTTCTGGCCTCAGTGATCACCAGGCACACAAGTGGTGCACAGCTTATCTGCAGAGCAAACACCCAAACACAATAAACTTTTAAAGATATTTAAAGAGCCAGGTGTAGTGACACACACCTTTAATCCCAGGCCTGGAGAGACGGAGGCAGATGATATCTGGGAGTTCAAGGCCAGCCTGGTCTACAGAGAGAATTCCAGGACTGTCAGGGCTACATCAGTGAGATCTGTCTCAAAGCAAACAAAATTTCAAGAATGCTTTGGTTTCCCTTGGGCTATTCTAACAAAATTTCTATTTGTTGTAGCTAAAGTCACTCCATCATGATCAAAGAAACTGAAAGTAACTGGTCACTGCTTGAACTTTTCCCACCTGTCAAACTGCAAAGAGGAAATCTGCCTTGCTGAGGACCAGGCGCATGCTCATTCATCTGCCAACTCAGATTCAAAAGAGTTCAGATGTAAAAATTCTGTGATGGAACCAAAGCACCTTCTATGGAAAAGAACACCCGATTTCTCCCACAGCCACGAGCCCCGGAGCCCCATGCTCAGAGTTCACAGGGCACACACAATGCTTCCCTCACCAGGCAAGGTATTAAAAAAGTTTATGAATCATGGCAACATTTTTATGCCTCAATAATAAACAAGACAAACAGCTAGCATTGGGGAACTGAGAAACAGCCTTTCAAATGTTTGCTTGCTCTAATAACAACCGTAACTAATGATGACTAAATAAACACTGTCCTGGGTTATTTACAAATAGGGCATTTCATTTAGCTTTCACAGTAACCCTGAGGAAGTGTTTTTATCCCCCATTTCATAGATTAGACTACTGAGGCCTAGATAGATCAAACAGGTAAGAGGATCTGAATAACAACAACAATCCGGACTTCCAAGTTCTTTGCCACTACCACTCTGTTTCAAAATGAAAAAGGGAGCCAGAGGTGTGGCCACGAGGTGTGGCTGTGGTGGCGTTGATCCCAGCGCTCGGGAGGCAGAGGCAGGCCGATCTCTGAGTTTAAGGCCAGCCTGGTTTTCAGAGTGAGTTCCAGGACAGCCAGAGCTACTAAGAGAAACCCTGTCTTGAAGCCTCCTCCCATCCTCCTCAAAAAAAAAGGAAAGAAAGAAAAAGGAAGCCAAAGACTTGAAGAAACTGAAGATTCTTCCTGTCTAGCAAAAGTATGCTTTGGGGGCCATCAAACTGGCTCAGCAGGTAAAGGCATTTGTTGACAAGCCTGATGCCCACAGTTCGATCCCTGAGATCCACAGGGTGGAAGCAGAGAACTGACTCCCACAAACTGTCCTCTGACCTCCACGTGAGGACTGTGGCGTACACACACTAACGCACAGATACAGACACGCAATAAATAAAATGGATGAATAATCACAATTCCTTAAAGTAGTACTTCTGAAAACTCCACTTCTTACAGTCCAGTAGAAGAAATAAAGAAAACAAAAGACCATTAACGCGCCACATCTGGCAGTCTGAAGGTACAAAGGCCATCCATCTCCCATTGTCCTCGTGGCTGCTCCTGATGGGACCGTTTTTTCCCACTGACTGTCATCTTAGGATATCAAAATGCAATGAATCCGTAGCAGCAAACTCCCAGAGACGAGCAATCGACCCAGCTGGAGAGCTCGCTCAAGCAGGAAGGAAAAGAAATCAGGGGCAGGAAGTGAAGCTTATCAAAAAACACTGAGTGTCTACAAACAACGTGCGGACACCCTAACCCCACAACGGTTTAACTCAAAGCTACCTTGGCCTCCCCTGGGACTATATCGATACGTGCTGCTAAGATGTGTTTCCTAAGCTTTCTCCATGTGTCTGACAGCATCTTAGGTTGAGTTCCATAGCCGATATTGACTCTCATTTCTCTTTGGCTTGAAGAAGGCGTTGGGGTTAGGGTTAGGGTTAGGGTTAGGCTGTAGCTCCATGGTAGAGTTTGCCTTGAACAGTGTGAAGAGAGACCGAGCGAGAAAGAGGGAAAGGGGGAGAGGAACTGAGGGAGGAGAGAGAAAAGGAGACAGAGATGAAGGAGGGGAAGAGGGGGAAAAGGAGAGGGGGAGGGAGGGAGAGAGATGTCCCAGGTCAAGGGATTACACCTGAAGGAAAAGAGGTAGTAACTCGGGGGAACGTGATCAGACACAAATTCTAACGCCATGTATCCTGCGGCTGGCAAGAATCTTAAATTCAGTAGTGGAACACATAACTCCTTTCACTTTTCAGAACACCACCCAAAACAAACCGAACCAGAAAACCAATGGCAGGCCGATGAATGGACAATTTACTCAGAATGTCAACATACACCAAGAAAAAGTAAACCCCAGGAAATAAGTTGCTTGGGGAGTGGGGGGGGGGGGAGTGGGGGGCTGCTCTCCAACAAAACTGAGGGATAACAGAATCTAATGCATCCGCACAGAAAGAACATCACTTCTCAGGGGGCAAAGGTTAAACCGGATTGCACAAGTGATTAGAAAATGCCAAAGGAGTAACTTTACTCTCCACCCCGCGGCCACCCTGTCAGGATTTCTAACGAGAAAGGGCCGACTCAAGACAAAGTAAGGTCAGGATTGAGAAATCCCCCTCACTTTTCTTGCTCACGCCCCTGCAGGCCTGCCCCAGGCTCTCCCACCAGCATCCCTGGGGAGTTCAAAAGGAAGACAGAACCGTGCTGGGCTGGGGGACCCCGGGCCGAGAAGGGCCACCCTCATGCAAGCAGCCCCTGAGGAGTTCTGTAGAGAGTGGGGGGCCGGTCTGCAGGCGGTCCCCCCAGCCCAGGCTGACAGCGGCTACTCTCCCAACTCCATGCCCCTCACACCGGGTCCCCAGACACCCCCACCCCCGGCTGAGGCTCCCCGCCCCCAGACCCCAGGCTGCACCCCACACCCAAGCCGGCCAGGCTCCTCTGACTGACAGCTGCTCCGGCCCGGGCTACCCCGACCCCAGCCCTCCGGCCTCGGGGCCGCCCCAGGCCCGCGGGATTCAGGGATCCGGATCTGGAAGGCTTCGGGTCCAATCCCCAGTCTCCCCTCAGCGCCCTGGGCTCACCTCCCCCCGGCAGCTTGGCGCTCCTCTTCCAGAACTGCTTGCTGTTCTCGGCGGCCATCGCTCCGGCCCTGGGGGGAAGGCCTGGTCGGTGGGTCACGGGGGCGCCCCGCGACAGGCCCCCGGGACCCCGCAATCTGAGGGCCAGCCCAGGCCGCTTCCCCGCCGCCGGTCACCCGCTCCCAGCTCCTGGGGGCGCCATCTTGGATGTGGGCACTCCCCCCGCCCAGCACCGTTGCCATTGGTGGGCTGCGCAGGCCGGTGGACGGATGGACCAATGAGGATCCGGGATCCTGCGGGCAGCTGAAGCCCCGCGGCAACGTCAGGGGCTGGGCACACAGGTGGGCCCGGGAGGCGGAGCTTAAATGGGCAGGAAGGCGGGGCTGAAAGTTCCTACTCCGTGGAAGCAGAAAACCAGGTAAAAAAAAAAAAAAAAAAAGGCCTACTGGGAAGAAAGCGATGGGACTGTTGCCTTTGCGGGGCTGAGGGTCTGGTCTCGGTTTGTTTTTTGTTTTTGTTTTTGTCTTTTTTTGGGGGGGGCGAGGGGAGTAAGGAGATACCATCACATTTATATACAAAAATCTTTAACCTCCAAGTAAGGCCTCCTGTGATACCTGGAGACCATGATTTTGAGCGTCTCCCTACCCAGTGGTACCCAGGGTCGTTCATCTCCCCTCGTTCCCTTATGATCCCAGTTTCTCAGAAGGGCGGTCGGGCCGTAGTCCGAGGGCAACTGCTGTCTGAGTAGCAGTTGGTTCATCAGAACTCCCTCTCCTGTGCTAACTGAACTCGCAGCTTCAGGTGATGTAATTCCTCTTCCTCCTTCGGGTCTGACTCTTTCTGGTTATGAAGATCCCGATAACAAGAAATCGTGCTTAGGAGATATTATTTTATCCTCCCTGTTCGGATTTCCCAAGTGCCGTTTCCTCTAAAGATGTCTGACATTTCCATGGTCCCAATCAGGAGGATGAAGGATGCACCCCTTCCCAGGATCCTTAACTCCCCTTATTGACAGATTTATAAATCTTTCACCTTTAGATTCTTTTTTTCCCCCGGATCTAATTTTGACGCAAAATGGGATCCGATTTTAGCGTGTTGTCTCCTCTGGGTGTCATGGGCATGACTCCTCTTTTCGAGTGTTTGTACCCTAGGATGTGTGCAGGTTGGCCCCCCCCACCCTATTTTCTAAATATTGAAAAATCTTTTTTTTTTTAATTGTGTGTGTGTGTGTGTGTGTGTCGTGTGAAATGTGGAGTCAGAGGACAACT
Source organism: Cricetomys ansorgei (assembly GCA_026225945.1). Classification (NCBI taxonomy): domain Eukaryota; kingdom Metazoa; phylum Chordata; class Mammalia; order Rodentia; family Nesomyidae; genus Cricetomys; species Cricetomys ansorgei. Next base: position 525,763 of record JAMJFZ010002048.1, on the reverse strand, counting down.
TGCAGAATTCAGTTCTCTCCTTTCACCATATAGGTCCGGGGAATCAAAAATGAGTCCTCAGGCTTGGCAGCAAGTGTCTTTACCCACTGAGCCATCTTGTTGGCCTGACATATTCGAGAATGCCTAAGGACCCTTTTTCCTCCACCTAAAGAAAGACCTTCTTTTATATGTCCTCCGTGATATCTTTCTACATAAATATTACTCTCCGTTTCCAAGCTTCTTTTGCTTGCTGATTTTAAAATAGTAGGATCGTGGGCCTGGAGAGACGGCCCAGGGGTTCAAGGCATTGCTGCTCTTGCAGAAGACCTGAGTACAGTTCCCAGCACCCACAACAGGTGGCTCATAATCGCCTGTAATTGCAGGGCCGAGGGATCCGACGCCCTCTTCTGGCTGGAGATCATATGTATGTGGTGAACGAACACGAACACACGAACACACACACACACACACACACACACACACACACACGCAAAAAAAATAAACATTTTAAAAAATGATAAAGGTTGTATGAAAAGGGCCATTTCTAGTGAACCTTCATTCCTTCACAGACTTACATTTTATCTCTTTTTTTAAAGATTTACTTATTTTATTTAAGTGAGTGCTTTATTGCATGTACACCTGCATGCCAGAAGAGGCATTACAGATGGTTGTGAGCCGCCATGTGGTTGCTGGGAATTGAACTCAGGACCTCTGGAAGAGCAGCCAGTGCTCTTAAGCTCTGAGCCATCTCTCCATCCCCATCACCTTATTTTTTTTATGGGCATCTAACCAGTCAAACCAAAGTCCCTCTGTCCTTTCAATCATCTTATCTGCCTTTCACTGCTTCTCCTTAGCACTCCACACCAGAAAATGGGGAGAGAATTTTCTCTGGGAGAAGAGGGAGGAAACTAAGCCTATCCCCCTCCGTCTATGGTCCCAATAATAAATGTTTGATTCCACCACAGTTCACCTGGGGAAACCAATGAGTTAATTAGACTTGCTTACAGAGCATGTGAGAGGTCACACGAGAGAGTGTGGGTAACCCTAAAGCAGCCACACTGGAAGATCTGCACGGGGCATGGGTGTTTGCTTCCTCATAGTCAGCCAGATAGAGCCCCTTCTGTAGTCCCTCCCCAAGACCCAAAGCCATGTTCAATAGCACAAAACTTTATACAGATGATGGGGAGGAGTGTCTGGACCCTCAGGTGAGGATCCCATAGTCCTTCCCATTCCCTCCTCCCTCCTATGAGGGAATGCAAGCAGGCAGCTGGAAGTCTTGAAGACAGCAGTTGTTTGGTTTTAAGGGTATCAATGTACAACAGAATATACTGAAGTCTTGTTGCAATTAATGATAATTATCTTTATTCTTTCTTTTTAATATTTTTAGTTTTTACTTATTTTGTTTTATGTATATGAGTGTTTTGCCTGTATGAATGTATGTGTATTGTGGAAGGTTATTTTTGGTTATGTATAAATGTTTTGTGCACTGTTGGGTGAGGGGCTGCCTAGGTCTTGGCATTTTGTATTGTCTGCAGGTGTTGGATTTATGTGGGGGATGTTTGATTGCTTATGATCTGCACATGCTATCAGTAGAACACCTGAGGAGTTCTGTATCAATAAAACACCCGAGCTCAGACGGTCAGGGTTCTACTGTCTAGTATGTCTCTTGCCATGACGGTGGTTCCCCCTGCTGAGGTCTGGAAGGGTCTGCACCAATCAATATCCCTCCTTGTTATCCTTGGTGAGACACCGCAGCAACTTAACTACATGTGTACCATGTGTGTGCCTGGTACTCACAGAGGTCAGAAGAGGACATCAGATCCCCTGGAACTAGAGTTACAGACAGTTGTGAGCCACCGCGTGGCTGCTGCTGGGGACTGAAGCTGGGTCCTCTGGAAAAGCAGCCAGTGCTCTTAACCACTGAGCCATCCCTCCAGCTTCCTTTGTCCTCTATTCTAAATAGCCAGAATGTTTGACTTTAGAAGAGCTGATCTCACACTGTGAACGGTGGTACATGGCTGTAATTCTCGCACTTAGGAGGCTGAGAGAAGACAGTTCCTGCAAACTCCAGACCAGCATGCTCTAGGGATACATAGCAAGATCTCCTCCTTAGGGGAAAGGGGTCCGTGTATGTCTATGCATGCGTGGGAATGAACACGTGTGTGGGCGCACCTGCACGTGAAGGCTAGAGGTTGACATACAATCACTATCACCCTATGTTTGATATGGGGCCTCTCCCTGAACCTGGAGCTTACTGGTTGCCTAGGCTGGCTGGCCAGTGCACTCGAGATATCCACCTGTCTCCACCCCTCCAGCACTAGGGCTACGGATCCATTCCAGGCATCCAAACTCAGGTCGTCATGCTTACACAGCAGCCTCTTACTGACTGAGCCATCCCTCCAGCCCTCTTAACATCTCGAAGGTTAATTTACTTTGACTCCTCTAGGTCCCTTTCCTTGGTGCCGGCTGGCAGCAGTTCGGAGCGCACCATCTTAAAGCTAGCATCTAAACCAATCGTCCTCTCCTGTATAAGCTGTTTTACATGTGGCTGTGTGGCTGCTTTGCGGCTTACTTACACAGTGTTAGAAATGTTCTAGAACATGCCCCTGCCTCGGTTGCTTTTCCTGTTGCTGTACAAATTACCCAACAAAGGTAACTCAAGGGAGAAAGGGCTTGTCTGGTGCTCACAGGTCTGGGTTGCTATCGTCCGTAGAGGGGTGAGTGACAGGAGCAGGCGCTTGAGGGAGCCAGTCACACAGCAGCCCACAGTCAGGAGGCAGAGGGGCTTCCTGTGCTCAGCTCACCTCCTCCTTTTCAGACAATCCAGGATGCTACCCCAGGGAATGGTGCCACCCATCCTTACAACGGATCTTCCCACCTTCATTCACCCACCCAAGATAACCCCTGGCAGGAACGGCCAGAGGCCCGTCTCCAGGGAGGCTCTGAGTCCCATCAAGTTGACGCTTGAGATCAGCCACCAGCACTCCCTGTGTTTGTCATTATTGTTCTGAGTCAGGGTATCCCGCATCCTCGGCAGGCCTTGAACTCGATCCCAAGACTTCGCCTCCTCCTCCCCTTAAGGACTGGGATGTCGGGCTATCGCTACAGCTCCCGGCTTAGACGCTCCCTGTGGACTTGACATTTAGTACCTGGAAAGAATAATCAGTGTACCTCGAAGTGTCTCAGAGAATCCCTTCTTAAAAAATCATTTATGAAATGTTAAATAACACTGATTCCCAGGGGGCGTGTTTAACATTGCTCAACTCAGAGACGCCCTGCTATCCCTGCTCTTTGTTCTCTGCACTTAATCTGGTTTCCTACCCGGATTTCTTCCAAAAGAAACTTTCTTCCTAGGTCACATGGTGATAATCTTTAAGATGGTGTGTGACAGGAAAGCCGAGAACAGTGGACCCTTCTCACCATCTCCACCTCAGCCGCCCTGGTCTAGTCCAACTGCAGCCTTTATGCTTTATTTATGTGGAGGTGGAGTTTCCACTACGTAGTCCTGGCCACCCTGGAACTCACTGTAGAGCCCAGGCTGGCCTCAGACTCACGGAGATCTGCCTGCCTCTACCTAGCTCCTAAATGCAAGGACTAAAGGCATGAGCTACCTCACCTGGCCAAAGATTTCTACTGAAGATCGGACTCTGGGCCTCGTGCATACCAGGCAAGCACTCTCCGCAGGACCCCAGTTGCACTCCCACCTCAGGCTTTTATTTTGCTTAACTGTGTCTTAGCCCCTTACGACCCCGTTCTTCCCAGGGAAGCCAAGGAGCCTTTTATAACGTAGCTCACATCGCGTCCCTCCGCTCAAAACCTTGCAAGGGTTCACATCACACCTGGCACAAAATCCAAGCTTCCTGGCATGCCTGTAAGGGGTGGGGGAGGGTGAAGGCAAGACGATCAGAAGTAGGCTACACAGCAAGATTAAGACCAGTCTAGGCTATGTGAGACTCGTGTGTTCATGTGTGGTGTGTGTGTGTGTGTGTGTGTGTGTGTGTGTGTGTGTGTGTGTGGTGACTGTGTGTCTTTCTCTCCTCTCACCATGTAAGTCCTGGGAATCTAACTCAGGTCTCATCCTTGGCGACAGTGCCTTTACCTGCCGAGCTGTCTCGCCAGCTCCAAATCCATTCTTTATGCTTTAGTTCCACTCACTCATCCCTCCAGTCTCTCTCTCTCTCTCTTTTCTTTCTCTGTTGTAGCTCTGGCTGTCCTGGAACTCACTCTGTAGACCAGGCTGGCCTCGAACTCACAGAGATCTGCCTGCCTCTGCCTCCCCAGTGCCGGGATCAAAGGCGTGGGCCACCGCCCGGGCTCATCCCTCTGCTCTCATTTGAGCCTTCCTTCCTTTTCTCTTCCAAGCACTGCCTAGTCTTCCGCTGACTCTTGCACACTCTACCCACGTCCCTAAGACAAGGGCTTCGCTGCATTTCCTCTGCTTGGAATCCTCTTCCCCACATCCTCCGGAAACTTCCTCCCTCGTAGCTTTCCCTTCCAACCCACTCCCACCCCCTGCCCCCGCAATCTCCTCCACCTTGGTTTGCCCGCCCTAACCACCCATCTGCAGGGGGCAGCGCCACGGCTCTCCTTCCTCTCCAGAACTCTTCCAGATGCTGTAGTATACGCCCGTCCGCACGGCCCGTCTCCGCCCCTGGAAACGCGAACTCCACCAAGCAGGGACTTTGTTCTGTAGCCCACTGCGTGTCCGGCGTCTAAGAGGTCAGCGCGGTCCGGGTGCTTGCTGTGTACTCACTCAGAGTAATGGAAGGATTTTATAGTAGGCGTCTTTGGGTTCGTGCTGTTTTGCACATTTTTAAAAAGGTGTATTTCACGTGTATGTGTGAGTGCCTGGTGCCCAGGGAGGCCGGAGGCTTCAGAGGCCCCTGGAACTGGAGTGACGTGCAGGAAGGAGTCATAAGCCGCTGACGTGGTGCCGGGAACCGAACCTGCGTCCTCCGCAAGAGCAGCAGGTGCTCTCAACCACTGGGCCATCTCTCCAGCCTCGGTTCTGTGCGTTTTTGACTGGTAATGGTTGTGTCCTTATCCCCAGTAGGATGTGTCTGCCTTACTAGAGCCTGTAGAAGCTTGCGGAGCCTCTTGATCGAAAACTCTTCATCTTGTGAAGACAGCGTTTTCCTCAAAGCTTTTTGAAGCTTCAGTGGGATGAGCATGTCCCGCAGATGACGAAGGAGGGGCCCACCTGCCTAGCCGGGACACCATCGGTCCTGTCTGCCAAAGACGGTGATGGTGGGCCCAGCCAGATGGCCCAGTAGGTAACGAAAGGCACTTGCTGCCAAGGCTGATGATCTGATCTGATTCCCAAGACCATAAAGGAGGGAACCAACTCCTGAAGGTTGTCCTCTGACCCCCACTTGCCCTCCACGCCCTGCCCGGCCACCATACCCACACAAAATAAGTTAGCCATCAAAAAAATTTTAAAGGAGGGCTGGGCAGCGGTGGTGCACGCCTTTAGTCCCAGCACTCGGGAGGCAGAGGCAGGCGGGTCTCTGTGAGTTCGAGGCCAGCCTGGTCTATGTAGTGAGGACACCAGGACTACATCCTGGACCCTGTCTCATTAAAAAAAAAAAAAAAAAAGGTGTTAATTTCTGTGCGTGCACACACTAAAGCGCAAGCTCATGCCATGGAACGCGCATTTGAAGTAAGAGAACTGGAATGTTGGTTAGCTTCCTCCACCGTGTGGGTCCTGAGAACCAAGCTCACAGTGTCAGAAGTGGCAGCTCGTGGTGACCCATCTCACTGCCCCACCTCACCCAAGACTAACAA